>CM065053.1:227016069-227721069 GCA_032883995.1 Coronaproctus castanopsis | reverse complement strand
AGCTGTGGCGAGATCCAAACGATGTCACACTTTATAAATTCGTGTAAAGTAAATAGCTTTAATAAAGGACTGATTGGGCTACATTCACTAGAAGTCGGCGCAGAAGACTGGCTGTCGAACGTGAATTTATAATGCAGGATATCTCTAAATAAGCGCGTAATTGATACGATAATAATAAATAATAACATCCTTTCGACCGAACTTTATGCGATTTACCTCGCCATGAATTTCATAAGCTCTAACACTAACAGCCATCGGTTACACGTTCCGAATATCTCTCAGCTCTCAACTCCTTAGGCAATTATTAGTCAAATCGAGCTCATTAGTCTCGTTCTTGTGGATTCTAGCTCATGCCGAGATTCTACAGAATTAACTGGCAAACAGAGCAGTAAAGGAGGCTGCTATATTGTTGCCGATCCCAAACGTCCTAGTTCCAGCTATTTATGTTCGGAATTGTGCCAAATTAAGATTTTTTGTTTCGCGGTAACAAAATTGACAGTTGACCTGATTAAATAAGCTTCGCCAAATTAAGAATTTCGCTTTCAAATCGCAGAGATGACGTTGTCCTCAGCAGACTGCGATTGGATCATACAAGATTCATCCATTCATACTTGATTAACGGAACTTCGGTTCCCGTCACGTTATTTTCATTGACTGTCCTTTGTATTCCTCACTCAGATTGTCTCTCAACCTTCGCTCCTCACTTACTCTTCAAAGATGAATACTCCTAACTAGCTTAATCATATTGTTACGCATATCTAGTCTCTATTCCTTGATTTAACTTCCTCTCCCTCGTGCCTCTAGCTGTAGTTGTTGTGTTAAATTAGATTAATTTAATAATAATATAAAATAACAAGAAATATGTAAAAATTTCGCTACAAATTGAACACTTATTAAAATTCACAGAGAGCCTTATAATGACATCTGACGTGGTTTGTCGAAAATCTTTCAGGACGTCCGATTGGAATGGAGTGAAAATTACATACACTTCAACGTATATGTTAGTATGCCTGAAGGATTGGTAATGTGTCGTTTCAGTGTATATCGAAGTGCATATACACGTTTTAATGTAAAGATTCTCGGGCGTTCGCATATATACAAAAATTTTCATTTTAACGAGTTGTTTCGGTCCACTTTGGAAGCTTGTGTACGCTAAGATGCAATGTTTTCGATCCAAGTGAAACAAGCCAAATCGTCAGCAAGTAAGGATGTTCTTATTGATGGCAATATTTCTATAAGAATGTCATTTATAGCAATATTAAATGCGGTTTGCAATGGTGTTTCCCAGGTGAATTTGAAATATTTAATCATCGAGGAAGCTTACTGCTATCATGAGTCGACCTTGAAAATTCCATAAAGTGATTACAAAATCTTATATCGCCAATATGTATCGAAGATCTTGGGTATATCCAAGAAAAACTCTAATAAGTGATTATTATTAGATAACGAATTTGATATTTCATTATGGAGATAAATACTTTGATCAATTGTTGAACGACCTGAATGAAAAGTGTATTGTTCTTCACTTATTAATTGTTGATGTTACTCCACACACGGCGAGCAAACATTTTTCCAAGCACAGAAGTCAATGAAATGAGGCAATACGAGTTTATCAGATGAAGGATCTTTTCCTACCTTGAGAACGAGCAATACTAATACTTTTTCTCCATATATGTGGAAAAAATATTTAGTCCCAGATATTGTTTAATATTTGAAGGAAAAATGATATGATTTAGTGCATTTTTTTGTAAAGAAATATGAAGTAGCAAATAATTTTTTTTTTTTTGTAATTTATTGTATCTAATTTCGGTAGACACAAATAACCTTTGTAGTCGAGGGTCCTAGAATAAAAATAATAATAATAATAAAAATATATTTGCTTCGTCTAGTAGCACCGTTTTCATACTTTATATTATGGATTTTAATTTCTTTACTCACAATGGTTGATATATTGTTCATTATTTTCCGAAGTGAAATTTAAAAGTGGAAATTCTATTATATTTTTAAATTGAATGAAGTTGAAAACATATTCGGATTGCTTGAGTTATATGAAAATAATTTTGCAATCAGAGATTTACTAATTGTGATCGATCTTGAATTATGTTTTCATTGTCGGCAAGAATATACAATGTTGATGCAGTTTCCTAGGTTTAATTTTTCTAAACTGACGTTCATAATGCCGATGGAATAACTGAAGAAGCGAACTCATGCCGGAAGGAACTTTTTGCTTGTTATGGAGTAGACCGTGCTTTTACTCCGTATTTCTGAAAGTTGATGTAATTTTCAGTCGAAGTTAAAGTTTTTATGTTTTTCAGCGACTACCTATGTTCACGAATAACAACTTTACACACTGCAGTCCAACATGGAATTATTTCCCTGTGATTGTAATATTCGATACTGTTGAAGATTTCCTGTTGTTTTTAAATGGATTTCTTGATGAGATAAAATTGTAGTTCTTCTAAGTGGGTAAAAATGCTACTATAATCCCATGTACAGATGTTAAACATTATATTATATTTATAAAATATGTTTGCTTTGTAGTGTTGTTAGGTGTATATCTGTTTTCAGCTTGATTATTGTTTTAGTAAATTTTATTTTTAGGAATGTTATAAGCTGATGTGTGGTTTTGTACAAGTGTCTACATATAGTTTGTGAATTCAGATGTCGGATATATCGGAATCTTTACATATACCGACAAACAAATGAAAGTTAGTGAAGGAGATCGGATAGGATTTTTGACTGCGCTTGGTCTCTTCAATCTGGCTGAATGTCAGTTTCGAAGATCCAGGAGATGATTTTCTACACCCATGAAAATTTCTTCATTCGACTGTAAATTACTGTCGTTGGATGAGCTTAATCTGTTTTTGTTTTTTTTTTAAACATTTTGTATCTCCTTTGATGCTTTTATTAGTGAAGAGTTTTGTTTTAATTCATTTATAGTTGGTGAAGACGATTGGTAGTTATATCTTTATTAGGAAGTGCTCTGGCTATGTTCTTCTTCCCACATGATTTTTTGCGCATTAGGTACAACGGTTATCTTAGAAATTTATGATAGGTAATATTGATGACCTGCGATTTTAAAATTTCGCGATCCGTTGAAATGTACCAAGCATAAACTAAATCGTGAAAAGTAATAAATATTCTTTATGTTCTTTATAAGTAAAAAAGAATAAAGGTGGACATTCTATATAGGGTTGATTAGACACATAGATTTGTCGTATCCAACTTGTAATGCGCCCAAACTCGTCATTCAACGGTTGTACCCATAGAATGAATGTGGGTGACGTCCACATTTAGGTTCAAGTTTGTCAATTATATATGATTGAAGAACTTCATTTGGGATGAAAGCTGAAACATTGAAAAATATTATTTTCCGTATATACTCGGACAAGAGTCGGTTGAATGTAAAGACTACGTATATCGCGGACGCCTAATTATGTAGTTTTTGAAAGGACGCTTAAAAGATAGCGATATAAAATATTTCCCTAAAAATCCCCGAGGAAAGCGCCCAACAGTTATTATAAATAAAACTCAAAAGTGTAGCTGGTGTTATAAAAGTGAATATTTTTGCGGGCGCCCTTTGTTGGTTTTATGAGATGACGTCCAAATGATACATGTATATAATTATATATACGAAACATAACTCAAATTTAAATATTCGACGAGACAAGCATTGCGTAAACGATGTAATTACTTTGAATGTAAAATTCCTCGTATCTGTACTACGCGTCTTAATATAAATCGTTTTCTTGTAGATTTGCTCGGATTGTAGATCTCCTACATCAATCTCAAATGGTAAAACTCGACAAGATCCATTTATATTTTCCACTATATCAGCTAGAAAAACAAATAAATATAAATTAATATATACTAATCTATACTTGTATATAAAACTGTAGTGTCTGTGATTTGCGAATATTTACATTATAATCACTGCATTGGGACTTTAAATGATTGCAATTTGTGTCGTCCTATTTGTGATATCAATGCGAAACAAAGCTTAAAAAAATAATTACACAGGCGAAGCCGTGGAAACTTCTAGTATATATATTAATATAATTTATATCGACTTACTAAAAACATATTATATACATAACGAAAAATTAGTGATGTGAAATAGTAATATAATTTTAATTGTGACTATGAGGAATATGAAGTTGTGTATACAATTATAACGAACGAAATAATATAAACAGAGATACATTGGCGTTGAGACTAGATTTAATAACGCATATTGATAGGAAATGGAATCTGGAACGATTTAATTTGTTGATACATTATCAATAACGAACATTCAAGAAAAACGACCATTACGTAATTAATTTCGAACGTAATTAAACTTTAAATCGATTAAAATTGATCGATTTTTAAACGTATCCTAGAATCGTATTAATAAATATAAAGTGAATTAATAAAAACGAAATAATTTAAAATTTTAAATCGAAAGTAATTAATAAAATAAGCAGAAAACAAAATCTTACTCGTATCTAAAATTTGATTCGTTTCTGATGAAGCGAAATTGAACAAAAGCTTACAATTATGAGCGATTGAAATTTCTTTATTTTCGATTTCAATCGTAACCGGATACCACTCCGCTATTAAATTTGGCGGATTTTGATGTACAATCAAGTTGATTAAAGACACTTTTGGCTTAACGTAGATACTTAGAACCGACTTTATTTTATCGAAATACATATGTTCTCTATAACATTATTTTTAATATATATTAAACAATTATCTTATTTGTCTATTTTCTCTTTTTCGTTTGCTATTTTAAAATTAAATCAACATTATAAAAAAGGTATGGTGTTTAAATAATACGAAATATTTTTTTAAGTACGACAATTTTTAAAATTCAGAACTCATTTGGCACGCGGAATGTTAGAAAATAAATTTAAAAAACGAACAGGATCTTATGTGAATTTTAAAGCAAAATATACAGTTCATTAAAACCATTACCGTATAGACGTTACTTTGGAAATATATACTGCAAATGAAAGGACATATAAATTAAACAATACGGAATATCAGACAATTTTCTAGCAGATCAGCATTTTACCCCGTTGTTCAATAGAATCAAATAATTACCTACTAGTTAGCTAAAGAAAATAATTCACAATTAATTTTTCATAATATAATTGCTTTCAATTAAGTTAAGTATGTAAATTAATTACATTTAATCATCGTTAGGGAAGATAACGATTATCTACATTGTTGTAAAAATAAAATTTTGTAAAAAAGAATATAAGTTAAGAAAAGAGGCTTATCGGCACGTGTATGACTAAAAAGTATTATATTTAGATAAAAAGCATGTATGCGAGTTAAAAGTCACATTGCAATCGCCTGATATTATGACCAATCATGGCGAAGAAGAAGTTTCACCGGTTGGCATTATAGTCAATCCGGCACGGTAGGTGTGTCAGTTGATGGCAGAAGAACCGAATATAAAATTCCGATTAAGAAGTGCACACACGAATGGAACTTTTATACCGAGTATTGCGATTTACTTTCAATTCTGAGTATGAATATCCTCTTGAAAGGTTAAAAGTTGTGTTAACTCGCATACGTGGTTTTTAGCGAATGTAAATTTTATATATGGAAAACAGCCGCGAAAAGGTCACCTAAATACATTCTGTATAATCTATACAGTATTCACGATAGGCTCTATCGGTATATTAAATGTACGTCGCATATCGAGTAATATAAAAAATATATATATATAACTTAATCAAAATTCGACGTCACAGATGGTCGCTTTGTTGTACATAAAATTTGAATGTCAACAAACATTTTTAGTTGTCGCGATATGTCTCAATTTTATTAAAAATATTTATATAAATACATCGAAAATTATCTTTAGTTCACCTAAGAATCAGTATTTGAATAGTAAACAGCTGTATCGAAATATACAATTTTGCGTTAATATGACTGAAAAAGGGGTTAAAATAATAATAAACGTGCAAAAACTCGATTCGTCAGTTTTTAAATATTCTCGTTTATGACGTGTAAATAAATTTGATTTTAAAGTTCACGAAAACGATCAATATAAAAAATATCCTACCTAATTTTTGCCAAGTTCGTCTGACGAATTGGAAATTGTTTACAATTACCCGAAAACTGAAGTGTAATAGGATGTTCGTTCTGATCTTCACTACCCAAAACCAAAAAAATACCGTTAATCTGTGTGTGTATATATATAAAAAATACATGTATGAAAGTTAGACGTCCCAATATAAAGTTTCCAATAACAAAATCAATAATAATAACTTCGAATAAATTATGCGAATTACACTCTTCTTCTGACGAGTCAAAGCCTACATTGATATGGTATCTGGGAGACCATTTTTTTTTTTTTTAAATCATGTTTATACCGGAAAAATAAATCACATACCATTAAAAATCGATAAATATTTAACCGTGTACAATCACGTTTCATAAAAACTTCTGGAATTATAATTAAAAATGTAATAATTTATTTTGATGTCTTCTAAAAATTTTTCGATAATAAGAAGATAGGTATAAGATGTTTAATTTCGAGTTCATATGACGATTTAGTATAATTCTGCAACAGTGATTTCGAATCAGTTGTAATTTTTTAAATGTACTGTTTGAAACTGATAACCAAACAGGACAGGCATAAGTTAATCTGGGCGGAATAATATGTGTATATAATAATTACTTATTAACGACAGATTCATACGCTTGTCGATTAAAAATTTTTGAAAGTGTACATCATCATGATCATCGTCGTCGTATTGTTCGTTGTCGAACGTCGTGACTAAGCTATTGTACGTTTATTTTTACGTACAAAATGAGCTAGCATTCGAGGCACTATTTATATGCGACGCAGATGATGTTATAGTGATGTGCCATTTTCTTCTCCGTTATAATTAGCAATTAATTAAATAATGATGAAAAACATTCTATGTCGCGTGTTGATTTCGAACCCCCGACCGTCGGGTTAAGAGTGGAGCACTCGTAACAAGTACGTCATCGCGACATGAATAAACGGATAACAAATAATAATTATATCATCGCGCCATTATTAGATTATTTGAATTGAATCAATTAAAAATTATAACTAAACACGCGAGATTATCTTTTATCTGAGCACAATTAAACGATCGAAAATTTAGTGCGATTTTAAATGTACTAACAATTCGATCGTGTCGTTATTATTAAAAAAATATTAATCTCCTATATTTAGTTACGATTTTTAATTTAATTAAACTTTTATTATTATTTATTAGCGATTTTCTCGCGAAATGGTAATTATTATTTGAAGAGTACATTTAAAAAATATTATTTACTTTTATTTCCGCTCCTACATCGCAAAACGACGGTACGAATTGATACGAAAACTCTTTAACTATATCCGGTTGAAATAACAGCGATGTCGCGCAGTTATCTTCATCTTTTACGTCGCTCTTATTTATGACAAACTCGGAATTACCACTGGTACCCGCGACTGTCAGTAATAATTTTGAGAACTTAATTTGTTGAGGAAATACGCTCCTAAAAAAAAAAAAATAATTTTCGTAACGATAATTATATTTCATAAATAAAATCGTAATTTCTTCGATATAATCGAGTTAATTACATCATTCTACCGTACTGTACTAAATAAATAATTTCGTTATTATATTTAGTTTACGTACAACTTAAAGAATTTTAACACGTACGTATATTGGATTCGATAGCGAGTTCTTTTTAATTTAAATGTTAATTAATTAGATCAATTCGTATAAGAACATTTTTTTTTTTTTATGGAAAAATTTCACTCACATTCTGAGATCAATATGCTCAATTCATTAAAATCACTAGGAAAAAGTACAATGGAAACGCGAATAACGCTCATCATCATCGTTATCTAGATTGATTACTCCGGAGCAGGTGTCGTGATCTATTCTAAAAAATGATAATTTATCCAATTTCATTGCTCACGATGTACGGATTTAATGCCACTATATCGTGCCATCGTTTTAGTAGTCAACCCTTTGGTCTTGCGCCTTTCATTGTTACCTGTATCAACCGGCACTTTTTTCCATTTCCCTTCCGCAAAATATTATGTCGTCTTCTGCGTCAGAAGTACATTTGACGATGATTCTTGCATATCGATTTCTTGTGGTACGAAAGTGATCTGTTCGTAATCCACGGAATTGTGAATATCATTAACACGGTCAAGGATGTGTCTAACATGTCAGAGACGCGCGTATAGTACAACTGAAAAAAAAAAATAAAAAAAAAAGATAGCGTACCGTCTACATTTATTTACTTATGGATCCATCTTTTATCGCTTTTCCAGTGGCTATTGCATCCTCCAGAGCCATTTTTACTTTTTTCTTAACGACTCTAAGTACTAAGTATATATATATTTGTCCACTATTTCCTATACGAATAATATATTTTCATCCAAGGATGATTGGCACCCCATTAAAAAAAAATCTTTACCTATCGCCATTACTTTTTTTTTTTTTTAACGTATATTTGCGATAAATTTTATAATGATGATATATACACTCATAAACACACTTCATATATATACATACAACAACAAACACACACAACACATACGACATAATAAAATTGTTTTAATACTACTTATCCCGTCACGCTTTCGCTTGTCGACGGGTAATTACATTTCTTATGATTTAATATTATACATTTACGCTTAATATAAATTTTTATTTTTATTACATTTATTATATTGATTTCTTTAAATACCGTTTATTTATATAATTATAACTCATTTACACTCTCATATACTCTCTAACTTAACTCCCAAAGTAAGTTTAAGTACTGATCAATATCACACACATAGATACATTTATACATCTGTTAGAGTAGTTTTAATTCATATTGCCTTTCTATTTGCAAACAATATATTTCCACTCTAATCATCCACATATACACTCGCATTTACACCTATCAATTATACACAACTATTATCACTATGTATTTTAAGTAAAAATTAAATAATGCATGTGATAAAATATACCCTTGTCGAATGTGTACATTCTCGCGTAGAATACGTTGCTTCGTAAATTTCTGTCTATTCTGGCGATGTTTCTACTCTGTTCATATAAATTTTTCATCAAATTAACCCCATACGCTTAGTTGTTCCCATTTGAATAAGTAATGTTAGTAATTTGCTCCTTATGATATTGTCAAAAGCTTTATTGAAGTTAACGAAACACCGAACTACCGGTATCTGTTGTTCCCTAGCTTTTATAGTATGTTCTATTTTTTGTAGGGGGGAAAAAAACCACTTATCACGCGATCAAACTCGCCTTGAAGGGTTCCGGCGATGTTTAACATACTATTGTAATCGGCTACTGATTCCCGCGCATTTATCAACTTGCCAAAGTATATGCGCAAATGATGCTAATTTGAACCCGCTTACTTCCACGGTATAATACACATAAAAATACAACGTACACGATATACAATCGGCACGAGATGAAGTTTCTGCGAAGCTAGCTTATTATTGGTAAACTATCAACTGTTCCCCTCACACCACTGCAAAAAATGTCGCTAATTTGAATCAATCCACTAGTAAAATAAAAAATTCAAATCCAAATCAAATTTCATTTCACATTAATAAAAAGTTTTCAAAATTACATACGGCAAAATAATATTAGTAGTAATTAGCTCTACGAATACAACATAAATCGGTAAATACGCAATGTTGCGCAAGGAACGGATGGAAAGTGGAAAAAAATTGACGGTAAATAATAAATATTATCAAAGGTTAAAATAAAGTACAGATATATACAAATACACATATCTTTTCTTACATAAAGTATCAACATATACATATTATTAAAGATATAAAACACCATAAACGGTAAATAAAAACTACAGATAAAGAATAAAAACTTAAACGATTACTGCTCTACGGAACTGCACTAAGAAATATACATTCATACAGACTTAAAAGCCAAACAACGGAATACGCACACTGTGCACACCCATGTAAACTCGCCCACCTAAATACGTAGTGATATATATGTATTAATGTTATTATTAAGTTGTTATATATCGATAAATACATTTAAACACACCAAAATATCCTCGGCGTTACATAATTTACACAACACAACTTATAACAAGACAATCCGGGAAAGTATTGAACACACAACATCCGTAAAAATATCTTATATGTACATGTAAAAAATTAGTGAACTATCCGTAAAATTTACACATATCATACAAGAAAGTAAGAGAAACTGTAGGAAGTGGCTTTATCAAATGTTAGTAAAATATTGGCAACACGCTGGTACATTATATGCGTTCAATAAGCGTGCGAAGTAATTCGAGTTTTCAGCTATGTAACGCTTAATAATTTATCCGCACTTCCGAATGCCGCTCTTTATTCATTATGAATTTGATTGACCCAAAACATATTGAATTAACATCTTGCGTCTTTTTTTTATGATTTTTCAAATCTGATTTCGATGTAAGAGGTAATGAATTAAACACAGCCGAACTACTATAAATAACTTGTATTCTTGCGTGATACTTACGAAATTTGGGAATTATCGCATGTTCTACTAACGCATTCCGTGTTATACCAGCTCTCACACACCAATATTAAATTTCTCCTTGTTTTTATATACAAATTCTATTAATTTAACTAGATATCTCCCACGAAGTATTCAATTTTCGATAATAATAATAATAATAATAACATTCTAATTAAGTACAACGGAAAAATTATTAAATACTTATTTGAAGTAAAAAATAAATAAAAACAATGTTAATAGACTTACTTCAAAAATATTTGCAAGCTAACCGAATCGATATCCGCGTCTATAAATCTGGCTTTACAAAACACAAACGATGTAACACTACTCATATCAACCGTCGGCAACTTAAACGCAGTTATTACCATCGAACACCAAAGAATAGAGGCAGCTATAACGTCGCTTTCCGGAGTATCTGGTTCCGGTATAGGCGGTTGTCCCTATAAGAAAGAGAACGATTTTAATTATGAGCCGAGATTATAGTAAAAAAATATATGAATAAATTTTTAAATATGAAAATCTTGGTAATTCGTTCATTAAAATATTTAAAAATATTTAAAGTTTCAACGCCTTTTCATTTTTCTCTTTTATAAATTAAACATTGCTACGCAGTATTCGTTAACAGGTGCGCCGACTTGAAAAAAAGTTTTTGGGGGGTAAAAGAATATTTTTTTTTTATGTTCCATAAACATAAGTCATTTATAAAATTGTTTTCTTACATATAAAAATCATATATATATATATATATAATTTGATGTATGGGAGAGTAGTGATTTTATGAATTATAATGAATTATAAACAAAACAAAATCATGACACACTTGAATCACTATAAAAGTTTTTTATTGCAAAGATTTTCGACAGATACGTCATTATCAAGCATACATAAGAAATCTTACACATAAATTACCTGAAATATTCACATAACAACGTTTTATATATTTATATGTCTAACTTATGGTACTGAAAGGGTTATAACACTTGAATAATAAACATTGAAAGGCAAAGTTCTTAATTAATAACCGTTGAGACGGCATGGCCCCAGTATAATAACTTTGAGGGGCGACTGCCCTTCTGCACCCCTGCCCCCCCAAAGTCGGCGCCTTTGTTAAAGTACTAAAGCGATCATTAACACCGAGTTATGATTAACTAATAAATCTTTGCGAGTACACCGATATTTAAATTTTTTAAACGCAATATAACACTCTCGAAGTAAGTTCGATCTATGTATTTGTGGAAATTACTTTTAAAAGCCGCCTTCCAAACCATTATATATATATATATATATATATATATATATATATATATATATATATATATATATATATATTGTTTATAGTAGCTCAGCTTGTGTTTTAACTTTTTCAGTCGTGTATTCTCAAACTTTGACCACAAAATTATTTCTTTCAGTCATACATTAATTTTTGGCACGAGAAATTTATAAATTTTGTTATATGAAGTATTAAAAGACTCCAAAGTAAAATATAGTTAGCGTTGGGTGCTTCGATTTTTCAGATACACAGGGTGCTTATTGTACAATAACGTTTTTTGGACCTTTCCAGATAATTTTTTGGGTATTTATAAAAATATTTTTAGAATTGAGACATTTCACGACGAAATATCCTTTATTATAAAAATTGAGAATTTTATCAACATTAAAATTTCAAAACTGAGAGGATTACGTAAACGAGTTACGCGCGCAGAACGTCGTAATAATTTTTCGCAATTATATTGAATTATTAAATTATTTAAAATAAATTATTTTTATCATACCTTAACAACGCGAGAAAGATTATCCATAGCTCTAATTTTATTATCGTTATTTTCGAATACACAAGCTCCTTCGACGCATAGTTCCACGTAGGTAGATAAATTAATTGTTAAATAAGAACATTTCAGCCCACATTCGGTCAAATGAGAAACTATAGGCCACCATTTATCCGGGCGATATTCCCACAGCATATGAGAAAATAAACTATTAAAATAGCGAATAAAATTCGTTAAAAAAATTATAATTGCGAATAAAAAATAAATTATACAAAAAAAAAAAAACAATTATTATTTTTAAATATAACACTCTGACACAATTAAATATTCCAAATAATTATAATAGACGTTATTACTAAACAGAACAATTTAAATGAAGTTAAATATTCGATTTCGACTTCCTCGTATTTATATAATTTCGAATAATATTTATTTAATATGGAAAAATGTAATATTTCAAATATAATTTTAGAATGCGAGTTTTCTTTTATTTTTTAACTTTTAAACCATTCAAAATATTGCATTTAATTCGTAATCATTATATGTTCGTAATGGATTTTATTATGATATCGCTGCTCAGCTGTTAGATGTACATATTAAAAAACATTTCTGTAGTACTTCTTCGTCGATGATACATATCGAAATTAAACAAAATAAAATAAGAAACACAGTCTACTAATTTCACGGGCTACATCATCGAACATTTCATTATCTATCTGTAAATTACCTGTAGATTTACGTGCCGTGTACCGCATCTAAAAGGAGAGGACGCAAGGCTAGTGAGAATTAATTGAAATTTTGAAGAATAAACGGGAAGGACGGATTGTTAAATTAGATTATATAAATTTGAGGATTTAAAAAAATTTAATAAATTATTGGAAGCATCGTGCGTGTAGGAAAATGTTTGAGAGACTGAACGGTTTGTCGAGGATAGAAGGTTTAGAATTGAATTGCACACATTCAAAGAGAATGTAGTGAACAGTAATGAGAACATTTTTTAGAATATAACTGTGGCGCAGACTAGCAAGTACAACATCATCTCTTCTGTTTTGATGAGCGAGATGAGAGTCCGAAGGATCCAATCTCGAACCGATCGAAGTTTGTTGGTAAGTGGAAGTGCAGACCACTGGAGGTTCCATGACTTATGAGGATTTTATATATGTCTGGAGGTCTCTGATTGGTGTAGTCTGGAGCGGGAATGGTTGAAGCAATGTGGCGTCTCTAGCTGCACTGTCTGCTAGGTCATTTTCTTGTGTCAGTATGCGATGGTATCCATGCGAGAACTACATGGATATTAGATGTTATAATCAAATGACCTATTTCTTTAGCTAGGGGGTGTAATTTAGGATCACGAAGATCACTGAGACACTGTAATGTTAAAAAAAAAGAGTCCATGTATATTAAAAACGACTGATCAACGATGATGTTTGAAATATCCATAATTTCCATTTTGATGGCATATAATTCCGCCGATAGTATTGAGTAATGAGTTGAAGTGGAGAAACGAATTATAGAGTCCTGGAAGGAAATGAAAACGCCTCCTACTCTAGTTTTGTTTTTAGAGCCGTCGGTGAAGTATAAGGTATGAGATCGTGAGATCATTTCTAGATAAGCTGCTTTTATTACGTGTTTAGGAGTATAATTCTTTGAAAATTTGGCGAAACTGAGGTCTATTGGAATAGTGTGCTCACTCCAAGGAGGAATGATTTTGAGAGAGGAAAGAAAAGGTGGGAGTAGGTGGATTTGAAGAGAGGACAGGATATTTTCAATTTGTTCGGCAAAGAATTGAAGGGGAAGATTCGAAACCAAAGGTTGAAGAATGGGAGGGAAGATTAGGATTTAAGGAAAGGTGAATGAAGGAGAAAAGTAGAAAGCGTTGCCTGTGTAGATCAAGAGGGAGTTCACCAGTTTCGCATATGATACTGCAAACTGGAGTCGTTGGAAAAGCACCGATGGAGAGTCTGATCGCTGCGTGATGGATTGCGTTAAGGGGTGAAAGGACTTTTTTTACTAGCGGAACTGTAGATTTCGACGGCATAATCAATTTTATTTATAACAGCGTGGTATATTTTTAACAGAGTTGAACCATCTGATCCAAATGTTGAGTGTGAAAGCATTTTAATAATGTCGAGTCTGGAAATACATTCCGATTTAATATGCGCTACATGACGATTCCAGGTTAACTTGCTGTCAAAAATTATCCCAAGATATTTAACGACGTTTGAGGGTATAGTGCGGGCATCATTCAAATAAAGATTAAGTCCATGTTGGCAGTTTCGTATTCGACATAAGTAAACTGCAGAAGTTTTACAAGGAGAAAACTCCATTCCATGTTTTTGATACCATGAAGTCGGCGTATTTATAGTTTCTTGTAAGGAATTTTCACCAAAGCTGACACCAGGAACCGAGATAAATATTGCAAGGTCATCGGCATAAGCAGCACATTTGACTGGTAGGACGATTTCATTTACTATGTTATTAAGGGCTGTATTAAATAATGTAGAGCTTAAAACTGACCGTTAAGGAAGCCCTGTGGACAGGTTATAAAACCATGACACGATCTGCTTTTAATTTTCAAATTCTACACGTTTCCATAAACGATTATCCACCCGACAGTCTTGTACAACTTTCTCGAATTGTCTATTATTTATAAAGTTTTCTTATCTTTCCATTTTAAAAATGATCTATCTCTATACCAGCTCTTTACCTCATACGTCCAATTATTGTTTGGAAATTCTACTTTTTTTCCTTTTATAAACATTGACAAAATTTATTGAATATTTATTTTATTATATTTTTTTTTTATAAATGCGTTGTTATTTCGCTCAATGTTCTAATTGTAAACATTCCATTCTGCAGCTGTAATTTTTTTTAACATTCATTTTTGTTGCTGTCTGTTAATCATATGTTAAAGATGTGACAGAATATGTTACATTTTTTTTTACCGAATAGACCCTTATATATATTTTTTAATACGTTTTCCAAGTTTTTTTTATTCTTCTCGAAAACTGTCCTCTAGTCATATTTGAAATTTATATCCTTTCACCCAAGTAAATTTATGCATAATTTTTTTTTTTAAATAAATTTCTTTAAAGTATCGATATTTTTTGATACCTACGTTAACGCCTTTCCATAATCTCTGGCACTATAATATTCCTCGGCCATTTGAACAACTGAAAGAATAATTTAAATCAGATGAAAAAAAAAACATTCAAAAAAATGCTACTTTATAGACTCGTTTTTTAATTTAACTAAAACAATAGGTGTAAAATATAATATTGCATTAACGTTTAATATCATACTTAAATATCTCCTTTTGCGTGGAGAACGGTAGACTTTAAATTGAGATATAGCGCACCCTATATATCCAATTATTGACGCCTGAAATAAAAAAAAAAAGAAATATATTTTATAATCATTGAGTGATGAAAGAATGCCTATTTTAAAACATAAAATTTATTAATACATTAAATATATAGAAGTCTTTGGATCCTACTGTTATAAATAAATTATCATACAAAGTCAGTTTTCAAGTAAATCAGACAAAACCGTCGCATAATGACTATGGGCTTGAAGAAAATTATTATAAAAATTTATTTTAATTCCTAGATACAACCTTAATATCGATTTAAACATTGTATACTAATATTCTCTCAATACATAACGCCTACTTTTGTTCAATTATTACCAATATATATATATATATATATATATATATATATATATATATATATATATATATATATATATATATATTTGTGTGTGTTTTAATTTACCGAATGATTAACAATAAATTTTTCTCTATACTGCAAAGCTGCAAGTCCTAATTTTTCCTTTTCATTATCTGTAGGTTCGGTAAATACTTTTCCAATACGCCACGGCCGTTGGCCATAAAATTCTAGCTTATCCCAGCCTAAAAGTGGATCAGGTTCAGGATGGGTTTCTATAGCCTAAAATCAAAAACATTAACTTGTACATTAAAAGCTATGTATTCATAACAATTCAGTAAAAACAATATTATTTGGTCCATCTAGAGGCATTCTGGATATAATGCACCTTCAATAAAATTATATATATATATATGATACACAGTTTTTTTCGTTGAAAATTACTGTTATATTTCTTATTTCTAATTTAATGATAGTCGTGTTTCTCATTTTTATGTATCACTGCAATTCCATCATGTCAACTCAAATTATTGTGACTATGTCAATACTCGTAAATATTCCGCAGTTACATTACTCTTGTATTTTTATTATGCCGCTCTATCGAAAACATTAATAAATAATTATAACGGTAGAATTGTTACTTTTATCGGTTCACCGACAAGCAGGTCGGTTTTGTATGTTACCTCATAACTATTCAGAATGTTGGTTTATTCCTCGCCATATTAAGTGATTATATAATACGTGCGCTGTTGCTGCCGGTATTATCGTCACTACTCAACCGCTTAATAATCAGGTCATATATTACTACAAATACTAAGGATGGTATTATATTGCCGAAACTAAATAATCATAACATTACTATAAATTACGCTCCGAAAAAACAATAATATTAAGATAAGATTGAAAACATTCCTAGATGAAGTTAAATAATTATTCCAAAGATACGATGAAACAATGAACACATATATTAAACAACATCCTTTTTAATCTGCTGTCTTCACTACTGAACAAAAAATGAGGGATACCACAGACCTAGTGCAAAATATGTATTACAAAATTGTCTTATAGAGTGCAAATGGATTACTACAGCATCGACTTAAAGTAGAATTTTACCGACATATGAATGATGTCATCATGTCACGTTTTGAAAATGTAGTCAATAATTAACAACCGTGCGAAAACAGATAAAACCATTTTCCCCAATGAAAATCCAAACCGTAAAAATGAATAATAAAAAAGCTGTGAGGTACGATCTAATTACTGTAAACCTAGTAAAGCAAATTTCAAGAAATCATTAGTACTTCCGACATACATGTATAATGCTTTATTAAAATAACGTCGTGTTTCGGTGTTATGAAAATTTGCAAACATCGGAATGTTATTAAAACCAGGAAAACTTCGAGACCTATCTTTTACTTTTAATATTTTCTAAAGTTTTTAAAAAACTGACACTCAACAGTCAAGCAGTTTCGTCGAGTTCTAAACCAAATTAAACAGTGTCTCGAAAACAAAAAGGTCTCCTTCAGTATATTCCACGATGTTAAGCATTTGATAGATTATATAGAGTATAGTACAAACACCCTCTCCTTCCATTGCAGTATTACAATATACCTACATGGCGAATACTTCTAAGTAATAATTCAAATAGTCAATCATCCTCGTGTAAAATTCAGGCAGGCGTACCTTAAGGTAATGTACTCGGGCCACTACTGTATTCGATATTTATGATATCCCGAACATTTATAGCAATATTTGCCGATGACACGGCAATATTGACTACACATGAATATCCAAACAAGTCTACGTCACATTTACAGATTGCGATTGATCAGACCATCGAATGGTTTCATGCATGCAAGATAACAATTATTGAGATCAAACGTAACCTTGTAATATTTAATAAAAGAAAAATAGATCGCGAGAAGATCATCTAAAATACATCTTCATCAGACATTAAAATGGACGCCGTATATACCAGCAAAAAGGACAGAATTAAATATGAAAACAATTCAGTTAAATTGGCTATTAGGACCAAGATTGCAAATAAACATTAAAAATAAACTCATATTATACACAACAGTACTGAAACAAGATTTCTATCAATATGTCTGTCGCTTCAAAGAGCAACAACAAACAGTCCCAGAATAGCAAAGTTTAATCATACATTACATAAAAATCTTCACGAAATTGAAATACAACAAACTGACTGTTGTTATTTGTCGAGATTAGAAATCTATGAAAATCCGCATGCAAAATAGATTTGCCGGTTTAAACGGCGATCAAATTGCTACCGACTTCAGATAACGCTGTCGGGTTATTATCATTTTTAACTTGGAGTTCTGCCGTTGGGCTGACTCCTTGTAAAATTTCTGACAATCATTACATCTGGTTTATGGCGGGACAATCTTGTAAGAAAATCTACATATTTTCCTTTTAGAAAACGATTTGATTACAGAAAACCTACGCATTAGAATGATCTCAGTATTCATATTTGAAATGGATAAAATCCGTAATCGTAGATCTTTTGATAGAGATCTTGATTGTGCATATTACATCGTGAACATTTTTTCTGTATTTAAATTTAATTGAACAGTATCATTAGAAATGTATCAATGAGTTCTCATTATACACATTAACAAATTACGCCCGATTTTTTTTTTTTTTTTTTTAAACTTACCGTTTATTAAACGAATTAAGATTAAAAATATATATTTCCGTTTGTATAATTTTTTGAACTGGGACACAAATGTTTCTTTAATAATCGCATTCATTTTATTTATATATATTTCTCACAAATTCGCTTACTTGAAACGACTCTTGAACAATTTTTTTCCGTTGCAAAGCGTATTCAGCAGCTTCTTCATAATAAAATCCCGGATGTTTCGTCTGCACCGCTGGAAGTCCTTGTTTAGTGGCTTCATCAAATAAATCACCAAACATAGCGCATCTAAATACAAAAAAAAAAAAAAAAAAAAATGACGAAATAAAACGATGTACTGATTAAAAGATTTAAAAAAATCAATTAACGAATAAATGCATAAGACACAAGTAGTTTATTTAAAAAAAAACAAATCTCACAACCTTATGAGCAAGTTAGTGGTAAATGAAATCTTACTGCTTTGAAAGCCAAATCAAATGTTCGAATGTAAATTCAGTAGAACCCGGTTTAGTCCTGTATCTTTGCATATGTGTTGAAAAAAGCGAAATTGCGTCTCTTGGTTGATTTAACGAAAAGTGTAATTTACACAACTTGTAAATTATAAATGCCGCGATTACTTTGATTTCATATGCGTGTATATCTGAAACACGTAACTCCATCAGATTTGAATACGCTTGTGCATAGTGCCTAAAATATAAGTAGAAACCATTAAAATGATTAGTTTATTAGCAGCGATTAATAACAGAAAGTAAAGCTGTTTGCGAAATTATTAAATGTACATACTTTTTAGCATTTTGTAAATCTTGTTTTAGTTCATTCAAAAATGCTATTTTAAATTGATGTCTAACAAATAAATATTGATGGGCAGTTTTATTTAAATAATCGGCATGCGATCGAATCTGACGAATTTCCTGTTGGTAATAACCTTGCGCTAATTCGTGGAATGCATTTTCTAATCTGTAATTTTATTGTATATATATCTTATTGAGATTTTCAACAAATTATGTAATACGTACATTATTAAATAGAAACATAAAATTCCCATTATTTTAAATTCGTGATTAGGAATTTATGATATTTAAATAATTTTAAATTATAAAACAATAAAAAGTAGTTAAAATCACAAAAATGTTATTGTCTTTATTAACAAACACAAAGATTTTCGGCTATTAAGTCATTCATCATCATCATCATATTGTTTGTTGCCGAACTTCATGATTAACTATTGTACGTTTATTTTTACGTACAAAATGAGCTAGCATTCAAGGCACTATTTATATATGACGCAGGTGCGCGCGCATATGATGTTATGCGGAGTGAGTGCCACTGCCTTCTCCGTGATAATTAAGAATGCAGTGTCGTAATTGCTAGAGTGCTCGACTGTCAATTCGACGATCGGGGGTTCGAACGAACACGCGACATAGAAAACTTTCATCATTTTAAGCCCTTATCAAGTGAAATATAAAAATAATTTATTACAATCTTATAAAAATATAAAAAATTATTATATACACAAATGTTAAAACAGTATTTTAAATATCTGTTTTTTTTTTTACAGCCTTTCAGGCTATTATTAAGATACAATCTTAGCTATTTGGCTAAATAATTATCATCTTTAACTTAAGGATTACTTAATAGTTAACTTAACCACTAAGTACAAAACGAGTGTGGAGTACGTATCCTATTGGCTACGCATCCATTACACATAAATTTACATATTACAACGCTAAATATATGGGGTGGCGAGGAACAAGTCGTCTCCATGTTAAATGTGAAGCAGTTGTCTTGCTTCTGCATTGACGTGACTGTCCAACCGCTGCTTGTGCAATTCAGCGAATTGCTTAATAACATCATTAATGAACATCATATTAAGATCAGAACGAATGTCATCGTTACGTGAGTAACGATAAGCATTAACTATCGCGCGCAAGATGATGTTTTGACGGCGTTGTATTATACCCCGATTCGACTTGGCTGTACAGCCCCACAGAGCAAGGTCATAAGTCCAAATAAGTTTAATAATTTGCTTGTATAGCAGAAGCTTGCAGGAAACATCTAACTCCGATTTCCTGCCTAATAACCAATATAATTGACGTGTTTTATTCTTAATCTGGTGAATGTGGTAAAACGCAATCAACAATCAGTAACACAAAAAAAAATTTTTTACACAACAATAACGCAATATAAAATTTATACAGAGTAATAACACAATAACAATTAAAATAATAACACCCAATAATATTAAATTTTTTACATAAACAAAAACACAAACCAGTAAAATAATAAAAAAAAAAAATTAAAAAAAACATTAAAAACGATCGAGTTCAACAAATTACCTTCATCTCTTTCCTTTATTATTTTCATTTTTTCTAGTAATTTTATTTTTTTAATGTTTTTCAGTATGTAAAATTCTATAATATTGGTTAATATTATATATTTTGTGATTTGTTTTAAAAATAATGATTTTTTTATCGTTGTTAATAAATGAATTTCATACAGAAAAACATGTAAAAAAAAAGAAAACTACAAGAAAAAATGGAAATAATAAAGGAAAGAGATAAAGGTAATTTGTTGAACTTCTTGATGAATTTTGAAAAAGAATTGGTTCTAAGAAGTATATTGTAAAGTTTATTTTTATATGGACAACTATTTTTTTTATTATTTTGCTGACTGTTTTTGTTTATGTAAAAAAAAATTATATTATTGGATGTTATTATTTTAATTGTTATTGTGTTATTACTTTGTATAAATTTTATATTGCGTTATTGTGTAAAATTTTTTTTGTATTACTGATTTAATATTTTTTTACATTTTATATTTTTTATGTTTGCAACAAATTTTTAAAATTATTGTTACATTTCACTTGATAATGGCTTAATGACCAAAAAGCTTCGTGTTTGTGCATAAAGAAAATAACTTTTTAGTTATTTTAACTACTTTTTATTGTTTTATTTTTTTTTTTTAATCACTACATTCCAAACCGTTCAAATTAAATAATTAAGTTGCATTTACCTTAAAATATAACCTTGTAAATGATCATTTAAATGCAATAATAATAAGCAGTTGCGATTAATCTCACACGCTGCGCATAACGCTTCAGCTGATCTTTCTGTTATTAAACTGTCTTCAACGGTCCCGGTTAAAAGAGGATCATTTTTCTGAATTAAAATGATCGCTACTTTCGTATTACGTTCTTCAAAAGATGCTCTAAAAATCACACATTTCTAAGTAAGCCGAAATAGACAAAAGTATAATGTAAGGAATAAATTAATTATGTTCAAAAAACAATTTAAATAATAGTCATTTTATATAAATGTATAAATAATGTAAACTTTATAAATATTAATTTGACATTTTAATTAATTCCCATAAAATATACAGTTATAAGAAAATAAAAAATTTCCAATTGATATTTTCATATAACAATTTATTATTGTAACACGGGAGAAAAACATTTGAAATAAGGTGTTCAATTACAGTACATTATATATCTATATACAAAAGCTACATATTTGAATACATATAATTTTTAAATAAAACAAACAAAAAATCAATACTTGATATTTCGGACGTGAGTTGAACATTCCAACTTCTTCTCCGTAAGGTGTGTATCATCCCATTCCAATTCATAAAACAGTACTATTAACGACGGCACTAGATTCAAGTGTTTACTCATCCAATTACATTTTAAAATACCTTTAGGTACACACCATTCATAGGAAGTCCTCTGGGTACATAAATTAAAATGTTAATTTTTGAAATATTATTTCTTGTGCTTGAAGTTTTCAACATTATAATTAATACCCAGATTTATTAATGATAAAATCTATTACATGGTTTTACAATAATTATAATAATAAGTATAAAAGTTTTACTAAATCAAGCTCAATTGCCTTATTACATGTGTTTTCTTAGAATTCGTTAAGAAATTTATACTTTTTTTTAACATACTTGCGCCATTTATACATAGATTATACGCACATTATCATTCGCGTGTGTTGCATTTTATTTATAAGTATATCCCAATTATAAAAAAAATATCATCAACAATAATTTTGATATCATATGCGATGTTATAAAAAGAAAGTAGATGCTTTAACATTTTTCCGGCTTCTTTTTTAGAAAAAGTAAGTCAGAAATCCACAAAATACCTTTATTTATAAGTAAATAATAATTGATGTGTTTTTACCTTGGGTTTTGAAATAGGACATTGGTATCCAAGGGATAAATTAATAAATTTAAGCGGTATTCTATCATTTTCTCGATTAAAACTAAACGCATCCCATATACTTTTATGGACATGATTGTTTTGAATGTTAAGACCTATGAAACCAATTAAACATGTTGGTTGAGCACATAGCTCAGGTGGAAATTCGAAATCTTTGTAACAATCCACCATTATATATATATGTATGTATAGATATAGATATATATAAATTAATTAAAACTTTATAAAAATATATAAAATGATAAACAGTACATAAAATTACGTTTAGCTTTGTAAAATGTAAAATGTAAACAAAGATCAACGCCAATCTAATGTAATTAGTAAGGTTGTATACATACGGTAAACGTTATAAAAATATTTTTTAAAGCAGATATAAATAATTTTTTATCTATTAACACCTTATTTATTGCAGGTATAATTTCTTTATAATATTTAAATAAAATTTTGAAATGATCCGCGAATAATGTAGATATAATAAAACAACTTTTATTGCGTGGTTCGAATTATACAGTGCATAAACTGTAAATAGTGTGAGTGAATACCGATTGTCAACGATTAATATCATTTTCAATTTTCATTATTTTTATTTCATGTTATTTGTAGAGGGATACTTGCAAAATCATTATCAACAGACAGAAGTAAAAATTTTTTATATGTGAAAAAAATAACATAAATAAGTGTAACTACTGATATTTATTATTAAAGCTAGGATGTTCGTTTGTGGTATTTATTAATAGATATGAGTTCTGCAATAAAAATGTATTGATATATTTTTTTGTAAATTATATATATGCCTCAGAAAGTTTAAACATAGATGTGCTTATACATTAGGGTTCACACTATAATTCATTATAATACTACGTTAAAATAGACGCCAATTACCCTAAAGAACTTCTAAAGTTCCCTTTATGGAATCATAAAATATTTATATTCATTAATATAAAAAGTATAATAAATTAATGTTTAAAATATCCGTTTTGTACATAAAATTTAAACTATAATATACTTTAAAAGTGTAACAGAGACGTAACAGTAATGTTATTTAATTGATATATTGTTTTGTAGTTATAAAATGAAAACAACACTGAAATATCAAAATTTTATGTGAGAACCGATGGGTGAAAACTTGAAAAGATCGTTAATCGTTAATACACCAAAAATACCTGTACCAGGTGAATTTTTAAAAATATTTGGTTATAAAAAGTATATTTATATATATATATATATATATATATATATATATATATATATATATATATATATATATATATATATAATATATATGTGTGTGTGGGTGTATTATATTTTATATATATATATAACAAATTTGTAGACAATTATAATAATACTGGTATAAATGTCATGTTCAAAATAAATTCGAGTGTAGTTAATAATTTTAATGAAATTGCGTTCAGTGTATAAACTGATTTCAATTATAACTCAATTTTATAATTTTGGTCATATTTGTTGCGATAAAAATGTTCAAATCAGTATGATATGTCTATGTAAATTTATTTATGCGAGACTAATAAATCTTCATAATTTTTGATCCAAAATTCAACACTATGTGTGTGTGTGTGTGTGTGGAACAAACGAAAAACGCAACGTTGTACGTTTAGTATAAACAGCACTGATATTAAACTTCGACATTATACTTAGAATTATTTAAATTAACATTATTACTTTTATTCATAGAAGTTGAAATGTTATGTCTATTTCTAGTTTTTAAAAAAATTTCGCGAACTGTTTGAGAGTTGGCTCAAGCAAATTTGAAACGCTAACAACAAATAAGCTTCCGATTGCAATAATTAATTTGAATATTGGTATCGTTCGTATTTATCTTTGCATTGCCAGACATAGTTTCTATGGGTTATTACCATCCGTACGCCTGTGTGAAATTACAATTTAAATTCAAGCGGATGAGAATGTATTTCTTATATAGCGTCGTTTAGATTTTATTATTCATAAAATATTTAATGAAATATCTGTAAAAGTCCTCTATTTAACATGAGAAGACATAAATAATGTAAAAAAAAATACAATTTTCGAGACGTGTAAAGATTATACGAATAATAAAAATAATTAAATTTTTAAAAATACGTAGTTAAAGTAATTGTTTAACCCGTTCAGTCACTCGTCAATTTTTTACACAATGTAATATATTTTAGTTTATGAAATAATTAAAATAATTCGGGAAGGTGGAAATATAAATATAATATTGTTTTCTAAGTGACTAGATGATTTTTAATCTATTATATCAACATTTCTAGAACTGAAACATTAATAATTATGAAAATATTTATGTTTAAATGTATGTGCTGTATAGAGAACAGTGCGACTGAAACGATTAATGTGCTAAAAAATGCGTCTATTTTAATAATAAGAGATATTTTTGATATAGAATGTTTAAATTCAAAAAATATTTATACAACACATTAAAAATGATCTTGTAGTCTGAAAAACAAGATTATACGCGAACATTATTTTATATTTTCATATTCGTCAATCATTTTCTCCAAATACTTCATTAAAATAAATAATTTTCTGAAAAAAAAATTATAATATATAATTATTCAAAAGGACCTTTGCGAATGTAACACTTGTTAATCATTTATCACAACTTGAATTTGTTATCGGCGTTGGTATAAATAATTCGTTGCAAGAAAGTTATCAGGTGTAGTTCTTGTTTCTAAAATGTAACTTACTTGTAGACATATATTGTGTTGCCAGATCGCAAATTATCATAATTTTGGAATCGTACTTATTTCTTTTATTTGATAAGCGTATTCTAAACGGACATTTACATTTCATTCCTACATATTGTTTACGCGATCGCTAAATAAGCGCTATATAATTTGATCTAGAATTATGAAAATATTCTACCTTTTGAAAATAAACACTAATTTAGCGATAGTTCTTTGTTTGCCCTCAAGATTAAACCGCTACCGTTAAAACAGTGAACGATATCTATCTCCGCGTAAGGTATAATATTCAATAATTGTTTTACGAAAGGGCGGTTGTTCTTCATTAATCTGATTAATGTTGCTAATAGCGCGAGCAATTATTCTCCTTTATTATCTTTTAAAGTTGCTAAATTATGCCTACATCTTGTTGTATTCCTCAACATTTCTTCATTTGCGCATGTTCATAACCAAGGTTACAACACATGTTATACATTATCAAGATGAAGATGGAACAGTACATTGTATGGAAAGATCGTTACACGAGCGCAGTAATTTAAGGTATAGTTCATAAAGTAATGTTATTACATCCAACGAAATTTAATCCGGTTTGTGTCTTTGAGAAGAAAATGATTTATTTTATTTTTATTTTTTCTCATAATAATTAATCATTACACGCGTAGCCCCTGATAACAACGTAACAGGTAATTGCAAAAGCATCACAGCAAATCTTTATTTTCAGTCGCTTGCTAGATCAAATCGATAGTGAACTTATTTTTGTACTGTTGAAACATCTTTTACATTTGGAACGTTAAAGTTCGCATGCAGTGTGTTGTTCGATATAAAATAACGCGCAGATATCATTGTACTTAGAACTGTGGTGTGCTGTTGCTCTAGTCTGCCAAAGTTACTTAGACCCGTTATTCCATATAGCTATAATCCATATCTTCATGCTAGAGCGATAACCGATAAATAGACCAGATAATGTTATTTTCAATAATATTGGTAAAGATATTTCAGTTAGTTGTCTAATGTGTGAGTCTTCGTTGTTTAAGAATGATTTTGTGTCTTACTTCGGATGTACGGACGATAAAGAAATCTAAAACGTCTGGGAACTTACTGAGATGTCGCGACCAATATGTAGAGAACATTGAAGATAAAACGGCATATACATTGACCCGTATAGATTTGTACAGATTCCTTTCGGATTAATTTATTGTTCTTCATTCCTATGCACTACTTTTTGAAAAAAATTATAATTGAACGAATTTTCTAATTTTTTCATAGTCCATCTGCGGGATGTAAATAGTGTGGAGAAATTTCTTCTTTTAATTTATTGTTTAATCTATCGGTATCATCTACTTGAATAATTATTCCGTGTTTCTTGATTGCGCACTTTTTCTGCATTCGAACATCTATATACGTCAACTTTGTAAAGCTACTGTCGAAAACGAATATAATACATTATCCCGTATAAATTTTACCTTTGTTTAGATGATTTTCTATATTGGTAAAGATCTGACTTTCGGGTATGAGAGGAGTCAATTTGTGTAACAGATCATATCTTTTTTAAATTTCGAAACAGTTTTACCTTTAAACTGTACGCTTACGTTATTATTCGATTGGCCGACCTCTTTAATTAGGTCAGTCAACTGAATAACCGTGTATTCGTGATTACAGTATATTTTACCATATAAAAATTAACTCAAACGATGTAGATTATACGTCGAAGTATTTAAAGTTTGTATCCCGTTAAATGAACTTATTTTAATACGTTAGAGCTAAAAGTTGGTTTGTAACGATGAAGCCCACATCTATTTACACTCAACAGATTGTTTTTTCTGTTCTGTTATACATTATTTCTTCTTCCTGTTTCTTTATTTATTTATTTTCCATATAATTTAATTAAAATTAACGAACACGATCGTTTTCTGCGTGACAACTAAATTATAAACGATAACAATGAATGACAGCGGATTTTATTGACGAATTTCGATATTAAACGTTTTTTAATTTATCAGTAAACTATTGCATTTTCTTAAAATTTCGAAAATAAATACGACCTCGAGAAAATTTATTTTTAGCCGCGTATTTTCGAAAATTCAGTACACTATTTTCGACTTTTGAGACGAATGAGAGCTTTTTGTACTATAACCAAATCCCTGAAACAAAATATAGGCAGATGTTTATTTTCGTCCGGTAACATTTCTTAAATTCCATATTTAAATACGTAAAAATAAAAATGAATAATTCAGTTTTTCCAAATTTTTCACACGCTACTATGGTAATATCACATGTAAAATTTTAATGCATAATTATATATATGTATGTACGTATATATATGTATATATGTATGTATTCGATAATTAATCATTTTTATTAAATAAATAATTTTCATCTATCGTTCGATTTTTTCAACTAAGTTCATCGGTACTTGTGCGATTTTTTGTTGTTTCAAATAGTATATTTTTTTTAATGATTAAAAATGTGTGTTACTTAAGTTGGCAGTCCGATTAATTTGTTGTCACTTTAAAAAATTCATTTACAATCTTTTACTTTAATATCTATAATTCTAAACTTAACGATAGTATCTAAATAAAATTAATTTTATTCATAATATAATAAATTATAAATTTTTCAATTTCTTATTTCTTCGATGGCTAGCTTATTAAGTTCGTAATATTTGCTATTTACTAATTCTGTTACCTTACAATCTAAAACTATCCTTCTTCAATTGCATTCTTGCAGAATATGGTAAACCGTGTTTGTAGAATTACTCGCTATACAGTTTTCTATTTCCGTTCTGCCGAAACGTCTTAGATATTTTATAAAAGTGCCATGACCGGTAATAAATTATTCATTATAAAAATTCGAAACGAAGCGATTATTATTGAGTGTGCCATTCAATTTAGGGAAATAATACTAATACGTCATATGTATTTATTTGTATGTTTTAGCCAGTGCAACTCTACTGAGTCATTTAACAGGTTTTTGAGTATATCGTTTTTAAGTTTTTTTTTTTTTTTTTTTTTTTTTTGGTAATTTACTTTTATGTTTTTTCGCTTCCTTTTTATGACATTTGTTTAAGATATATTGAGATTCGTGTGAAGTATGTCACTGCTGATGAGATTCAAGGTCCTGAACGTTTTATTTTGAAATCGACGAATTATGACGATTTTACTTTTGGAACTGCAGCCTCAAAACTGACAGTCCGTACATCCACACGGGTGCCAGTATTTTTTTTTAAAGTAATAATTTATTGTTTAGAGATAATTTGGATTTTTACCGAAAAAGGATAATAGTTACACAAACTTCTAAACTTAGTTCATCCCTTCTTGTTCGAGTGTGTTTACGCCACCACGTAAGGATCTGATCAAGATAGACGTCTAAATATTTCGCATCCGGTTCAGTTGTTATTGGTTTCTGATTTATTTTGACATCCGTATATACGATTAGTCTGTTTTTAAATGTAATGTAAGTCATTAATTTTAATTTTCCACTGATTGCACCAACTTGAGTTACGGTTTGTAAGAGATTACTTGCTCTTTGTGGATACTGTCCCGAAGACAATATGGCTATATCATCCATAAACGTTTTGCAATTAATGCGTTATCAATTACAGATAAATCAGTTGTATATATCGGGTACAGTAGTGGCCCCCGAGAACATTGTACGTGGAAATGCATGCGTGCACAATGTTTATACGTAACTCAGGTAAGATTCGGGTAATTCGTAATATTGATAAGGAAAGTGAAGTTTTATTTTATCTTCAAGCGTGATTTATGCTCAAGAGCATATCATTTCAGACCTTTACACCTTTGATGTTACCTTGAATCTATTTCACTATTCTGTGAACCTGCTGAATTGAAAAACGAAATCCATACTCGTGTTCTGGAATGATTTCTTTTTACTGTACTAAAACAATTATTCTCATGAACAGTATGCGTTTTTGTATAATTTGAATATAATTGGTAGTAACAATATAGTAGGTCGATATGATGATATTTCAACAGTATTTTTGCTCGATTTATTACTATTATTTCAATAAAATTAAGATGAATTGGATAATACTTAAACTTTAAGTGTGATGTTAACTATGTATGCCAATAAAATGACTCTTTTCCTAGGAAATTCTTTTAGAACTCTACATAGATCATAATCTAGTGTATTTTTGAATTCATTTTGTTAATAATTGCTTTAATTACTGCGATGGAATTTTCCTAAACTAAACAGTATACATTTTGATTTAGTTCAACTAGTATAAAAATTCGTTCGGAATATCTTAGTAAAATATATTGCAAATGCATCTGCATTCTGCTCATTACTATGGGTCTAATTGCTATCAGGATTTTTAATAGGATATAAGGGTGTTTTCATACTTTTGTGATTTTGGGTTGCTTTCCACAAGGTATGTTCTTGCGGGAACAGTGTAAAAAGGTACATATTAATGGAACGTTTTGTTTTTATAAATCTAATCTGTTCATGTTTAGTTTTATGTCTATTTTATTACCGCTGATTCCTTGGGCATTCTTTTTTAGCTATTTCATCATTAATTTTTGAGGTTAGTTAATGCTCGATGGATCAAAAGGATTTTTTAGCACGCTGTTTTATATTAACATAATTAAATTTTGCAATGCATCATTTATATCATGTTCATTTTTACATACGAGTGAAGATTTATGTTTACGTTAATTTTTCTCAAATTTCTTTCTAATTTATGAATTTAGGTTGTAATTACTGTATCATTGAGCTTTATTATTACTGTAGTGTGATCCAAAAATAAGCTATAATTTACTTCAGTTCCAGCATATATAGAAAATAGACTTCTCTAAGTGTAATTAAGTCTAGAACCTCAAAACATATTTTGTTATTTTAATCACCATCGATTATATAAACAATACCAAGCGTCTTGAGGAATGTGTCTAACTGGTGTTTCAAAATGACGCAATTATATTTCTATTTAGAGTTTTATTGTATTTTAGTAATTTCATAGGGCTCTCTATGTTGCTTTCGATTAAAACAACTAATCCACCGTGTGACGTATTATTGGAATGAGAATAACATAAAAATTATATCCTTTTATGTGGAAATCGTTAATATTTCTTAGGCGTGTTTCATAGAAATAGTTAAATACCTAATTTATGTTGTAGAATGTTATTTACATTACAGGTTGCAATTATTTTTTGATTAGTACTAACATGACAGTTTGTGTGTGACCCCATTTATTATTGCTGTTTTTGTGACTTGAATTAGCAACTTGCATATGACAAAATCTTTTAGCATTTGTTAATGACCATGCAGGCTGAAACTGTCTATTTGTTAAGCTTGTTTAATTTCACGGACGGGATAATTTATTTTTCTTATTTAACAACTTCTGATATACGATATAACCATTTGTAATTTGCTGTACGTTAGCCCTCATACAAGACATATGTAGTGACTGAATTCCTGTGTTTGCTACATTTGTTAGTTTCATGATCCTTGCCACATCCAAATCTATATATCTTGTGTGTTGCCGTATATCTGGTATTTTGTACATTGGACAATTATATTCTTTCTCCTTGGTCGCTCAAATGAAACTTTAAAATTGAGGAGTATTTAATATCGCAGATATTTTTGTTATTCTAATTTGGTTCAATATCAATAAAAAATAATAGAAGCGGTATTTTTCTATTTTATATTTGGTAGTGATATTTCTTATTTTTTGTTCTTTTCCTTCAAGTGCGTGAAAAATATTCTTCACATTGACAGACGAGGTATATTCTAATTGTTTCTTCTCAGCCAAATTTTTTTGCAAGGAACAATTCCTCATTTGGTCCCATGAGTACAAGTTTCATTAAGTCGTTTATTGATGAGATAATTGATGTTTTTATTTTGATTGTTATTATTTGGATTCTGTACAGTTTCATTCTTAACTCGTATTTCATTTGTATCTTTAATGTGTACATTATTATTATCATCATATTTGTCATTATTATTATTATTACCATTATGGCTATCAACATTATTATAAATTGATCTCATCGGTTTACTAGTTGATAGTGTTTGGATTCTATAAAGGTGCACGTGCCAATGTAGAACCTAGGACGTTGTTAGTGGTAGCAACAGGACCCTCCATGTTTCTAATATAACAAGTAGTAACTGTAGTTGTAGTAGTAGTTGTTGGGAGGACCCTATTTATCGGCGATGAATTATTTCGTCTCTCTCCTGATGGTAAGAGGATTGAAAAGCAAACATTATCTATTAACACCGATAAAAGCGCGATAAGATAAGAATCGATCGCTTGTACGATCGAGAGTAAAACGTCTGGTTGAAAAATTAAAGCAGCAGTCTGTTTAAGATTTGCATACACTGGTGAAATTTAATTTATAAAATTATATATATATATATATATATATATATATATATATATATATATAAAGAAATTACTAAAAATTCGAATAATTAATATTCTTACACCAAGTATCGGATCGAAAATTGCATGAACGGTACCATTAACGACGGCATCAATGACTGCTTCTATTCCGGTATATTTTAAAATAAGTTTACCGACCTCGTGATAAGCTTTGGTGAATGTTTCGTTGATTTGTTTCTCCAACGTCACTATTTTCTCTCGCAATTCCGGTATTACTTTTTTCTCAATATCAACTCCTATTTCGTGAAATTGCAACCTATCATCGGTAGCGTCTCGTACCGTTTTCTAAAAACAGAACAATTCGAATGAAAATAAATATATCTGTTCATATAGGCGAACTACATGATGGTGAGAATCGATCTATTGGTTCGAATGTTCGGCCGAAGTATTTTTCAGTGCTTTAGCGAAACGAATGAGTATGCTAAATCAGGTACACTTGCAAGCGGGCTAGGAGGTAACCAACTGTAAAATAATTCCCGGTCGCTCGTGCGATCAACCAAGTTTAACTTTCAATCAGTACAATTTGTGAATTGGGATAGGCCTGCACATGCAAAACATGTGGGAATCGTATCGTTTAATTACGGGCTACCAAAAATCAAGGGCAACAAGAAACCTTTATCTCCTTAGCGGAATAGCGTCAACATACATAACACGCCGTATAATATCGGACGAGGAAAGGACGGCTCAGTGTCGAGACGAGAAATATTCAGTATTATTGTTAAATCGAGATCAAATATAGACTGAAGTATAACAACCTGGAAAAGAGCGAATTAACCTGCGGAACGAAAAAACCTCAAACCCAGTGAGACCACCGGAAGAAACTCGGGCGCAAGGATGTAAAGAGAAATGATTAATATGGCGAACGATCAACCGAATACGGACGAGTCTAATAATAAAGTTGCGCTGCTTTCGTAGTTTCTTCTTTAAATATGATTAAAAAATTCGTTCTATTACTTTTTTCTTCGATTTTTAAGCTGATGGCAATATACCAAGCGTTAAAATACCTTTATCAACATCGTCCAGCCTAATCAGTTCTTATTCTTGCAAATTCGAAAAGCTGTTTAACCGTTTTAAAATTTCGATCATTTAATATCCGTGCATCGATTTAAAATTAAAAATAATTGAAATTCGAAAAATTTCAACGTATTTACATTTAAAATGAAGTATTTTCAAATGGTTGTGCAATAACATTGCCGTGTTCTTTACCTAAATATTTACGGTAGGAAGATGTACACACTTCCACAAAATGCATAAGTTCTGTTATAAACATTACATTTTACTTTTGTATCGTTGTCAAATTTAGTAACCACTTTCGAACAAATCTACTCGCAGAATGTTCGGCTATATTAAAAATTTCAAAATACAAAATATTAAAATACAAATGTGACTAATCCATCCAACAAACGACGCGCGACCTAAAAAACGAATCTTTCATTTCAGCGAATGTGTACTAGGATTTCTATCTGGGAAGTGGGCTCAAACATGCCCCCCTAAAAAAATAAATAAAAAATTCGTAATAAAACTGAATAAAATATGCATAGCCGAATGTGTAACAAAATTCTATAGGCAAAACAAACTATAAACGATCGCGAACAACAACAACAACAAAAAAACGCACTGCTCATTGGGTCAGATTCGAATGCCGAACGGTCCAACCAACGGGAATTTTTTTTCTCTGTGTTGCACAGTCAGCTGGATTTTCAGTGTCATTAGCAGATAGAATCTAACGAATATTTTCTAACAGTACCTTTTGCAATCTAGGCTGTTTTGCATGCTCCTCGAGATGAAGTTTTATTATTAGAGATAACGCGAGCTCGTCCAAATATTCTCTTCTGTTTCAATTATCATTTTAGTTGGAGCTCAGATATGTATTTTATACTTTTTTAAACCTTCTAGGGGGCTTAAGCCCGGTAGCCCCTTATGGGTGCGCGCTACTACCTACTGGTGTGGACGAATCGAATTTTCAAATAATAAAAAAATGCCGTGTGAGTGTATAGCAGTCATTTCTGTTTTTCTCTCTCTTCACTTTCACAACGTGACTCATCGGTTTCTCAAGTGTAGGTCGAAGACCGTCTGGTGTCTGCCTATTGATGAGGAAATATTTCGCTAATTTGTTGGTATTTATTATTGTTCTATCAATTGGGTCAACCAACTCGTTCACTTGGAGGAATCGAGTTTTTACAAAAATGAATGGATCAACTTTGGAATCAATTCGAATCGACAGCACTAAATTATACGTATATATATATGATTCCGTTTTATTACCTGATCTGCGTTTACGACGGCGATTAGAAATAAAATCGAACAATATACTTTGTAATTAAACATAATTACGAAGCCTCCGCAATAAACAGTTAAATTGCGTTTATAAATAGTCCGAACAATTTTTCAAAAATTATCGAAACGCGAATAAACGAGCGACGAGAAAAATATTATATATATAAACATGGAACGATGGAAGTCGTAATAGTTCGGTGGCTAATATCGCGTTTATCTCTCTGCCAGATGATTGTTTAATAAAATAATTAACTCGTGTATTAAAATACGATGTTATATAACGCACAGCTTTGCGAACTTTGTACTTAACACATTTCGATCATTAACGGTCGTCGTGAACATTAGACGATGATATTAGAGATTCGTTTATCTCGTTTTAACCGATAGGAGTAACGAAGGGGAAAAATTACTAATTAAATCCCGAAACGAATATATATATATATATATATATATATATATATATATATATATATATATATATATATATTTTGTAACAAAAAACGAATTTTACAGATTAACAATTCTCGTGAAATATACGATAAATTAATTATTAATTATAAATATTTACACACGATTCATATTTCGCGTAACCGATCGAACAAGTACATCGCATTTTGTTAACTTTAAACAATATACATCGGGAAGAAAATGGGCGAAATACCTCGGAGTGCATTTAGATTGCACTCTGAACTTGAAGGTTCATATACAGAAGAAGAGGAAGGAATCGGAGCTAAAGCTGAGAAACGTATACTTGTTTATAGGATATCATCTGCAGCTGTCACTACGAAACAAGTATACAATACTATGCTAAAACCAATATGAACCTACGCTGTACCGCTGTGCGTAAAAAAATTGAATCGGATGATCGTACAGCTTTTTCAGAACAGAGTCCTCAGATTGATGTACCGTATGGTTTGGTACGTCATCAATGAGATGATCCATCGAGATCTGGGGATTCATATCATCGATAAGCGAACTTCACAAATCACACGATGCGTCTGTACAATGAGCTAGCGGCAGCGATGCCAAATAAACCGCTAACAAAGATAGTCTAACTAAATACGGCAGAACAAACCAATGGGTGTGCCCCACATACATGAGTCTACTTTCAAACATTTGTTGATAGCGTACTGGACTAGGTACAAATTGTCAAATAAAATATAATAGAAATATGTTTAGAATAGAAAAATGTCTGCGACGCTGTGTATTCTTGGACGTTAGTCAAGCGTCGGATAAAGCTTGACATGAGGGCTCGTTACATAAAATAAAACGTCGATTTCCTCTTCAAGTATTCAGAATCTTTGAATCATATCTCAGCAAAATATTCTTTTCCGTAAAATATGGTAATGAAGAACTATATCCGACAGAAGTGACTCCGGATGATGTGCTGGGGCCGCTATTATACCTCATATTCACCGCTGATATTCCAACTCTGCCTAACGTTGAAATTGTTACTTTTGCAAACGAGTGTCCAATAAAGTTCAATACGTGCCTACAAGGGAGAAAGTCTGAAAATAAGCTTTTGCCTCACAATCATGTCATCAAACCTGTCTGGAAATACGAGTATCAGGTGCGAGGGATTGCTCGAAAAAGAGTAACATAGCGATTATACAAAGATTGCTTAATATTATTCTAAGAATCTTCGCGAATGATCCATGGTATGTCCTGAAGATAAATTACATAAAAGATGAAATTGTGCAGAGCAAAAAATTATGCTGCAAAACTGGAGTCGCATCTAAATAATATGGCAGTTGCGTTGTTAGATAACTCTGCGGACAATTATAAGAGGACGAAATTGATGGATCTAGTATAAAGTATACATTTTGTATACCTGTTGAATGAGACCCTGTCACTGGACAGGATTTGTTAGCAGTGTCGTGTTGCACTAAGGTATTAAATTTGTTTAATAGGCTACAGAGCTAAGTTGAACACATGGCTGTTTGGAATGGATTTTTCGGTTTTCTTTCTCTTACTAACGGACTTAATCTCTCCGTCTTTGTTCGATTTTTCGTTAACTAACACGTAGTTATTAGTTTTTTTTTTGTTTTTTTTTGAAATCCTATCGAACGTCCGAATAAACGAAAACATATTTTAATGTTTATACTAGAGATTATCATAAATAATAACAAATGACTAATTCGATGTTTTAAATCTAAATCCGGCTAATTATTCGGTTTCACGTTTCTTTATAAGCTTTCTACCGGAACATGGGTGACATAAATCAGCTAATGTGAAACATACGAATAAATCGATTATTAAACTATTAATTCTATTACACGTTCAATAATCGAATAACCAGTAGTAACTATTTAAAGCTACTAACAAAAAGTAACGCTAAATATCTTATTTACAATAAGCGGATAAATTGTTTTCGCAGTATAATCTAACTAAATTGACTTCAACTTGCTTTGAATGGAATATACAACTCTATTTCATTTCTAAAAAATCATTCGATTTTATTATTTGCATTTTTTTGTAATTTTTCATTAAAATAATTTGTAATTTACATTATTCATTATTACTTTTCAAACGTCTTACCACTTATTACTACATTTGAAATATCATGCATCGCATATTATTTTATATATTTTTATGTTTCAAAGAACTCGTTGCGAATTAGGATAATTAAATTTAAAACAAATGATATTTAAAGTATAAACAGCTATTTAGACTAAAATTTTAAACAATTAATACATTGCATATGAAGAAAACATTGTATACATCTGTTATATAACGTGAAACGAATGTGACTTAAAAAAAAAGATTTTTTTTGAAAACGATATTATTAATTAGACGATCTAGTTTATATGTAACCTATACTTCTGTATAGCGGGAATTGCGAATATGATTCAAAGGATCATAAGGCGTTTAAGTAAAGTAAGGAAGCTACTAAGTACGGTAATAAATGTGGAAAAAACCGAAATCGACGATATTGGAAGGAAACTGCGCTCATTTCGCATAAAAATTGACGATAGTTGAGCAAGTCCGGATACCTCGGCCAGATTATAACGGAAGATCTCTATTACGATACCGAAATTAATTCTAGAATTGAACCAACAAAATGTGCGTTTCAAGAAGATAAGACAATACCGTTAAAAAATATTGAAGAAGCCATTTAGGGTGCTGAAATCCGGACATTAAAGTGATTACGAATAAGTTACACAAGCGTTCGAAATGTGGGTTTGGAGGATAATGGATAAGCCATGAACAGCCGGCACTACGGCAAAAATTAAAGAGGAAAGGTCATTATTAATTCGTACGAGGAAAACACGATTAACTTAGACATCGCATGTAGCATTTCGGCGTAGGAGATTACTTCGAAATATTCTTGAAGCTAAAATCCGAGGTAAAAGAACCTACAGAAGACCCTAAACACATTACGTTGAATCGGAAAAATGACTATCGTTGCAATGGACCGCTCTTAAGATTGTAATATCCATGATGATGGTTTCAATATTAACTTGAAATTATAGGACGTTCGCTTATAAGATCAGTTAAATAAAAAAGAGAAGTCGGTTATCATCGTTTTATTACGAATAATCTAAATATGAGAAAAATAATATATATAAATTTTTGGCGACGATCATATCCATCCGACAAAATAAAATAATGTAGATAAAGTCCAATAGAATCAAAAGATGAGACGTCGCCTGACGATTCTCATCAACTTCTTGAAAAAAGTGGTATCACGCGGCAAACAAGTATGGAAACAACAAAAAAAAAGAATTCAAATCGCTAAACTTTTTAAATGGAAAATCACAAAAGTTTTCGGCTGTTGAATCGTTATCGAGCGAACATAAAATAAAATAATTAAAATATAAAAATATATACAATTTATAAATAATACTAATTTTTAGATATACAATTTACAAAAATTATCAAAGTGGAAAAACAATATTTATAAAATAATCTGATAGTGAATATTTTATAAATTCTATTTTTTTTTTTTTTTTGTCACTTTACTAATTTTGGTATAAATTATCTAAATTAGTATTTTTAACATTTTATATAAATTGTATATATTTTATTTATTATATTTAATTAATAACGGCTTTAACTGCATAATTTTTCATTAAAAAAATTTAGTAATTTTAATTCTTTTTTGTTGTTTTTTTTTTTTTTACTTTCACAGAGATGGTACTTATTTATCGCTCAATTTGAGCGTATAGTTGAGCTGGCTAGAGACCTTTTTCTTGAAGGAATTCGAATTCACGGTCATCGCAACGACGAGGATCCCGAATAAAAAATAATGACGATTTTTAAAATTGTAGTAGAAAACATTCAAAACGTAGATATAAAAAAAGCGAATGATTTTTTTCGATAAATACATTTTTCGGGTGATATAACTGAAATTATTTATCACGATAGAACGAGTTTAATTATCGAAACGGATGCAGTAATTATAAATAAATCATTTATTTATTTTTTTTTTTTAATTCAAAAATGCATTTTGAAATTTATTAATAAATGTACAGGAACTAAATATCTTCTCTATTTGTGAAAAGTAAAAATGTTTACGATATACATTTAATAAGTAATAAACATTAAAATACGTCTAATATACCGGCTCATATTGCTCTAGAATGAAGTTAGAGAACAAGCTTCTAATATATAAAATTGTTATACGTCCAATATGGACTTACGGAATACAAATATGGGGATGATATGCTGAAGCATTAAAAAAATTAATTTCTTCATCCGATCACTAATGCTCGTTTTTTCCAACGAAATGAGCACTCCATGCAGACTAACAGATCGAATAGATTAATGAAGTAATATATGCTATCAGCAACGACTTTTTTACCACCCAAATCCGGAGGCATCGGCACTTTTGCCTACTGATGTGGATCTCAGAACAACCTTATCAATTGGTCGTTATTCATGTAATTAGCAGAGTTTAGTCATTATTCCTACGCGCGTGTTATACCATTTATAAATACCGCTTATTTAGTTTATATCTAAGATCGCAGAAATACAGAGCGGTTATCCTTTTCTATTACAAAAAAAAAAAATTAATAAGTAATAAACATATAAATAACGATTGGGAAAAAAAAACATCGCACGCATTAAAATAAGCGTTTTATAAAATAATTTATTCCCGTTATTTCGAGTTGTATAATACGCAACATTCTTATATAACGAAATATATATGTCCGTATGTATAATTATATTCGAATTACGTCAGCCCGGAAAATATCCGTCCAATTCGCTCTATATGTAGAAATACTTGAATATCAACATATTTCAAATTAAATTATATCAATGAAATATAAATATCGTTATCGTAATATAATGTATAGAAACATATTGACAGGAACACCGGACTAATGTCGAGAAAATTCGAAATAATAAATAATTTATCAGGAACATTATTTACAAAATACTGTACGTAATGCGAGAAGGACAAAAACGAAATATAGACAAACAAAAGAACCGGGTAATTTTGTTTAGATAAATATTAAGTATATAATCGCAATTTTAAATGTCGCAAATTAAATTCTCGTCAAATTTTTAAGATCTATACTGAGGATTTTCCATTAAGAATCTTTCCAACTTTGTCGGTACGTCCGTCATGACACCGCTCGCTCCGAGTTTAAAAGCGGTTTCGAAGTCTTGTTCGGTATTTAACACCCAAATGTACACCTAAAGAAACATAATATCGAAAGCCGTAATACAAGATGGAGAATAAAGTATATAGAGTAAAATTAGAATAACGAATTTCAACAAATTATTTTGCACCATATATAGGATGACTCGGAGAAGACGGACGGTTTTATTTTTTGAATAACGCAGTTGACAAGACTGCTACAACGCAAACCGCGTGCTTCTTGTTTAGTGTACATACGAAAGATTGGTTTTCGTTCATCGTATAACGAGAAGGAGCGCGTTTTACATGGAACGTTATTGCCGCGTGAATCGATCACGACAGTGCCAATAGAATTTCGAAAAGAATTCGAAGTTACGCGACTTTTTTTTTGTGCGAGCATACCTTAAGAGCCGCGTTTACGAAACACGTCCGCTAGATATGGAAGACCTGAAAATTCGGATAAGAAATTTCAAAAATTCAGCGACCTATGCTTGAAAGTCTTCGAAAATTTTGTAAAAATACAAATGGTGGTCATCTGAACGATATTGTGTTCTACAAATGATTGAAAGCTAATCCTTCAAAACTTTTGCTCGGATAGTTTTTGAGTTGTTCAAAAAAAAAAACTAAACCGTTCGTGTTCTCTGAGTCACCCTATTTATAAACAGCGATTTAGTCGGATAACTAGCGCGATATATATATATATATATATATATATATATATATATATATATATAAAGAAAAGTTTTATAATAATTTTATAGGAATAAACAAACCTGTATTCCTCGTTGACGAAGGTGAAGAAATAACGTACGTCTCATCAGAAGGAAATTACACAATTTTAACATCCATTTAGAACGTTGACCTCTTATTTGCGGATATCTATAACAATAAAACGTAGATTTATTCGAATATATTTATATCATCATCATCAAGAGCCGTCTCCGTATCGGATGTATGTGACTACTTTTACCTATACATATTTTGTTGTACAGTGTAAGTAGCGTGCAATCATAATATGACGTTAAGCCTAGTAAGACACACACACGCGAAAGAACTTATTGTAATCGCTTTGTTGTCAGAACGAAATGCAACCCCGCATGTTTTTGTAGTGTACTATATTATTACTAGCGCGCATGCGTGGTGGTTTACCCGATAATATTACGATTATTTATATTTTTATAGTTTTGCGTCACCGACTGTATCTCGGTACCTTACGTATAGAAGTCCGTGCTCTAACCACTAGGTTATCCTGACGACTTTACAAAGTTGTCGATTTAAATTGAAGGACTGAACAATAAATGACGAAATATGGTCCGGTTAATAAAACTTATTTTCACGTAACATAACACTAACATTGAGGCTTCCTCGAAATGAAAGCATATGGAAAAATTTAGAACCTCCGTGAATAGTCTAATCTATTGTAAAATAGCTGCAAATCGAAACGAACCAATTGTAACTTGTATTAAATAAGGTCATCGGCTTGCTGCCTGTATAACGGAATGAACGGTATAATATGTGTGTATAACAAAAGAGGTAAACTTGCAATCATCCGGGTTAATCACCAGGGCAGGTCACGCGGATAATAGGAAAACACGGATAATCCGAAAACCGATATTTATTATAGTTAACGATGTCTGTACGAAAATACAAAAATGATTTACATTTGATCGCGCTTCGTATATATCAAACTAGAAATTTTCATTTTAATATTTATCGTTTAAAAAATGTCGTATTACGTTTTTACTCTTCCGGTGTTGATTTCTAGTCACGTATATCGACACATATTTTACGAACCGTAGTGATGTCACCGTAATTAAATTCTCTTTGTCCAAAATAATCTAACAAAGATTGCAGAATGAGACATTGCATTTTTCTCAATACATCTTCTGCATCAGTATACTATCATCATTGTCTTATTGTTCGTTGCCGAAATTGTACGTTTACTTTTATGTATAATTTTTTTTCTTATTTATTACTGCAAGCTCAGCAACAAGATCATTTAGCAGTATTTGGGAGGAGAGCATAACAGGAAGGGTATAGTACTCACTGGTACACACTCGGCAACCAGTTCACAGTCGAACACTATAGCAACTACGCCATCGCGACATATACAACAGTATTATAATCACCATTAAATGTTACAACATAATTAGTAACGATGTCTTCATCCGTTAGCTCGCATACCTCACTGTGAAACCAATTTTATAAATTTTCTTCACTGAAATTTTTCAAACCTTCGAATTCTTTTATTTGTTCGAGAATGTTGTTATTACTTTTTCTTCTTGAATATCTGAAGAAGATTGCTGATAATTAATATGATTTTTCTTGACGTTAGCATGCTGCCGATATATATTGCTTTTAAAGTGTTATAATCTCATGTATAAAATCTTTCAAAAGTTACCTTTTCGTTGGCTTATTGTCCATAGCCGAGTGCTCAAATAAATAAATAAACTATTTGACCAAATGAGTCTCAGCTTCTCGCTATTCTACTTTTATAATCTCAGCCCATTCCTTAATATCCTACAGACATGAAGTACTTCTTCTTCCTCGCCCCCTTTTGCCTTCTGTCGTTCCTATCTTTATAGTTTGCAAAAGGTTGGCCCTCTCGTAAAATGCCCAAAGAATTTTGTTTTCCCCGATGATAATTTTTACGTGTTGCCGACCGTGTTCAAACTAGGTACCTTCCATATGAAAGTCTGTGTTCTGGCTACTAGACTATCTCGCCACCGCTATGTAACTCTTAATTATCACAGATTAGGCAGCCAATTACTATTATATCGTATGGCGCCGATATATAATTAGTGTTTTCAATGCTAGCAAAAATAACGTATAATGGGCTCGTCACAATGTCAACAACAAATAATATTGCGATGATTATATATATATATATATATATATATATATATATATATATATATATATATATATATATATATATATATATATAATGACTGACACTGCTTTTACGTTTTATCTTACTTTATTAAATGAAAAATAATAAAATGTCCATACAATAATTACGAAGTAAATATCTTGAAAAGCGTATAAAGTAAAATTAAGAACAAACCGTTCGTATACAGCGGGTAGGAACACTTCCAAAAAATTTTCTTTAATAGGGAAAAACGGCAACAAACCAGTGTAATATAATAACAGCAGTATAAACACTCGTCTTTTAGAAAAAAATAAATTCGCGTTTGGATTCTGAAAACAGATACACACACACACACATATATATATATATATAATATTCATATAACGTTTAAAAATTAATTAAAACGTAATAATTAAAATGGATAAATCGTTACTTGTCTATAACATTTATCAGCAACTTCACCATTAGAACTTCCCCAAACCGTGATTTCATTGCGACTATACTTTGAAATTAATTCTCCGGCTATACTGACGAGATCATCATTGTCAATTTTAATTTCTATATTAATGGGTACTTTTGGAAATTTTTTAAACACATCTTCCAATAATGGTATACGTAAATCTAAATCCACCTCATTGGACGGCGCACTATACGAATTACCTAAAAAGCAAATCAAACGGTGTTGTAATTTTATATATATATATATAGGATTTACCTTAATATTTTCTATTAATTATTAACATATTTATGAATACATACAGACGTACATGGATTACATATATACGTAATAGTTAAAATTCTAAACAGAAAAAAATATTTTATATTAAAATAGCGGAAAGAATAAAAAATATCAATGAAAACTTATTTTTCTTTAATGAATAATTTATTATTCTATTTCCGACGTTGCGTGCGACAAACTGTAGAATATATAATTTCTAGTTATAGCGTGCGACGAAACTACATATTTGATTAATAAAAAATGAATTAACTTCTCCCGAGAGGGAAAGTTATAACTTAGAAATTAATTTTGTTTTACCATATTTGTAAGAAAAATCAATCAACAATTTCATTGTACGTTGCCACGGCGATAAAAACGCGATCAAGGCTGCGCAATAAATAAATTAATAAGATTACTCTGTTAACAGAACACATGGATATATACTGTAGGTATAAAGTTTAAGACAAATGTTTTTACAAGAATTACGATTAAATTGTTCCCTATTCCAAAAATTTGGTTAATAACAATTCGTTCCATTTTTTTAAAAATTATTTCATTATTTTAGAAAAAATTTACAAAGTGAAGAGATCACGAACGTAGAGCCAACAAAAATATTTAATATATGTAGCTATCTATCAGCAGTTCAACGTTGACACAAACAAATGTTTATTCGATTTAAAACCAACGTAATAATATTTACAGACAGTGATATTATACCCTTCATACAGATTTTGAGTTTAGCTACGGTAATTCAACGTAATATTTTAATCGCAAAGTTAAGATTCGAAGTAATGTTGGATAAGTGATAAAGAATGTACCGCAGGACGGATGATTAAAACATCTAATCGACGAATATATAACGAAGAATTTTTTTAAACGTCAAAAATGGGATTACGAAATAGAACATAAAAATAGATTTAAAACGAATAAATATTTCAAAATTGTACTTTATGAATGTACGAAGTAAAATTAAAACCCAAATGTAGGAAATATTTTATCGGGATCTAATTTTAATAATTATAAATACGAAGAATTGTTTAAAAACTCGCTCATTCATTATAAAGTAACTTATCATTTTTAAACATAAATGTCGTATTTAATAGTTATTTTATAGATTTCAAATAAATTATTTAAAAATGTAACTCTTTGAAACGGTTCAGTCTTATATATCGTTATAACAATGAAATTGATGTACACATTCAAGTCATTTATAACTACTTTATTAATCAATTTTGTTACATTCTTATAGAACAATATTACCTGGCAAAAAATCAATCGGTATACTTGTTCGCAACGGTGGGAGATTTTCATAATTCTCACAGGTGACAAGCTTATTTACACCAGTTAAACGACATAGGTTTTCATCGTGAACGACTACAACTTGTTTATCTTTGGTAATATGACAATCAAGTTCAAGCATTTGTGAACCAGCTACAAGTGAACTGAAAAATAAATATTCATTATTTCTGAATCAAATAAAGTCAGGTAAAAACATATATGCTACTACGAATAACATTAAATAGTAAAAAAAAAACCAACAAGTGTATTTATTAGGATAAATAAAATCATTATAACTATCATTTGTATTATTCCTATTTCATCGATTTTCTTAAAAATGATTACACGGTAACTCAGTCTTCTAAAGGGATATAGAGAATAAATTATGTCATTTTATTTTTTTAAAAAGTAATTTATAAGGAAAAAGTTGGCGTATAGAGAATTTCATATAATTTCTGAAGATCTCTTGCAAGAAAAATAAGAACTAATGGAATTATACAAATTCGAATATTTCTATGAAGTCCTAGATTTTAAGAGTATAAATGTGTAATAATTATACTAATACAAATTGTGATAAACCATGAATACTATTTCATACAGCTCAACATTTAAATGTCATGTCAATTTTAAGTATATGCATACATATATATATATGACAGAAATCAGTACAATTAAACTTACCGTGCAAATGCGGTTAATGTGTTCTCATAATATTCAGCAGCACCTAAAATATAATAATAAATATTAAATGAGAGCGCATCATTTAAAGAGAAAATATGTTCATAATATGAAAAAACAAACCTCCACGATGACTAATATTGTGAGCTATAAATTTTATATTTTTCCTTTTATGTAATGTTTGGGGATTTTTAAAAAAGAATAAAGATGCTAGTACGTAACCGCTTAAAATTACTACAAAGTACATATCGAAAAAGGTAAAATACTGTTTTTTTGTTACTAAAGGATTAAAACAATATTTATTTAGACAATTATCAAAATACAAATAATTTGTTAATCATTATACTATATTAACGTTAGTTTTAAATAAGTGTCATTGTACAGTTGGATAAATAAAAGAATTATTTATTTATGATCATTCCATGAATGTCAATTGTAGTTTTAAAAATTATTGTACAGCCAATAAACATTAATTAAAAAAAAATGTAAAATAATCTGAGTAATTTATGTTTAAATAAAAAGAATATAGATTTATTACATATATAATTTATTAATGTTGAACTAAATCATAATATAGTGATTTTTTAAATCCCGTATTATTTTATGAACACATTGTTAAAATTTGGATGTTTGAGTTTAACCATTTTTGTTTGGTGTATGTATTTAATTTTGAATATAGTTATGTTTGTGATAGTTTAGGGGATGACGACCACTAATGACTATTTGATCGTTGTGTATTATGTTGTGTATTGAAGTTTGTACATTGATTTTGTTCTTACATATTCATATAAGTTTATAAAATTACATTTTTTATTTGTGAAAGGAATTTGAAGGAATATCAAAATTTATATTAGAAATGTGGATTTTAAATAATGCAGATTCAGCGGGAATTATTCCGGAAGAGGTAAGTGATTTATGTCTGTTTTTTTTTTAGTTCGTAATAGGAGAATAATGTTTATTTGTTGTACATGTATAAAATGTGAGAAGCATTAAATTTGAATTTAATAATTTTATTTTCAGAAACTAATTTGTAAATTATTTGAAGTTTAGTAATAAACTTAGATTTTGTCTGTCATGGCTTTTTTTTATACGATTAATATTAAAGTAGACGAATAGTAATATCAGTTCACAATGCTCCGATTTAAATTTTTTCCAAGCCTGGCAGTTTTTGATTTAAGGATTTTATTTTTCAGGTAATCTATTTGTAAAAATTTTAGCCATATTAAATTAAATAGATAAATACGTCTAGTCATAATTTGCATACGTCTTATCAGTTGTAAAACATGTTACTTAAAAAACAACCAATGTTGTTAATTATTGTGATCTGTGTATTTTGCGATAACTAAACTAACTGGTTTTAGATTTTAATTTGAGAAGCAAACTTAAGAACACCATATAGTGCATTATTAATTACTAATTGCAGTTATTTTCTGTGACATAATGTGTTTCAATTTATGTTTATTTGGTGGTCTTATTGGTGTCAATAAGTTTTTAATCATAATATAGTTTATGTGCAATAATTATATTCTATGCGCCTACTGTTGTTTCACCGCCAATAAGATAATTAACTAATTATGGAGTAAAATATGATGCTATTGTTGCTTGATAATAAAGAAACTTTTGAAATTTAAATCAACGAACTTGTGCATTCAAAGTTAACAATCGCAGTACATATTGTAGAAAATTTAGTTAGTTAAAACGTTTGTCTACTCGATAATGACGTAATTATTGAAAAACTTTGCATTTAAATATATAATTTTCAGTAATTTAATTTTATTTACATAAAAAACCACTACACTTCGTATAATATCAGACTTTTTTCCCTGAAACGACATTTACGATTAATTCATCATTTTATATCGAGAGTTGAATTAAACGAATTAACCGAACTACTTGTAATTTTTATTCAAACAATACAGATAAGTCAAATTTTGTAGTATAAACTAATCATTTTGGAAAAACGGTAAATTAAATTAGTTCGGCCGGAATTTTAACTGTGTTAAATTTTAATACGGATACGTTTCAATGTCACTAGAATCCTTTTTCAATGCGAGAAGTTACGTTGGGTGTTTTGGCAACGATGTCGAATAGACGAAATAATAAAACCAATAGAGCTATTGAAATGCGCGAGTCCAGAATGATTCCGGCGCTGAAATCCTTAGATATTTTACGTCAAAATGTACAACCTTTACTTAACAATGATGTCGACGCAGTCGTGAAAAAGTATTTAAATGTAATATCATATTTTATATTCATTTTCCAAATTAAGCGCAGTTTATGTGTATAATTTAATCGTCACCGATCTAAAAGGAAATTTACTAGACGTAATCGTTAAAACCAGTTTGGAGAATTACTTTTTTTATTAGAAAATTTAGTGGAAGTTGTTTGTATTCGAAAATTTGGCTTGGAAACTTAATAAAACTAAAAAGAAAGTTGAATATTTTTTTCGGTACTTTTGAATTTATAATGTAGGTATATACTTTTCTAGCTATTTTTATTATAGAATTTAATAAAATAATTATGAGCAATATATTTTTAAATAAATGCATATGAATTATTATTATTATATATATTATATATATATATGATGTTTCTGATTATTACCTTTTTTATACATTGTTAATTTTTTTCCGCAGTAAAATAAAAATACTTAAAAAACAGTTACATTCGACAATTTAATTTATCATATTTTTAAAACATTTCGACGAAAGCGTGGAATTTGAAGAATAATTCCTAAAATTGTACAAAATGAATTTGTAAACTTTTGCTTATTAATAACTCGGTATGAAATTAAAGAAAATGAATGTTGTAATTACTTGCCAATTAACTAATATTTTTCGTAACATGAACATAGTATTCGCTATGTAGTAATCTGCGAAAATTGAATACCGATTTTTCTCTGCTGATATAGCTTATTCGCAGTAAGTACTTGTTACTTATTGTATTTATTATTATTTTTTAAAATAATAAAAATTAGAAACTATCAAATTTTCCTAATTAATTTAACCGTATCTACTTAATAACGGAACAATTTAACACGGGCATATTTGTATTACTATTTTACCGTGTCATCTTTAAACTTTCGGCGAACGTAGTAATGAATTATGCGCGGTATATTATATATAAGTTGTACATATGTTTTCTAAATTTAGGTTGAACTATTCGCAATATGTACCTACTGTGTGTTATTGTTACTGTCTTCGCTATCTGTCATTGTTGTTCGATGTGACTCTCAAATATTAACCAGTAATTAATGAGGACGTTATGAATACAGCAAAAATGACCTGTTAAAGTTTCCATCGCAAAAAAATAAAACTCTATCTCACTATTACTTATTGTTCTTCTATTTTGTGATCCATGGTGTATTTTGTTGATTCATAAAAATCACTACTTTCCAATACATCAACATTTTGTAATTATGCCCACCAAATAAAATAAAGCTGAAGTTCAGATAATATTTCAAAAGAAAGCATTAAAATTAATATTAAGTAGTAAAAATTAAAACTTTAGAAATGTAAAAATGTATAAAACTTTAAAGTAAAAACAAAAATAAAGTTAATATAATAATAAAAGTTTAAAAGAGTACGAATAAATAAAACTTTAAAATGAAAATATCACGATTGGACTAAATTGTAATACAGTTAAAAATGATCCAAAAATATTACTCTGTGACAGAATTCTGAATCGGATTTTAGCGCTGGTATCGCTGTGGAAAAATGCAAATCTGTTGCCGGTGCTAAAATATATTACTCCTATTGTTTAAATTTTCATATCAATGTTTTAACTACGGGCGTAAGCCTGTGATTTATTTTGTACTGCTGATCAACATGAATAATTAGTAATAAGTTATTTTTTTGATAAGGTATTTTACTATTTTGTCAGCTTATTTATATATATATATATATATATATATATATATATATATATATATATATATATATATATATATATATATATACACTGAATTTTTTATCATGTACGCCTTACAATTCGTTGTCTCCCGCATACATAAAATAAATAATCCTAATTTTTCAGATCAGAAATTTACAAGTAAATAAATTCAGATATTAAAAATTTAATTACAAATAAAAATTTAAACAATAATAAGCAGTCAGTACGTTAAATTTTTTGATATAAAAATTTATCGATAAGTAGAATTCATTAATCTTTTTAACAAATTCGTTTATAAATGAAATGACGTCGTGATTGAACTTATTTAGGACATTCTTTTCAATGGAGAGAACAGCTAATTCAGAAAACTTTTCTCCTTTTTGAGGGCACCGTGTACACGTATTTATTCGTTTTAAAGCTGAAAAAAAAAAGAACGTGCAGTTGTTGCAGTTTTCATTGGTATTAATCTTTTAAATTCTAGCAAAACAACCGAAATACAAGGAATTTTTAAATGTTTATTTAATTTGTGAATTGGATAATGGCGAAAATCCGGAGTGTTGTACACTACAATCAGTTCGGGTTTTAACTTTGTAATGTCCAATATTTTTCCATGGGGGTATCCCATTAATGCTTTAAATAAATTATCAGAAAACTTCTGTTCGTATTGAATGAACATGTGTCGATCTTACTACGATAAATATTCTTAATTTTTTAATATGTGAAATCCTTTCTACAATTTACATCGTAATATGATTTCATTAAAAGTCGTGTCGGTATCCAATAGCTAGATCTTCATCGTTTAATTAATTTATTTTTTGAGTAATGTCATTTGCATTTCACAGTACTATCATGAGTGAATGTTGTGTGACTATATTTATTTTGGGTACGATTTTGGAAGTAATTTCTCGATAACTTTCACCAGGAGCGATATTAATGGATTGATTGCGGATTTAAATTCATTGAGGAACATTGCCAACATAATTGAAATTTCGGTACTATCAGAACTGCAGCTTCCATTGGTATGGTCAGTGGATACATGATGTGTTTCAGTTAGGTTTCTGGTGAAGACTTCCTATTTGAGCGACATTAGGGTCTCCATTATAATAGTTGTTTGTACACTGAGCATCCCTATAGCTTGACGGATGATTACCGTCGCACAAGGCGCGTTTTGGGAATTCAAATGGGCTTCTATTACAAAGTTTAGTATTATGCATTCCACATACTTGACACCATATAACGGTAAGTTTGTGACCAAATAATTTTCCTCTTTCGTATTGTGTTTTTTTCTTTCTTTATTGTGTATTACAAGAATGTGGAATGATCAACCGTATAACACAAAGTAAGCTACCAGGAATCAATCGCCGTTTTATTTGTTCGTTTAAAGGATGAATTTGAAAAGAATGTTCAAAATCCATTTAACGTTCCAAAAAAATCTACATTTGCCAATAGAATCGAGGATTTGTATTAACACCAAATTTGGTCGATGCGCATAACAATGCATAGATTGAGTTGTTCATATTTATCTGTCACCAGTTTCTGTAATCCATTGTGTTGTCTAGCCATAACAGCGGCTCCATCGTAATTCTGCGTAATTCATTTCGGTCCTGTATTCATTTATAAACGTAGTAATAATCATACTTTTAGGATTATTTCTGTAGTATGTATCTCACCTTCTCCAAGCAAACTTGGAGTATAGAATGTAACGTACGTGCTAACATCTGAAAAATCTATAAATCTTTCAACCGTTCCCTGTTCGTCCGAAATATACCTTACCATAATAATAGATAATTGAGATATTTTTTAAATATCGGCAGTTTTGTCAAGCATAATAGAAATTAACGTTATTCATTTCATTTTTTATTCCATTCTTAACAACTGTTCCAACGCATTCAATCAACTCGTTTTGAATATTTTTTTTTGACGTGCTGCTGTAGAGAGTGGAGAATTTTAAATGATGGGCCAATTTTTCATCATCTTGTGAAGCTAAAAGATTCAATAATTCCACATAATTTCTTTAATTATTCGAATTCGCTTTTTCATCGTGACCCCCTAATATCTCTTGTTGAGCTAAATAACGTGCTCTGTTGAAAATTTAAAAATATATTTATTCTGGGTAACTTTTTCATTCGGTTTAGTCATTTCTTCTCGACGAGTTTTATTGAATCAAGGTTCTAATTCTTACCAAAAGTAATCGAAAAAAATCTTACCTTTAATATGGGAAACCAACTTTTCATATCTGATTCTTAAATTATTCAAATTACTCATATGCGACAACACTTTGATTCAGATTTCTAGGTTTAAGCATCTACGTAGCAACTGTAATATTTGTACCACAGTGGTTTTACAATTAATGATCCCATAATTATCACTTTTTAAATATATTTTTTTTATGTATAGTTAATAATTTTAAAAATGTAGTAGTATTTAACACCGTGCAACTAGCAATACCGCGCTATACGGCGATTTTAAATAAACTATACACACGAGGATACTTCTAGATCTAAACAATGTATATACAGCTACTCCACGGCAGAGTATTTGCTACGCTGCATTAGTCTTTCGCAATCTCATGAGCTGTCTTGCAGTGCTCACGTTTCATAGCGAATGCATATATATCGTTGTAAGTCATATATTATAACCTACAGCACATATTAAAGTCGTTTCAACATATGGAGCTGCATTCTACTATAATCAGCCAGCGGGTATAGTGCGTAATCATTTAAAACATGGAAGATTATAAGTAGTCCTCTTTATTTTTCTACTGTATTTACATATACGAGCTGTATGTATGTATTTTTTTTTTTTTCATGAACTTGACCATCATGGTAACATGGAAAATAATTTTAATGCACAAAGTCTTCCTCTCCAACCAATATTTCTTCATCCTCAGTCGATGTTCGTCTTTTGTTTCATCCGTTCAAAACTTTTCTCCTTTTGCTTTTATTTAAAATTGCCGAAACATTCGTCTATTTTGTTCTTCTTCTATCTTCATTTCGATTAAGTCTTTTTTTTTTAACTTCTACAAACCAATTCGTTTATTCTGATTTTTATTAAAAAAGTCGAACATCTTTTTCCGTTAGTCTTGCTGATTACATCCGTTTACGATAATCGATATTTTCTCGAATTTCCAATAGCCTATTTTATTCGTTCTTAATTTCAACGTATCGTTTTCGTATTTCTTATTATCTCTCTTTTTTATCTCGTTAACACTGTTCGATGTATTCATTACGAGAAATTCTGATGCGTGAAGATAATGAGTTTAAATCACTGTGTTGTAGTGTGGTATTTTTGTATTTCTATGTACCGATTCATCGTGGAATCGGAGGAATATCGCGTCTTTAAAGGCAAGAGTGGTCGAGTGTCTCTCTAGGATAAATATACCGTAGTTAGGAACAGGGATTTACCGTGAATAAAAATATATCAAACTCAATCACAAATTTTTACTGATCAAGTAAACACGCTTATCAGTTATGACTATACGGTCAACAAATAATATATATTGGTGAATGATGAATATGTGCGCTAACGTGGTTCACGCGATATTGATTAATAATATTCAGCAGTAGATGAAAATTGGAAGTAAAATTTTTCTCAGTGATTGCTGGCTGCGCGTAAATATGAACACCGAAACATAATTTTTGTCCTAGACTTTCTTATTTAAAGAAAGAAAAATGTATTTTATCAAATTACAAACGTGTACGCGCAAATATTTACATAGTAGAGTTCCGGCATCGATCGCAGTATTAAAATTAAAATAACAACGCTATAGTTTAAACGTAAGTATGATAAGCGGTGGAAAATTTATAAAACCCGCAAACAAATAAAAAAATACATATATATATATACATACAAATATATATACGTACATGCATACACACATATAACTTTAAAAAAATCATAAACTTAACGATACAAAGGTAAAAATTGTGACAACACACATAAAAGTTAAAACAAAACAAAAATAAAATAAAAATTAAAAAAAATATATATAGAGAGGAGAAAAGAAAGAAGCGCATGAAAGATAAAACGTACAAGAGGTATAAATAAGTGTTAAAATAACTTAACTATATAATTGCGAATAATAACAATTGAACATATTGCAAATATACTAATAGCATTTATAACAAATTATATTTAATACGACGATGTTTGTATCTGGTATACATGAATATAAGTTGCTTGCAATCGTAGTTATTTAGGAGAAAAAAAAAATATATATATATATATTCGCTATCTCCGTATATATTTTTTTCATATTCCAGAGCTAAAAATTAAATAAATTACTATGTTATAATCTTATATATATATATATATATATGTATGTGTGTAGATATATAAAGTAAGCGAGTTATTGGTTAATTTTTTTGTCGTAAAAAAGAAAATTCGTTTTATAATGATTAATGATTTATTAATCGAAAACATTTTCGCGTATACAAATGTTCACGTTGTTAACATATTTTTGAAAAATCATTGATTTCCGATAAAGTTATTGCAACGTAATATTCGATTTTATACTAATAATTTAATATTATATTATAAATTTTGTAATTTAGTTTGGTACTTTTAATGCGGATACTAAGCTACGAATATGTCATTTTATATGCGAAATAACGCTGTTTGTTGTTTTTGATTTTTAATAGGATTATCTAATGCCGGGTGTGAATAATATTAGAAGTAATTTCGGCGTCGAATCGATTACCGAAGCGCATATTCGCGAATTATGTTGTAACATGTTGGACGAAACAAAACAGCTGTATTCGGATCACGTTCCATTTTGCGAAACGATTGTATCTTCAAATGATGAAGATGATTCTTACGAAGAAAATACGGTTATACATCAATAATTGTAAAATATTTGTTTGCGTTTGTAATTCTAGACACTTGAATTGTATACGGCAGAGATGTGCGTGTTCCAAAAAATTATAGCGCCCTCTCTAATTGAGTTAAGTAAACGATTGGCAGAAGGAAAAAGAAGTCCCATAAAGAAGGACAGATTGACTGGAAAATATTAAAAAATTAGAACAACATATCTTCGTTACAACAAATCTAATTAGCAGATGCGAGACACAACGTAAAATCTGATTGGCCTATTTTATTATGAGTATGGCGCATAGAAGAATGCGATCTTTTTGTTAGGTTTGAAAGAGGAACGAAAAAGATTTTTATCCTCCGATATTTTATTTTGATAATTTCTTATTTCTTAGTATTAAAAAAAAAAAAAAACCCAACAAAAAACATTAATTAAACGATAATCGATCGTTTTCAATATATTTCTTCTTTTTGTATTTTTCAATCGTAGCGGTCAATTAGAAATTAACGTTCTGCTCGGCACGTTTCTACACTTGTATACAAAATTCATCTGGGTGATGAATTTTCGCCGTGGTCTTCCTGATATTCTCTCGCCATTTATCGGTCCTCCTATTATCGTCACATATCCGTTATTTTTTATCTCCAATATTTTATTATATTCATTAAGAATTATTTTTGAATGACGTTTCGAAGTACTCGCGTATTTTTTCTTCTGACCTGGTGGAAACTTTCGTCATTAACTGCGTCTTCGTTTTAACGCCGGTTTTTCTGATTTTTGTTCTGTTTTTTAACGCTTTTTCAGCGTATATAAATGGTTTAGATAAAATATTTTCGGAAATCGTGAACTGTAGTACGAATCGGTATGTCGGAAAAACCGCTCTATCGTAAACGCTCGCTGATCAACCTCCTTTTTATAAACGACCAGAATCGTTTAAAAGGGTAACATCTATGCCGTATAAGATATTATAGTTTTTCTTTTTAATGGGGATATCTTTATAGCCTTAAAACGTGATATAAGACTGTTTATTTTTTATATTTTAATCAAAGATGCTAACTTTTTAGAAACGTCTCTATGTGAGGGGGAATAATTGTATCCACATGGAGAAAGGACTATACACTACACGAAGGTGTGTAATATATGTAGGGAAAACGTAGTAAGATAAGGTAAAGCTCGGAACATATAACGGCGCCACGGCAGAGTATTAAAAGAAATGTGATCGGGATCGCAGATTGTTCAAAATGGAAAGGGACAGAAGGGACTTTCTCTAAGTTACATATGGAAAAGACGATCGGGTAACAAATAATGCCCAAATCTTAATTGGCGAGTACAATTCCTTCGCGATTATTTTGTTTAAAGAAATAGAACCGCGGTAGTTTAGGGAGAAACGGTTGAAATTGATAGTAATTGGCGAGAGGTTACTAATATGTTAGTTGTACATCAGTTCTCAATGATGCTTTTCTCCAACTGTATAGAGTAAAAAAAAAATGATATCCTAAACTCGTATGCGGTTAATGTTCTGAAAAAGATTGTAACTATCTAAACAAATAAACAAATTTTCATTTATTTTTAAGTTAGCAAACCGCATATCCTATTTATAAATGTTTATTTATATTAAATAGTTGGACTAAATTTATTAAAAATAATTATATTATACGACGACGTTTTATAACTGAACGGCACTAAGACCGGTTGGATTTTATGAATACGTCGCGATGTGATTCTTTATATTATTCGCCGTAATTTGAAAAAAAAAAAATTTTTGGATACTTGTTATTTACAGAAACATACTGCCGATGAAATGAACCATGGCGAGACGATCGATGAAATGACGGATAAACAACAAGAAGTACATCACCAACAACACCACGTTGATCAATCAGCGTCGTCAGTTGATAACGTAGTTAATGGACCGAAAGTTCTGAATAAATTTGATTCTTCCAGAATTAATGAAAATACATTTTTCGTTATGTCCACCTCCGCTAATAAAGTAATTTTTTTGTCGAAGTTAATAACTAACATTACTGGCGGTAAAATAATAAACTACGGTAGAGTTCCTCGGTTATCCCAATCACGATTAATCGAGGCACCGAGAAGGAAAAAATTGTGTAAAAATATAAACAGCGTGATAACGTGGCAGTGGGCTAGGCCGATAGATCGTCGTCAGTGGTTTGATATTCGTTCTTTTATAAGAGTTCGTTTACAGTTTTATTTTTATTTATATCGTATTGCGTTGGTTGTGTGATCAGTACTAAACGCAAACGAATTGCCGTGTCTGTGGCGACTAAATTACGAGTCATCGACGGGCTGGATAAAATAAAAACCGTAAAAAAAGCGGCTTCCGATTTAAATGTGGATAAAGAAGAAAAGAGGTAAAAGTAATTGAAAATTTGTGTTCGCAAAAAAAAACAACGATACAGTGGACAGCGAAAAACTATGAAAACAGGAGATTTTTTAAAATAATTTTTGCTCGCTCTTTTTTTTTTATTATTATTATTTATTATGTAAATCTCCATATGCCTAACTAGCAGGGTTATTACAGCATAAGGAGACATATAGTTTATATGTGTGCTGGGAGTCCGCTTTCTCTTACAAAAGCCAGAATGCTAACTATTGATTAAGGGTTGTTTGAAAGTATTTTGTGTATTGGGCCCTGTATTTTGTGTTTTAACCTGTGTGGTGTGAGTGTTTGGCAGTTATATATTAAGTGTGTGACTGTTTGTTCTGTTAGATTGAAAATGACGTAACTGTCGGAAAGCTTCGCGATTAAAAAACTTTTAGTGATTGTGTTATATTTTGTTTGTTTATAATTAATTAATAAAATCACTACTCTCCGATATATCCAACTTTTAATAGAACCTGAACCAGGTTTGGGAGATATTTATCAATTTTGATGAAGAATTTTTCAAAAATCTGTTTTATACACGAAATTTATTGTAAATTAATCTAAAATTGAAATTACATTTGGCTAGTGAAATATGTATATCAAATTTTAAGTTGTCGTTATATAAACATTTCTGGTTTTTCATATTTAAAAAAGATGTAATAATTTTAGTTCGCGCTTGAAAATGACGTAACTGTCGAAAAGCTTCGCGAATAAAAAACTTTTAGCGATTGTGTTATATTTTGTTTGTTTATAATTATAATATATATATATATATATATATATGTATTCGATCTACTTCGGTTTTTTCATTCATTTTGTTTATACATTATATCCTACTCCTTACTTTCCCGAGATTGAATTCTAGTATTGTTAGTTTTGTTTTACCGTTTTTGATAAATTCATATTAGCTATTTACATTAAAATTCTTTGTAATTATTGTAATATTTTTACTATAAGTTCTGGCGTATTTTCTCGACATCGAAATTTTGCTTCGTAGTAGTCATTTGTTAGGTCTCAATGTTAATATATTTTTAAGTATTACAAGTACTTAATTTCGATTTTGATTCGACAATTATTTTTCTGAAATTAACCAAATGACTGATCGTTTTTGGTACCCATGATTTGTCTGTTTTTTTTTTGTTGTTTTTTTTTTGATACGTTGTTAAAATTTTCTTCAAATTTTAGCAATTTAATTCCCGAATTCAAAATTGTAGCCGTCGATTTGTATCAGTCTCCGTTTATTTAAAATTATTCGAATTGAATTTTTCTAACTTGGATATATTTTACATGACCTTATATAACTTTTATTGATGGTTCGATTTATCGCAGCATTATTATATATGTATATATATATATATATATTGCTTAGTGGTTTTCTCGTACATTGTGAATGCACTGAATATTGACTATTAAACTCGAAATTTTAAAATTTTGTTTAATATAAATATGAGTCATCTGTATTTAGATTACTTCCTTGATTTTATTTCACTAAAACTATAGAAAATTTCACCTAGAATTTCATCTATGATTGGTGTCTTATGCTTTTTTATTTTTATTTTATAAAATTCGCATAATTCCAAATTTTTCAATATTAATGTTATCTTTTGCAGTTTTATTTTCATAATTATGCAAACAAATTTTTCCAGGTTCACTTTTGTAAAGATCGCAAGGGTGTACTTTTTATTTTCTTTTACACACACACACATATATATATATACACATACATATATATACATACATAACATACATAAATAAGAATATATATAGTTATTTACCTACTAATTAAGATATTTGACTTTTTAGGATTAATTTTATTCACATAATCCATTTACACTTATTGGGGGGGGATTTTTTTGTGCGTAATCATTCTATCTTCTTGTCGCTACTTTAACTGCGACAAATAAATCATTTCCAGAAGTCTAATTTGACTGAGGAAGAAGGTGAAAAAATTAATTTCAATTTCGTCTAAATATTTTTGAAACGTGGAAAATTGTTATTGATATTTGTAATCGTATAATTTTTAGTATACCTAAAACTTATCGATTATCATTAATTTATATGTATATATATGAATATTTCAGGTTTTAAATTGTAGTCGCAATCGTTTGTTTACCAAATATCCCCAACTATTCCGGTACACTATCGATGAAGAGGATCGTGCCTGGCTGTTAGAACATAATATACATTGCGTTACGAATTCAACTCCTCAAAATCGGTCTTACATGTTGCTGTTGGAAGATGTTCGATCGTTGTTAGATCGAAAAAAGAATGATCAGTGCGTATATAAACTCGTGTTTAAATTCGAATAGACTGTAATAAGTATATTTCGTTGCCCATTTCGCTTTAAATTATCATCAATAAATCATCGCGGTGTTTTATACACGCCCATCTCGATTATTTTAATTACAAAAATTAGTTAAAATCGCTAAAACTTTATTTTCTTGAAATTCACAAAGCTTTTCGGCAATTACGCCATTATCCAGTTATATTTAAATTTAGATAACAATAAAAATTAAAAATTAAAAAACAAAATATAAATTTAAATTTAAGATCACAATTTTATAAATTTTTAAATCTTTATTTTTATCTAAATTTAAATATAACTTGATAATGGCGTAATTGCCGAAAAGCTTTGTGAATTTCAAGAAAATAAAATTTTAGTGATTTTGGTAGATTCGAAAAATACTTGTACACTCCCTATTTTCGTTTTTTTTTTTTAATATCACAAATTATTATTTTTAACGTGTTACGAAGTCAAAAATCCGCGGAAACCATTTTTGAAAGTCTCGTTTTTTCTTTTAATTCTACTGCTAACTAGCCGAAATAAACCTGACCGATTCTAACCTAACTGAATCTAACCTAACCTAGGTATGTTTATAAACATACTTATAAGTAAAATTCAAAAGGTTGTAATTTACAATTAAAAATTTTTTCCGCGTTTTTTTTTTATTTTTTATTCCGCTTAGGGAAGCAAAACACATCAATTTATCCAAGCCCCAATCGATTCTGAGTTGTACAAGTATGCCTCGAATGAGCCGTGATGGTAATTAATTTTTGTAATTAAAGTAATAAAAAATCACTACATTCCACAATCTAAAAAATAAAAAAAAAACCAACTCGATTAGTTTAAATTATTATTTTTTTTTTATAGAAGTAATAGAAATTTAAGAACAAATTGAGACAGTTTATGACGATATAATCGAAAAATCCTGAGTATCGAATAATAGTGACGTAAAAAATACACGATGAAATACGAAACCGTCAAATAATAAATTTTAAACAATAGTAAAAATAGTTAATCGTAAAAAATTTATTTATTTCAAACTCATAATGCATCACTCGGAACAAAGAAAGATAGTACAGTTAACTTTCTTATACAAGAAATCAGATAATTTCTAACATATATATATATATATATATATATATATATATATATATATATATATATATATATATATATATGTATATATATTACGACGTTCGTCGTATATTCACGTCGTGATAATTTAATTAATTAAATTGGGAAATGACTAATATTTAATTTAATCGATAATAACAAAAAGAGTGAGTGAGTTTTAGTTAAATGAAGAGCCAGTTAATTTTTAATTATTTAAGAAGAATCAGTTGGTCAAAACTATATAAAAAGTTTAGTTAGTAAGTCAGTTGTTAGTTAGCCATTGTTTAACTCGGTTGTCAGAATCAGAACCAACAGGAAGAAAAGTGAGTTACATTACGAATCTGGTTAGTTAAATATATATATATATATATTACTGAAATAAAATATTATTTTATTGTATTTAACCGATTCGTCGATAAAGAATAGAAATATATTAAAAATATTGCATGATAAAATTGTTAATGTAAAAAGGCAATTCGCTTATTTAAAGCACGTGTGATTTATAATATTTCGAATTATTTTTTTATACAATAAACTATTTCTTTATAAACATCGTGTTATATTAATATATGCGGATCCTAAAAGTGGAGTAATAAGTAATAAATCCGGTAAAAAATCCGTTAGGCAAGTGAAATCCGGTTATAACGATATTGAAGGGACCAGACAAAATTGATCGTTATATCCGGAAATCGTTATATCCGGAATGAGAGGGGGCGACGAAAAAAAAACAGTTTTATATTATACATATTTATTGTTTTAATATGCATGTACATAGGTACATACCTAATTCAATTTTTAACGGTTAAAAACATGCCTTATACATATTATTATGAATATATGTACACACATATAAAAAAATCACATAACGTACCTAATAACTAATAATCGGCATTAGTTGCTATGTAATTTTATATTCTGTACATTCTTTAATTTTTGATAAAAAAATCTGTAATTTTAGTTTGCTCTTACATACTCGTCAAGTTCTTTTAAAGATGCTGTAGTTTGAGGTTTATTTACGTCATCATTTAGGGCGACGAATGTCCTAATGACACCAAGAGCGCTGTAGACTTGTGATAGAGTCGGTGTACGGAAAAGGAAATCTTCAGTCTCATCGATATCTTCATCATCTTCCCCTTTATTCTTATTTAAAGAATCCACGATTGATTCTTCGGTCGGTTCCTCTGATGTAATGACGTCGTCATCGACTTCTGCGTATGATTTTGCATCGCCGTGAAAATTGAAATCCAGCTTTTGAGCCCATTCATTAAAATTCCTCGAGTCGTCTTCATGGTCGATTCTCGTTTCGTCTTTTCCAAAACCATGTCTAAAACAATTTTGAATGGTTTTTTGATTGACGTCATCCCAGGAATCGGAAATCATTAGGATTGCATCAAGTACAGACACCTTAAAGTTTTCTGGCTGGTCCAACATTTTTAATACCAAACGTTGACGAAACTTTACTTTGAGGTTTTTGATTATGCCTTGGTCCATGGGTTGAAGCACAGATGTCGTATTGGCTGGTAAAAAATGAAGTTCGATGTTTTTCAGGTTTGGGACTGCCGGGTGAGAAGGACAATTATCAACACTGAGAAGAATTTTTCGTTTCTTCTTTTTTAGCTCTTCGTCCCATTTGCGAAGCCAGCCGGAAAAAATTTCGATCGTCATCCACGCTTTTTTATTGTGAGTATAATCAACCGGAAGTTTTCGAACATTTTTGAAGCAACGAGGAGATTTCGATTTTCCGATGATTAATAATTTCTTCTTATCAGTTCCCGTCATGTTGCTTGCGACTAGGACTGTAACTCTCTCTTTTGAGTGCTTGCCACCATGACACGATTCTCCTTTAAATCGAAAGGTCTTGTCCGGCGTCAATCGGTAAAACAATCCGGTCTCGTCGGCATTGTAAATGTCTTCCTCAGCGAAATTCTCCCGAGTTGTAGGCCAGATGTTCTGTAGCCAGTTTTCAGACGCTCCGGCTGGTACACTAGAAGATTCTCCGCTGATCTTACCAAACACACCAAACACAATGTTGTGTCTTGCTCTGAACCGCGTAATCCAAGACATGGAGCAATGAAAATCTTCTTTACCCATGATTCTAGCGAACTCATTTCCTTTTGCTTGTAAAATAGGCCCATTAATCGGAATGTTTTTTCTTCGTTGGATCTTAAACCACTCCAAAAGAGCTGCTTCAATCTCTTCGTGTTGGCTGTTCCGAAGCTTTTTCTTCGATTTGACGTCTTTTTCAAAAATTTCTTTTATTTTTTCCTTTGATTTCCAAATTGTTGAAACTGTTGATTGTGAAATGTTGAGCTCGGAAACTAAACTGTTAATAGTTTCTCCTTTCTCTATCCTTTGAATAATCTTGACTTTTTCTTCAATTGAAAACGCGCGACGTTTATTCGACGCCATACCGCACAAAGAAAAAATGAAGACTGAATTGGCATTTTGAAAGAATATTACACAGTAAATTGGACGAAGAGTGTTCGAAGAAAATTGAGGAGAACAGTAGGATAACATTCCGTGAAAAAAACAATGAGTCATATTCAACGAGTAACGACGGGAAAGAAACAAGACTTATTTACGTTTAAAAATATAACTAGGAATTCCACGAATTATTTTTTGTGTTAAATCGTTACAAAAGGAATAAAAACGCTAGTTTATATCGTTATAGACACAATACCGTTACATCCAACATCGCTACAACCGGATTTATTTATTCACTTTTACATAGCAAACCAAACTAGCCACCTGTTTTACATCGTTATATCCGGAATATCGCTATATGCGGAATCGTTATAGTCGAATTTCACTGTATAAGGATCCTCACAATATATATATATATATTATATATATATATATATATATATATTAAATATTTAAGTTTCACAATTGATAATAGAATAACTTTCTTGGAACATATGGAACATTTTAATATATTTTCAAATTACTCTGAGCAAAGTTGTAGGGATTAAAATATTTTAAAAAATTAATTTTTTACAAAGGATTAATACAGCCCTTATGTTAATACTGTTCCAGTGTTTTATTATTATTATTATTATTGGACCGCCCACCATCTCAACATTGGGAGTGGGGCAAATGTATTCTGAAAAAAAAAAAGTGCAAGAAACTAGCTAGTATTTACAGCATTTCAGCGAAGATACAGATATGAACGAAAGAAGTAACATATTTAAACGATAAACTCTACGAATGTGATAGTTGCACGAAGTTTCTAATCTAAGGATGGAAACGCGATGTCCAACATGGTCCTGTTAACCATCGAATTGTGTATAAAAGTAGTGTCGATATAATGTGAACATTTAACGAGCGGGATGTACACCGAACAACGCGAATTAAATAATTACGAACAAAGTTTATTACATTCGTACAAGAAGAAAACGTAATATATGCTTATAATTAACACATCTTAAACGTACGAAAACCGAGTTTTATTTTACAAACTAGAAAAATTTATATATCTTACACAAATAAACCCGAAAATAGCCGTCAGTATATTAAATCATTTAATTTAATTAATTAAATATAGCTGGGTAAATAAAAATAAGTTAAGATATAAATTTATAGAGGAATGTGATAGTTTAATTGAAACGTACGACAGAAGAAATCACGCCTTGTAAGCATTTCATGTCGCGGGTTCACAGAGTATCGTAATTATTCGTTACTAAACATTTCGTGAAATTATTCAAAACATTTTCTGATGACCATATTTTTTATCTGTTTTTCATTTTTTATAGATGCCACGATTCGAACTCCAATACGCTGGAATTAATCAGTTTTAAATTACCGTTATTTATACTTCAGAAAGTTCGAAAATATATGGATAAAATCGTGTCGTTCGTTAATAAAGCGCAATACGTTATATCACGACCATCGAACAGAAGCGTTTACGGTCAAGCGCGTTCCGTTAAGCGACCGTCTTGTTACACATTCGTCGATTCTACCGATAACGGACGAAAAAATGAAAATCGTGTTGCGGCAAAATTTTGAAAGTTCCAAGGTACTCTGTTTGTCGTGCATATTTTACGATTTTACAAACGATAACCTTGAAATATTTATTTTAAGATTATCGTTTTCTTCTATACATACTTTCTACATTTCGAAGGTCGGACGGTCCTCTAGCTAATTTGTATTGTATCTACCAACGTTTAACCAAACAATTTTTAAAAATCATTCGTCCACGGTGAGAGCGTTCCTAGACTTTTGCCTTTCCAGTTTCGTTCACTATAGCGCCGTGTCCGTTATCGAACGTTGCCTAACATGTTAACAGTTATCACTATTTGTACCAATTCGACCGATTCGTTGTCTATAGTTTCTTCCTCGTGGTATTCTTCCTGTGTGATTTTTCCGTACGTTAACACGTAGGCTGTATCGTTTTTTGGGTCTCGCATTACACGACTGAAATACTTCGATATATTTGACATCTTTCACAACTTTCTCGCATTTGTTCGTACGTTACAATACTTTCGTGTCGCGTACTTTATCCGTTCGCTTTACGCGAAGTATTTTACGGTACCGTCACATTTAAAAAGACATCCAGTTTTTCTTTGTGATTACTCAGAACCGCACAACAATACCGACAATATGTAGAATTTTATTAATCTTATTTTCAAATCTAACTTTATATTTCTACTACGTCGTAATGTTTGCTTTAGTTTTAGGAATGCGTTCCTAGAGCTTTCCAATGCGAATGTTTATCTCTATTTGCTTATATCCCATCGATCATTTACGTTGCAACTGAAGTAATCGATATTTTTAATTTTCTCAACTTCTTTAACGTGAGTTGTGACTTCGTGCTTGTCTTCCTAATTACCGTATATTTTATTTTTAAAAGGCTTAACTGCAATCCGTAATACACGCCATCTAGGAATCGTTGTAATTCTTTTAAATTACTTGCTGTTAGGATCATGTTATCCGTATATAAAAAATTAAATTGTGATAAATTAACATTGATTCATTTTCATCTCGACGCAACGATCATTATTTTCGTGTATTATTCGCAGTTGACACTATTCCGGAATTTCGTTTTTCATTGTCGCATATTAGCGTGTTCATTTTTTCTCTTTATTTCGGGTTTTCAGAAGATTTACCGGATTACGTGATATAAAAATGTAATTTATATACATGTATATATTTTTTTTTCATCTTATTGTACCGACACCAAAGCAAATGGTGACGAATAAAGTAATCGAAATGTGATCAATCTAACGTCTGTAGTGAGACAATTAGATTTACTATAGCTATACATAAGTTTATTATTTTAATTTTAATCGATATTTCGAACTATTAAAATCGTTTATTCTTGTAATTTGAACTATTTTTTTTTTTTTTTTTTTAAGTTAATGGAAGAACATCTGTGCTCCATTTCCTCTTTTTCAATCGTACTGTCGGATTGTCAGGGAGAATAAATAAATTCATTCTACGGGGACAAAACCTGTATTATTGATAATATTTGCATATTATTAATTCTAATCTTAACAGCTGCTATCCGTGTAACCTACAAATTCCAGTAAATTAATCCTCCATTTGTTACTTATTAAAAAACCAACGCCTCTCTTTCCTTTTTCACTTCCTTTCCAGCATAGCAACTTCTCGGATTTTAACTGAAGAATTTTCTTACCCGCTCTTCTAATCTCCACTATACCCAACAAGTCTAATCCGCTTTTATCAAATGCCTCTTCAAGTTCTAATAATCATTATTTATTAAAGTCCTTACATTTAGGCTGCCTATATCTAAAATATTATTAAAATGGTTACACTTAAATTTAAATTTATGGGTCTTACACGCCTTTGCTGATCAGGCATTACTGAACGATCGGTTGAGTTCGGCCTTACATTTCACTTATTTCTAGTCGAACGTGTTTTTACCACGAAATATGATTTGCGTTAGTATTAACTGTTAATCGATAATTGTCTTATCTGTTTCCGTTGCGATTGTGGTTGTTGCTACTACTGCTGTTCGGGTAGTACATCGTGCTTGTACTCGCTAACGTTACGATTATCTCGTACCCCGGTCCTCTCCATCAACTAATTGGACGAGCTGTTCCTTACTGGTTACACGATGATCGCTTTATCGTTCTTCGATACTTTAACGAATATCTTCTCTGTTCCACACGTGTATTAATTTACCGGCGTTACGTGCTTGTTTCGAGACGTGTTACGTGTAGTAATGTCCTCGTTTATGTAAATTTTTGTTGCTGCTTTTAGCCCGATATCATTTGCCGATATTTTCTTCCTGCTTGCGTTTATAATTAATTACCTCCTCTTATCTCTATTATTTAGTTTCATTATAGCCGATAGCCGCTGTACCGTTGTTTCTTGTGTGTAGTCTGTGTAACGCTTTAACATCTTTTTATAATCTCCCAATTTGACTTCTAATTGATCCGTTATATATTTTAGATGTTCTCCTTCTTCGAAAGGTATACAGTGAATTATCAGGTTATCCCTGCGCGAGTATCCATTAATTTTATTTATCTCCGTCTTAACCATATTTGTTTTCTTCTTCCAACCGCTTTACCTTTTCATTAGTCGACTCGTTTTCCTTTTTCAACCAGGCTATTTCCGATATTATACCATCTAAAGTTCTGTTCTATCGCACGTCGATTTAATCGTTTCGACACTAGCACACAATCATTAAACTTACCGAAAAACACCTCATTCATTATTACGATTAATTAAAAGAACACTGGTAAAAATAAATTGCACGCGATAACAACGCTCGTATCGCATACGACTTATCGACGAACTCGAAATCGTAATAAAATGTTATATATTTTTAATGTATTACGGTTTGTTTTTCCTAATGTCAATTATACACCTATGTTAGTATTTGGTAATATTGCTTTGAAATAATTTAGTGCTAGATTTTATCACCTACGAAAAACGTCAGAGAACGGACACACAAAGTAAATATGTGAACTGTATTTTTAATAAATAATCATAAAAAAAGTAGTTAAAATCACTTTTTTTTTGAGTAGACCACAAAGCTTTAACGGACCTAATTAATCCATTATTTAAATATATATATATATATATATATATATATATATATATGGAAAACAAAAAATAAAATGTAAAAAATAATTAATTTAGATGTAAAAACTAGGGGCTACCCATCATATATGATATAATTAGGGGGATGATTAGGAACAAAACAAAAAAATGTTTGCTAAAATCCGATTAAAATTCGCCGAGTTATCCACAAATCCCTATATGGAACAACTTGCCGCGCGGCAGTTTAGTTGGAATGTAAACCCGCCCTTTGAATTGCCTCCGCAAGTGGGAAGTCTACATAAAACAAAAATATCGTTAATTTATATTTTATTTTATATATATATATATATATATATATATATATATATATATATATATTTAAAAAATACGTTTAGGTATATATTTCATTGGATAAAACCAAATTCGTCGAAATGACGTCATACTGCAGTTGCTGTTGAACTTAAGACACGCCTGCCGCTATAAAAATAATCTCGCAGTTATATATATATATATATATATATATATATATATATATATAGCTACTAATCTGCTGGCGAAATATATGTATTTATGTAATAGGTTTTCCTATGACCATCTAATTAGTTAATAACGGTTTTTTTCATATCTCTAATCGTAAGCGATTTATAGCGTAAAAACCCTAATATATATTGATGATTAAAAAAGGTTTGCAAAAATCTTCCACAAAACATATATACATATACACACACACACACACACACACACACACACACATATATATATATATATATATATATATATATATATATATATATATATATATATATATACATATATAGCTACTAACCCGCCGACCAAAAATGGCTGAAATAATTTTTGAAAATCGAAAATCAAATTTTAAACTCGCGATTTCTCGTTACCGGTTAATTTTTAAAACATTTACGTCATAATATAAATTATAGATCTCGACGTCTACTTTCTTTTAAGCCCAACCCGAACCCCCTATCTATGATAGGGGCCATAAAAAGGGCCAATATAACCCCAAAATCCTTTAAACCTAATTTTATCGACGAGTATTCACTATAAAAAAACGTGACGACCATCGTTAGACGCGTATTTTATTCACGCGTAACTTTCGTTTGAACAAGTTTCTCAAATTGTGAATCGTTCGCGAATTATTGCGAAAAATTTTTGCAATTTTCGGTTTCGATTTGAAATTTTTTTCGCGGGTTTTTTACTTTACACCATAGATCTTATACAGTAATGACTATTTCCGAAGTCGGAATCGTTTAAAAACATTTACGTCGCTCGCTATGCCTTACCAAAGGTGGCAATTTGCCAACTTTCCACCTTTATTACTAAGCGGCTATTGGTCAGATTGAAAAATGATCGAATACACTTTAGATAGGCCATAGCTTGCGGTTTAATCTCTATAGGTTTGATTTTCGAAAAAATAAAATTTCGCTTTTTCCGCCACCCCCACCCCGCTATAAAAAGCCGAATTTGGACTTTAGCGCCGGAATTCGATCGGTATATTAATTTATAAATATTTTAAAGGCGAAATACCGTCTTTCATTACCGGCGTTTAATCGGCCGATTTGTAAGAGCATTGCGAAAAATCGAAATTTTTCGATCGAATTTTCGACGATTTTAACAATATCCGGACCGTTTGAATAGCTTAACTCTGAACGGTAAACACTATCCTATTGATAGTGTAACAAAATATCGGTACATTTCCATCTCGACCGTATTAACTTCCATTTCCCGGTCGAATGGCCCCGTGTCCGACTATACCCCGCTCACTTTGTCGTATATATTAGACATATGTTATATAAGGAATAGAATGTAAAAAAATAATTAATTTAGATGTAAAAAAGATATTACCAAAAATGGCAAAACCAGTTATTTATAAAATAATCTTATAGCGAGTGACGTCAGATTATTTTATAAATAACTGGTTTTGCCATTTTTTGTAAAAATATTGTACATCTGAATTATATTTTGTTTTTTGATGTTTCCTTTTATATTTTCTATTTAGTATATATTTTTATATTTTATTTTTTTATATCCACTTAATAACGGCTTAGTAGCCGGATAGTATTGTAATCTTTTTAAAAACAAACAAAAATGCGATTTTAACTATTTTGTCCTTGTTTATTTTTTAAAAATCATTACATTTCACACTGTTCAAATGTATTTTAATCGTTATTAGCATCGATCGCAGATTTTATATATGCGTGTATATATGGGAACGGTGGAATCCGAATATACTGTATCAATATGAACCTTTTTAAACATTTTAGGACCGAGGATTATTATGTGCAAGAAAATGAAGGACGGTGTTATCTGAAAAATTAGCCGATTATTAATACGGAACGGTCTGCGAACGAACAAGTCCGTTGGATACGATTCGATCCGTAATTAACTTTTACTGTTATTCTACTTCTCACTAGTCTGTCCTTTCCTAGTCATTGCGGAATTTCATTTTTAATGAGCAATACAAGTTGTCTTTGTCTTATAGATTTTTAAACGACGAAATAGTAGTAGTTAAAATCGTGAAATTTTCATAAAAAATGACCGCCTAAACAATTTCGGTTATCAAAAACCGTTATCAAGTATGAAATATAAAAATATATACCATTTATAAAAAGTATAAAAGGAAAAAACCGAAATTTACACGTGCAATATTCTGAAGATAGCAAATTGAAAAAGCGTATATTTAAATATATAACTGTTTCTTCACTTTGCTATTTTTTGTAATATCGTACAACTAAATTAAGAATTTCTTCCCATTTTATTTATTTTTTCTTCTTTACATATGTATATATATATATATATATATATATATATATATATATATATATATATATATATATATATATATAATGTATATATATATATTTCTATATTTTAATTTTTACGTTCACTTAATAATGGCTTAATAGTCGAAAAGGTTAAATTTATCGATTTTAACTGCTACCTTTTACTTTTTTGTTGTTTATTTTTTAAAAATCACTACATTCCACATTGTTTAAATTATTTAATTTTTGTCATGGAATTAATGGCTAATTTTAGAAACTGTAACGCGAAATAAAACCAATATTCGTTTACGATTTATACTTTTTACCGATATTTATCGTAAATTTGAAGAAACGATTTTCTGAACAGATTAAATAACTATCACGTCATTTCTTAGATTAAAAATAATAATTAGATAAAATTAGAGCGAACCGGCGAATTTAAAGAAAAAAAATTAATAAAAACGCAGCTAACTACAAATTAATTAAGTGCTTTGTTGAAACGTTAGAAAATTAAAGTGTGAAAAATCGGTGCTGTGGAAAACTGAAAATATTCCAATGAAGCTGAATCAGTGGGTAATCCCACAAAAAGAGTCGTTCAAGTACCTCTAGGGATCCACATCGATTCACGTCTAAATTAGAAGCACCACGTCCGAATAGAAATGTTTGGAAATAAAAAACAAAATGAAAAGTATTCATCCGCTAATAGGAAAGAACTGAACGTTATCTATTGAAAATAAACCACTTAATTGTGTGGTTGTATTGATATTTTCAATATAGATTCCATACAAAGACGCCAACACGTTCTACTTCGTACGATTATCCGCGCATATCGATTTGAACGCAATAACGACATACACCGAGACTTAAAAATTCCAATGGTCATCGATGAAATTATCAGGTTTGGTTGTAAGTAGGCAAAAAGACTGGAAATGCGTAGTACCAATGCTGAAGTCATTCATGGGCAACTCTGAAGATTTGAGACGACTTAAACGTCGAAAACTACATGATTTAGTGAAGTAACAAAAGAATTCGCAGTCACTTCATTTGAAGTGTACCTCTTTACGCGCGCTTTCAACTTCATCATCATTATTGTTAAAGACTATATAGACGTAAAAAAAATTGACGTGAAAATGATGACTTGTTTTTATAATTTTAAAAGATTATTTCGGTTAGTTATTCGAACTATAAGGTATTGAAACGATGGAAGATAAATAAAGTGACAGGAAATGAATCAGATGGAACTGATGAAAGATAAATTGAACGATATATAATATGAGAACATCCACCATTTGGTGACAGATTAGTGAAATCGTTAAGTAGATAAGACGGTAGCGGGGAAACGCCTGAGAGTGAAATGAAACCGACTACGAAAGACATAACGAAAGAACACGACCGAATAAAAGGAAATGAAAACTAAGATAAAGGTAACGCTAAGAAAACTAAATGAAAACTTCGTACAGAAACGTGTTATGCCGTTTTGTAATTTTAATTAGCGACATCTGTATGTTTAGTCTGCGTATGTAGAAATAATTTGCAAAATAAAGACTTCCTTTTTTGGGGGGGTTTGTTCTCATTCGATTATTATTTTTTTAGACTTTAAATATATATATATATATATATATATATATATATATATATATATATATATATATATATATTTGATATCTTTCTAACTCAGTCTCTCTTCCTATAAAGATGAATTCGAACTTAATATATCATCGACTAACTACCCGATATGAAACATTACACCATATATAAACGTACACATACGCACGCACACGCACGTGTATATATATATTATATATATATACATATATATATATACATTACTTGCTACTCTATTATTATTTATATTAAATTTTATATTATTCGAGGTTTTTATTTACTTTTATGTGATTTGCTATTTTGTTATTATGTATAAATTTTATATTGCTGATTATCGATTGTGTTCTTTATCACAATCACAATCGGATTATTTAAAAATACTGTTTTATCACTTGGATAATTTTTGTAAATCGTGTATCTAAGTAATATTTTTTACATTTTAAATTTTTATAAATTTGTATATATTTTTAAAAATCATATTTTTTATGTTCACTTAATAATGGCTTGATTTTTCATAAAGGACAAAAAGTTAGTGATTTTAACTTCTTTAAAAAAAAATCATTACATTTCAAACTTTTTTATATATATATATTATATGTGTGTGTGTATAAATGCATATATACATATATATTATATATATTGTGTATGTATATGTAGGTATGTGTGTTTATGTATATAAAAGTTAATGATTTTAACGCCTTTTTCTTTAAAAAAAAATTATTACATTTCAAACTATATATATATATATATATATATATATATATATATATATATATATATATATATATATATATATATATATATATATGTATATATGTATATATGTTATATATATTGTTTATATACATGTAGCGATGGAGCATTTTGTTGAAGACCGGTACGGAGTCGCTAGAAGTCTTTAGTAATAGCATTGTATGCAGACGGAAATTATCTTTCAGTCGTTTCCGTTCTGGTTATGAAGCGACAGACGAATCCGGCAACATTCATTGTGACCAAGTAGTTCTACTTATCACCCTGTTTGCCTTACGTCGAAGTTCCTAGTTAGTAGTGATGGTTTAAAAACGGTTCTCCTTAATATAAAACTGCTACGTGCATCGCGCAATCAGAGAGTTGCCATTTATCGCGGTCGAAACGCAAATTTTTTTTTCTATTTCTGCCAATTCATTCTTAGACGAAGGATATCATCGTCATCTCTTGTATGGGGAATATATCCATTGGTGTATTCAGCAGGTCGCGAATTCTAGTTCTTTCCAATCGTCTGGTTGACGTGACGTCCGGAAGGCTAGCGATTAGCTCATTGCAGTGTCCGCGTACGCGCATTGCATTGCATGTCTTCGAGCCCGCTGCTCTATTGCTTCGTCGACCATTAAGACCCCAATTGGTAACGTACTACGGCATTCTGTATATCAGTTTCGAAGAATTAACTTTACCGGTTGAAACATCGAACGAACGTACTTTATTAGACGACGAACATTCGGCTCGCCCTGAGCGAAGAAAAGCGTTACTTGCGGTGATGTTGACATTGTTACTCTCGGTGAAACTAGTTCATCCGGTGAAGAACAGCTTCGAGAAAATGATTACGCCTATTATTGGAAAGACGATGTGGCAGTTCGAAATCAAAAGTACACAGCGGCGTGAGTTTTGCAATTAAAATTAACAGAGTATCCCGAATAGTAGAATGATTACACTCCGATTACAATTCGGCAAAACGCGGACATTAATAACGATATATGTATATGAGCAAACTTTAAACACGTCAACGTGTGAAAAAGAAAAATTTTACTATCAAAGGACACCAAAAATAGTAACCAACTCGGATAAAATAGTATTATTTTGGGCTAGACATGGAAACTTATTCTTAGACTTGGTCATTATCGATACATTATTTCGACCGAAGATGAAATATAATCTATACATGGCAACGTCCACGCTAGAAACATTGGCGTATCTTGTAATTACAAAACAATGGCATGTATCACAGACGTAATGTTTACCAGAATATATCACGGAGTGGATTGGTAGATAGTCGATTCATTAAATTACAAATTTAACCGAGACACTTCTTTTTTTATAACGGAGTAAAATCGAAAAATAATATTATAAAAGTAAATACTTCGTCGCTTGGAAACAAATTCGACTATCCAGCACTAATGAAGTAAATATACTCGAATCATATAATAAATGAAGATTCATATTTTGTGTCTACTTCCAAGAATGTAGCTAGAAGAAAAAAAATTAAGCTCAGATCGGTTTACTGAATACTAGAATGAAATTTTGGATCTGAAAGAAAACCATACGAAGCTAGTCGGTTATATTCAGGTTTATTTATGTAAGATATGTAAATATAATATATTTCTTATCTTGCACTAACGAATATACGTACTGAATTTTCTTCATAATTGTTTATTTAATTCACTTTGTTCAGAGTACACTTGTCGTTAACTTCGTCATACTAACCGTTTTTTTTGTACACAATTCGACGGTTAACGCGACTATGTTATACATCCCGTTTTTATCTTCAGATTAGAAACATTATGCGAACAACTACCACGTACATACGGTTTATTGTTTAAATATGTTAGTTTTTGTTCACATCTACACACCTGCACACTTACATGCTCTAACTAATAGTACACTAGATCATCGCCCTTTTACATCTTATTTTTTTTTTCCTTTCAAAATACATTTGGGTAATCACAATGTTGATGGTGATCGGTCAAATTAATGAATTCTGTTATTAATCTTCGCGCTTGAAATAATATTTGATAATTTATTATTTATATGTTCTATATATGTTTAAAGACAGTCGGTTTATTAATAAATTTTAAAATCGAAATATATCGTATGTATGTGTTTAGAATACATTAATTCGTTCAAGTACCTATTTAGCCTTTTTCAATTTAGAATTCAGTTTCTAACGTCGCATTGGGTTACAATTACTGTTTAATAGATGATGCCCTCAGAAAAATAAATTACCGATAAAGTCAACACCATTTTGTTATAGGCGATAGTATTTTGTTTATTTGTTGACTTCTTTTACTTGAAATTAAAACGATGTAAGTATTTAGTGTTATCATTCTTATTCATCGATTTGATTGACGTTTAAATTATAGATGTGTCTTTTTTTTTTTTACGCGACAAACTTGCACGTTTCGGTGAAGTGCAGCTGAATTGTGGATAAAAGTACTTTTTCTCGGACGAATTGTCTTTTAGCCTTTTTTCCGAAAGCTTCCCTTCGATGACTTGTAAAGAACTAATATTTGGCCCTTTAACGATATGGCCGTAAATTATTACTCTTCTGTAATTTATATACGTTTATATATAGACAAACTTATGAATGCGTGTATGTGTTATACATTCTATGTAAAAAACATCGCATTTACACTATTATTGTAATTATATTCCATTTTTTTTTATTTCTCTGTTATAAATAAGTCCCCTCGTTATTGTGGGCAGTATACAAAATTTCTAAGTTAATTGTTGGTTAATTTTAATTGCTTCTTGTTGTATATTAAACAAAAAATTTTTTTTTTTTTTTTTTTAGTGGTGGGGCTAAGCCATTAACCTGTATAACATAATTTTAACGAAATAAAATTATCTTAATTTTAAAGTATGTTACAATTAACAATAAACTTATATAAATAAAGTAAGAAAAGGTATCTTGCTCTTCTCCTCAATGCAAGATCTTTTCGTGCTCTGGCTAGTTCTTTAATTTCCGCATACGGCCTTCTTCCTTTGATTTCATCCACGAACCTCCTTCGTGATCTTCCTCTTTGGATGTTACCTATTATTTTTCCTTCTAATACGATGGTAATCCATCTTGAATGACGTATAATATGTCCAATTGTGGAATTTCTTCTTTCTATTGTCTTTATAGTATTTCTCTTTTTTCATTAATTCTGGACAGTACTTCGCGGTGGTTCGGTATTTTATCTGTCCATTTTATTTTCAGCATGCGTCGCCAACACCACATTTGCATTTTCCTTTCTTAAGCGGCGTGTCCATGTTTCACATCCGTTAAGTACAATGCTCCGAATGAAACTTTTAATAAACTGTTTTCTAAGTGAGAGACTTTTGAGATATCGGATTTAATAAGTTCCTGTCAGTATTTCTGTATTTGTACCGATCTAAGATGCTCAAACCCGGTTGAAATAAAATCTTTTACCTCTTGATCTAAATCTTTAACTGAGCCGCGTGGAAGTCACAGAAAAATCTTATATTCTAATTAGCGTATCTTACGGTTTCCGTCGTTTGATTTTTAATTTAAGATGTTCGTTTTCATTCGGATTAAACCGGTTATTTACGCTACACGATCGGCCGTTCGAATAGGAGTCGTAAAGGTCTCTCACGCTAAATAATCCACTTTCGAACGAAATATCCGCTAATAGTCGGTCGATTGGAAGATCACTTAGTTCAATTTTTGACATTTTCAAAAATTAACTTGGTATGTCGTTTACATTGTTAATTCGTTCGACTAATCTGAAAATAGAAGAACGGAGATTTAAGTTACGAATAATGAAATAATTTAAGTAAAAAGTGCGCGATAAAATGCTTTAAATCGAGACAATTCCGTGGAATAGAGTAATATAGAAAAATCGACTAATGTCTTATCGAAAAACTTGAAGGTAGTCGAGGTTGAAACTGATAAATTTAAGTTATTCGGACCACCGAAGGGAATAATCAGTAATCATATTATTAAGAAATGAATGGAACAATTTAAAGGATTCAAAGGTGTAGGCGATAATTGCCTGGGGAAGTGTGGAATGTCAGTAATTAGTAATTGCGCTCATTAACAAATGTCTTTTACTCGGAGCCAATATAGTACATTTTCGAAATTTAGGAAATGATGCAATACGAATCGGTTGAAACACTTATAGTTTGATTTGTGACTTTTAGTATTTATTAGAGATAAAGTTTATTTAACTTGCTATTTATGATGTAATTTCGATTTTATAACATTATATATATATATATATATATATATATATATATATATATATATATATATATATATATATATATATATATACACAATAAAAAGGTACACAGAAAAATAACATCACGCTACATAAAATTGTGTAAGAGCAAGTAATGGTAAAAATGAACAAATTATATTTTGAAAGAAATCTTAACGTCATTTTATTTTATTTTTTCACAGGATGCTACAATTGTTTCGTCGATAGCTACATTTTATATAATAAGACCTAGCATGATTATTACTATTTTTTATCATCGCTACATATGGAAAGTATAATATATATACACATACATCATGTGTATATATATGCACACACACACATATATATACATATACACACACATATTATATATACATATACACATACATATGTATATATATACACATACATATATATATATATACATATACACACATATACATATATATATATACATAGCGTTCTCAAACACACACAGATCACCCGCGCGAAACAATGATAATACATACGAATCATGAAGATTCAAAATTTAAAATAATCAGCACATACTGCGTATATAGAGTGCATATATATGTAAAATATGCACACATGTAAAATATGCACACATGTAAAATATGCAAACAGTTAAAAAAAAAGTGATGTGTATATAATAAAACACTAATTCCTTATTTCTATCCATTGCTGGATCTAAGCTTTCTCCCACTTCCTCTATGCAATTTGATCGTTATCCTTGTATGTATGTCGTCTTCCCACGTAGTAAATTACCTACTAATACTTCTCCGCCCTTCTGTAAGGGGTACACGCCATAATGCGTTTGCATCTATCGTCTGTTCTTCTAGCTATATGTCCTGCTCAGTTCCACTTCAGCTGACCTACTCGTAATATAACATCTATACTTTTATGTTTTGTTTTTGATGTACACAATAAGTCTTCTGAGTATGAGCCTTATGAGCATTCACGTTTTCGCACTGTACATCAACACCGGGCAGGATACATTGTATGCTTTCCTTTTTAGGGAAATATGGATCTGTTTATTCCTTATGATATTGCTGAGTCTTCCAATTGGAATCGGCGGGAGAGAGATTCATTTTATTTCTGTCCGCCTTATATTAACCGTGCTAATTACTTGATCTAAACATATATGGTAGTCTACGTAGCCTAAATCCTGTCCACTTAATAGTATACTTATTCGTGTGGACTATTACTCATTGATCTTGTTAATATTTTTCGTCAGACCTACCGCTTGAGAGTGCTGATATATATCCGTCAACATTTTTTCTAAATCGTCAGCCTTATTGTTTATCGATATTATATCATCCGCAAAACGTAGATGATTCAGTCTTTTTACCGTCAACATTTATATCTATGCAGTCCCATTGTAGGTTCTTGAACATACTTAACAGCGATGCACTGAATAGCTTAGGTGAAATTGGTCCGCCTTGTCTGACTCCTCTTTTCAGCCGGATTTTTTGTCTATTTTATTTACGATTTGTATTTGCATCGTTTCTGAGTTGTATATGTAATTTATAATGTTTATATATTCTCGATCTATATTGTATTTTTTGAGTGTCATTAGAATTGTCCGTTTCTACAGTGTCGAATGCCTTTTGATAGTATTTATTTTGTATTCAGACTATAAATTAATCTTACATACCGATCTTTTAAACTTCTTCGTTACTAAAGGAACGCCATCCTATGTGATATCGATATTAAATCCTGTTTTATTTAAATCCGCAATTATTCTTATTTTTGGTGATTCTGTGATATATATAACTAGATTCGTCTGTATAATTACAAAACAGACTGGGAGTCGTTCAGTAAATAACCTGATACCAAGTTAAATTTTTCTGTTTCGCTAAAAAAACCCTGATGACATCGAACACTCAGTATTTCGATAATCAGACGGAGAAAAAATGATAAATATGACCCTCCTATAGTTAAAAAACTTGTGATAGAAATAAAAATGCACAGACGGAGATGGTTTCAGACCAGATATCTAGTAGATAACACCGTGCACAAAAAAAATTAAAAAAAATAAAAAGAGTACTAATTGAGATTAAAAACAAAACTCTTCGTAATTGTTTACCATCGATTTCATCTGTAACAGCGAATGATCATCGTTTGTGGAAATGCACCAAAAAAAATTAATCAACCGCATAAGCTGATACCATTGATAAGATACGGACTACGAGCGCGACATCCTAAATAAAAGGCGAATTTGTTTGATACTGGCTCGTTGACTTGTTGTGTAAGTCAAAGTTACTACTCCCCCGTAGATCTTTATTTCTTGTTAGAATCCTACATTAGGTGAAAGGTATTTTCACGTACGCTATGATCATACATTTAATAAGTTGTATCCCGTCTCTGCGGGTGTTCTTCGAGGCTCAGTGTTTAATCCGTGTTGTATTTAATTTACATAACCAATTTTCCTACGACCAGTAATATTCAGATAGCCACATTTACCGATGACGCTGAACTTTCTTTAGATAAAGAACCAAACACAGCGAGTAGTAATCTTCAAACAGCCCTCGTTAGAATTAAAAGTTTAACAAATGGAACATAAAGGTAAATAAGAACAAATTTGCAGATGCAGCTGTACCCCGTGTGAACAAGCGTGAAATATCTGGGTTTATCATATCAAAATCACATTCAAACGAAGAGGAAAGAACTAGATGCACGTAGTGAAAAACTATTCCGGATTGACAATTAACGTTTTATCTATACTGAGGTTCTAAGGCCTGTCTATACGGATTACAGCTGCGGAGTTGTGCAAAGCCGACAACTGTAAGAATTATACAGACCACACAAAATGCAATTTTTCAACTGGTGACAAATGCGCCTTGGTACGTATCAAACCGGTTCATTAGCCATAATTTAAACATTCTCCAAGTCATTAAGCAATACGCGCAGAGTCATACTATGAGGCTCGAAAATAATCCAAATAACATTGCATCTAGAAAATCCTTGGAACTAATATAAGATGATGGTTATGTGCATCAGTGGGTACTCTACCTTCCTGTTATACTTTTCTCCTAAATACCGCTAAGTGATCTTGTTGGTCAGCTTGTAGTAAATATTAATGAGAAAAAAAATCATTTATTAATGATACGAAAATATGGAAAGCGAATTGTCAGGGAGGCGATTGAAATATAGAAATGTAATAGTTTCAATAGAGAGGACGAATTTCTACTTCCAGGCTCTTGGAAATCTTCTGTACGATTAATTAATGAAGAAAAATTTTTAACCAGGGAAGCTGGAATAACGTTACAGAAGAATTGACCAATCTGAATGCGGGAAATTTATCGCTCGATGGAACAACCAATCAGAACGTTGAATCGCCTTAACAATCGTAACGTAGAACGAGTATTGTGACGTAACCAATTACAGTGTTGGGAATATGAAATTGCGATTTAAAAAAATACTTGTGAAGGATTCGATACTGAAGCTTATGATTTAGTTCAATTCGGATGGTGAGGTAAGTAAATCCGTTGGAAACGTTAAAAATGAAACATACTGAAAACGAAAATTTTGTAGAATAAACAGGTTACCACAACTTTTATGCAATATAAAATTGCATTTCTTTTATTTATATATACCATATATATATATATATATATATATATATATATATATATATATATATATATATATATATATATATATATATATATATATATGTAGATAATTACAACAATTATTTAAAAACACTAAACGTTTATTTCCTTAGTGATTGTCAACTGTCAGATGTAAATGAGTATCTATTCTTCATGTTATACTTGTGATCTTAAATTTATATTTTTGTGTTTTTATTTTGAAATTTTTTAATATTTCTTTTTAACTTGAATATCACTTGATAATGGCGTAATTGCCGAAAAGCTTTGTGGTTTTTCGCGAGGAAATAAACGTTTAGTGATTTTAACTAATTTTTGTAATTAACTAATAAAAAACCTCACTACATTCCACAATCTAAAAAATAATAATACATATATATATATATATATATATGTATATATCAGCGCGCGTGTGTGTGTGTGTGTCTAAATAAAGTGATAATAATTATTTTTTCGTACGGAGAATTCTTATACTTCTGGCGGTCATACAAAAATCTTGAATACAGCCGATTCGATTTGATTGTTTAGTGTTATTATTTTCATGGTCAATATTATTCAGTATTATTATTATTATTACTTAATGGTTGTAATTTAATGTGATTGCGTTTATCACTCTATCGTCTTATCATGGTCTTCGTAATAATTACGGTCCATGTTATCAGTATTATCCCTTATTACTGTTTATTATTATGGTTATTATTGTAATTACTGTTAGCTTTGTTATCAGTATGATTATTTTTAAAATTATTATTATTACTATTATTATTATTATTATTATTATTATTATGCGGTTGTATGTAAATTTACACGTACGTGTACATATTTGCAGTAAATAATTGTAAATACATCGGATATCGTTACTATTATCCGGTGTATCTGTTGCAACTTGAATGTATCTAGTAAAATTATTACCTACTTATCACGGCGACACTTTCGTTCTGGCAAATTCTCCTTAACTTAATGTTGCCCGGTGTCTAATACAAGAGGACGTTGACAGAGTATATAATTGGATAGAATTAATCGTTTAATCGTAAATTAAAATTTATAGTATCAAGTTATAAATGACGACATTAAAGTAAGATTAGATAATTACTAGAAAGAACGTACCGAAGTCAAGTATCTCCTCTTATATCTGAATCAAACACGGAGTAAATATTACCTCTTTATATGTCGAAAAAATTAAAATAATCTCTCCCTATTCTCATTAATAGAATTACACGAAATCCGTCAATTATAAGCGCACTGATTGGGACAAATATAATCAATCTCGCTATTTTCACTTTTTAATAAAATTTGCGATTATAGTGAAGATCGAACATTTTACAACAATAGTTAAGATATATCTGCACACCATATTCCTTAGTTAAGTATCATCTGCATAAGTCAGTCCCACGGTGGAACCACGATTGCACATTGGCATATTTTAGCTCTCAAAACCTGAAAGAGAAATCCCAGCAATGGAAATTTTATTACATTCAGGAAAACGAGAGCTAAAGCTGCCTTTACGTTTAAACAAGTTAAAAGTAAATCGTGGCGCGATTTTACATCTACAATTACCGCTAAAACCTCACTCGCAGAAGTCGGGAATAAGATTAGATCTCTCGAGGCCAATAAAACACATCTGCTTCCGTCAACAATTATCACTAAAAATAATAAATTGCTCTCTAATACCACGAAAATATCGGAGTTGCTCGCGCAACACTTCTCCTCATCTTCTAATAAATATGTATACGCGTGAAACGCGTCGATTCAAATATTGAAGATAGAATACGAGAAAAATTACAATCAATGAACCGCGAGAATAAGTAAAACACGCTCAACAGCTGTAGGACTTGATCGCCTTTCGCGTTAATATATTAAAAAAATCTCCCGAACAAGTTACACTTATACTCTTAAAACTGTTTAATGGATATGTGGATGTCCCATCCTCATGGCGCACTGCTGTAGTTATACCATTACTAAAACAAGGTAAAAATCCATTCTTAATGAACAGTTATAGACCAATTTTCTTGACCTTCGGTCTTGTTTAAAGTTACGAAGAAGATAATTAATAATAGACTACATTGGATACTTCACTCACATTCACTACTCTCCAAAATTCAGTGTGGTTTTGTGCTCAACTAATGATCAGTTACTCTAGTTGCAGAACTCTCACTTCTAAATACTTTCGCAAAACGCGAACATCTTCTGACAATATTTTTCGATAATTAAAAAGCATTCGATAATGTCCGGAAACGTAGTATAATGGAACAACTACACAACTGGAACATTCGAGGACGTATATTCATTAACAACTTCTCGAATCATCGAAATTTTCTAGAAAAAATTGGTAATATAATATCGAACAACCTAAGTCTTGTAAACGGAGTCCCTTAAGGTTCCGTGCTCGGACCAACATTTAATATTTCCGTTAATTCAATTACCAATGAGATTAAACCTCCAATTCGTGCAGCACTCTGCGGACGATCTAATAATATTCGTATCATGCAAAAATACAGCTATTTTTGCAAAATTAATTAAATGGTCAGAAGTTCACGGTTTACAGTTTTCAGAAAAACAAAATCAATTCACTTTTGCAGATGTCATTGCTGTAATTGTCAACTTAATATTAGAATGAATAACACAATTGTTCCATCTACAGATGATATTACATACCTTAGGTTACATTTTGATAACAAACTGACTTGGAAAGTGCATATAAAACATCTACAGAGTAATTGATCCGAATTTTCATATTATATTTATAAATTAAATTTTACTAAAATCGTTTAATTTGTTATTTGTTAATCATTTCATCGATCTAATATATGCGTTTTAATAACCTTTTATATTTGCTCTTCTATGTTTTTATGTATTAATGTCTTTTAGTATATATATATATATATTTTTTTTTCTGCAATTATTTGTACGAAAGGTTCGTTTATATATATATATATATATATATATATATATATATATATATATATATATATATATATATATATATATCTGTACTAAATACCGTTAAACTTCTATTCGATCGGTTTTGTGTAGGTGCGACTGTTACTGCGTCGCATTATTATTATTTTTTTACATTTATAATAAGCGACCGTATTAATTGCTAATAAGCGTTACACATTAATAAAAAGTTATTTTAATATTTCCTTTTCATCCGTAATTATATTTAACCGGCATTCGCGCAATCATAGTTGTAATTACTAGTTATTATATATTTCGTATGTAATTTTTGTACGACAATAACGAAATAAATTAGATTCTATTATAATAAAACAAAATAAAAATCAAAGTTACTTAATGATTAACTTTTATTTTAATAATTTTATAGTGATTAACTATGTTTTTATTTCGTTTTGTTTTAATTCATTAAATGACTACTATCCGGCCCATCGACATTATTATTATTATTATTATTATTATTATTACTATTATGGTTATTAAGGTTATTGTAATTATGGTTATTGCCGTTAAATTATTTTTTTAATTATTAGCCTTAATGATGATTAATTAGTGTATGTATAAGATTTCGCATCCTTCAAATAGATTCAATAGAGAGCACGTAAGTGTTTATCGTCGTTTTGTGTGTGTGTGTGTATCGAGTTAATTAAAGAATTCAAATTAGGTTCTTCGAGCAATGATTCGTGTTAACTAGAATAGTTCTTGACGGTTGCTAGGCTATGAAACAAAATAGCGAAATTCGTACTAAAACTTCTCTCGATTCTGAAAGTACTCTCTACTTGCAGTCACTGCGTCGTCCGATTACAGTCACGCTAAAGTTTGCTACCAGTTATATATATATATATATATATATATATATATATATATATATATATATTATAGTGTTTCAGAGGTTAAGGAATTAAATAATAACTTTTACTACACTAGGCCAACACTGGTTATAGCAGTAATAGTTGGTGTAGTATTACTAATAGTGGTAGTTGCGGTAGTAATAGTAATAGCGTGGTGGTAGTAACATTTTATAGGAAAACGAGTTTTTGATTTCGTCCTATTATCTACGTGTACATCTATATATCTATCTTTTTGCCAAGCGATTTGTTATCATTATTATCATCATCGTTAGACTTATTTTAATTCAAATTTATTCCGCGATTTTCTTTTCACTTATAATAACTTTTTTTCTTTTTTTTCGATGTAAGCTTCGATAATTTTTCATTTATATATATATGTAATATATATAAAACTTTACACCGCGCTCCGCCGTTTCTTCCCTAATCATACGAGGATTTGCCATTGAAAATGTCGATGAACTTGTATAGTTTTTATATTTTACCGGCAAATTCTCGGCATATTCGTACGCTATTATATAATGTTAACCTATTATTATAAAAAAAAAAAAAAAATAATAGTAGTATATATAATAATAATAATAATTATAATTATATTTACACGGGCACGCGATTCGGCTAGAAAATGTGTCCACTTTCTATAAAGCACGAATGCTCGTTTTCGAATTTTTAACCGTATCGTTGGCGATACGAATTAAAAAGCACGCTTCGTAATTTCGTAATGGTCAACCTGGTAGTGACGACAAATTCGAATTTCTAAATATAGGTTTACGATTTATTATTATTACGATTATTAACTAAGGCTAGTATTTTATTTATTAACAAAACAAAATGTTAATCACTATAAAATTTAATTTACGTATGCAAAGCTTTTCGACTATATAAATAAATAAATAAATAAATAGTGTATTTATATGAATTACAAAATCAATGTCGAAACAATATTATTACGTATACTGAACAAATTCTTATATACAAAATAGCGCGGAACTAGATTACAGGAAAACCACCACCAAAACCTGTGTATACAATTTGAGGACAACTCTATGAAGAATTTTAAGGCAGTAATAATAAATATAAACAAAATAATATGACTGCTCAGCTATTTATATATATGTATTACATTAATAAAGTTCATAAAATTAAATAAAGTCATTTTCAAGCAAATCGAAAAGTTTTGCATAAATAAAATAAATTTTATAGCGATTAATTTTGATTTTGTTTTGTTAATTCATAAAAAATCACTACTCTACAATACATCTATATTTATATATATATTTATTTACAATTTTTTTTTTTGCCTAGGTAAATTTGAAACGAGTTCGCATCAATTTATAAAACGCTAATCTCGAATGATGGCTCCGATATATTATATATTTTAATGTACAAAATTTCACTAATCAATATATAAACCCGGAATGGATTATTCTATTTGATAGATTATCTATAAATCAATTGTCGCGATTAAAACTCGGAAAACGTGGTTTACAGATACGTATTTAGACGTGCGACGAATTAACAATGGGGGGGGGAAATTTAATCGTCCGCGTAAACCGGTTGAAAGACGATGCGGTAAAATTCGCTGAATTATTTTTTATGTCGTTTTTTTTCTTTATTAAAATGATGAAAAATTGTTTTTTTAGACGCGAAACGAGTTTTGTGTACGTGAATTTTATGAACGAACTCCTTCCGCCGTTAATGTACACATTTTTTGTATTGGATTAATTTCTAAATTATAGAGAGAACGAAAATTCTCCGATCAGGGTGGTTCACAATTACATTATTCTTCAAATTAATCGTTTTACACTACAGGTGCGATACAACATATCGCTGGTTTGGGTTTAATCTTTATTATAATCATACGGAGTGACTCGGAGAAGACGGCTTTGTTTTTCGAATAACTCTCGATAACTATGAAATTTTATTTTAAAATATGAAAACCCGATATTAGCTTTGAATCATTTGTTTAAACACGATGTCGTTCGTCGCCTTTTGCAACAATACATTCATTCGATCATTTTACAAAACACTTTTTCGAGCGTAGGTCGCTGAATTTTTTCAATTTCTTCGAAAATCCGAGTTTTCAGGTCTTTCAAATCTCGTTTATATAAACGCGTCTTTTAAGGTAACCTCTAGCAAAAAAGAATAAATCCGGAGCGGTCAAATCCGGCGAGAGCGAAATCCGTCGACAATATGCGGTTACTCAATACTGCGAGCGATTCCAACGCCGCACCATCTTATTGAAACGATGTTCAGACGACGACGACGAAGTGAGGGAAACAAAAACTAGTATATTATCCTCGATATAACGCGTTTCGTTGTTGACGGTACCAGTGAAAAAATATCTACTATTCCCTACTTTACCTATCCAGTCCGGATGTTCGATTGAATTCGGATTAGATTCGGACCAGTAGAGATAGCTGAAATCAAAAGGTTGTTTAAATCGATCTGTTCGTCTTCGATTATTTTCAGTATCGTTTTACCAAAAAAGTTTTCGTTGCCTATGGTCTCGGTATACTTTTTAATTCCTAAGTTATTACTGATTTGCGTGATGGTGTGCGGATTTACATCGCGTAACTTTGAACGATTCACGCCGAAAATAACGTTCGCTGCAAAATGCGCGCTCCTTCTCTTTATAGGATGCGCCATGATAACTGGACCAATCTGTCGTGTGTGTACACTAAACGTGGAGCAGGTTATCTTGTATACCAACTGCGCTGTTCAAAAAATAAAATCGTCCGTGATCTCTGGGTCACCCTATATAACGTACGAACATTTTCGCGGCCTAGGCGCCAGCTTCACTCCCGCTATAGTCGTCGAATTACGTGGGCTTATAATTTTATTATCTTAGGTAATATTTACGTTGTAATTTATAGTTACACGTGTTAACAATTAAACAGGCTTATTATTGCGCAGAAGATTCACACATACACACATACGCACGTGTATGCTGACGCGCAGATATACGTATAATTTTCTTCGTCGTCATTGAAGTTTTATCGTCGCTATTCCGCGGAGTGCTAATAAAAATGTTTAGTAACCCCCCTCCTCACCGTAATTTCTTGTATAGCGCATCACGAGCAAATATTCATTGAGCAAGTACATTGGTCTTCTAAGTGAGATTTACTTTTAACTGTAATTATGTTGTACAAAACACGGTCAGCAGTTTATATTGCGCCACATTTGATCATCGTTACTTAAATGAAAATGCGAAATAGATAAGACCCAAAATGTTCAATAATTTAATAATTGGGTAGTGTAGAAATCAGGAGTAATCGTGATAGGATTAAACATAATATTTTCTTTGCATTTTTTTCCTTAACTTATAGCTTTCAAGGGCAAATATATATCGAGTTCTAATTTCGCCGCGAGAATTAAGATTGAATTTTTAGATTACGATGTTCGTTTTCTCTGTCAACCACTCATTAAGATAGAAAGTCCAAGTTTTAAACCTACCGTACGTAAAAAAGATCTAGGTTAAAGCATCGGTAAGTAGTATTAATCGGAACGATACGCGCGAATGAATTCTCGGTGTTATATGGAAAATAATAATTTTCGCATGACGTATTTCAGTTCACTATACGCGTACGTATTATTATGAATGTACTAAATTGTGGACTTACAATGTATAATACATTGGTGTAGTAGTAATCCGAACGATACCTACTAGCGAATGTTGGATGTTGTAAGAAAAATTGTAATTATTCCGTCGAAACGTTTTCCCAATTGCAACATATGGCGCGGAGTTTCGGACCATAAATAGCACGGGGACCAAAAACGGGTAGAAGCAAATGAAATGATACGCTACGAATAAAGTAATACGTTAATTATAAAAGAACTCAATATAAGGGATAATAGAGAATATACAAAAACATGTTGAAATTTGGTTGGCCACTTAGTAAGATAAAAATCGATCATTCAGCGAAAGACAACTGAAAAACGACGTACAGGATACAGGACGGTGTCCTAGCCGATACATAGATGAAATAAAGCTATCGGTCTAACGATTGAGGAAATGATGAGAATCACAGCGGACAGATGGAGGGAAATTGGTTGGTCACTACGTTCGGATACGAACAATCGATAATGATGATGATATTTCAGTTGAATACGTGCCCGGTATAAATGCGAATCTGTTAAACGTAATTAAAAATGCTTACATAACGAAATTGTGGATAGAATAATAACGAACGCATATTTTGATTTACTACAATTTACGCGAGACTCCTTTGTATACTCCTGCATGAAGGCTTTCCCCGACGTCTTACACCCACTTCTGTCCTGCGCTTTCCTCAACCAATGTTTCCCAGCCGCCTTTGCTATATCGCTGTACCACCGCGTCATTGGTGTTCCTTATTCCCTTTTTCTGCTCATCGGCCACCACTGTAAGATTTGACCATCTATTATCTTCTCTTCGAAGCCCAACTCCAATTTGTTATAGCCATCCGTTCCACTGCATCATTGAACCGTGTTTGTTCACGTATCCATACATTCTTTTTATGTATACGTTAATCTTATATCCAGCATCATTCTTGCGTACGCAGTTCTGAGCTCTTCTTATCCTGTTTAAATTTGTTTTCGTATATGGCCATGTTTCCGAATCGTATATAAGAATCGGAAGTACACATTGGTTGTATAGTTTACGTTTCAGATTAAATGGTATCCGTTTATAGCGGAATACTACGAGTAATATTCCAAGCCCAACCCACGATAATTCTCCTTGCAACTTCTAATTTCATTAGCGTGTCTTTATTTGTTGTGATATATATGTATATATATATATATATATATATATATATATATATATATTATCTTATTCGTCCAACATCGTATCTGCGATGTATAGTGACTATGAATTGCTTGATCTATTAGATTTTTCACTCATCTGTGAACTACTGCACGCCAGTTCTAAATGTAGTCAAGTGATTTTTGACAACCGCGTCTATCCACATTTTTGCTGGTTGTCCTTTCTTCCGTTTGTCTATTCCGTTGGACAGAAATTTTTGGCATATTATCCACACGTATAATGTGCCCAAAAACTTCACTATCCGTTTACATACGACTGCTAGTAATGCAGGTTTACGATTTAATTTACGTATAACAAAATCATTCGTTCTACTGCTCGCAGCAGCCTCCTCCAGCAACACATTTCAAAAGCTCGACGCTAGCCTTTAATATTTATCACCCAAAATTTTTAACCGTAAAAAAATTAACCAAAATAATGTTAGTTCATACACTTGTTTTCTCGATTTTATTATACGCAGCAGAGTCATGTACATTTAAAAAGTCAACGCTGAACCAAATAGACAACTTTCAAATGTGGTGCTGGAGAAGGGTTTTTAGAATACAGTGGACGAAAAATGTATCTAACGTTACTGTGTTGCAAAAAAATCGGGACGCACAAACGATTGTCTAAGAGAGTGCGTACTCGTAAGATGATTTTTTAGACCTCTTATGCGGAAAGAAAATTGGATGGAGCGTCGGTTGTTGCAGGCTACAATGGGAAACATAAAGCCCAGAAGACGACCACCAGCACGAGGGTTCGATGGAATATAAGAACTAATATGATTAAATGCATAGGTGTGCATTCACCGAACCATGGATCGGGAGTATTACGGTTTGGTTGGATCATCCTTATCGGCAAGTCATGATCACGATACCATCTAATTGATCAAGAAGAGAGAGAGAAATAGCGGGAATGCTAAAGTTTGCACTACGGATATTTTAATATTTTTAGTAGTATCCGTGTTTTTCCATATCTTCGATAGTTGGTTCATTGCAGAATGACATAAGTAGATCCGTCTATATAATTCTGGTTCAGTACTTCCCGAACTGTCCAATTTCGAGCCTAGATGTGATATATATAATAAAATTGAATAATCTCACGCTTATTTTGTGTATTCGTACATGTAGTTTGACAGATTTTTTTATATTTATTTCAGTCGTTACATAAATTCTAAAACGTATTTTAATTTTTTTTTAATTTTTTTTTAAAATTCTTTTAGTGTTTTAGATTTTAACTGTATGTTTAAGTGCGTCACTCATTAAAAAAAAAAAATCTGCTCAATTTGCGATTGTCTTGCTTCCACTCTTTTTGGTCTAATAGTTGTAATAAATAATACTCGGAATAAAATTATGCTAAATATAATTTTATTTAAATATGTTGCTACCAACATACTTCCAGTTTACATGAGGGTACAACATTTAGGCAAGTAAGTTGCATATAAAATATTATAGTCCGGTTGATATTTATGTATATATATTTTTATATATATATATATATATGTATATAAATTATTTGACGTGGTAATATAACTTAACTACAGTTGAACTGTTCCAAAATGTAGCTGACGTTTGGTAACGGACATGGCACCATGATGATGATGGTTATATATAAGGTTTTCGAACAATTTCAGGTATAAAACAGTCTGTGTACGAGGTATTAACGAAACTCTTTATTTATTTGAAAGTTTCATGTATGCGCTGTATATGGAATCGTTCAAATTTCCCCAACGAAATTTCACAGTGACGCGGATCCGAGTGGTACTATTTTTATCGATTCTACCGCATAGATCTGACCTTTAAGGGCATTGGTCGAATGCGGTTTATTGGCGTAGACCTGCGATTTCACGAAACACAAATAAGAAAAAGTACGGTTAAATCAAACGATCTACGTGTCTAATTCACGTCACCATTGGGAGATATAATACTGCTTTTAAATCGTTCATGCAGATTACCTATCGTGGTGTCCGCTGTGTGTCATGTAGCGTCATCAATCTTGACATAGTGATTTGGTATGTATAACAGACTAATAAATAACGGATTATACGTGTACCGCAAAAAACATGGTACCCACAAGCAGCCAACATCGACCCACTACTATTGCAAAAGCCTATATAATATATATATATATATATATCTTATTATCATAAGTTTGGCAGTCCTAGGGCTGATTTTATTTCATGGTAAGTAAGCCCAATCGATTCTCTGCAGCTCTTTTCATTTTCCAGTATTGATTGTGCCCATATCATGCAACAATGTTGCCACAAAACTGTTTCGCAGACTACAACGATCTCTTTTCCTTGGAATCTGTCTTTCTATTACATCGCGTAATAGACAACAGTCTCGCAGTGCATACAGGCTAATCGCATCTTCTTTATTGGGCGTGTTTGTTTCGCGCATGTACATATACTTAAATAGAAATATATACATACACATTCATTTGTCCACTGCAACATGTATAAAACACAAAACTATGCACTCAGTCAGTGTATGGATAACTCTATTTTGATATTAGTGCAATAATATATGTATACGTGAAATTGAGAGCATTAACTAAACGAGGCTAGAGGGCCGTGCCGACCTGGCATTCTTGCTGGTCGAATAATAACAAAATGCTACATGCGATGTCGATGGCAAGCCAAGAGCCATAGTAATTGTTGCGAGAGCGGTGTTAAAGTGGAAAATGTATTTTCGAGATTACGATATCAGCCAAGTTATTAAACGTAACTTCGAATACTTAAAATAACGCACACACACATGTATATATATATAAGTATAATTTATATACATATTACGTGTGTACGTATATGTAATTCCAAATACATAGTATACATATTATATAGAATATATATATAATTACATATGTACATGTATATTATATATATGCACTTAAATACACATAATTCCGCAATCCGCACTTATACGGTGGAGCAAATTAAATAATTTGTGTTTATAAGGGTGCAGGAAACTAGTGTTCTTAATGGATAACTGAGTGTTGAGTAGCTGAAACAAAAGAAAACATTCAGTATAATACAAAATATAAATAGCAGTGTGTGGTAGTTTCCTGCAATGTGTAACTTAAAAATAGGATGGAATAAGGGATGAGAAACATAGTCCCCTAGACCATCAAGAATGTGTGTAAAATGAGTTTTGTGTAATATGTATGTAAATATAAAAATGAATGTTGTACAAACAAAATACATATATATACGTATACATACAATTTAAGATAGTGATTAAAAAAAAAGTAGTAATATTGCTAAGATAAAGATCAAGCCAAAGAAAAATAAATAAAAGGTTACGTCTAAATATCATAGAGAAGAAAAATAAATGTATTATCAAAATTAAATTTATTATAAAACAAGGATGAAGACAAGACTGAGTGAAATAACTCAAGGAGTGCAACTGCAAACAAAGTAAGCATACACAAAGATATTTTTAAAAATATTGATAAAAAAAATCAATTACGAACATGTTAACTATTCAATAAGGAAAGTGTATTTAATTACAAAAAGTAAAAAAAAACATATATATATATTTATATAAACATGTAATTATGGAATCAGATAAACACACACATATCCTTCTTCGTATAAACGCCATCTCTATTCGAACATCGGCGATCATCATAATATCCCTGGACACCTCTTGCACCTGGGGTGCTGATATTTGATTTTTACATGCACTTCCCAACAAAGTTTTAGGTTTTCTATGGCCAATAATTTCACATATCGTGCATGATGTGCCGGGCGATATTTTTCTTCTGAATGTCTATGCACGTGTCCATAGTATTTTAACTTTAAGGTTCGGACGGTATAAAGCACCCCTCAGATTGACTTGATATTTTATTCAACACCTCTGTATTGGTTATGTGATATAGGTACGATATTTTTGCATTCTGCGATAAACGTACATTTCAAAAATTTCGATTTTCTTCTTCAATGCTTTTCTCCATACCGTGTAGTAATAATAGTATTGACTAAATGTACCATCCGGAGTGGACATAGTTGTAATTTCAAATTCTTCAGAGTCATCCAGGTTTTCATGTTAAGAAAAGCTTTCCTTGCTTTCTCCATTCGTTCTCGTATCTCTACTGATTGATCTGTTAGAACCACGTACCGAGATATTGAAATTTTGAGACGCGTTCAATCTCCGTATGTTCGGTAATTAATTTTTTTTCTTTAATTTTTTATCCTCTGTCTTTCGATGTATTGATGCAGCCTTGACGGACACTTATTTTATTGAAATTTCTTCATTTTCATTTCTTATTATTGCGATTTGGTTCCCATATATGCTATAAACCTTCAAATTTCCCAACTAATATCAATTTGTTTAAGAATTTCCGTCACATTTCACGCAGTCGAAGCCATTTAATAGTTCAATGAAACAACAATAGACTACATGTCCCGACATCGCTAAGACAATATCTCTTCATAGCGCAGATTGCTTATCTTATCCCATATTCATTTCTGAATCCTAATTGATATGTTTCAACATTTTCATCGCATTTTATATAAATTCTTCGATGAATTATTTTTAGAAATATCTTCAGTATATGTGACATGAGACTTATTACGTGGTAGTCTCAACAGTCCTTGGCGTTGGTTTTCCTCGGTATCATAATAAAAGTAGATTTCAACGATAAATCCTTTTACATAGTACTAAATTTAAAAATATTACTACGAACAAAAGTGCTGGACGATTAGGTTGAAGTAGTTTGATTAATTCTCATATTGCATCTTATCATGACCAACAGCTTTTCCTGATTTCACACACACGCATATATATTAATATATATTTGTAATCTATATGACGAGTGTACGTATGTGTGTATTATAAATACATAGTATACACATAATTAAACATGCATGTATATGTGTGTGTGTATTTAAATATATATATTTGTATACGCATATACATATTTATATATGTATATATGCATATTTACATGTGCACGTGTAAGTTACAATCGATTCAGATACGTTACGTGTGTACGTGTATGTAATTATAAATATATAATTATACATATTACATCGAATCCATATAATTACATGTGTACGTATATGTACGCGAATATTTAAATACATGCATACTAGGTATATATATATATATAATATTTTCATGTTATATGTGTACATACAAACACACATATGCATACGTACGTGTACGTGTGTGTGCTTTTTTTATTGTAACGACGTTTTAATAACGTCCGTTATTCGTTCTTACATAAATAGACGTTTGTTTTGACGGGATATTACGAGAATTTTTTTTGTAGATGTTTGTGATGGTGGTTAAGATCTTCTTTTGAAAGTGTATCCTTTAATAATAATCATATAATAATAATAATAATAATAATGACGTAGCGATAATATCAGTTCCTACGTTACTGCCTACTAGCGTTATTAAACTGTTATCGCAGTTACGAGACTACCACTAATACCCGTTACTAGTTACAGAAAACCGCTACTATATATTATCTTCTTTACGTTACGCCCGTTATTGCACGCCTCTATTCTATGAATGAACTCGTACGCATTAATAATCGCGTCCGATGCTGCGACTTTCGGCCGACATGTATTACGTAACCGATCGTTGCGCTAGAGGATCACCGGCATCGATGACGTCACGTAACTGATGTAACGTTAACCGGATAGGAAATTTTGGAACGTTAAGACGTTCCTATTTTATTTGTTTTTTTATAGGACCAACCAATCGCCTGTCGTCGAGACTTACGTCGTTAATACTTTTGAAAAGGGCTTCCATCGAATACAATCTCTGTCCTCAGTTCGAACACGCACAATATTACATACATACATACATATATGTGTGTGTGTGTTTCGTGCTTTAAGTTAAACCGTGTATTACTTCCTACGACCGGCATAATCGTTGTGTAAAACGCCTATGAAAAAGTGTTCTCGTTGTTTTAAATGTAATACGGGCGTGAGTGTGCTTGTGTGTGTAAAGGTATTTCAAAAACTTTGGGCCCAATATGATTTTCGACGACGTAATGCGTAACAGTGCAAGTAGTCGAAGTTTTGTAAGAGCAGACTTCCGGACGCAACGGACGTCATTGTGGGTGCGTAGTAGTAATAGCATTAGCGGTGGTAGTAGCACGAGCTGGCATTTACTATGAGCCGGGCGCATGCATTATGTGCGTGCATATACATATATAAATATATATATATATATGTTTGTGTGTTATTTACACGTATATAATGTGTGTAATTCGTACATCTTACTATATACTGAAGTTTATATAATATGTATATATATATATGTTTATGCATGGTTAGGCCGCACCAAATGCGGTGTCTGTGGGCTTTTTTTTAAATGATTTTTACCGGCTTCCTAACGCGACTATGTACGCATGCGCGTACGTATGATTCAGAAAGTTTCTCGCGTTAGACGGTAGATGGCGCGCGTGCGATCGTTTCCGAACGAGACTTATTAGCGCGATAGAATACGGTCGTCAAACGTGCGAGTATTACTTAGTCAGTGTTATCGGTCGGTCGTCGGTTTAGGTGGTTTTTTAATCGAGTTGTTTAAATTTATTATAATTTTTTCCTCCTAATATATTACGTCGTAGGTTTTTTTTTTGTCCGGCTTCCTCGACGCGGTTAATTTTTTTTGGGTTGGTTTTTTATTTAATAATTTTCCAGCCAGCTCGGATTTCGATAGTTAAAAAATTAATTAAAAATTTCGCGATTTTTTCTTAGAAATATTTTTTCGAAATAATAATAATAATAATAAAAAAAATATAATTTCGCCGGTAAGATAATATTATCGCGATAATACTAATTAAATAACGACAATTATTATCGTTATTATCGTGAATTTTAGCCGGGCGATTTTTAAGCCGGTTTCACACACGTACATTTCGTTCGGTTTTAATTTTCTTCATTATTATTATTTATTTTTATTTTTTGGTTTTTTAAATAAATTGTATTTACGTGCGCGGTAGTAGTATATAACGTTTTAATAGTGTAACGACTTTTGTTACTTCGCACGACCGGTTTTTCCGAATTTTCCATTTCGCGCGCGCGCGTGTTGTTGTGTGTGTATTTACGCATGTACATACACATACGCACGTATATCGTATCTACCCGGCGTTAATTAACGTCGAATGATAATATCGATATAATAATAAGGATATTCTTTTATCGATATTAATTATCGACATTTCGCTCGCGTTAAAAATAAACGAGAACGAAAAGAACAATTTTCGGCCGATTTTTTATCGATATAAGTAAATTAAATATATATATATATTTTTTATACACATATATATATAATATTTATATCGACGGAAATGGATCATCATCATCAGAACGGTATAAGAAATGCTCAACCAGCGGCTGAGGTGCCGAATGATCCAGGGTAAGCATTATTATTATTATTATTATTATTGTTCAACAAATACATTCGAGATAGTATTTTCGAACAAAGTTTATATATAAGTAAACTGCTCTTATCTCTACGCTATGAGTTATTTTTTTAATGAATGGATTACAACGTTTTGTTCAATTTTAAGTTATGTGTCAGCGCTACATACGAAATGAATGTCTATATATATATATATATATATCTATATATATATATATATATATATATATATATATATATATATATATATATATACGGGCCTTATGTGTAATAATAATAATAATATATATGTGTGTGCGGCTGTGTGTACGTTCTCCAATATAGTTGTATACAGATTGCGACATTAAGACGCCATGCGGTATTTATACCTACTATTCCTTCGATTCGTCTACCAACTGAAAAGTTAAAAGTAGGCGGAATATGATACTCGGCAAAGTATTATTCCGCGATGTAAAATCCACCGTTACGCTGAGTCGGCAATTTCGGAATTCGAATAAAATTCTGGTTCTTCGTTCAATTTCACAGATTGAAAAGAGTTGGAAAAGAAATTGTCCGCGTATAAATTTGTAAAATACACATCTCTATACAATTCAGACGTTTATATATTACTCATAATATATATATATATATTATACAAAGATCACGGGCATGCCTTAATCCGAATTCAAATTCCACCTAGGGAGGAGGAGAATTTTTAACGCCAAGAAAGGAAAAAGTATCTATGGACGAGTATATAAATGCACGAAACCGGTATTTTACTACAAAGTAAAAAGACAATTCAGGAGGATAGATATGAATTTTATCAGTTCCGATTCCTACTCACCTCCTTAAACAAAGTGTGATTTTCCAGCAAAATTTTGCTTTACAAAGGAGAAACATTCAAACTAACATACCCGTAAGAATCGGTCCTCAAACTAATAACGAGCTAAAGAAAAAAACACCCTATACAATATAGGAAAAGGCTAATGTTTTTTTACAGCTAATTGGTTAATTCCTATTTCCGAGGCGTATATTTTTTGTGTTCATGTTGCACGCGCAATATGTCACCTACCGAGAGATTCATTATACTGTCATGTGTTTACAATTGTTTCCGTTCATTAAATCTGACATATAAAAAGTAAATGTCTATATGTAAATTATGAAGCAAATTAAAACGAACTGTCTGTATTGATCGAGAAACTTGGATAAGAAATTATACGTATAAAATGTGCGCTAATCGAGGAAACTCTTAATATATATATATATATACGAATCATTTGGACTATTACGTCAACGTCTAAAATCTCGCTAATATTAAGTTACTAATGAATTGCATAATTATTTTTATTATTTTTATTTTAAGAGTAGTATTACAATTATTACGATGGTGTATATGCTTAAAACTAGTGTTGGTGCGAAGACACTTGCTCCAGCGAGCAAGGCTTCTTACTAACTTACATATATCATATATAAATTAGTACTTAATGCTAAATCAAGTTATGCGGTTTCATTCGTTTCAAACGGCGAGTATCGAGTTCGATGTCATGCAATTTTTTCACTTCAAGATTGGAATGTCCACGCAGTGGTCGTTTAAGCATCTTTGCAATATCTTGTATTACTTCGCGTACACTTTTTACTGCGAGGTCGCGGTGTATGCCATCGTGGCGGGAGAAACGATAGACATCTACGATTATTCGTAGGATTATGCCGAGTCTGGACAAGCTGCTGATTGGTCTTCTTAGCGTAGCCCCCCCATAGGGCTATTCCATATGTCCATAGTGGCTTTATAATTTGTAAGTACATCAGGCGTTTGTAGTAAATGCTGAGCGTTGAACGCCGTCCTATTAGCCGGTATAGTGTTGACATGGTTTTCTTGAATTGCCTGCCCTTCATCTTTATATGCGGTTTCCACGAAAGACGAGAGTCCATGCCAAAATATTTTACCACGTTGATTTGCGGGAATAGGCTGATCTGCAATATAAACCCGATGGGACGACACGTTAACGTGCCGCAGAATGAGAATACGATGTGTTGCGATTTGGAGTTAACGTAATAAATTTTACATCGGATAAAATAAAAATTTCCAGAATGGTTATTCTATATAAAATATTGTGTTATATACCTACATATGTAGTTTATGTGTGTATATACCAAAGACGTGGATCAAGCTTGTATATGGAATCCCGGAACGTAAATAACGATTTCTTTTTTTTTCAAATTAAAAAGAATTAACTACAAAAAATGTATAAAACACACGCGCATTATTACCGAATTATGTTTTTATTTTAAAGTTCCACTGTCTCGTTTCCCTTATTTACTACTGCAGCTGACCAACAAGATACTTTAGCAGTATTTGGGAGAACAGCATAACAGGAAGGGTATAGTACTCGCTGGTACATACCCGTTGTATGCGTATTTTTGTTAGCTTTTTATGTTAAGTTTTCATGTTTTCGGGGGGTAATTAGTAAATAAACATTCTGAGTCTACTTTAATTCTTTGTTATCTTATATATATATATATATATTATATTGCTAGAGTGAAAACTCGGCACATAAAAGTTTTTCATCATTATTACGTAACTCTTAATTATCACGGAGAAGCCGTACATTCGCGTACCCATGTGCGTTGCATAAGTGTCTTGAATATTATCCCGTTTTCTGGGTAAAAATAAACGTACAATGGCTTGTCACGACGTTCACCATAGTGAACAATATAACGATAATGATGATGATATATACACGTATACACGTATACATATAAAGTAATATATAGTTATTAAAAATCATACGACGTGTGTTTGCATAAAATATTTCGTTTAATCCATCGTATACATTCGTGCCCTATTTAAAACGCTTCCAATCATTACAATATGTCGCGAATGAGAACAACGTGGAAATATAAATTTTGTTAAAACTTTTTTGGGGGGCTTGTTTTCCATAATTATAAATTGTTTTAACGTTTCAAGCGCACTTGTTCAACTCTTCATCAGATTTGAGAACTAAATCACAAGCATCAGTGTCAATCTGTTTTATAGGCACATCTTAATCGGAACTTTATATTCTCAGAGTTGTGTGATTGGCTGCCATTAGCTGAATACTACTACCGTGTTGTGTTGCATTCCTTGCACTCTGGTTTCGGTAACCGTTATTCCAGTTTCTCTCGTTTCCAATTTTTCTTTATTAATTATTAATATAGACAACTCGGAATTCGGAAGTCGAAATCTATAGTCTTTGAAATTTTTATGCTCTTGTACAATCCACTTTCCGTACTTTTGTTTCGTTGTCAGTACTTTTCTTTATTTGAAATCCGTAGAATGTGATTTGCTTCAGTTAAATCGCAGCTAATAACCTATACGTTTATATTTACCATCTGCAATATGTTTTTTTTTAATTATTAACAGGTCTTCCAATTTGTAAACGATGACCATTACTTTATCCTTATAATTATTTCACAAGCTCGGTGTCTTTTTGTCTGTTCCAAATAAAGAGTTGTAATATTATTTTTACGAAACACTGGCGATTCTGTTTTATCTTTTATACATGGTATTATTTTAGTCCTTGTCTTCTATCATTTTTTTCGTAAATTTGTTACTGAATCTGTTAATAAATCCAGCTTCTTTCCTTCCGTATCCATTATAAACCATAGATATCTTAAGATTTTTTTATATTCTTACTATCCCTTACAAGCTGTGTTCGTCTTTTTTCGTCAGATCCCCATTTTTAATTCAACTAATGGTGGGAATTTTTATTTAAGTAAAGTATTTTATGCCTGCTTTTGCGATACACTTGTACCATCTATGTTTCTTTTAATTTGAACCATTTTTTTCCACGTAATAATCTTAATATTAGAATGAAAATTATTCGAATTTAATTACAATTCTTCTAGAGCTATACTACAAACGGTTCATTAATATATGCGAAACAACATTTTGGATTTTACATCTCCGATATAACGTTAAAAGTATGAATTAATTTTACTTTTGAAAAATCTATTCTTTATATATTAGATGATAAAAATACTCGTATTGTATCTCTTTAGTCTGTAATCAGGTGTAATGGTTTTTGTGACTAATGCTTTATGCTTTAGCCTCTGTAAATAAATTTATAGCGTTGCCCGAAGTGAAAGACGTGGACGCGCATTCAGCTATCACCCCAATAAGATGGTTTTCAATTGTGGTTTGTTCTTTTAGGTTAAAATTGTAATTTGCATCTACTAAATAAATATAACGCTGTGCAAGTTGTGATAGAACCTGTTTTAAACTTTTACCTTCTAACCTTGTTTTTTTTTTTTTTTTTTATTATTTTACGCGACTCGAATTTAATTAATTACTGTCCATTTCACACGATTTCGTCCACCTAGTCATGGACATTCCTCGTGTGCGATGACTGTTAATCGGCCATTACTGCCTCATACGTTTGAACCACCTATCAACGTCTTGTCTTTCGATATGTTCTGCCCAACTTCATTTTAGCTTGGCGATTCGTTCCACCGCATCCAATAATTTTATTTGTTGTCTTATCCATGAAATCGTCTTATGGTTCTCGAGTCTGATATTAAGAATAATTCTTTCGCGTGTAATTTGAGATTTCGTAATTCTAACTTTCAGCTCCGTACGTTAGAACCGACAACACGCACTGATTGTACACAGTTTACTTTTCACATCTCTTTATTTCTGAAAACTTTAATTTTCCAAATGCCATCCGGGCGAGAGATATTTTCTTTTTCATGTCTTATCCTAAATATGTACACATAATAGCTGATGTCAATTACAATACGAATACTAAGAAATAAATGAGTAGAAATATACGTCAGATTTTAAAAACACGAGATTGGAAGTAAATGAAGGATATAAAATTATTAAAAAAACAAAAAAATACGACGAAGCTGCCATTATATGTACACACGTACACAGTCACACAATAAACAATTGAAGAAACTTCCATAAATATATTCATAAATAAAAATACGTATACATCAACCCACAAATGCATATGCACGAACAATAATATTGTATTTATATATTCGTATATATTAAAAATTATTTACGTACATACACACATGTGTCTATATATATAATTTATGTATGATATACATATATATGTATAATATATTTATTATATATATGTAATATTATGTGCATACTGAAGACTTACAGCAGAAGTTAGAGGGAACAGTTAAACGAGGGTCGCAAGAAAACCTAAAAGTATCCCACATCTTACAGTTAACCGGAGTATAGTGTTTTATATATATATATATATATATATATATATATATATATATATATATATATATATATATATATATATATATAATATAATATCTAATGTAAAACTGGCGATACTCCAAATGAAATTGGAAGAACTTTGGATTGAAGTCGAGGAAAATAATATTCACGTATCGAGTGACAATAAATTAATAAGATCGATGAAATAATTATTGTAACTTTTTATTGTACAAATAAAGAAGTGTGGAAAGTTCACAAGTTGGAATAAGTAGGATTTTCGTATACAGTAAGATATATTACAGTTATTAAGGAACGGTTATATCTAAAAATTGGAACAAATGTATACAGCAGAAACGCAATAAAAAGGGAAACCTATATGTTAGTAAAACGGAATATCGATAGAAATGCACGGTACGAGAACAGGAATACAAACAGGGACTACATAAAAAATTTATGCTGATTACGTTTTGATGGACATGATCAAACGCCATTTCATCTGTGACGTTTAGAAATTGTTGATAGATCATAGCTATTCGGAATGGTCATAATACGATATGTCGATGTGACAAGTTCGATCCAGAAAGAGGATATTAAAAAAAAAAACATGATCAACCTTAAGTTCTTTGCCCTCAATTGTTATACAAGTAGAGTCATAAATCCATCGTTTCGAGAATATATGTACTTGTATCAGTTTATAAAGAATACTAGTGTAGAAGTCTAGATTTTTAAAACTTGATTAAACTAGCCAGACGGTGAAAACTGGACCAAAAAAAAAAATGCATATATATATATACGTATATTATTTTATCAAATATGAATGTGTCTTACTGACGTTAGATTCAAATGATAAAAAACAGAATTAAGGAAACGAGGACTATACTAATTTGAAAACTTTTTTTTAATATTTAAACAAAATATATCCGCATCTATGATAGGCATGATGGTTACGAAAGACGATTTTTGAAATCTATGTTCTAAAAATCTAAGTTCCGTAAATTCGATTAAAATAATTCGGTATGCCGAGTCTTGCGTCAAGATCTAGACTTGCGATAAGTTTTAAAGTCGGATAATAATTTTAAATAGAGATTATACCGGTTTTTTTAGATTATTCTCGGTAATTTTTACATGATTATTAAGGATTTTTAATTCGTTGTTGACATATTTTTAGAATCGATATATTCTAATCAAATGCCGCTTAATACGAGAATAGTCAAAAATTGTAAGCAGAATAGGCTCACCATCACCCGATCATGTTCAGAATCGGCATAAATCACATTTAGATAGTAATATATTTCGGTCTCGAGGAGACTTCATATCTCCCGACACTTTTGTTCGCGTTGAAAGTTCTACTGTACATGGATTGACTAAAAAGCTTTACCCTGGAACGTGTTATCTTAATATAAAATGTTTTATTTCCTAGCTGACGCGAAATGTTTAAAAGTATTTATATAAATACATTGAAAATTTTCACCCCAAGTACCGGTATCGTATAATAAAAATTCGTGTATAAAATTTACAATTTTGCTTGAAAATTTTGTACTACTGAAAAAAAAATGTGTTAAAGAATAAATGGTCCCGCGTGAATAATTAGGCGTACTTTATTTTATTCCTTGTGTTTTATCCTTGGATTTCTTTAAATTATTTAACTCTGCGTACTCGTGCAAATATCACGAGAAAGAAGGTTAACAAATTGAAATAGACTAGCCAAAAATTCGTTCGACCGGTTTCTTTCCAATAAATTTTAGAATAGTAATTTAAAATATAAGTCCCGCCGTATTCGATACGAAATTCGAAATTTCTTAGTGTTTAAACATCTGCTACTATTCGCAGTTCAAATTTTCGCCGATAAAATGATCTCTGTACGTGAGCAGTACTCGCTGGGAAAATAAAGAAGTTATGGAAATATTTCAAACGGATGTGGAGATAGTAAGTTATCTTTTATACCGCGAACATATATGCTGCATCGACATGAAATCGTGTCCAGACCACTTTTCTTCGCTGTTCCTTGACACGCTGTCCTTTTTCGCGGTAGCCTGCAACCAGTATGAGATCTTCCTTTTATCTTCTTCGGTTTCTATATCCACCTGGTATTTCCTTTATAAGATAGTATGTACGAGTGAGCCTGTTTTACATGTTACGTGTCTGTAAAACTTTACAGCGTTAATTCTCGTTAGTAAACGTCGGTGAGTGTTTATAATTGTCTCGGATGTAATAAAACGATTTTTGTATAAGTTGTGATCGTTAAAAACAAATTGAATTCGTAAAAAGTGCATACAGGTCGTTCGAAAATTTTTTATAGGGGCCATTTTATTACTTTGTGATCAGCAATGTAAACCGAGTGCAAAGAATGACTATTACTTCAATCAAATCTTTACGCGATATGTTAAAATTTCTCCCTTATGTACAACAAATGATTATAAAGGTATAACTTCTAGATATTCGGATATTCCAACAGTAAATTCTATAGACTTACCAATCTCTACGACACACTGATATAAAAGATATAAGCGCAGGCGTATAAAACGTATCCTTTTCCAGTTAGCCAGCTATGAACCCTAAATGTCAATAAATTAAGATAACCTATCGAGTTCATTTTAATCAGAAAAGCGTTTATACATTCCGTTATTTTAGAGAGAACCTGGTAATTTTCCCGGCAATTTTACATACAAGTTCTTTTATAAATATGATTAATTTTGATTATATATTTTTACCAATATCTGCACAGAATATGGTTATTATATAACATACGGTACGGAAATATTTCTATTATGTATTTTTGTATAATGTAGAAACGAATTAATGGCGTAATAATAAACGAATTTGCAATTTTTTGATGTTTAGTTATTATGAAAATTACACTCGATATAGATCAAAAATTACTACTTCATATCGATTTTCAGAAATTTCGGTTTCGCAGTGCATTGCCAATTGCCATCGAAATTACTCGAGACAGCTAAAACAAAGAAGCAACTCTGAAAAATAGCTTCAAATTTTAAATATACCTCTAAATCTACATAACCAGTAAAAAAATAATATATACTTTTCACGCAGAATGTTATCGGTTTTAAACCAAAAGTAAATCCATCTTGGAAGCGTTATTATTCTAAAAAGGTCGAAAAGCGCCGGTGTTTATTACAAACGTAAATATAAGTCAATGACGCTAATCAACCTGACAGTAACCTGAAATTGTTAAAGTACAATGCCGGTGTTTTCGAAACGCCACCAAGTCAAAAAAAAAAAATTGACGCGGTTTATTAGTTATTAAATATTTCATTTCTGACACCGACCGATTAGTTTTGTTACTTTTTCTCTTATTACGTAAACTAGCGCGCTGATTATTGTTAATAATACGTGGTAAAGAGTGCGTTTATCTTATCTGCGTGCGCCTTACATATTAATATATATATATATATATATATATAAAAGCATTTGTATATGCATGTGTGGCTGATTGTGTATTACTAATCTTTGTTCCTCTCTTTAAATTTGTACCGTTCTATATAACAATCGCATTATTTTGCGTAATTATCGGTCGAGCTTTACTTTGTCTGGAGAAAGATATGATTGCGTTTCTATATCGTTATTTTGCTCGACGGCAAAACGATGCTTTCGTCATCGGGTCATTATCAATTTCCATATTTACAATGAATTGGACGACCCAGGTTTCGTTCTTTTTTTTCGTTTTGTTCTTTTTGTCCGTTATTTTTTCGTTCTTTTTTTTCGTTATTTTTTCGTTCTTTTTTTTCGTTTTGTTCTTTTTGTCCGTTATTTTTTTCGCTCTCTTTTTTTGTTTTATTGTTTTTGTCCGTTATTTTTTGCTCTCTTTTTTTGTTTTGTTTTGTTCTTTTTTGACCATTTTTTTTTTAGTTCTTTTTTCTCCCCCATCCCCAGAAAATGTATAAATAATAATCGCTTATTATTAAAAATCGTTACATACGTAACCAAAAATTTCACATTTGACAAAATATCCCAAGGAGACCGTTCTTAATATATATATATAATATATATAAATAATTTTGAAATTTTTCAAACTTGGATTTTCTCTTAAAAACATAATTGTTTCGCAGATTAAAAAAAAATATGTTTGTTTACGGATTTTTACGTTGAAACCGAGAACTGTATTGGAGATGTAAAATTTTAATTATATTTACCGAAACACGTACGCGATAAAAAATAAATGTCCGAAGGTTATAACGTTCGAACGGTGTTAAATTTAAGTATCGGGGAAAAGGACGACGCAGAACGTCGTAATTTCCAAAATTGAAAGGGGGTATACTCGCGGTCAGGGTCGAAAATTTTTTAAATTCCTAATTTCTATTTTTAATTACTTAATAAATTACCACGTACAACATTTTATCCAAATCGTTAGGAGCCGTTTCCGATGTGAATTCATAATTTGATATTTAAAGAAACATTAAATCTTTATATATGTCGTTAGGTTGTGTTTTAAATTTCTTTCTGTATATCAGCTTGTTGTTTATTATCTCCGTCTGATAATATTCAATTTTTCACGAACGTTATAATCAATGAATGTTTATATATATATATATAGGTATATGTATCCGAATTCTTACTGGTAAGGAGTTTAGCTCGGTTCGGTAAATGAGTGCTAGCTTGCTAGTCGGTAAAGAAAAACCGGGGAAGGCAATGGTAAACCATGTCGCCACTGGATTACCTAGGATACGTCCTTTCTCTTCGTCTTCTATCAAAGCTCAGTTCAGGAGACGTCTGCTACAAACTTTCGAGTTGAGAAGACTTTCTTTGCTATATATATAACATATTTATACAGTGAATTTATTTCACTATTAGAAGGCCCTCCACCTTCCCCGAGCTGACCTACCTCAACGCGGGACATGTCCCATTATGTTTATACTGCCGACCCGTTCCTTCCAAAGACCTAGATAGCGTTCCAGCCAGATGATCTGGTGGCGCGATTGAGGAGTCGCCGAGCTGTCGACTGCCCAACTAATCACCTACCGATTATTTCCTCGGGTCACAAGTTCCTCTAGGCATATCTGCTTGTGCGTTCAAGGGATGAATGACCGTACACGCTCCGGCTCCGCAGACACACTGCCGAGGCGTTTCTCGAAGAGAGAAACGTTGCTGGTAGCATGCAAACGGACCGTGACGTGTGCCGAAACATATTAGCGCCCTCGAGGGCACAAACCACTTGTATGTTTCCCGGTTAATCACACTAGGCATTAAAGTCTTGACGGCACCGTCATATTCCACCCAAGCCCTTTGCCATCTCGCGAGAGCGACGTCGTATAGTTTATTACGCAGGGTTCTGCTTACTTCGCTTCGTACGAGGTCAGCTAGTTTAACATTAGCGACCCTATGAACCCAGACCGACGCACGCATACATATTTATACTGTGCAAATTATAATCGCGAGAAGGGTATTCTCTCGTTTCGGTTCGAAGGGGTAATATTAAAAAATATATATTTTTATTTTATTGCCTTTTACTAATTTAAAACTGTCCGGATTTGATTTACATATTTTTAATTACAACCTTAACTGAATACTTAAGTAAATTAAAACCATAAAACACGTGCGAGGTCATCTGTTCCGATGATTTTATCTAGGGGGTTCGTCCGGTTTTTTGACGATAATGGCTTCACCCACTTTGTCTCTAATTTTAGACTGGGCGTCGAATACATATATAAGCAGCATAATATCTTTTTGGCGGGAGTTATCTTGAAAAACGTGGTGAAATCTCATTAATTCTGGGTGCGAGTTCGAACGTTTATAAATTTCCCCCACTGCCTCTAATGAAGAGGATCGGTTAGTAGTATTGATAACCGTGTATTGGCGCGCGGCACCTAATGCCGTATCGTGTGACTGGAATACTTTGAATAGGTAACTAGCGAATACTTCACCTTTTTTTTAGAGCCGTGTCGATACAACATTTTCATCTGGGACACGGATAAGTGGTTGTTATCTGCTGCAGCTTTTCGAGGTATTCGATAAACCACTTGCATTTAATATCTTCGAGTATCCGATGAAGACGATTATTCATGTTGTTGAATTCAGTTTTATAGCGCGGGTTTCTGGATTTGTGCCATTCACGTGCTTTTCTTCGTTCAACAGTCATAAGGCGGACTATCAGAGGATAAGTTATTTCTTGTGTAGTATTTGACATCAGAGCTGGAGTGGCAGCTTTAGCTGCTTCACGAATTTCTTTAGTAAGGCACTGAACTTGTACATCCACCTCGACTAGAATTTTAAGTCGTACCTTCATATCGGATGATCAAGTTCTTCACGAAACTTATCCCAGTGTGTGTACTTGCTGGTGAGTGTTGATTTTTTTCTTTCCAAATTACGTTACTAGTGGAAAGTTTGAACGCTCATACATATGTTCAATATATATGTAAGAGATTCCAATTCCCTTAGTAATGAAAACGTCAAGATCCGTTTTTTTTTGTGCCTGTCGGTAGGTCGGTAGGTGGGCTTACGGCTAGATAAAAAATTACTACGGGTCTTATAATTAGTCTCCCAAAATTCCAGAATCCACGACACTTTTTTTTTTTTGCATTAAAGTCATCTCCTAGAATAAACCGATTACGGAGGTGGTCGTGGACAGGTTAGTATTTTCTGAGATTGTTTTGAGGTGGAAAGTACGCTGCGACTAGTTTTACTACATAACTGTTATATGCTATAGAAACAACTCTCATCAACGTATAATCTCGGAAGAATTCTTGCTGTAGAACATGTATAATATTTTTTTGTCTGATTAAGATCATTGAGCCAGCGTGGTGTGAATCACTGTTCGGGTGCGGGCTACAATAAAAATCATATCCACGAGTCTTCATGTTATCGCTAGTTATGAGTCTTCGTATACTAGTGCGATATCGATACGGCTGTTAAAATAGTTTCAAGTTTCCGCGTTCGTCGCTTCAAACCATGAACATTCCATGTATAGTATGCAGTGAACCGCGGCGTTTTTAGTAGTCTGCTGTTTATTTGCCGTGTGTATTTCTCGAGAGCAGATATTCGATTAATTAAATCGGGGATCGTGGTGTTGATAAAATTCTGTACACTTCCGAAAAGTCTTATTGATCTTTTTCAAAGTGACATCCTTTTGCTTTGGTTTATCAATTTATGTTGTTCGCATTTCTGAGAAACTTGTCGAGATTTTTTTTCCTACTATTTGAGCATAAGACTTTTTGAGGTTCAGTTTCTTCTTTATTCTGCATTCTCTGAAGGACGGTGTCGGTTGGCTTTGCCTAGTTTTTTCCTCTCTAAATTACAATAACCCTTGCTTAGCCTTTGTAATTTACGCACTTGAATCGGTTTGGTTCTTTTATTCTGCGCGCCAAGTCGAATTGTGACAGGCTATTTGCTGGAGACAGTTCATATCTTAGTTTGATTCCATTTCTGGCACCGCTTACATGGGGGCGGGTTATTTTCTTGTTTTGTTAATTGGTAGTTCGGCGCTATAATTAATGTCCCATCTTTGTTACTCTCTCTAAATTAGCCTAAAGTAAAAAGATTTTCGGATCAGTTTATCTTTATCTCTATTTTTTTTATTTTATAGTTTTAAACATATTGACGGGTTTGCATGCTATTCTGTTATTTCGTCCGGGCTATAGAATACCTTATATGGTTTTTGCTATAACGCGTAATATTCAATAGAGTATTATAGCGATTTTTAAGTACGCTTTGTATTTCTTTCGAAAGTTTTTCTACTTTTATTTTTTGCGTGTATAAAATGGTACCCATTGCTAGCTGGATAAAGATGAATTCAATACGACTATTTGTCGATAATGAAATTTTTTAATAACTCCTTTAAATATTTATCTGTTCGCGCCGTGATATAATATTATTAAATCGGGGAAAATACAAATATATATAACGCGTGCAAAATTAAAAAAAAAAAATAAATAGCCTCTCAGATTTATATAATGGGTTGTTTTTATGGGCTACCGCAGTAAACTTTTGCCGAGGTATCGAAATTTCGTCGTCGAGGTAGGCGCCGCTTATACGACATGACGATATGCGTACATACACACACACACACACACACACACACACATACGTCTGAACTTGTAAATATCGTCTTATTATTTGAATCAGACTCGTAAGCTATAGGTTATCTTATCGAAGGAGATATTTGGAAATTGGGCGTAGTAAACTAGTTAGCTCGTAGATACTAAAGACGATTTCTCAATAGGATCAAGATTATGCACACACATATCTCGTTACGATTATCGTCGATATTTATTTTCTAGCGATTTTCCCCGGCAGTTTCCCTCATAATATCATCCGTACAATGCGAATTTTCCACTTTTCTTTTCGAGTTCACCATCATCGTTATTATTATTAATATTTTTATATATTTTTTTTTAACGGGAGAGGGGATGTCTTTACAGCTTGCATAACGGTGATACTGTGATTGTACGTTTTTCGAATGTGTCCTTCTTTAATAACATCGTTCCGAAATGTACCTTAAATTACTGCGTTCATCGTGTAACGGTCCTGCTTAAAATGTATTATCCCTTCTTCGTATCGAGAATTTACGTCTGTTTCCGGACATAGCGATATTTCTGAAAAAGTTGTCCACGTTTTGAAAATTATTCTATCTTCTATTCGCTCACTCGAATACTATAGATAGAGCCGGTGTATGTCTAGTGATCCAATCCAAATCAGTACTCATAATGCCTTAGCACTGTTCCCCTCATAGTCATTCGCACTTCTATTATTGCAAATCCTTTTCCGAACAACAACTTCTTCGAAGTCAATACTCTTGCTGTACCTAGACGATAACAATATTCAAATTACGTTGCAGTACATCCGACTAGTGACCGAACAAAATACGTATAATATCTTAATTTCCAATATCCTCTAGATTTATTATATTTCAAACAGTTTCGTATAATTTTTTATACATACATATATATATATATATATAGTAGATAGATGAAAGGATCGATGTGACGTTCTAGATTTGTTATATTCCGAATAGCTTTTGTAGCTTAAAGGTTATTGCAAATATAACTTGAACATTCTATCCTTACCTTATTATATACATCATTAATACTTTCTTGTGCTGATTATGGCTCTATGTTCCATCTGCATTTCGAATCTCAGAATTCTAGATACTGTTCAAAATGTCGTCCCCGAGACTTATTACTGGTAATGTGATAATCAGTTTTCAAGCAGCAACTGAAATCGCTCACGTCTCAGAATAACTAATTCCTGTTTATTCTTCCGCATAATACTTTTTATAGCAACAACCTATTGGATTTACACGTCGGTATGTTTCTATTCTGTAATTATCAACATAGATATATTCTTCTTCCTCGAGATACATTGTTTAACGATAAACTTCGTACAACATTTCCCTAATTATCAAAAATATTAATCGACGATTCCAAATCTAATACGAATTCCGGTTCAGTTGTTGCTACATTTGTCATTAACAATGTAACAGTCTAGAAATTAAACTTCCTTCGGACGCTTCCGGTTTCACAGCCGAGTTAACGGCTATTGATTAATGCGCTTGGTGGTGATACAGACAGGTACGTTGCGTATAGTGATAGTCTATATAGAACTGTTGCGATTTCCGCTCTTTGATATTTTTGATATATCAGACCAATGTCTAAAAATTATACGACTAGGGGGTGTTTTAGAATTTTGTTGGATTCCTAGTCACTCTGAATTTAAACTTAATGAAGCGGCGGATGTTGCTACAACCAAACAAGCTTGTCAGGCATTCCACTCCCATTTATTCCATCATCATCTAAAATTCGGATAAACTAATCACAATTCTCGGTATGAATACTCTGGAAATCCTGAAATAAAGGTGAATGTCCGCTATTTCCACGGTATGCTCGTATCCCAATATCTATAACCCTTACCAACTCCGCGGGTTTGTTACTATAATTTAAGTTGCGCATATTTCTGTATAGAGTTAAATTATTAAGATAATCATTTATACAATGTACTAGAACATATTTCCATAAATTTCCTGGAAGATGTAAACCACCATCGTTTTAATTGTCTGTAATTTAATTATAACGGACAAATATTTTTTAATAAATCGATATCTTTCGCCGTTTTTCATCCATGTTGCTTACATTATGCGACTATAAAGTACTGTTTCTTATTTTTATTTTAATGTGCAATTATTTAAAATTATAAGTTAGTATGTAATACTTAAATTGGAATAAAAAAAAAAATGAAGTTGGATCAAATAGGCGGATGAAATTGTTTCATACAGATGTTAAATAGGTTGATCGATCATAGTACGCGTATTCCCGCCTTTTAGATTTATTTAATTGAATATATATTTTTTCAAATTTAAATTACAAATTTCGATTTTTTTTTTGTAATGTTTATAATTTTAAAATTAAACGGGAAATTATTTCAACGCGCGTTTTAATTAACGACGTACGTATTTATTCGATCGGTTTTGAATTTCTTTATGTTCGAATTGTTCTTAATTAAGACACGTTACCATATTTTTCAATCGATGCAAACTGCTAATTAATTAACTATTACAGGTCAGCAGTACGCCATCTTATCGTCGATTTACATACGTGCTAACCGATCCTTGCTTTTTTTGGGCGCGCGCGCGCGTGTGTCAGTATGCGCGCTTTTTACGGTTAAGGTCGTTAATTCTACAGTGATTCCCGAATGGCGTCCGTTAATATTAATTTCCAAATTGCGCAATCGGTGTAAGATACGTTTAACTTTTTCTTTTTTTTTTTATCGCTCAGTCTTTCTTCCTTACACAAACATTCGCGATACGAGTAATACGCAAACACACATGCCACATACACAGCTGCAGACACCCATACGCGATCGGTTATAAAAAAGTTAACGCGAAACAGCCAGTAATTACGGTTTATGATTTTTATCGGAATGCTACATTTATTCTATACCACGTGCGCGTCTACTACACATCGTTGTTATTTTCCCACCTTCATTTACATACATTTAAAGTATGTTCTGTTTAATCATTTTAAGTTTAATTTCAAAGTAAGAATGTTTATCATCGAATTTACGCATCGAGAATTATGTTTATATAACATCTATTAATAACGTATACTAATTGGAGCCTTTTTATAAATGTAAAATTTTATAAATAAAGTAAACCGCCTCGAAGTTTGTTTTACACATTACATATATCGCAATTACGATATCACGATATGCCTGTATCAACCCACTGTTGCGAGCAAACTTTTTCAACGACCCCCTATATTGTGCGGTCCCAATTGATTCCTGGTCATTTAACAATATCATCTCGCCACCTAGCCATAGGACTTCCTCGCGGACGCCGGCTACCAATTGGCCACCACTGTAATACCCGTTTAGTCCATCTTTCATCCTTTTGTCTTGCTAAATATCCGACTTTCCATTTTAGTCTGGTGATCCGCTCCACTGCGTCTACCAATTTCGCCTGTTCCCTAATCCATGTAACCGTTTTGCGATCTTTGAGCTGGATTACGAGGATAATCCTCTCTTGTGTTATATATATATATATCACGATATGCCTTTATCTATCCACTCCTGGATGAAGGCTTTCACCGATTTTTTCATTCATTTCTGTTCTGTGCCTTCCGTAACCATTGCCTCGAGGCTACCTTCGCTATATCATCGTGCAATCCCTCGGTCTAGCCTGGGATCTTCTTTTATTTATCGGCCACCATTGTATGACCCGCTTTGACCATCTGTTGTCATCTCTTCGGGCTGCGTGGCCAACCCAATTCCACTTGATTCTAGCAATTCGTTCCACGTATCTGTGCGTTATCGATCCGATAATCTGATGTTAACATCATTCTCTCATGCGCAGTTTGAGTCTTTCTTATTTTCTGTATATTTCTTTTTCTATATGGCCATGTTTCTGCAGCATATATAAAGACTTTCAGATTAATTGGCATTTGCTTGTTTTCGAAGTACTCCGCTTAATTTCCCGAACGCGACCCAAGACGCAAAGATATTCTTCTGGCTATTTCCGTTTTCGTCATTTATTTATTTGTTGTAATTTTTTTAACCTAAATATATATATATATATAGTTATCTACCTGTTATATTTCCTCAGAATTTATTGTTATTTTTATTGTTTTCCCTGTTTTAGTCATTATTTATGTTTTTTGGAGGTTTATTTTTAATCCTATCTTGCCGGAATGTAGATTTAGGTCTGTCACCATCGTCTGTAATGCTTTTGCGTTTGAACTTATCAATACTATGTCATCTGCAAATCCGAGTTGGTTTAGATATTCACCATCAATTTTAATACCTTTCGCATTCCAATTTAAATGTTTAAATACATTTTCCAGTGAAACTATTTCGGTGAAATCGTATCACCTTGTCTTACTCCTCTTTTTATTGGCATCTTTTATATATATATATATATATATATATATATATATATATATATATATATATATATATATATATACAGTTTGTCAATACATGGTGATTATAATGATACATATTTTTACGTCAATCTACTTCTTTACAAATGATCGGGTGATACAGCTCGCACTTTCTTCGTTTATTATCATTGTTCGTTTTATTATCTTCTTATGTTTTCTTATTATTATTATTATCATCGTTAATGATTACTAAAATAATGTATTCATCTCACACGATAGGGAATATTGAATATTCAAATAAATGTAATACATGTAGATATGTGGGTTATAATCATTGATAATTATTTGAGGTGGAATATATAAATAGAAAATATAGAAAAGAAACTGCGGTCAATAATACCAATTTTCTATACGCTACGTAATTATGTAAGTCGGGAAACAATACGAATGGACATAACTTAATGTTAGCAGAGTCCATACGATGAAGATGCTTGACGGTTAGCATCCGAGTCTTAGATGAAAAAAATATATATAAAGAAGACGCTCAAATTTAATGAGTAAACATAAAGCTAAACGTGGAGAAAGAAAGTCGAATGAACCTGTACCGGAACACAATGTATTGAACGTAGTTATCTAATAAAAATTTGGAACTATTTAGTGTAAAAATATTAATAATATAGAAATTGAAGAAAATATACGGATGAAATACGAATTAAGAAAAATACCGAAATATAGATTGGCTGTAATTAGAACGAAACATTGGGAACAGTCTGATTTTAATTACAAACATGCTAAACAAGATACCGGAAAGTATATTGCAACAAACAAAAAAAAAATGGCATAGGAAAACTGAATATAGGATTAAAACGACGGACGCAAAATGAAGAGAATGTAAACAGTATAATTTAAAATAATAATAATTAACGATAAGTTGAATAGAAATGGAGATGCGAGATGTTTAATGAATAACTCACTAATACCGATGCTGGTGATTCAAATAAGATTATTGCGAGAGTGTAATTGCGAACATGCGTACAGAAGTGAGATATGATTGAGATTACATGTATATATATGCGAACGCGTGTGGATTAAAATTCTTAACATTTTAATATAAATTAATAAATACGGATAATATAAATATTCGTCGATGAGCGAAAGTTTGAATGTATATTAATTTTACGTTGGAATTCGAGTGTGTGCGTGTAGTAGTGCCTTATCTCCGTAATAAACTTCCGTTTTTTAAATTCGATTCGTTCGTTGAACGGTTATAACCCTTTTCTACCGGGCGTTGATAATTTATTGAGCGTTTCGTTCGAACATTAGGTTTTTAAATTCGGCATGCATCAAAAATAACTTTGCAGATAATTGATAAAATATTGGAATGTTATATAGAAACATATCTAACAGTAAATTTCCATAAGCGCAAAGCTACGTTGAATACAAATAAGCAGAAAGAACGACACGTGTAAACCTCGATGTTTATTGCTTTATCGAGTATTATAAAACATTCGATAAAGTACGTTCAAATAAGCTTTTCCCCGATATATATATATATATATATATATATATATATATATATATATATATATATATATATATATACTTCGATTAAAATTAATTAGTTTTCAGAATCTGCAAGTAAAAAACAAACAGAAGTCAGACGAGTATGTTCGTTATTGCTACGTGTTTTTAATCTTCATTTACAGTTAATAGTTAAGGAAGCGTTTAAACTAACCGGATAACAAAGCGGGTGAACGATTAAAAATTATAAAATTCACGCATGAGATCGGGTGATTTTTTTAATGTTTATTTTTGACCGAGTTAATAACATTTAACCATTTTCAGTCTCGTAAATTGCAAAATTTCTCAACATTAAATTATACATTTTATAGGGGTGTTTATTATACAATATTGATTACCGTTGATAATTTTCGATGTATTTATATAAATATTTTTTGAAAAATATAAGACATTTCGCGTATACAAATTTTCGTTAACATTAAAAATTCCAACGTACCATATGGCGGACATTGTGACTGCAAGAGTAAAGCCAATCTGCTTGGTATTCGGAGGTTGTACGAGAAAACTATACGATAATTAGAATTAAATTTAGTCGATTAATTATTTTTCATATTTATCGATGTTGCGTTGATAAATAAGCGAATAATTTTAGCGTAATAAAATTTAGTCGTTCGCTAATTAGAATAATATTCGTGTAAATAATTAAAAAATGTTAAGTACATTTGTTACCAATTAATTTTTATACATTTTAATATGTTTTATATATATTTTTCTTTGTTTTTTTTTTTAATATATATTTTTTAAATATTTATTATTATTTTTAATATGCGTACATATATATATATATATATATGTGTGTGTGTGTGTGCGCACGCGTTTCAAAAGACGAAATATTATGGCCATTTTTTCTAGCACTCTAGGATATAGCGCCATTCTAACACTAGGATTATCGTAACTAGCATAATATTTTACACATTGTCTGTTCTATCTTCGACATATTTACTTATATCGTTTTTTTACGAATAAAATTAAAGTTTCAATAATAGCGACCAGAAGTTATAATATTAATATCGAACGTAAATTATCGCGTGTAGAAATTTCTTAATTAGTCTTTGAATTTATTTCCATTTTACACGTAGGACGATCTTCGTAATATTTATTATATATATATACATATATATAAATATATATATACATATAAATATATATATATATATATATATATATATATATATATATACGTATTATACGCGCGAATGGTTAATTTCAATTTTAAAAGCGCTTCTGTTGGACGAAGCGGTTTCGAAATCTTTATAATTTATTTCTCTTCTTAGTCGATCGGGTAATGTTTATTACGTCACGAATATAAAAGGATAAATACGAAACAAATATAAAAACGCGAATTAATAATAACGATTGTCAAACTGTAAAAACGATACAAAACAAAACAAAACGATATAAGGAATAAATTGGAAAAATTGAGAAAAACGAATTAACCAGAATAATAATTAATAATTTCTATAACAAAGGAACGTTATTACATTAATAAGAATAATTACGACGACGTTAATGATAAAAGTAACTAAATCGAATTAAATTTCGTTAATTATTATTATTTATTGATGATGAATTATTACTATTGATACAAGAAAAAAGTGTACATTAATGATATTACGTATATTTCCAGTGCAACGTGAAAACAAAGATATGCACACATACACACACGTATTATATATATATATATATATATATATATATATATATATATATATATATATTTTAAATTGTGAGAATTATTAGTCGCTACTCGTGGTTAATTGTTTTTTTTTTCTATTAAAATAATGGCAAACCTACGTAGAAAGGATAAAAATGTTTATTAATTTACGCGGTTTAGACAAAACATTTAATAATTACACGTATTGTAATTACATTAACATTACTACTAATAATCTAGTTTCATTGTAATAATATTTCTTACAAATAAAAACCACCATATTTCTGCTGGCTGTTATAATGCGTGGGGGTGGCAAATAAAATATAAAAGAACAAATCAGCTCCATAAACGACCTCTTGTTCACGCTAAGCCTACGAAAATTATACTCAATGGAAAATGGTATTAATAATAATAATAATATTATTATTATTATATTTTTATTTTAGGACGCTAGACTACAAAGGTAATTTGAGTCCACAGAAATTAGATATAATAAATTACAAAAAAAAAAAATTATTTTCAATTTATAGTACTATTTGTTTAGTTTATAATATATTTTTTAAATCGGTTATTTTTAGAATTATATCTTCATTGTCCTGTTTTTATTCAGGATTAATCCCAGGAATTTAGTTTGATCGGTGTGTCGTATAATCGCGCTGTTTAATTTTAGTTGGACAAGACGAGTATACGACGTTTTCCTGCTGAATTGTACCGCACAGACGTGTTAAAAGTTTTAGACGACGGGTGTACATACAACCTGCTAATGCTATGGACAATTTTCCTGAATTATTGAGTATCAACTACGATTAGTCCTTAAGAATATTCTAATCAACTGATGAGCGGTAGTATAGCTTATGCAAAATGAAATACTATTCTAACAACAACTACCTAGAAACGGGAGTAGAAGAAACAAAAGGGGTCAAGGAGAGGTAGTTCAGTAACCGAGAAAGATTTTCCAACTCTGATACAAGCGCAAGTCATGATGTAGACCAAAGTCTTCAGACTGCTTTCAGCGACCTTTATACAATAAAAGTAAATAAGCTCTCGACTTTAGCAGAAGCTCAATTAAACCTAATTGATCCGGTAGTATCACTAAGTAACAAAAGCTACAAACGCAATTTATCTGATGAAAACTCTAAATCTTTCACTGGTAGTGCTCAGAATAATAACGAATCTCAGCGACAAAAAAAAAAAAGAAAATAAAGTAATGAGCTAAAAAAATTGAGAATAAATCCATTGCCGTTTAAGCATTGAAAATAATCAAAATTAAGAAGAGTATTTAAAAAAATAGCGTCATTAATCCATGATAACAGCAAATCCTTATCCCACTCAATATACGGTATTCACATTCAATCGACATCGGCCTATCTTGCCGTTAACGATCATTCCATAAAAATACGAGTAACAAAACTCGCCAACAAAATAGTAGAGGATTTAATAGTTAAAAATAATGATGATTCAATGAAATATGGACGGATTGCAAAATAATTTAACAGAAATTCAACGGCTAATTGCAAATAAAAAATCTACTCATTATCTAGAAACACACCTTCAACCAGCTCGGTATATGTCGTTCAAATAGTACAGTTTGGCGGTTCAAAAATTGGTGCAAAATCTGTTCACACAGGCTGCTGTCGACAGAATATATATCGGCTACACGCTGAACACGCACTCGTATCTACCGAGTGTCCAACCACCGTCAATATGTGAAATATGCCCTACATCACTAACGGTCTATCATTGTTGTAATCCGCCAGAAATATACTCAATATCGCTGCAATCAGTTGAAAACAAGTATCCTGGATGTAAACAATCGTCACCTTCTCACCAACTTTATAATAAATGTCAAGCTTTAAGTAATTGATAATTCGGATGAAAAAAAAACCTTGAAAACGGCATAACTGGCGAAAAGTTTCGATATAATATAGCAATTACTGATTTTTACTAATAACTTGGTTCATTTATTTATTTTTTAATAATATAATAATGCACGTATACAGGTATGTAAATATATATATATATATATATATATATATATATATGTCTATATATATATATATGTATGTATATATATATACATACACACACTCGTATTAGAGTATGTTAAGAGATAACATTTTTTTTGTGTGTACTATTTAGTTTAAAACGTTGAACTCTTAACTTGTCTAAACTTTCGATAATTACCGATCATTCGGAAAAATATGAATCTATTAATAAAAAATTAATAATAAATTAACAATAACAATATAGCGATAAAAAAAATCCAAAAAAAGTTAACGTCGGAAAAACATCTTTTAAACGATATGCAAGTGATCATAATAATTTTTATAAACAAAAAATTGATTATTAAATATGAAAAAATATATTTAAAAAAAAATTTAACGGAATATAACAGAACACGTAAAATACAAATACGATTTTTTTTTTAAATATAAATTAATGATAAATTATCGATAACGACGGTATAGCGATTAAACGAAAAGCGAATGTCGCGTTATTTCGTACATTGAAATTTCTATAAATTAAAAATTAATAAATAAATAAATAAATAGACTGTGACGAACGGAACCAACTTCTTGTTCATTCAACAACCAGCTTCTCTGTATTCACACACACACACATACATATATTCATTCCATTACCCACGCTGGTATTATGTAAGACGCGTAGATGAATATGAAATAAATAAGAAATAAATAATAACAATAATGATAATGATAATTTTGTGTTAATAATTAATTAATTAATTTATTTTCTCGTTAAATTAATGTACATTTAATATGGACTTCGGCAACTGTTACACCTCCTGCACGCACCGCTTGTCAGGCTTAATTACGTAGGCGCGGTTGCTACGCAATATTCTATATTTAAATAGCGCCGATTACGTAATAAAAGACTAGAATTAAAGTAATAACGTTATATTTAATAAACATTTCAATTATATGTTTACACGAAATTAGTGCCTACGTTCCGTAACACACACACTTATATATATATATATATATATAAATAGAATATGCATACACGAGTACTTCTTCCTACATACGTGTACCGTGTGGATTGTATAAATCCAAATCCAGAAAAAAACAGGTCTGTGCATTCCATCTGAAAAATGCGAAGCTTATGTGCAAACTAAATATAACGTGGTGTAACCATAACCTTGAACATAACTTGTATCCCAAATATCTTGGACCATCTTTAGACCGTACTTTGACATATAACAATGTCATAAGTTGGAAATGAAAATTATAACGCCTAATAATATTCTACCAAGCTAGTGGCTTCAAAGTGTAGTGCGAAACCATTAGATCATCGGCATTAGCACTATGTTACTCAGCGGGAGAATATGCATGAGCAACCTGGGGACGGTCACTTTATGCCAAAAAGGTGGATATAACAATAAACGATACATGTAGAATAATAATTAGATGCCTCAAACCAACAAAGATAGAAAAAGTATATATATGGCTTGTGGCACTGGATTAAGGTGGGGCTTCGCAAATAGTGCGAGTGTGGCTAAGAACAAGATCAAAACCATCTATTTCAATGCCCGAAAATAAAAACTGACCTAATGGAGTTCGATGTATAGAGTGACGAAATTAATGGAAAGATCGTATCGATTATTGGAAAGGAAAAATATAAAATTGCGTCATGGACACGATGAAGAAGAATCAATTAAAACTCCCATATATATTTTACTGCATATATTAGTGAAATATCGCAAAATTTTTATAAAAAGTGTGAAAAGCACGATAATAGGCTAATTAAAATAGGCAGTTATGGTATATCGCATACACTAAATATAAACATCGTAGACTTAAGCTCAGAGTTTCATAATTAATTTAATTTAAAAATCAATTACCCGAATTAAGTTATTATTATGACTAATTTAAAGTTATAGTGTTTCGTTATTTTGTGTAGGTTTTTTGTCTTAATTTTTCCTACGTAATATATTTATTATAAAAATTAAATTTTAATTTAAGCTCAAATTGTTTCATATTTCTTAATTATTTGCTATTATTAAGGTACTTAGCTTAATCAATTTACTTGTAGTTGTAACACTGTAAAAATTTAATTGTTGAAATGAATTTATTGTTGTTATATATATATATATATATATATATATATATATATATATATATATATATATATATATATATATATGTATATATATATATATATATATATATATGTATATATATATATATTTATATATATATATTTATATATATATATATATATATAAATATATTTAGTATAACCCAATATTAAAACTAGAAATATAAAAGTACTTTATATAACAATGTAAACTCGTAATAATGACCAAGTAACAAAACCGAACGTATTGTGCAAAAACTGTACAATGTAATAGACGAATTTATTGTAGTTATTATTATTTAATAATGATAAATTAAATTGAGTTATTATTATTAAAATAGATTTACGTGTCATATATCGGGAGCAAGGTGCACACTAATAACAGCATTTTTAACCGATACGCCTACATTTGAACAAAATAAGACATATATATATATATATATATATATATATATATATAAAAAATGAGCGCCGAGTAATAATAATCAAAGCACATCAAATTAAAAGATAGCGTCTCATTCGACCAAATCGCATCATTAATACAAAACAGCAATAAATCTTTGTCAATCAAAAATCTATTCAATAAATTACATATCTCGGTAAAGTCGGCCGACGCAATATTTGTTCAACTAAAAACAGTTTACTCAGTTATCAACGACCATTCTACCAAGATCAGAATAACTAAACTGACAAATAAAATTTCTGAAGGATTGCTTTTAGATAACTAAAATGACAGACAATTTCCTATTGCAATGGAACGTTAATGGGTTTTATAATGACCTCCTTCTTCTTATTCACCTTAGAAACCCATTTATAATTTGTCTCCAGGAAACACACCTGCTACTGAAACATTCACCCTCCCTAAACAATTACCAAATTTTCCATTATGACCACACCAGCGGATTACACGCATCGGGTGGAGTGGCAATTTTTATTCATGAAAAAGTACCCATCAAAAAAGAACTCAGAATAATCACTTCAATCCAAAATGTTACAGTTAGTGTGTAGTTCAGCAAATCAACTCCCTTCCACCAACTTACCATATGCAACATTTACATACTGATTCGGAAGCATCATTTACAGAATTAAATGCATTACTATCGCAACTGGCAAAACCATTTATATTAGTGGGTCATAATTGTTGGTGTGGTGCGCATTTGTATAAATAAAAATTTAGACTTTTATGTTCCGCCACGATACTGACATCTAGATGATAATAAATCTGCGATGATGCGTAAAATCGAAGCTCTCGTAAGTCACTTTAATATTGCGCACATTCTTATTTATTACTCAAATGAAAATATGATCTAGATGGGACACGTAATTCCCAGGGACTATATAAGTAAGGTCGTTAACATGACTAACCAGTCGTTAGGAATGAAATAATAGTAATAATGATGATTATTATTGTTTGATATATTTTATTATTATTATTATTATTTTATTATTATTATTATTATATTATTGTTATTATAAAGAAGTCCATGATTGCGTGTAAAATCAAAGCTCTCGTAAGTCACTTTAATATTGCGCACATTCTTATTTATTCCTCAAATAAAAATACGATCTAGATGGGACACGTAATTCCCAGGGACTATATAAGTAAGGTCGTTAACATGACTAACCAGTCGTTAGGAATGAAATAATAGTAATAATGATGATTATTATTGTTTGATATATTTTATTATTATTATTTTATTTTTATTATTATTATTATATTATTATTATTATATTATTATTATTATATTATTGTTATTATAAAGAAGTCCGCGATTGCTTGTAAAATCAAAGCTTTCCTAAGTTACTTTAATATTTCACACATTTCTATTTATTCCTCGAATAAAAATACGATCTAGACGGGACACGTAATTCCCAGGGACTATATAAGTAGGTTCGTTAACATGACTAATCAGACCGTATGAATAAAATAATAGTAATAATGATGATTATTATCGATTGTTATATTTTATTGTTTTGTTTTTTTTTTTTTTTTTTTTTTTTTTTAATGGGGATGCCTTTACAGCTTACCCAACGTGGAGCCGTAATAATCATTAACTCATATTCTTATGAACTCGGACAACTTCTCGAGAAAAATCGCTATGTCCGGGAATAAATCTAGATTCTCAACATGTAGAAGGGACATTACATTATCAGCTGCAGCCGTCTCTCCCTAGGTTCCCATGGTTCTACGTTTTCAAAAACATCAAGCGGAGAGGAATTGTGCTTATCAGCAGATTGCGGTTTGGGCATTGCTTGTTGCCTGACCGCCTGTTCGTTATGCAGCTTAGAGATAATCTGTATTGTCCTCTACATGCTGGTCGTGTAGTCTGCAACCCTGATCACGTGTTCTTCGAATGTCCTTCATTAACAGCATTACGTTCTGAACTGTATCTCAAATTACTTTACGCATCTCGTGGTGGTCCTCCTTATTTTATTGTTATTATTATTATTAATATTAATATACTGACAATATAATAATAATAATAATAATAATAATAATAATAATAATAATAATAATAATAATAATAATAATATTATTAATATTTTTTTTTTTTTTTTTTTTTTTTATATTTGTAATATTGAACTGCCCAAAGGCATACACACAATACATTTAAAATAGGAAAATACATAAGCGAAGGTACGGATTCGGCCAATGCCTTATCACGAACTAAGATTATAATTAGCGTTTTACATAAATCTAAATTTTAATATGAATATGTAAATAAAATAATAAGTTATAATAAATCGTGCGGTTTAGTCCGCCTTAATCTACGAGTGTCTCCTTCTGTATTGAGGAGTTCAGCAACAATTGTATTCGGATGTCCATAAAGTTTTGCCGCGTGCTTCCTGGCGTGAAGGCTAATAGCTGCGTCGACGTCCAAAATTTTTAAATCGCGATGTAGCAAAGCATTGGGGGCATACCAAGGGGCTTTAGCTATCAAGCGGAGTGCTTTATTTTGAAATCTCTGAATAATGAGCCTGTTCGATCTCTTCGTGGTGCCCCAGAGTTGGATGCCATAACACCAAGTGGGCATTAGAATAGATAGATAAATAAGTCGTTTATTTGCTAAACTAACAGGTGAATGATATCCAAGCAGCCAATAGAGCTTGTGTAATTTAAGGCGAAGTTCCTGGCTCTTGGTTTTGACATGATGATTCCAGTTCAAGCGGCGATCGAGATGCATCCCCAAATACTTGACTGACTCGCTGGTCGGAATAGACTTTCCATTCGCGATGGACGGAATATAGCCATCGACTCTGGTAGATTTATTTTCATTTAATTTAATTTTCCAATTTTTGGCCCAGTCGCAAATGTTGTCGATGGCTAACTGTAAATTTTTGACTGCCATCTCGTAAGAGCTACTGACTGAAAGAAGAGCAGTATCGTCTGCAAACATAGAAATTGTTACCGAAGGAATCGTAGGAGTGTCAGCAGAGTAGACTAGGTAGAACATCGGACCCAGTACACTTCCTTGCGGAACTCCAGCTTGAATCATATGACGATTTGATAAGAGTCCATTAAATTCAACTTTGAAGCTTCTTTTGTACAAGTATGACTTCAGTATTTCGCAGAAGTTATACGGTAGTATTCTGCTCAGTTTGTGGATGAGACCTTCGTGCCATACGCGGTCGAAGGCTTTTTCGACGTCGAGTAATACCGAGGGACAGAATTTACTGTCTTCGAAGGATCGTTCTATTATTTGAGTGACCCTTTGAACTTGTTGCAAGGTGCAGTGCTGGTTCCGAAATCCAAACTGCCAGTTTGGAATGACTGCGGCGCGATCAATAATAGGTTTAAGCCGAAGTAAAAAAAGTTTTTCAAAGACTTTTGCTACATTTGAAAGGAGTGATATAGGTCTGTAGGACTGCAGTAACTCATGAGGTTTTCCAGGCTTAAGAATCACGATAATTTTAGCTAGCTTCCACTGGTCAGGAAAGTGAAGAAGTCTCAAAATGCCATTATAAATATATGTAAGAAATAAGATTGATTTTTTTTCGGGAGCTCTCGAAAAATTTTAGATGAGATGTTATCCATACCTGGGGATTTCTTGATTTTTAATTGGCTGATGACTTTAGCCACTTCCTTCGGAGTAATGTGAGGAATAATTACCGACTCTTTTGACTTGATGTTAATCTCTATGTTGGAGCTTATGTTATTGGGCTTGAATACCTCTTCAAAGTATGACGCGAAGGCCCCTGCTTTTTCATCATTCCCACAGATCCAGTCACCGTTACTATTACGAATGGGCATGTTGATATTGTTTGTTATTATTAATAATAACAACAAAATAATAACGAATAAAACGAATTGTTCCATTTATTATAATTGGCCATTTTATTCGGACGTTAGTTAAATTGTATAGGCGTGTAACGTACAATTGACTGAAGTGTAGACGATGAGGTGATTATTATTTTTAATTGGAATATCAATTTTAATAGACGTCAAATTTAGTATTTTAGATTCTTTTGTTCGTCTCTTTTCAATTTTTTTTTTTTTAATACGTCAGCTTTACTTTTTCATTATTAATTAATTAGTTAATTAATTTAAATAAGTATAATATTCGTCTCGGGTTTTTTCTTTTTTAACACGAATTTATTTATTGTGTACGACCAATAATAATTCATTAAAACGCCTAATTCGGGGGGAGAGGATATTGCACGATTGTTTCTAAAAATCTTTATAACGCTGCAATTGTATCGTCGTTACCTGTGTAGTAATTAATTCGAAAGAACGAGGCTACATTTTCGAACGTAAAAAAACCAGATACACATGCGATATAAGGAAAATTATGAAAGACATGCGATATATGTGTGTGTGTGTGACTTACATATTCGAAAATAACGATATAGTTCGATTTTAATATTGGCACACACACACATATATATATATATGTATGTAATATATTATCATGAGGTGAAGTTCTGCACATGCCTTAAGACGAGACATTATAATAAACATTATGTATCGACTTTTACATCAGATATTATCATCACACGAGAACGTTAATTTATAATTACATCCTTATTGACGCTGATTTGTCACAAGGAATAGTTACATAGTTGTTTCCCCCTGCGTCGATGAAGCGGTGAATTACCAGAAATAAATATTTTTTTGTAAATATAATTTTTATTTAGTTGTGAATTTATATATATAAGCTATATATGTATGATGCGTTACATATTACGTTTTAGTAACGGTTCATAAACAGATTACTTGTATTCCGAATAGCTAATCAAAATTCGGAGTTGTTAATTAAATGTTGAAAAATTAATAATTTTTTACATCCTATTTCTAATCGTCGCTCTCTTATCGGCTTAAAACGTTACTTTGTTTTTTACGATTTTTCGAGGATACAATTTGACATTTCTTAAATATTCCCAATTCACTTTTGGTAGTATTGTACTTAGTATACAATGTGCTGTTGTTTACAATTTAATTAAAATAAATAATATTTCTATTCTATTCATATACATAACACGTGTATTAATATGTAAGGTACACGCCTATAATGTTTGCGTGATGGCATTTGTAATGATTCGTGAGAAGATATATTTCATGGCAGTACGTATAATATATATAATATACATGTTTATTTTCGTATAACTGTTTGTGTGTGATTACTATAATAAACGATGTGTTTTTATGCTTTTCAACGATTCTTCTGAAGGTTGGCGGTCCACAATGAACATTTGAACCATTTTTTGAGGTTATCTATCCATGATGTTATTGAGGTCATCCCCTTAATCTTTTGCCGTTGTCAAGTAACACTTTTTGCACAGTATATTTCGAACCTCTTAAGATGTGTCCCAGGTATTTCAATTTTCGCCATTTGACAGTTTCCATGATTTCAAATTTTTTCCCCAATCTATGAAGCACTTCCATGATATTTTCGTACATCTCGAATGCACTGATCTTTTTTTCCACTGTTGAGTATAGCGTCCAATATTCACAGTATTGTACTTGGTTTTTTCGCGCGCTTCTGAAGTTTTTCGATTTTTTCAGGCGTTATTTTACAAAAAATTTTTTTGGTCTATGAAACTAAAAAACGAATTCGCCAAGTTCGTTCGTTTATGAATCCTGCATTTAGAATTGAGTAAATGTTTTTTTTCTTTCAATCGTTATTTTTTACTTAGCGTATAGATAGCGCCCCTAGCGTTAATGGCGATCTTTTCCGGTTTCCGTTATATTATTCGTTTCCAGTCGATGTCTCCGGATATATACGATCACGGATGTGATCGATGGGCGAATAAACTAATGTTATGGTACTTGTACATATCGTTCGGCTGGGAAGGACCTAAGTATGACGATTACAGAAAAAATAATTTTATCTCCAATAATAATGAACGTCAATAATATTAGTAGCCATATATATACATAATAAAATTAAAATGTAAATTAATAGTTATATTAAATAAAGATTATATTCATCCAAAATATATATACATATAGTCAAAATTTGGTTCATATTTACGTGTAAATTGAGGAAACAAACTTGCGGTTTTTAAATGGGCGGTAGGGACTGTTATGGTCCTGTGTGAATTGAATTTTGACGCAACATGATTATTCGATTGTACGAAAGGGTTGTGGTTACCTTTTGCTGTTTAATCTTGATATAGTAATTAAACGTAGTTACTAGTTACTAATTTAATGGTAAAATCTATAAAAGGTATTATGTAAAAAGCCGTCTGCCTTCGGAAAGAAGTTGCTGGAAAAACAGTTACGTTCGTTTTTGTTTAGAACGAAGCCCCCCCCCCATTAAATGAGTTTGCTCGATATTGACTATTTTCCTAGAAGAAAAACCAGAGCATTCGGTGGTTTCCCGGTAAAAGAATTAAAAAGATAACCGCTATTATAGACTATCGCATCGCGTGCGTCATGACAATAACCGATAAAAGCATCACGCGATAAGAATAACATTTACGGATGATTTTATTTAATAACGAAGAAAAAAACGAGAACAATTATCGATCAAGTCGAATCAAAATAATTGACAATGTGTACACACGCATACAATAGCAAACATATACACGCACATATGTATGTCGCGGTGGCCTAGTTGGTAGAATACTCGACTGTTAACTCGACGGTCGTTGGTTTTCGAAACCAACACGAGACATAGAAAGTTTTCGTCATTGTTTAATTCTTAATTATTAAGGCAGAAGGCAGTGACATAACACCGTATAACGTCGTCATATAAATAGTGCCTGGAATGCTAGCTCATTTTGTACGTAGAAATAAAACGTACAATAGCTAGTCACGACATTAACGAACAATAGGAAAATGATGATGACGGACGCTAAGAAGAATGTGGCGAATACCGTGAACAAAGATAGTACTACAACGGAATGGAGTGGTGAAGATGAACGTCGTAGAAGATGTTGAAAAGAAGGAAGAAAAAGTACCTATAGCGCACAAAATAAGTGAAGAAGGATTATTTACGATGGCGGTTCGAGGAAAAATACAAGAAAACAAGACGCGAGGAAGAAAACGGTTGGAGATGATGACAAATCGGCTTTAATACGAAGAAAATAACAGAAATTATCGAATCAGCTGCAAAAAGGGAAATATAGATCAATGTTGTCTTCTGACGAGAAGAAGCTACAGGATGATGATGATGTATATATATTCATAAATACCGAAGAGCTTAAGTAAAGTAACACGGAGTCTTACAAAACAAATAATTAGACGAATTAGAAAAACTCAAACGGCGTGCGAATGAGTTACACGCTTTATAGCCGACTCGGAGATCGCAAGAACGTTGCATGGATTAGCCGACAAACCGAATTAGTAGATGCAGTAGAACGTGTAGCTAAACTAAAACGGAAATGTGGGTAAGACATATTGCCGGATGAGATGATAAAGATGGTTCGAGCGTATAACGGCTTATATTAAGGATCGTATATTAAATATAACGTGTAAGTTCTGCGATGATTAGTCATTTAATTTCTACTATTAGTAAATTCTAGACAACTTCAATTTATGCATAGTAAGTATAAACCAGCGATATCGATTATATCATTTGAGGAACAAGATGCTGCTCGCTGCATGTCGCTCGTGTTACACCTGAGACTCATTCGCAAACACTTGTCCGAGCTAAAATGTTTCACAATGTAAACAAATTATTTTATTATAATGTATCAAACGAATTTTTGTTTTTTGAATAACTCAAAAAGTACTCGACCAAAATTGTTGAATGAAATTTCATTTAAAAATAGAAAAACCGGAGATTAGCTTACAAATCACTTGTGGAACCTAATATCGTTTGCAACGATACGTTCATTCGGTCTTTACAAAATTTTCGAAGACTTTTTCGAGCATAGGTTACTGAATTTGAGAACCCTACTGTAATTCAAATTACGGTACTTTATTATTTATTTATTTTCTCATTTAGGGTGGTGGTGTTGGCCCTTCCCCGATATTCGCCCCTGGTATAAACATGGGATAAATAACATTTTGTGTAACGTTATGTGGGACTTGTTTTACGATTTACGATTTCTTCTTTATTTACTTATTATGTAACGTCTGTCATCCTTTTGTTTTATTATCATCATCATCATCATCATTATTATTATTATACTTTTTCCTTTTTCCCTATACAGTGTGTGGTTCTGGTGATTAGTACCGTTTTTTTTCCTGTTTGAAAATCTCTACTTTCATACGTTAAATTATTAATTTCCTTCGAGATCGGATAATTATCATTATTAACGCTATTCAATTTATCGTTGTTACGGAATGGTTAATGTTCGATATTCGTGTTGCAGTCCTTCCTATAGGGACATTTCGTAATTTCCGGGAAAATAATGGGACAAAAAGTGAAAGAAACGCACGATCGATAAAGTAAATGTGGTTTTCAGTTAGTTACGTTCGTGTTTAGTCTACACGAATCAGAAATAAGTAATTGACCTCGTCGATGATAGGAAATCATTTATTTATACCAAGTTATGTTAGTAAGAGCGAATTTTACGTGGAAAATTGAAATTTAAACCTTTCGTATACGGGAGAAATTTTAGGAAATCTTATTTAATTCGAAAGTATTAAATAATATCGTTCCTTTATCTCGTTTATTTATTTCATTATTTTTAAATAATTTTAGATGGCGACAGTAAACGATTCTAAGAATCCAGTTAAAATAATGAGCGAAATATTTACACGAATGCTATAATAAATCTATGTATATATCTCTGTCCCTCTCTCACTGTTTCCTTTTATATACACATACATACATATCTATATCTATCTATATACATAAAGGCAACACACACATATATATATATATATTTATACGTCATTAACTAGATTGCTAGTAAACAAAGAAAACTAATACTAACCTGGCTTATATCCATCGTTTGTACGGTACTCTATTAATCATCCGTACGACGATCACGCTACGATGAAAACTTTTTTTTTATTACATATATGTATATGAATCCTAAGAAACCAAAAATCATGAACATGGAGAGATGAAGTTATAGGTATGATTCGTCCAAAAATAAATACGTTGACAGCTTGTAGCAGGTTGGCAATGAACATGACAAATTCTATTCGCGATGTAGTCGGCTGATCACGATTAGGACGTCTTGAGGGATTAACGAAATTATCGTCATTCCGCAGGAATATGTATATGGTATATGGAAAATAAGTGTCGCGTTTTTATTTGGACAGTTCCTTAGTCTTTTCGTTTTCGATACATGTACCCTAACTACTGTATCCATACCATCGCTTCCGACGAGCATGGAGATTTTCTCGAATAGCGTAAGAATTCTGGTTTATTAACGTCTCCGATCGAATAAAAATTTGTCTCTTTTGATTATATAGAACGCGTCTGTCTGATTTCCATTATTTGGAATTTTTCTGAACGTAGTCTTTCGACGACTAAACGCTGTCTCATCAATTTATACGGATGGCAGTTCGGGTCTTGATGTGATTCTATCGTATTATCTGAAAATTTAACGGTTCTCGCACTTTGCGTACACACACAAAATGAAATTTTTGACGTTCAACGAGGTTTAAACGAGTTTGGCATATATAAGAATGATCTTTCCTATGAAATTTTTATCGGTTCTCTCTTTGTTTGGCGAATAAAAATTTTTAGATAGTAAATTTTCTCCAAATAAAATTGCGTAATATTTTCACTGCTACAATCGAAATTACCATTATATATATATATATATATATATGTCACAAATCAGTGCCACAATATGATGGGTAATTAGATAAAGAATGTATGGAAAAGTTTAAAACCCGGTGGTATTCATCCAGTAATGTCTTATTCTGTCTGTCGCGCGAGCTGGAACGTGCGATACTATCCGCAAAGCTAGTCGTATAGTATCGGTGAAACAGTTGTAAATATCTTGTAACAGCTCTAATCGTTCGTAATCGTAATCGTCTTCGGAATCGTCTTCGTAGTCGCCGATATCCTCGTCGTCTTGGTTGGGTTGTTCGTTCATAGTGGTAGAATTAACGCGTCTCGGTGGTAAAGGCGGCAATTTCACCGGTATAGAACGTAGATTGCCATTTACCGAATCCGCCTTTACAATGCTAAAATATCGATTTCGGCATATCGGGCATCGTCTTTTAGACTCGCTCCAACGACTGATACATCGATAACAGAATACGTGATCGCAATTTGGGATAACGCCGAATATCGTGCAGTCGTTACTCCAACATATTGGACAAAAACGAGCTTCCATTACACGACTATATTGGATGTCGACCGACGCTGATAGAATGATTTACCGACGAATATTAATCAGTCGATTACGTTTAATCAGACGAATTTCTATGGAAATAGAAAATTAGATTAAATTTAAATTAAAAAAAAATAATAAATATTTTGTAGCGTACTCCGCAGACTACGAGGCTTGTAATGTACGTTATAAATATCAGTCTGTCTGTCTTATCGATTTCAATTAAGTCTCGTTAAACGTGTATGGAGTATTATGATTTAAATTAAAACGTTTCTAAAAAATTGTTATCTTCGTATTTAATGAGCAGATATTTCCAGGTTAAATTTCGTGAAACGATATAGTTTTTATCATATTTATGATCGATGATACGATCTATTTCACACAAGACTGAACGATCTGACAGTAGCTACAGAATTCTCGCTGTTTGGAATCTAAAAATAACATTTACCGAACGGACGAAAAAAATGAAGATCAATTTTTTTTTTTTTTTTTTTATAATCCCTACTGGGTATTTACTAATACAATCTTAAGTCTATGCTTAAATAAGTATTACGGTAATAACGGTATTATATGCTTCTCGAGCATATAAAGGGACGGGTGCGAAGACACTTGCTCCATAGAGCAAGGCTTCCGACTAATATGTGTATACGCATACACTCACACACACTCACACTCTCCCTGACACACCTGAATATTCATACGTCTATATAGATATACATATACTCATACATACACACCCACACACACCCATATACACATATACATTTATACGTGCACATATACACGCGAATATAAACGCACATACATGCATATGCCTCATACACTTGAAATTAGATTAGGTCTTGAGGTTTCAATCTTTTTAGTCGACGGATATCAGAGTCCGTATCTAGCAGCTGTTTTGCTTCAGCATTGGGATGCTGATGTAGGCGTTGTTGATGTTTTTTAGCAACAGCATGTATGACTTCGCATACAGTCTTCACACCGAGGTCTCGATGTATATCATTATTACGAGAATAAGGATAAGCATCTACGATCATTCGAAGGATGACACTTTGTCGGCTTGAATAAGCTGTTGGTTTGATCTCTTGGTGCAGCCCCATAGTGCTATTCCATATGTCCATATCGGCTGTATAATTTGCTGGTAAATCAGCCGTTTACAATAGATGTTTATGGTTGACCGTCGTCCTATTAACCAGTATAAAGCAGATACCGTTTTTTTAATCTGTTTACACTTCATCTTTACATGGGGTTTCCATGTAAGATGTGAGTCCAGGTGCATACCCAGATATTTAACGCAGTCAGTTTGTAGGATTGGCTGACCGTCAATGTATATTCGATGGACTGGGTTTACATGCCGAAGAGTAAAAACGATGTGTTGAGATTTGGCTTCATTGTATTTAATTTTCCAACACTTAGCCCAGGCAGAAACGCGGTCTAAGTGACGTTGGAGATTGTTTGTTGCTTCTGCCTGACTGCCACTCTTAGATAGTATAGCAGTATCGTCGGCAAATGTAGCTGTAATTGTGGCGTTATCAGTAGGTAAATCTCTGGTATACAGTAGATATAGTATTGGTCCGAGGACACTGCCCTGTGGGACTCCTGCCTTTATCATTTGATATGATGATATAGCATCTCTGTGTGCCACCCGGAATTGTCTTCCTGACAAGTACGATATTAACAGCCGACATAGATTACCTGGCACAAGGCCACACATTTTAGTAGCGAGTCCTTCGTGCCAGACTTTATCAAATGCCTGCGCTACATCAAGGAAAACGGCAGAACAGAAGTGTTTATCTTCATATGTTCTTTCTATTACTGATGTTACTCGATGCACCTGTTCGACTGTAGAATGTTGATTTCTAAATCCGAACTGGTGACTCGGGAGATCTACAAAGTGTTTCATTCGTTTTAGTAACAGTTTTTCATAGAGTTTTGAAATTGTAGACAGCAGCGATATCGGTCGATAGGATGATACATCCTCTGCTGGCTTATTTGGTTTTTTGAGCATAATAACTTGTGCTGCCTTGAAGGCTGCTGGTATGTGTTCCAGCCTGATACTTGCATTGAAGAAGTATGTAAGTAGGATAACTGCTTTGCGCGACAATTCTTTCAGCATACGTGGTGTTATTTGATCGATGCCTGGAGCCTTTTTCAGATTAATTTTGTTATCGATTGCTTGAGCTATTTCCATTGGTGAAAAGTGTTTTAAAGGTTGGTCTTCCTGATAATTTATTACAGGTGTTATACTAGATACAATATCATGCGGTTGGAAGACTCTAGCTAGATGTCTGGCAAAAAGTTCCGCTTTCTCGTCATCCCGTCTTAGCCAGATTCCAGCTTCGTTCTTGAGTGGTGGAACTCTGTCGACAGGCCGCTTTATTCTGCGTGTAGCTTTCCAGAGAGTGTAGTTTCTGTCAGCATAAGGACTGAGATCTTCAAGATATTCTGCAAATGTGCGCTGATTAATTTCCTTAATCATTCTGTTCAGCTGATTATTGAGGTGATTGAAGATGGTTTTGTCTCTTGGATTACGAGATTTATGCCAAATACGACGAGCTTTCCTTCTCTCGGCAATTTTTTGGCGGACTTCGAGCGGATATGTAATTTCTTGAATTTCATGATTTTTGTGAGGCGGTGTGGCAAGCTTAGCCGAGTTTTGAATAGCCTCAACAAATTGTTCAACTTGTCCATCAAGTTCACTGGGAGACTTCAGTTTCACTTTAAGATTGATTTGTTGGTCTAGCTCGTAGCGAAATCGATCCCAATCAGTATATTTATTCGTGAGTGTGACTTTTTTCTCTTTCTTTATGACCGTTGCACTTATTGTTAGTAACAGCGGTGAGTGATCTGAAGATAGGTCTTCAACATCTTCAATAGTCATGTAATTTGTTCCGATACCTTTCAAAACAAAGAAATCAATTAGATCTGGTTTTTTACGCCGATCAGTTGGCCAGTAGGTTGGTTTCTCACCGGACAATATATTGCAGCGAGTATTTCGAATAGCATCGAGGAACCGTTTGCCTTCAGTTCGAGTGATTGACGATCCCCATGCTGTATGTTTTGCATTGAAATCACCTCCGAGGATAAATTTATTACCCAGATATTTGAGGAATGCCTCATAGTGCGTGCGCTCCATGATTTGTTGACTACGCTTGTGTGGGGGTGAATAAGCCGCTGCTATGTTTATTTCACTACCATTAAAGTTAATCGATACGATTGTACTTTGCATATAGTCCCGGCAGAATTCTTGTTGCTGAAAATGTTGGATGTTTTGTCTGATCAAGAGAGCAGCACCAGCATGAGCACCGCCGCTGGGATGTGGTGTGGCATAACAGATATATCCACGCATCTTGATATAATCCTTTGCAGTAAGATGACACTCGGAAATCAAAGCAATGTCTATCTTATTAACATGAAGGTAGACTTCAAGTTCTTTCTGTCGATGGCGAAGGCCATTGGCATTCCATGTGATGATTCGAAGAGAATTAGCCATTTTTCTTGTTTGGTTTGGACTTTTTGCTCGAAGGAATGGAATTTTGTTCGAGTACAGAGATGCGATTGGTTAAAGTAACGAACTGTTTTATAAAATCTTGCAGAGTTTTGTTCACATCAGCCAGGGTCACTTCTTTAGTATGTTTGTTAGTCTGGTGGGGAGGTTGTTCCCCAGACTTTGTTAATGAAGTGTTCCTTGCTGCATCGGCGAATGATTTTCCAGGTTGGACCTTCTCAACTGGATATCGCCTTTGTTGTACTCGTTGAACTATATTCGTTTTCGGTTTTTCAATAGCTTTAATTAGGTTACGGTAGGTTTCGCAGCCTTTGTAATTGGAAGAGTGGTTTCCATTGCAATTAGCGCATTTAAACTTCCTGGGATCTTTAAGTTTGCAAGAATTAGAATCATGGTTTCCTGCGCACTTAAAGCAGGCAATTTTTTGATAGCAATTCGCCTTAGTATGATTCCATTTTTGGCATCGCTTACATTGCGGAACTGTGTTTACTTTTACAGGTGGTTCAATGGAGATCTTACAATGTAACATATGTTTTATGTTGAATACCTCCTTATTATTTGTTGATGGTTCGAGGTCGACATAGAATAAGGGATATGCCTTCCTGACGCGGTCTATTATTTTATTGTCTTTATCCCTAATTTTTAAAGTTTTTGATATGTTTGTAACTTTGCGAGTTTTGTGTTCATTCATATCAAAGAACTCTGCTATTTCTTCAGGTGATGTAGAGGAAGGAAGGCCTCTTACTACTACTCGATATGGTTTACTTGTTTTAAATGCATATGTGTGATATTCAATATTTTCGTATCCACTGATCAAACCTTTACGAGCTTTATCAAGAAATGTTATAACTTCACGAAAATCAGTTTCATTTCGAGTAAATATGCGAACAGAGTCATTTGTTGGTTTAAACATTGTATTTGTTGTATCTGTACAATTGTCTAGGATGTCTTTTTTTAATTTAGAGAATGCAACTTTATTGCTGCTTACTACAATAGGCGGTGGTGTATTCTTACGTATTGTAAGTGGTGCATCATTAACTGATTTATCCACCATGTTAACGTCGTGAACACATTGTTGTGATACAGGATCATTGTCTTTTGGTATACTTGAACCTGACGAAAGAGGTTGTACTGTAATCCCTAGCCTCTGTTTCAAGGCAATGTTTTCTTCGCGAATTGTTTTAAATTCCTCTTTGAGCATATTGTATGCTTGGAGGAGTTCTTTTTTGGTTGCCATTGACAAATCGCAACCTTGATCATGGCGCTGGTCTATAAAAGAATCAACGTCACTTTCTTGTTTGTCACAGGATTTTTTATTGGAATATTCTCCGGTAGAGTTATTTGATAACTGTCTCTTAACAGAGAAAGATGTTCCTGATTTTTCTATTATTATTGGATTAATTGGAACATCATCGCCCTCACGATTAATAGGTGATGGCGATCGAGACGTCTGTGGAGTGCGCAGCATGATTGCTGGCCCTTACGTTAGTACGATAGCCCGATAGAACAGAGTAAAATTAAATACGTTAAAACTTGTACTAGTGCTTTGGATTTATCGCGATAAATAATTATGCCGACCGATAATTTATTATAGTCCAAATGGCTACACTGATCACTTGAACTTGCGAGATGCGTGTACATAATATGCTATCAACTTCGCTGATAACGTAATAACGTAATAACGTAATAACGTAATAACGTAGTAGATAATTAATTAGAAAACAGCGTAAAAATAGCGATTGTCGATAAACAGGTAAATAAAAGGAACGGACTCACCGAGCGAAATCTTATCAGTTGAATAACGATCACGCACGAACAAAAGACCGATCGTTTCTTCTCTGATAATTTGAACGCACGAACAAAAGACCGATAATTCAACAAACGATAAGAGCCTCTTAAACAATCTATTTATATAACCTACGCAGCAAGACGTGACATATTGGTACTTGTCTTTTGCCGGAAGGTACATATTGGAGTCGAACGTAAAGACCTATTTGTGAGAATTAAAAAGAAACTTATGTAAAAACTAGCACCAATTTGACATATACACATTAATAGACATTAATAAACATTAATATACATATATATATGTATATGTATAGAGTAGTCATTTTCTCGATAAAAAAACCGATACATTAAAGTTAAAATCACTAACATTTGATAACAAAGCTTTTTTTTTTAAAAAAAATGAAATTATGTAATATATGAAAAATGTATACTTAACTTAAAAATACCTTAACATCTAACGTATCTAATTCAACACTCTCGATGATGAATACACGGTAAACGTTGTAAAAATTTAAAGGTGAAATTAATAATATAAACCGAAAACTATAATATTTTACATATAGAAAGAGAACAAAGAAAATTATTCTTAAATAAATAGAAATAATAAAATTAAGAAATTTTAAATTTATTAAACAATCGACGATGGATTAGTATTAAATGGTCCGTATTGTAAATATACTTACTCTGTAATCTGTATAGTATTTAGTGTAGATAATCGTAGATCACAATATATAGTCTTCGTTGACAAACATCTTCGTTTTGAACTAGACGCGTTCGATGTTAATTGTTTTTTAAGTTAAGTATATATATTTTTCATATGTTACCTTTGCCGTTGTTATTATATATTTATTTATTTTAAATTTATTTTCATTTTAAATTGAAAATGGCGTAATTGCCGAAAGGCTTTGTCATTAGTTATTAACGTTAGTGATTTTGAATTTTATTGTTTCATTCTAGAAGTTACCCCTCCCCCCCGGCTTCGCCTGTGTAATTATTTCGTTTTAATGCAATATCGCTCTCTTTCTTTCAATAATATATATATATATATATATATATATATATATATATATATATATATATATATATATATATATACATATCCGTCCGTTATTTCGGCCACGCCCCTAACGCAACAAAACGTGGTTTGTATTTCGTGTGTTGGTAGTGAAGGTACATTCGAACTGGAAAATGTGTTTAAAATTTAACTTCGACAGAGATATCGCTGTCTCCTACTTTTTCGAAATTTTAAATTATTGTAGTTCTGTCCTAATTATGTCGTCAATGTGAAACAAAGCTTAGAACGAATCCGATAATATAAAAGCCGTGCAAATTTCATCATTATTGCTTTAATGGCTTTTGAGTTAAATCGGAACAGACAGACAGACAGGTAGACGTACAGACAAATTAAAAAAAAAAATAGATTTTCTGTTTATGTGTGATAAAAATATCGTAATTCAGTGATTATAATGAAAATGTTCGCAAATTACAGGCAGACACTACAGTTTTATATATTACTATAGATAGTATATATATATATATATACATATATATATACATACATATATATATATATATATATATATATATATATATATATATATATATATATATATATATCATCATCTTGTCAAAAGATAGCGTAGAACAACTTTGAACCAAACCAAATCATATTTCTCTTTTCCTGGATGCGTCTATTATTTCGTTTAGTTTCCTGTATCATTTTCATTCTTCTTCCGGCTGGCGGTTTTCCTTCAATCTTGCGTTGCATTGCAAGCAAAAAATTCCTCCTTCTCGGATCTTGTGTCCCACGTATTTCTTTTTATTTTTCTGTATATCTTCTACCAAGCGTAATGGTCTTAATACTTCTATGGAGTATTTCCTTATTCGTTATCTTCGCTGTCCATGGTATCTTCCACATTCGCCGTAATGTGTACATTTCGAATGCATGTAGCCGTTTAATGCTCTCTGCATTCAATGTCCAGATCTCTGATGCGTACTTTGCAAGCGACATTACGCAGCATTGATTATTCTGGTTTCCATTTTAACTTGCGATCTGTTAATACTGTCTGTAATTTGATAAACGATTGTTTCGCCATTGCAATACGCAACCTAATTTCCTTGATGTCTAGGCCATCAGTGGTGAACACAGAACCCAAATACCTGATTTCTTCAACTGATTCGATTGTTTCATTTCCTACTTTTATTTTTGCTTCTTTATTGGATTCTTATGAATTCCATTATTTTTGTTTTCCCACACATTTATTATCATACCCAATTTCCTTCCTTCCTTGTTCAGCTTATTTAACATAATCCGAATTTCACTGGTAGAACGCGAAATCAAAACTTTGTCATCTGCGTAGCTAATACATCCTATCGAATTTTTCACTAATCTTTATGCTAGAATTATTTATATTTGCATTTTTCGTAATCTCTTCTGCATATATGTTGAAAAGTCTGGGTGAAAGCGGGCGTCCCTGCCATTTTCTTTATCTGGCATGTTTTAACGGAGGCTTCATCTTTTATTAGAACATTTCCACGTTGTTCTCGGTAAAGTTCTTTTGATTATTTGCAGATCTTTATTGTCGATATTTTATAATATTCGCATTAACCGAGTATGCTGTACTCTGTCAAACGCTTTTTCGTAGTCTATGAAACATGCAATAACATCACGACCTACGTATATATTAATACGTGACGACGGATAACGATTAAAAAGTATACAAATAAACCAATATATGCATATATGAAATTAAATATAAAAATAGGCACGCAATAAATTATAACTATTAAATGCAATATTTTAAAATTAGACCCGTGGATACGTCGACTTGTAGGTGTTCCTATAGATGGTGCTGCTATCGCGGACGATACGACGATATTTCTCTCCAAACCTCCTTGTAAAATATATGCGTCGGTCGTGATTCCTGAACATAAGTCATTTCTTCGTTCTCAGTTTCATTTGAGACAGTTTTCAAAAAAAAAATTCACAATTAATTTCGATTAGAAGCTTTATTTTTGATTTTAATTAATATGTTCGTTAATGTTTAATAATTTTATACGTTCTAAGGGAGGTTAAGTTTTAATTTGTTGTTTGTAGTTTAGTCTGGATTTAATGCTATGGTAAACCTAGAATAGACCGCGTATGTTAAATATAACGTGATATACGCGACAATAACTGTATTAATCGGGTACAATTCCTTTCCCTGAATTCATGATCGAAAAATTTCAACTTTTTTGTATGTATATATATCCAAGAATTGTTGGTTAAAATATTGTACATATATATGTATATATATATATATATATATATATATATATATATATATATGTATATATATGTGTGTGCTGTTATCATTTTTATGTTTTGGAACGCAGACTGATAGGATAAATGTTTCAACGCAAATAATGAATAACATAACGAATTCGATGGTGGTAGTATTATCTCAATTGGACGATAAATTAAGTCGTTAACAACAAAGTATTTCGTAACCTGTTTACCCAACATTAGGCCGATATTATTAAACCGGTGCATTTTGAGTAAATGTCTCGAAAAATAACATGTTAAATTTATATATATAATATATATGTGTATATATATATATATGTATATATCGATCTGATATAGTATCAACCGACCTGTAAAAAGTTTGTACGTTCTGAATTGAGGGTGTTATTGATAATCGTTAGAAACTGATCCATGGTAGTAATATTAATGAAGTAGTAAATCCGATTTTTTTATTCGACTTTATATACAGCACAATATATATATATATATATATATATATATATATATATATATATATATATATATATAATATATATATAATGTACAAACAAGTAAATGCGTTAGAAATATTCTATTGGAGAGGAATGTCGCGAACCTAAAAAAAAAAAAACAAACGAACAAACCTCTCAATACTAAACGTAATTAATCCAGAATTACCGTTTCGTTTCATACTAGACGTCGGGATACTGATGGATCAGAATTATGGGGTTGTTTGAAAGCCATCAAAAATGAAGATTGTACAACGCACACAGCCAAAAATCTTAAGGAAGAATGTTCTCACGTCGGCCTTATTAATTACCACGCTCACGAATTATTAGAAGTTCATCGCAAATGGGGAAACGCGTTTGTTTGAACGTTTGTTTTTCCACATCAACGATAAGTTACGATCATTCAGCCATCGTGCTTATTTATTTGCTCAACAGTGACGCTTGATTCACTTTCAATCAGTTCTTATCACTTGACTGGCTAAATTTAATTTTAGTAATCCTATTTGTCGACTGATGCGTTTATAGCGTTTGCGATTATAAATCTTGATTATCGTCGTTCCTCTTGGTTGAACGAGTAAATTGTTTAACTTTATCGTAAGGATCTACGTTTCCGCTTCGTATAAGAACGTGTCATATAACGGTCTTATGGACACTGTCGCCACTGTCTCGAAAATCAACTATCAGCAAGGTTCGGATGATATTCTAACCTGTGCAGGTAGCGTTCGCTACTTGTTTAGATTATCTCTTAGGTCGCGATGCGGGTGTTGTTACGCATAAATATAGGCGCGATGACTACGAATCTTAATATTCTCGACTGGCATCGCTGCGTTCATTTTTGTGTTAGACAACGATGCTATATGCGAAAGGGATATATCGTGGATCTATATTGGCTAGGTAAATCTGAGTATTGTTGACGAATAATATTTCCTATCCTGTCACGACGACCCGTGAATTAATTTCTTATTGGCTACGTCAGGCAACTGCGGTTGAAATTTCAATAATATTTATATTATCGTGCAACTGGCAGTTATCCAAATTACATTTCTTATATAGTGTGCCACGTGAGAACTTGCGGATGTAAAGTCACTCACTCAATTATCGTAGAAGAAGGGCGCGAGTCCTAAGTGCGCAATTACGAATATTTACTTCCTGTAGGTGTTTTTAATACGTTAGCACAAATTCGGTCTTTAACTTCCCATTAAGTTCGACTTCACGTCTATACAATTCAATTATATATATATATATATATATATATATATATATATAAAATATACATATGTATATATATATTCTAATCGGGATATATGTTTTGGTCGCAGATGTTAGTTGCAGCAGCTTTTTATCTATTACCTAAGAATCCTTGTTAAATATTCGCCTTCATTATTCGAATATAAATCGGATAGTGATTTAATTAGTTTTATTTAATTTTTTATTCAGCGTCATCGAATGTTCTTGTTCGTTTATTTCATTTTATTATTTTTAATTTCGTGAATTGTTTTACTTAATCTTTTTTCCGTTTTTCGCTACACTGCATACTAATTGTATTAATTTTTTTTTGTTTTTTCAATTTATTTAAAGCGGCGCCATGTACTGCTACTGTGGCCAGAGACACGGCTTGTGATATTTATATTAGGTGAAAGAGTTTAGTACGTTTCGGAAATTGGGAGGTGTGATCGATTAGTGGATGAGAATGAACAAGGTCGGGTTAATAAGATTTGAGGATAGGGCACTCATAGAGAATATGGACAACACTTGCAGTTTGCTGCCCACAATAACAGCACGATGGGGCGTCCCTTCGATCGAGAATATATTTGAGCGTAAGTATGCCGATGCGGAGCCGGGTAAGAACTACTTCTTCACGATGCGATGGTTATATCGACGTTTTCCAGGGAGTTGTGTCCGATTTGATACTCCGTAGCTTATTCGTGGTAGGAGTATCTATCCATACTTTCGTCCACGTATTATCCCCGAATCGATGCTTTATATGACTAATAACATCCACTGCAGGAACAGCAACCGATGGAGCTAGAAACATAGTTGATGCCTGTTTCGCTGCTTTGTCAGCTGTGTTGTTGTAGGTGATGTCTGAATGATTCGGAATCCAGCAGAAGGTTACCTTTAGGTTGGATCTATAAACGGCCGAATTTCTTGACTTACAGGATGGTATTTTGTTTTAATTAATTGGTGATCGTTGATACTTTGTATGTAAGCGAGTCTGTGAAGATTACGATATTTGAATATTTCATTTGTATTGTTTTGTTGTACGGTTAATTTTAGTGCAATTAGTTCCGCAGACAAAACAGAGAGGCTACACGGTAAAGTGTATCTGATGACCTATCGTGAACTACAGAACATCCAGTTCCGTCCCTCGATTTGGATGCGTCAGTGTAGAATTTTTTAAACGATGTGTAAGCTGACAGCAGCTGTTCGTAGTCTTGAGATATTATTTGTACAGATTTTTTGTTATACTTTTTATTAGCGTGGTATACACGTATGTTTCCGAAAATTGCAGGCGGAAGTAGAGGTATTTTGCAAGAAACAATCTTATTCGGAATGTCGATATGTGTTTTCGATAGAATTTGACAAATTGTTTGATGAAGGAGTACCGATAGTCGAGGATGGTTATTTATTGATTTAATTTCACACGATCCGGTTAATCTGTGTCTGCACTGAAGATGGACGAAGAATTTTGATAGCAAATATTCTCAACGGACATTCAATGGCCATTCGCTTTCTTCGCACAGCATACTAATACTAATGGTTATTAGTTTTTACTTACTTCACACTGTAATCGACGTCGACTGTAGAATGGACCGAGAAATAAATAAAGGAAAATCAATCGTGGCTGAAATCGTCCGAATAAGTTTAAAGATAATTTTTTGGGAAAAATCAATAACATTTAGTAATTTGCCGCTAAAATAACTCTTTTTTAATTGTCTTAATATTCAAAAATTATTTAGCAAACTATAAATGCATTCCCTTAATCTACGTCACAGTAGCACTGCGATAGTATCATTTATGTCGTATGCGGCTGAATCGTGATAACGATGAACAAGTTAGGAATATCAAATTTTGTCTTCGGACACTTGCTACGTGGAATTCGTAAAATCACAAGGAAGGAACGATCATACAAGTGCTCAAGATATCTACATATATCTTCCTGTCGACTAATCTTCAGCGCAGATACGAGTGAAATAATTGGATATACGATCCGAATGGAAAACGTAACGAATATCTAGATCGCCCGAACGCCTTGTATATGAACGAATAACTTATAGGCGGCTGAAGCGTTACCGACGTCTATAGAATAAGACAGTACGCTAAATCGCGACAAACGGATGTTCTTAGCTGGAAAAAAGTGTTGGGTCACTAGAAGAAAAGGCGTTTGAAAATGGGAAAAACAAATTGTAAATCACCGTTTCGAATATGACCAACGGAAGCGGTCAAAGGTAAATATTTGTAATTTTACAACCGATTGGAACTCAGTTATCTGCAACACTTAAAGTATAATAAATACTCGCAACCTTACGACGTACAATGAAAAACAAGAAGAAAAATAATTCTTTACGTTAAAGCGACAATGCGAAAGTGTTATAAAATAGCCGCCGTTAGAGCGGTGGTTTTATTTTAGAAGCGTTTCGAGCGTCATCTTACATCTCTACGTAGAAATCCGAGAATCGTCTCGAAAATTAATTTCTGTCAAAGTTGAACTTTCGACGATTTAAGCGCGTAACCACTACGTCGTCAACTGAAACGTCGACGTATGCTCGGAATTAAATTTGTTCGATCGACGCGCGTCGAGAATTGAACGTCGCTAATACACATTTTCGCCGGGGTAAGAAGCTTTTCCAGAATAAACAACAAGAAACGAGTATGTCACGCGCTAGCTGTAGCTTTTAATAAAATGCCGGCGATATTAAAAGAAAAATGAAAAGCATTTCGTAGAACCCGTCTCGTTTCGTTTGTACACTAATATATATACATATATATATATGTGTGTATTTTAATATTCGAATATATATTAATATATGTGTTAATAATCCGAATAAAGTGCTTCTCACCCGCTATATTTACGTATAAGCAAAACTGTTTCGTACGCGCTTATTACGGTTAAAGTTGACGAAAGCATTACCTTACTTATAGGCCATAGTTGGCTTGGTTGCTTGGTTGGTTCGTAGTTGACGGCGAAATACAAATATTTGCCGAAGGAATTAGCTTCTTTTCTTCCAGTGTTCGAGATGGAAATCCTACTCTTCACTCGAACTACTAACCAGAGTTATGCAGCGTCGGGTGTTGATTGTATTTTTTTCCCTAACTTCTCTTTTTTTTAGCTCCCTATATTGTCTTACCGCGCAGTACAATTTTGCAAATATATTATATATATATATATATATATATATATATATATGTACATGTTTGTGTGTATTAGCTGATTGTTCGCGTAAAAAGTTACGCAAACGTATCTAAGTCTCTCTCTTAAGAATAAATATATTTTATATCGACCGATAGGTTGTCTTCAATGGCATAGCGTTCGGAAGACTGACACGGAGAGACGTCTTGTTTATTTAGGATACCGATTTAGTTATCTTTTAGTTTTTATTTCTTTCTTTCATGCAGGATCAATTTTTCTTACGTGCATGTCCCGCCTAAGATAATCGGGACGGTCATCGTTTTATCCCGGTTCGGTTGCGTTTTTCGAGTAAGAAAATGTTTATTTATCGACGTATTTAAAATATCTAATTCTCGACGTTGACTCTCAATAATTGTAGCTCGACGATAAACAGCCGAATCGTTTAAAAAAAATTTAAAATAATTTCATTACAATCGAAATTGCCTTCACACTTTTACCCCATCTTCTTAGATTGACAGTTACGGGGGGGGCGATAATAGTAATTACACCGGACATCGAAAGATTTTCCTATGAAAAATGTCGCCTAACAAAATTAGACTCGGTGTTGAGACGTTCGTCTTAATTCATAATTCCAGAAATAAACAACGTCGATACGGTTGCACGTGCAATAGCGCTCTATTGTTCTGTAGTAGCAATAATAAAGAATGTAACGTTGCGCAATCAGAAAAATTGAACCGTGGTTCGATTTTCAGTCGCGCCAACGTTTTATTTTCTAAATAACGAAATGCCTGAGAAAAAACAGCATCCTACAATAAATTAAAAACATCACTTCGAGATGAAACAATAAATACGCGGTGACCCGAAGAAGACGGATGGTTTTGTTGTATTTAAAATTAGGAAAACGAGAGATTAGCTTACAATAATTTGTGAAACACAATATCGTTCAGATGACACCGTCATTTGCAATCATACATTCATTCATAGTCTTTTTAGAAAATATTCGAGCATAGGCCGCTGAATTTTCGAAATTTCTTCAGAAATCCGACTTTTCGGGTCTTCCAGATCTCGTACACGGTGTTTTATAAACGCGGCTCTTACGGTATTCTCGCACAAAATAGAATAAATCTGAAGGGGTTTGAAATTACGCGGTTACTAAACGCTTCTTTCAGTACGGTGAGCGTTTCTACAGAAAAGTTGTACTATCTTGTTGAAACCGTGTACGGCCTAGACGACGAAGTGAGGGATGTAAAATCGAGTTTATCATCTCGATATAGCGCTTGACGGTACCAGTGAAGAAATATACTATTTCACACTTCGCCGCTCCAGCCCAAACGGTTACTCGCTCGCTGTGTGACAGCTTCTAATTTAATTCGGATTCAATATCAGTAGCGGCAGTTCCGTTCGTTCACGAATCCGGATGGCTGAAAATGAACTTCATCGCTCATCAAAAATTGTTTAAATCGATTTCTTCGTCTTCAGTTTTTTTCATCATTGTTCCAGCAAAAATTCGTGAGTTATTACCAGTTTATAAGGACGAAATTTCAAATCTTACAGCAATACACGGCGAACAGGTTTAAAAAAGCAGAATGACGACGAGCAGAGCGTCCGGGATTCTGAGATCGCTGCCCGAACTCGATCGATGTCTGTAGGGATGCGAACCGTTTTTTCCCCCCGGACGTCTATTAATCCATTGCCAGAAGCTGTCTCTCGAATCTTTTCAACCCATCTCGAAATTGAATTTCTTCGAGATAGTACGGGTTTACACCGCGTAACTTTAAATTCTTTTCCTAAACTCTCTTTTGTATAACGTTCCTCGCAAAACACGCGCTCCTTCTAGGATGCCGTAAATGAAGCTCTGAACAGAAACGAATGTCTCGTGTGTACAGTAAACGCGAAGCACGCGGTTTGCGTTGTAGCAGTGTTACCAACTGCGCTATTCAAAATACAAAGCCATCCGTGTCTTTTCTGAGTCACCCTATAGTTACGCATAAAATTCGCGATACGTATCGACTGCTACGTAGGAAATCGCCGTTATCGATGAATAACGAAAAGCTTCTTCAATATCGGAAGATGCTGAAATTAAATCTTACGATGTTCCAATTTACACATGTGCTAAATACACATGTGCTAAATGGAGCAACGTTTCGAAACTACGTACAATAACAAATGCCTCCTGGTTTACTTCGAATAATACCGACCTAGACATCGAGTGTGTAACAGAAGTTATATCAGATGAAGAATCTCTACAAGGTACCTGCCTATACTCGAACGAATAATTCTTTCGCAATTACGCTCGCGTATAAAAAACTCTTCGACTTGATAAACATAGAAGAGACACTTAATATCAGTAGCAGGATAAAAAAAAACCCGTGAAATCTTCTACCTTAAATTCACCTCCAGTGGAAGAGGTGAACTGCATTCGCGATTATTCTTCCCTTATTGGCTTCCCTTCTGTCTACATTCGGTACAGACTTAAACCGTATCATCCGATTTCTGGCATCGATTACTCTCATTATTTAAATGTTTTGTTCGATACATTTCCAATCTTCTTCTACTTTTTCCTCCTCTGTAGGGTTTCCCTTGTATGGCCAACATTAAGATATCGTATTTTCGTATCTCACGAGCTATGCACTTCGCTTTCCTTTTTCTGAATGCAATCGACTAATATAAAGTCTTATCAACTTCGAAAGTTGGTAGATTTTTTTTTTTTTTTTTTTAATGATTTATAATACTGCGAGCTGTCCACCAAGGACATTTAGCAGTACGTTTAAAAGAATTGAGCATGAGGGGACAAGTATCCAGCGATACCTACCCGATTACGACGACCCTAAACGAGATCCTGCGGTTTCTGACGTTTTAGTCTCCTTATGTCACCGGTGGTATCAAGCAATCCCCTAGCAAAAGTATTCGGGTGGCTATCAAGTCTTCTTGCGTGTCTTTTAGCGTGAACTTTTATGACCTCGGCCACATAATCTATACGTAAATCTCGATGCAACGTTAGATTTGTTACATACCAGGGTGCTTTGGTTATCATCCGAAGAATTTTATTTTGTGACGTTTGTATTATTTTCAGGTTTGATGGTCTAGCACAACCCCAAAGTTGCACCCCATAGGTCCAGACAGGCCTTAGAACCACCGTATATATTAAACGTTTATTATCTGTCGTTAGTACACTGTTTCTCCCTATCAGCCAGTACATTTTTTTAACACGAATATCTAATTCTTTTTTCTTCATCTGTATGTGATGTTTCCATGTTAATCGGCTATCCAGGTGTAATCCTAAGTATTTGACCGTTGATCGCACTGACAGATCGGTGCTATTAATCCTGACGGGTGGGGGTGTAACTTTTCTGTTGATAAAATGGATATTGACAGATTTGTTTTCATTAATTCCAATTTTCCATTTTTTAAACCATATCTCCGCCTTAGTAAGAGCTTTCTGTAGGACGTCGCTTAAACAATTCTCATCAAAGTTAAGAGATTTCGATTATATCGCGGTCTTACCCCCTTTTCTTTTTGTCATTCAATTATATCTGTTCAATATCTTATTCAATATACTCGGCAGATGTGTGTCTTTACAGATTTCTTCATTAACGTTCTTAAATAGTTTTGTATTTTTGTATTCATCTATTTATTTTTTAGCATATTCCTCCGGAAGCAGATTTCAAACAGCTTCGTTTTGACTTCTCTTTTATTAAACGGTCCAAATTTCTACCGCGCATACTAAACATAAGCAGTATTATTGTTATTCGTACTTAGTTTTATGTTTTTGGCCGGTACAACGATACGTGTGAAATAAAATTGCACCATCGCGTTAGCGTAACAATCTTTTAGAGTACCATAAAAAACCGTTTTTTTTAACGTTCAATTTTTATTTTAATTAATTATATATAAGCAGTTACGTTTTTAATATAATTCAATTTTGACATCATTATGCAATATCCGGGATTTGATAGCGTTTTGTATATTTTTATAATTCCGGATGGTATTCCACGTAAATTTCATCCGTATTCGTACTTCAAAATCGATTTTGTAGCTCGTTTCTGTTCATGCGGTTCCGAACAATTGACTTTATTTACGGATATAATTCTACGACAGGTGTATACTATTGATCACTACGTCGGAGAACCTTGTATAATTCGATTTAGTCCTTCATTTCGCATTATATTTCCGTCCTATCGCTCGGATGATCTTCTATTGCGCGACAACGATTGTTCCAAGTCTCTGAGACGTTTAATCAACGGATGTGTAAGTTATTTATTTGACTAGTTTTGTGATTCATACGTGATATATCAAAAATTACGCGGGAGATTAAATTGCACATATGTTACAGTCCGATTAATAGATGGGAACGTTTTCCGCAATCAGTTTTATCTTTTTTTTTTCTTACTTTCAGGTACACCGACATCATCCGAATTTCCCAGTCGATTGAGACACAATACAGTCAATTTTTTTATTTAACGTCGTGTGTGTTCGTTTATATAGCATTGGAAAAGCGAATTCAATTGTATTTTATTCTATTTGCAAATAGAGAAGGAACGTTAGAGCTGGCGAGTGGGATTTTGTAAGGGATTTTGTTAGGGAGCATGGTGGATATTTTATTCGGTTATACGCGTTTCACATTTTCTAGAATGGTTTTATATATTATTTAAACTTCTTCTGCTTGTGGGAAATATCATCGATTGTGACACATTTAACCTCTAACGCGAAAGTCATGTATGTATATATGTATATGTACATTCAAGTCAGGGACGAAAACGCTATTGTGATTCCACTATGAATTTTTTATTACTAGTCGGAAAGCTAATAATATGTCTGTAACTTATTAAGGGTCCTTATCTTCAGACTATTATGTCTTATGCGTTTTGTATATATATATATATATATATATGTGCAAAATTATGTCTTTCATTTCATATTTCGAATCGTTTATAAATTGAATCTTACTTAGTGTACACGTTTTTTATTTACTACATGTCTGCTATATAATGCCAATACAAAATGTTGCCTAAAACTAAGCTTATACGTTGCAATGTAACACGTATTTTACACGTAATGAAGGTAATCTAATTTTCTTCCATTATATTACGGAAACGAACTTATAATTATATTAAATGTATTATCGGGGAGAAAAATCGTGCGCAAATATATCGGACTATTACAAAAGTAGCTAATAGTTTTGGATTGGTTTTTAAATGCTTGTAGCATATATATATATATATATATATATATATATATATATATATATATATATACATATATATGTATGTATATACGTACACAGAGTATAAATTTAAGGTTCCACCTTGAAATTAGTATTAAAATCTGTTTAATGTATTATTGAAAAAAATCGTGCGATATTTCAGAGTATTAAAAAAAATCGCTAATGCGTTCGGTTTTTAAATGTTGCCAGCTCATATGTATACACACATACACGCATACACACACATGTCTATCTGTATACATATATATATATATATATACGCACGTATATTCAATATAATTTTAAAGTTCTACTTCAAAATTAGTATTAAAATCTGTTTAATATATTCTCGGAAAAAAATCATGTAATCTTTTGTGTTATTACAAAAAGTCGCTAATGTTTTTAGTTCTTAAATCTTTGTAGCGTGCATGTATGTATGTATACATACATATATATATATATATATATATATATATATATATAAAAATGTAAATGTAAAAACGTGTATATTTGGCATTATATTAAAAAAGTTATAATAATATTTAATAAATGTACCGGAAGAAATGTCCTCTCCATTTATGAAAGTAAAAATTCTAACAATATAAACTGGTAAATAATAAATATACAAGATAAAAATAGTATTGATGGAAAAATCAGACAAAAAACCCATCACAAATGGAAAGCGTAATTTAAAATATAATAAGTTTAATTATATAACAAATATGTAATATCATTTATGAATAATGTAAACGAAAGCAAACAAATTAAGAAGAAGAAAAAGTTTTATTCATATAAATAAAAGTTATAAACTATTTCACAATATAAATTATTGGTACCGGCTCGTAGGCCTTAATGTAAAGTTCTTATAAATACAATAATAAAAGATAGATTTTCATTTATGTATAGATGAAATATTAATTTATGCTGGGAAAAACCCAACTACAGGAGAAGAAACACACATTCAGTTGTAATATCGATATTAAATTATTTTATACTTATTTTAACATAATATTATTGTTGACACTTTTATGACAGAACATTATGTTTCAGACGCTTGTGTTTATATTTTTTGTATCTTAGAGTTAATGATTCGTAATTATAGTTAGATATTGCTTTGACAGGGAGAGACACTTTCACATTTAAGAAAAAATTTATCCGCGAGTATATTCTTTTCACTATGAAGTCCAAGTTCAACATTTCACGCATTAATTGTATCTTTGTGTACTCGGGCAAATTTAATATGTTTCGTCAGCAGTCATTCTGTATTTCTCGCTCTAGTTTTATTTATAATTAATGTGTTTCTCAAAAGTTAATTTTTTATGGAGTATAACGCGTAGGTATTTAACGTTTTCTTTGCATTGTATGGTTGTGTTATTCAATGTACTTTCAGGTTTGACAGATTGTCTTCTTTTAGAGAATAATATAGCCTCCGTTTTAACAACATTTACAGCTAATTGTCATTTGTTTAGGAATGCATTGATCATTGTAAACTTTTGTTGCAATCTATTAGTTATAACTCCGAAGGACGAAGTTAATAATGCAATGTCATCGGCATATATTATGGAGCCTTTAAATTGAGGAATATCATTGATATATAATAAGAATAAGAAAGGACCCAACATATTACCCTGCGGAACGCCTGCATGGATGGTTTTAGATGCGGAGTAATCCTTTTTGATTCTTACTCGAAAGTTTCTGTTTGTTAAATAGCTGTCTACTAGGCATATCGGATTAGGATGAAAGTGGAGTTTTATCATTTTATAAATCACACCATGGTGTCATACAGTACAGTACAAAGGCTCTTTCCATATCAATGAGTAAAAGTTCTGTATGTTCATTTAAATTAAGCTTATCCGTTATTCGCACACAGTAGCCACCGCGTGCCCTGTAGAAAGATTATGTCTAAAACCAAATTGATTATCCGGTAAAATATTATTATCATTAGTAAATTTAGTTAGATTAGTTTTTTTCATTATTTTGCTTATGTTGTTAAGTAAGTTAATCGGCCTAATATTTTTGGGATGACTGATGTCTTTGTTAGATTATTATATTCGAGGATTTCCATACAGTGGGAAAGTATTTTTGTCTGATGTATTAATGGATATTTGTTACAAGAATAATGACGCCTTTACGCGGCATATGTTTTAATAAAATAGCTGGAATGTTATCCAGTGAATATTTTATTTTTTAATTTTTTAATGTGTTTCCACACTTGATTAGGCGTAGTAAGATGGGAAGCTACAGGGTGTAGGGACTTATTATTTTTGAGGAAGTAATTAACAGCACGTGTGACTACCGTACGGTGATTGCTTGTGGATAAGTAGTAATTTTGTGTATGTATGTCTGAATAAAATTAAGCGAGCAACTCTGCTTTCTCACTATCAGAGTAAGCTATATTTCCCCCAGATTCAAGCGGTGGGATGCTGCGATGTGTTTTATTCATCATTTTTGTAAGGCAAACAAATTATAACGTTATGGGAATAATACATTATGTTTAATGCGTCGACGCTTATACTTAGTATATCTAATACTTGGTTCCCTGGAATCGTAATTTCCTATTGCTGGAAGTAAATTATTACGGTGCGCACTACAACTGAGAAAAAAATTATGGCATAGTTTTAGGATATAGCCTTTTACATATGGTACCTGCTGAGCACTATGCGTATACGAAATTTTAGTGTATATTGGGGGGACAATGAGGGTACATCTAAGACATCGACTTTGGACTAACTGCAGTCTATTAAAACTAGCATTTGAGACTGAAGACCAAACTGGACAAGAATATGTTAAAATAGGCCTAATGATCGACTTGTAGATTATTAGTTTATTATTAATATTTAAATGAGATTTACGATTGAAAATGGGGTAGATTAGATTGCTCTGTTTGTCTTCAATGATGCATGGTCAATATGTTTGGAAAAGGTTAGCCTCTTGTCTAAAATGACACCAAGATTGCGTATCTGGTCAGACCATTCTATATCAACGCCGCCGACGTGAAGTCTGGTCGGTAAGAATGGTCTTCGACGAGTGAAGAAAATTGCTTTCGTTTTGGAAGGATTAAGAAAAATACTTAATTACACGATCAACACCGGATTGTAACCTGTTGCTGATAGTACTTGGCCTGTAGGAACTGCGGAACAACGCTGTGTCATCAGCGTATAAGGCAAACTCGATGTTATTTATATGATGGCTCCAGCACGCTACCTTGAGGTACGCCGGCAGAACAGGATTTGCTACTTGATTTCGCATTATTTATAATGGTATAAAATAATCGATTATTTATGTAACTATTAATCAGTTTAATTAGATAATTGGGAAACCTGGTAACAATCATTTTATAGATAATACCGTCGTGCCAGGTTGTGTCGAAAGCTTTTGCCACATCAAATAATACCATCCCAGTATGTTTATCGAAGTGTTAAAATTATCTGCGACAGAGTCAGCAACTCGTGCTATCTGTTGTGTTGCGGAATGCTTTCGTTGAAATCCAAATTAACTACTAGGTATTATATTATTAGTGTATGTATACGTACGTATACCGAGTATAACTTTAAGGTTATATTTCGAAATTAGTATTAAAATCTGTTCAATATATTATCGGAAAGTATCGTTCAATGTTTTCGACTATAGGTTCTACTTCGACTAATTAAAATATTAAATAACATTTTGTTTTTGTATATACGCAAATAATTTTCTGAATCAAGTTCGAGATATATTTTTGAAAATAAATATACATTCCGTTTCTGGATACTTTATGCTTCAGTCCAATATGTAACGATGTAAAAGACGTTTCCGCAGTTAGATCGTCTAAGTTCTGCGAATTTAAAGTAACGTCATATTTACTAAATATAAGTTTAATTTCCTTTTTTGATGAATTTAATTTTATATTAAATTTTTAAAATTTGATGAATTTTTCTGGTCTTTTTAATATATATATATATATATATATATATATATACAGGAGCGGTTTTCTCTAGGATGGTAACGACGGGCGTATCTGTTAGCAGTTTTTAGAACGGGGGTAGGTAGGGAAATCAGTCTGTTATTAATAGAGGATAATCGTTTATTAATATCTTGAACGTTAGATGCACGAGAAATTGAAGAGTTTATTTCGTAAATTACGCAATATGATAAGTTAAAACTTGGAAAATCGAAATTAATTCATCATATTTTATATATATATATATATATATATATATATATATATATATATATATATATATATATATAATGTATGTGTGTATATATATCACACTGTTTATAGTCGGTTACATACACAATTAGGAGGAGTGAGATATATTAGTGTTTATTAAACGATAAACTTTTACGTGTTGAACATATAATAATATATGTATATATATATATATATATATATATATACATTATTTAGTCACGTACTCATCATTACAATATGAGGATTGTATATGTATGTAACTTGTTTATTATGTATATGCATGTAAGTATTTTGTTTATTATATATATATATATATATATATATATATATATATATATATATATATATATATATATATATATGTATTATAATGTATTTATTATAAACATGTATGTAACGTTTTTTATGTGTGTATGTATGTATGTGTGTTTGTATATATATTAAAGTTAGCAATAAGGTGGTAACGTTGGTTATTTAAACGATGTGATAATTTTGTAATTCCGGTAGTGTAAGTGTTTGATGATTGCTTAATGATTTCCCTTATTAAAAGTAAGGTCGTACGAAGCCACGTTATGCCGTTTTAGTACGGGATGTTATTTAATTTGATCGTCCTGCTCCGCGTAAGTTAATCGATTATTATTGCACTTACTTTTAAAACGATAATTATGGAATTTATCGTCCCTACTAAAATTACTATTAGTGTACGTATAGGTAGGTTTTTAATCAGCCATTTTGTCGGTGATATCGTACTATAGCTGGGTTTCGTTTCTTTCGATGTACTGTTTATGGACATATATATATATATATGTATAATATATATTAACAACAAAAAATGAGTTTACATAAAGTTTTTCAGTTGTCAAGATCACAAGTGAACATAAAAATAATATATAAAATATATACAATTTATAAGCGTATAAAGAGTAAATTATTAATTACTTTTAATGTACAATTTACCAAAGTATCGATTAAAATTTAATATTCGTATGTAAACAAAAATGACGAAAAACGATTATTTGGAAAACATCGTCAGCGCAAAATAAATAATATTAACAGAAATGTTAAAATTTTACATACAGAAAAATATTACAGGAAAAAAAAATTAATAAAACCACTAGAAAAAGTGGAAATAATAGAAGAAATAGATAAAAATAATTTATTAAATTCGACGATAAATTTTGATGATGAATTAGTTCTGTATAAATTTCATTTTTATATATTGAACAGCCATTTTTAATTATTTTTTATTTTACTGCCTATTGCGTTATTGTTTATGTGTACAATTTTATATTGCTGATTGTCGATTTCCATATTTTATTTTGTTTTATATTCATTCGATAATGGCTTAACTCTTTACAGATTTCAATCGATTTATTCGCTTTTGGTTTAATGTTGCTGCCTCGTATATTTAAACGTAAGGATCTATCGCAGAGGAGACTCAGGCACTTCGGGCATAGTTACATCACATTTTTATTTGTGTATCTATGTTTAGATTCTACGTCACAACGCAAGTCTTCGAATTTATGAACTCTTTCAAAAATACAAAAAAAAAAAAAAAAAAGAGCAAGTAGAGGATTTAATTATCTAAGGGCTTCTCTAAGAGCAAAAATTTGTACCTTCAAACGGTACTTGCATAATATCGAAAGCGTTAAAAGATATTTTGAATCGCTGAAACATTTTCCTTCACATCATTTTGCATTAATCACGATAGATGTTACATACTTTAGATATGATTTACCATTCGAAGAACCACGTTTCTGGCGGTATCGCTATTTTTGTACGGACGTTCGATGTGTACGATATTTACTCCATCCGTGAAGTCGGTAATTTTAATCTCAAATGCGCTGTGAACGGTTAAAACAAATGGACGTCCGAAAAAGTTTGTTCGGATAATTTCATTTTTCTATTTGAATCTGAACGCTATTTCATCGTATTAAAACTTAATCATCCGTTATGTTTTGGGTATATTTGTGCCTTTCTCGTTGGTCCCGGGAGACATCGAGGAATCGCTGGTAATGAAATTGTAGATTCGTTAGCTAAAGCTGGGTCTTTTAATGGTGCGGTATTCTTTTCATGATATCGTATGTTTCATACAGTAGGAACATAGGAAACTTTGGGAACGGCCTTTTTTAGAAAATTATATAGAGCGTAAAGGAGTTGTTCTTATCAACGGCATTATTTGTTACCGGAACGCCTATTCCTTACGCAGCTTACAGAAACTCCTTACTGCACTCTCCATACTGAATATGCAATTAGCAATCCAGGTCGCTTGTGTTAGTCGAAAGTCCTTTTTTAAATAACAATCACATTCTGAACTATACTTTAAATTACTGCGCTCATCATGTAACCGTTCTTCATACAATATATTGTGTCCTCTTCATTTTGAGAATTTACAACAGATTCCGAATGTGAGAAGATAAGTTGTCCTCGTTTATAGAAATACGAGTTAATTCATAAGTACAGTATCACGTTTGGTAAACTGTAAAGGAATCTTCATTAAAATATATATATATGTTAAGTTGTCATGATTTCAAGTAGAATGAAGTTCGCATATAATTTTAATGTGGATACCGGGGTGAGGCAATTGCTTTACAGCTACATTCATGATGCTTATAGATTAATAATTAATTCACAGCGTGACATTGGTCTTAAATTTCGCTTGAACAGCAGTCAGTTTCAATAATTTACGTGTTAGTAGATGTTCGCTGCACTGACGACTACGTCATTACTGCGCACAATCTGAAACATCTACAGATATTGTTCTACATTTCAACTCGGTCCACGAAGGAGTCGGGCTAAAGCTTAACGTAGACAAAACGAAGATCTCATTACGGTTCTTCAGCTGCAGATAAACGACGTGATGTTGTTAGATGCTAGTATTCAGTAATTTCCGTATGTCGGGAATTTTATTTCATCCACAGCCAAATTGGATGTCGAAATTAATTATAAGTGTGTCAATCTGCGCGTCAGTGTCAATTGGCAAATTAAATGAACACGTTTCGTCCTAACAAACACTTAACTTTGTATACTAAGTGATCTGTGTAGAAGGCAAAGTAATATTTCCACTATGTAAATGTTTTTACGATATAAAAGACAAATTACATTTTTAGCTGAATACTTTCAGCATCTGTTTCGTTTTTTTTCCCCGGCGTCTGATAAATATAGAACGGTATTTTGTACCAAATCGTGAAGTTCTATAGCAGGGTAGAAAAACCTATAGAACAACCGTTGGTCGCGACGTATTTTATAGCGTTCGAATGAAATCTTGCGAAACTGAAGAACTGCGTTAGGCCGTGCAAAAAATACAAAAATCCATTATTGGAAATAATGAAATTTTAATAACAACTGGCAACGTATAAACCGGAATGGAACAAGGATTCTGCACTGCCGGTCATTGGGATCCTATGGGTGAAAATTTGGGCACCTTCGAATTCAAGAAAGTATTTGTCAAGACCGAATTGAAGTGATTTAGTACCTCCGCACTCACGATTTTATTCATTTTATAGAACACGAGTGTTTGTCTTATATATACATATAAAACAAGGTAGTAATATTAATGATGATAATAGATAGAATCGAGCATTATCCGCTTATAAATACGTAAATATAAATTGCTAATATGGACGAATTGACAACTGCTACTGCGTATGCTTCAACTCGGATGAAAATTTATTATAGCGCGAGCGAATACGCCAAAATTTCTACTGTTTTTTAAAGTCGTATACGAATTTTTTAAGTTTAATTTTTTTTTTTTTTTACAACTTTTGGTAGGATGTCTATTCACCCGGTCGTCGACAACGCTAGACTACATTAGTTAAAATTTAATGAGGTAGAACAACTTCATTCTCCGCCTTTGAATATCGAGCTAATGCGCTTTATGTTACTTAATTGTCTGTTCCTTAAAAGTTATATATATATATGTATTTATATAACAGATGCCATTTAAAAATAACTTTGCCTACGTCTGAAAATGTTTTTTGTTTTTGTATTCATCCGTGTGTGTGTTCTATGTGCATCGTGAATGTGTTTTATACTAATAACTATACAACGGCAACTGGCCCGCCTTTTTCAATTTTTTGCCAGATGCGAAGCCCCCTTTTGTCAGGTTCGAATGACGAGTGTGTGGAATAACGTGTAATTTGTTGTATGACTGGATATTTATTCTTTTTATGATTTTTAATTTTATAGCATTCCATTATTATTATTATTATTATTATTGTATAAAGAATGTCTTCCATATTTACGCTCTGCTTTTTTTTTTTTAACATTGTCAACACGACGATGGCGAGGCATTATCGAAATTTCGTATCGCTCTTAATCAAAATGAACGACAGTATTTATTTAAACTACATTTCTAAATTAAATGTCGTTAAATTATATAATTATAACATTAAGACGATTTACGTACTGTGTTTTTTACGTTACTGAGTTTAAAAAAAAATTACGGTTGCCTATAATATTTTGAAACCTTTAAAATGTGGGCGGACTCATTCGCAATATCATTAGTGAATTATAAATACATATTATTATTATTATTATTAAAGTAAATTATTTTACATTTGTATTATGTCATATTATATTGTATTTTATATATATATATATATAATAGATTTCAAATTGAGTTAAAATCATTAATTGTTTTTTTAATGAAAAAGTTACAAAATTTATTGGCTGTTAAGCCATTATCAAGTGAATATAAAAAGTAAATTATAAAAATATATAGAAATATAAAAAATATTAATTAGGTAAGATACACAATTTACAAAAATTACCAAAGTAATAAAACAGCATTTTTAAATAATCTTAAACAAAAAAATTACTATATTCTAAACTTTTCAAATTTTAAATGAGCCGAACTTGTTCGGCGGTGCTAGTTTATTGAAAAAAATTCGAAAGGGAGTTATAAAGGTGCGAGAAACTAGTGTGCCTATAAAGTAAATGTAAGTAAAAATGTAGCTACAGACAAAGAAAAATATACACCAGTTAGGTAAAGAGAAAGTAAATCTGTGCATGTTAGCTTGCATTGACTGATAAATAGGATGGTATAAGAATTGAACATTATATTAGATCATCGTCGTGTGTGTAACATGAGTTTGAGTTAGTATAATATAAATAAAAACAAAAAAAAAACCAATTAAAGACGACGATATGAAAGTAGTATAAATAAATAAATATATATATCATCATCATCATCATGAGGGTGCCGTGTTCGCTACTGAACGTTCGCTAACACGCTGACAGTCTTACGTCTGTCTAAAACTGCTCGGAACAAACTTATTCCAATCCGACAAATTCTGTAACCAGATTATCTCTTCCCCGGGTCTTTTTACTGTAATCTTTCCCTGCATTAACACGTGGACCAGGCTGTATCATTCTGGATGTCTATTACGTGACTGAAGTATATTAATTTACGATGCTTAATACTACTTCCTCGCATTTATTCATACGTTGTAGTGCTTCCGAGTTACGTACTTCATCTGTCCATTTTACGCGGTCTACGGTACAACTACATTTCGAAGGCATCCAGTTTCAGTTCCATTACTAATTACCCAGCTTTCATACCCGTATAATAATACAGAGAATACGTAGCATTTTATTAATCTCATTTTCAGATCTAATTTTATATTTCTGCTACTTTTAATATTTGTTTTAGTTTTAAAAACGCGCCTCTAGCCTTTCCAATTCGAATTTTTATCTCTTTACGCACGTCCCATTGATCATTTATGTTATATCATCGATATTTTTGATTTTCTCCGCTTCTTTAAGCCACGAGTGGTTTTGAAATTTCACGTCTGTCTTACAAACTACCGTGTATTTTGTTTTTGAAACATTTAACTGCAATCCGTAATCATCGCACACGGAAGTAACTACATCTAGGAATCGTTGCATAAAAGTAAAATGAAACGAAAGTAAACGATAATGTCAAAAAAAAAAAAAATTGTTTAAAAATACAGACGCTTAAAATATTTAAAACTAACCAGATTAATGAAGTATAGTAAGAAATAAGGGTGAAATATGAACCTATAATGAAGAAAGTAACCGAGGAGTGCAGCAATAAAGCTAATGCATAAAATTAACGATATTCATAGTTATAGTTAGATAGGGAATATATATATATATATATATATATATATATATATATATATATATATATATATATATAAAACTCTAAAAGAAGTGAACAACAAATAACAACGATAAATAAAATAAAAACCCTCAAAAATAGGACAATCAAACATAAAGTGCTCAACGATAGAACTAACGGAGTTCTCGCTAGAGATACAAAAGGTGCGGGTCCAAAAGCAAGAGCGAACCTATGGAGGTAGGAACCAAACTTCCTCTCACAAGAGATCACCCGAGTGTTATAAAATTTAATATTGATATTTTTTAGTTTAATAGGATCTGAAACCACTGGGGACCAGTCCTATCGCAACTGCCAAGTATCAACAAGAGAGCTATAGACGAATTTTAATTAAAATATTAGAAAACCCCTTATATAAAATGGCCTTCTCCCTGTATTTCAACTCTCAACTATTAATGTAGTACTGTTTTGAGTTTATACAATATAGAATCTCGGTGAATATACTCTAGATGCGGAATAAAAGACAGCCTATGATATCAAGTATCGGGTCTAGGAATGTAAAACGAAAACAGCTTCAGTTAACACTTCGAACCATGAACGATAGGCAAACAGCTCTCGTTACGGAATAAAGTCTTACTCTACAACATGCTATTAAAACCGGTGTGGACTTACGGAGCTGAAATGTGGGGCACTGCAAGTAATTCAACATTGAACATCATTCAGCGGTTCCAAAATAAGGCGTTGCGAAATATTGTATCTGCGCCCTGGTATATACGAAATGATGACATATACATTGTGATTCGAATGTACCAACGATAAAACAATAAAAAGTTTAAGTTAAAAATATATACAAAGACTTCGACTAATCCGCTAGCCATTAATTTACCAGACAATTGTATCCAATTTAAACTCCTTAAAAGAATTAATCAAGTCCAATTGCAAAATAGATCGTAGACATCTATAATTAACTTATCCTATACCTCACAAATACAAATACAAATACAAGTAAAGTATATTTATGATAATTTGTACAGTTACAGAAAAGACGAGTAAATAAAAATGCGCATACCGAGCAGCGTTAATGCTCTTACTACGCGTCTTAAAGTTAGCGTACAACGAGGTCATACATTAGTTTATAAATTATGCTATATTTTTACAGGGAAAAATACAACTAAAAAACACTGCATATCCGAAAAGATAAAGAAATTAATTATGGTTTAGATATTAATAGTGTATGTATTAATATAACTAAATAAATAAGGAAATAAAGAGAGAGAAATAATGATACATTAATTTAAAAAACGAGACTAATTTATAACAACCTGCATAGGTAGACAACCTGGTGCTAAAGCAGCGAATGTTTAATCCTTTTGTGTTTATATTTTTTATATTTCCGGATCAGTGAGTCATGAGTATAATTTCCAATACGTTGTATGGTACTGGCTCGTCAGGCATTTGCTATAGAATCTGTTAGCTTTTTCCTGTACAAGGTCAAAGATAGAAGGCTGGTTTAAAGCTGTATGCATGTCTGTTATCTTAGTGTAGTATGGAGCATTGAGTATGATACGCAGGCATTTATTTCGAACAGTTTGCAATTTATTAATGGTGGACTTACTAACACCAGACCAAATTTGGCAGGAATATAATAATATCGGCAATATGTACGCTTTGTATATTATTAGCTTGTTTTTAACACTGACTTTAGAGCGTTTGTTAAATATAGGGAAAATTTTGTATAATCGGGAGTGCGCTTTGTCCGTGATATGTTTGATGTGATCATAAAACGACAATCGTTTGTCCATGGTGAGACCAAGATATGTTAAACGGGATTTCCAAGATAGGTGTGTATTATTTATTTCAATGTGATGAGTTACTTGTGGTCTACGTCTAGTAAATAGGATAGCTTCCGTTTTTTTTCGGTGTTAATTTTAATTTTCCATTTTGTGTAGTATTTATATATTTTATACTAACTATCGGTGAGTCTGTTTGTTATTGTATCGATTCGATATGAAGATGTAAATAAAGCAGTGTCATCCGCATAAAGAGAAGTATCAACATCCCTCAATTGCGGCAAATCATTAATATATAAAATATATAAGAAAGGTCCTAGGATACTACCCTGCGGAACTCCGGCAGATAATATTTTACTACTCGAATAGGTGTCATTTGTCTTAACAGCGAACTGTCTATCGGCTAGATACGATTTTATAATCATTATAAGTTGCCTGGGGAAGCCATAATAAATCATTTTATATATTATGCCATGGTGCCAGGTAGTGTCAAATGCCTTTTCTACGTCTAATAGCAATAGTCCAGTATGTTTGTTTAGATTAAACTGATCCAGTATGTGATCACTAAGGCGCGCTAGTTGCATAACGGTTGAGAGTTGGGGTCTGAATCCGAACTGATCGCAAGGATTTATCACCAATTGGGTGGTAATCCATATACTTCATTTATTCCCCGCACTGCTATACTCGTTGTCTTTTTGGGACAGATTGTATGCAAAAAGAAAAAAAAACCATTTCGTGATTGATGGACTGATCTAAAATGAACTTTAAATTTTTAACAGCGTCTGTAATTCAATTGCGTTCGGCACACGAGAATGACGGACAAATATCATTAATAATTGTTTATGAATACCGACAAACAACCTGAAATAAAGAAAAATCATAATGTTTGTAAATCTTGCAAATCAGGTAGAGATCGCGAACTCTTTAGAAATGAAGTTTCGTAATCGATCCGCGTATTGTTGAACCCTGGATAACAAAATATTCCTAAAGGTGTGCCCAAGGACAGGACCTTAAATTACACCAGCCTCCTGCAACGTTATATTATATTGTCTATAAAAATCCTGTACCGACATTTAGCCAACTACAGGATTATATTATTATCGAAAATATAATATACGAACTTGTTTACAATTTTATTCGTATTGAAACTTAGATTTAATTGAAAACGAGATTGATACTAGGTTACGTAGCCAAGCGTACGATGGAAGGAGTGACAAAAAAAAATGTCAAAGTAGAATTAGATCAGCGAAAATGACTTTTGGTTAAAAGAAATCTCAAAAAATGTAAGATTAGAAACTAGGAAATAATCGGTGTTAAGTGACATGCACATGTGGAACATATTGCTGTGTGGATCGGAAAGTTAGACGGTCAAGTTAACCGCCAAATGTATAAAGGAATGTCGAAACTAATGTTGGCGCATTTTACAAAAAACTATTTTCGATAGAAAAAAAACAACGAATGAAAAAGTTTTCGAAAACGTACCTGGAGCTTAATTCAAAAGTTGAAAAGAAAAATGGTTAACCGGATAGGCGAAAGTTGTACCTAATCCAAGTTTCTTCATACAGCAAATTGATGGAAAAATGGAAGGGGTAGACGATATAGAGAAGGCCAACTAAACGCATCGAACAGATAATAAAGGACACGGAAGCGACGAGTTTAGCTTAAAAAGAAGGACAGAACGAAGACAATTTCAATTTTTAGAGTTGAATTTATTCACTACGATCGTGAGTCATAAAGGTTATCCATCAATCTACTTATATCGAGCAAAAGAAGATGTACGCATTTAACTTTTTTTAAAAGAATTTTATTTTCTAATAATAATCGTTAATCTTTTTCGAACATTTCCCTTTTTCTTTTGTACTTCAAAAAGCTCACGCAGCTTTATTCGGATACTATATATTTTCGATTATAATACACATAGCTGGTTATTTGGTCTTTATATATGTGCCTATATATATATATATATATATATATATATATATATATATATATATATATATTTGTGTATTGATATATGCGTATATTTAAATATACGTATATATTAGTTTTAACTTAATACCCCGTTCGAATCACGCATATTTGTATTATTTAGAATACGATAATAAATTATGAATTTATCATTGTTATTATTTATGTGTGTATATGAGTATAGTGTATGTGTATGTACACGTATGTATAGACATGTAGCATTTAAGTACCGTGTATTTTTCCATTCTATCTATTAAATAAATAAATAAAAATTATTATTATTATTATTATTATTATTATTAATTATTATTATTACTCTTGTGTTACGTATTTATAACGTTTTTTAAATATTAGTATTTTGATATAACCTTTTTATGTTTTTATGTGCACACTTATGTTTTTTAGTATATTTTGTCTAATAAACAAGGGCCTAATTAATTATTTGTACGAAAGCTTTGTATAGATGCGTACTTATGTATAATTAAACGTTAAAATTTAGTTCTATTCGATCGCTCGCTGCGTGTGGTTGTGTATTACTGTGTCGTACTTATAAGTCTTAAGTGATGTTGTGTTTTATAATAAGCAATTTTATTATTTGCTAATAAGCGATACATGAATAATACGTTATTATTAAGTAACCCGCGTAAAATTTGCGCATAGTCGTGATTTGTCGTTTTTAATTTTCGTACGGCTTTAACGAAATAAATTAGATTTGATTTAATTTGATTATTATTAATATTATCATTAATTTAAACAGAATAATCGAGAATGAAAATTTGCACGTATATAAACTTCTATACGTATCGAATTTAAACGCGCGAAATTTTGCCGCAGTTCTTTTAGTTCGACGTATTAATGTATAATGGAAAGAATCGGTCAGGCGCAAAGCGATAGTATACCTCGTTATAATAAGACTAGAACGAGGTAGGCCCCGGACAGTTTATGCTGAAGAAATAGAGAGTATAATGCATTGCCTAGAGAACTCCAAAAACTGACCTAATTAATTACGAAAGAAGACGTTCTTAACTAAATATCTCTCGCGAATACGAGAGAAATGTTGAATAACGACAGTTTGAAGTAATTAATTATACAAACTTATAAGAAAAAGTAAAACGATACATTCGTCGATACTTAACCTATTTTGTAGTGCAGATAAATTCACACTGCTCCAGTTCTTCGGAGGTGCGGTGATTTATTGTTTGTGTATATAAAGGCTGCGAACTTCTAATAATTAAGCGTAAGTGTAGAGGGGATATTAGGATTGTTATAAAGTTATGATGCCTTTTTAATTTAATGTATACGTAATATATCATTTGACTGTTATGATATTATTATTATTTAAATTAAATTATTTTCTCAACGATTATTTATCTATTTTTAGTTTATTAATTAATTAATTAATTAATTAATTATTTGTAATTGTTTTTTTATGGGGATGTCTTTACAACGTGATATTCAACTTCTCTAAAAATATTGCCATGTCTGGAAGAAGTTGTAAATTCTCACGACGAAGAAAGGACAATACATTGCATAGAGGACCATTACATGATGGACGTAGTAATTTAAGGTATACTTCAGAACGTAAGGTTATCGAAGAAGGACATTCGGTATGTTCGAGATTGCAGAAAGCACGGTCAGTATGGAGAGGCATTTTATACTTCTTCAATTCACCGTGAAATATTCTGTAGTATTGCATTGGAATTTAATCGAAATTATTATTATTGTTTGCTACAATTAAATATATAATTTTTTTTGAAACGGTTTATTTTTATATTCTCTTATTCTGGAACTGGGACAGTATTTAGGATAATTCCGTGTATATATATATAGGGTGAACGTTACGTATTTTGTTTAGTTTTTGGTGGATTTGGAAAGTGTATGCCGTGCATATTTCTAGTGCGCATGCATAATTGTATAGATCAGCTTATGTTTTCGTAAACGTATACACAGCTTGTGCATGTATATTTCTACATTTATTTATGCAGGCTTATTGTACATCGATGTTGATGGCTGTATATACTGTTGTACGCGTTTCATATTTGTATAGATGTTTTTAGTATAATAATTATTCGAATACATTGTCAAAATTGTAAAGTTGCGTTTTGTATTTAGATATTTTTGATCTGATTTGATTAATTTATTAAGATTATTATTATTATCATCATTATTATTATTGCTGTTGTTTTAGGATATTCTAATCGCTATTATTTTTTGAATTACACGAAATTACAATTAAAAACGAGAATATTTGAAAGGAGCAAGTTAAGGGTGTTGCTGGGATGAATTAAATTAAACGAATAATAGACCTGGTATTTCATCGATGAGAGCGATTGATGAATATATTCGTGTAATTAATGTATTCGCCCATTTTACGCGTTTAAATCTTAATTTTATATATATATATATTTCACCCCATCATCATCATCATCGCGGCTCGGTCCGAGCACCGTGATATTACGGATTTTCATTAACAGATACGTTTAGTCTCCATTGGGTATGATATTAGCGTGAAATATTGAGTAGAAACTTCTTCAAGTATTGAGCATAAAATTCTTTTATTAATATAAACGAGAGATTCATTCGCGTTGACACTGAACCTTATACAAGATGACCTTCTCCATGTATTTCAGCCCTTGACTATTAATGTAGCAGCGTTTTGAGCTGATACAATATAGAAGTACATTCTCGGTGAATATACTCGAGGTGCGGAATAAAAGACAGTGATCAAGTATCGGGGCTAGGTATTTAAGATTATTTTCGTGATTGATTGGCTAATCTGAAATGAACTTTAAATTTTTAACAGTATGTATAATTCTCTGATCACTAAACACAATAAAATTGTTCCGACTCTTCGTCCGCCTACCTACCACTCTTAATTCAAATTTAAAATTTCGTTTACCTCGATCCGTAAATTTTTGACCGTACGCCCGTTTTTACAAGACTTATTTTCTCGCTATTCGGCTCCCGTTCGTTGGCGCAGAGCGGAAAATTGGCCTTTCAAAATTGATGGATTACAGCCATTACATGGTTCTGTATGCGTTACATATTTTCCTTTTTTCTTTTTTTTTTATGTGTGTATTCATTTTCTTTTTTTTTGGGACTTTTTTTTTTTTTTTTAAAATCGGTGCGTACGTTTATCTTTTCGGAATTTAGCATATTTTCGAGAAAAACGAAAATGACGGAAACTGTTCTCCGATTATTCATTTTCGATATTACGTCGGATAACGCCGGAGTAAATTTGAATTCTTTAAAAGATTCACAAAATAAAAATTTTGCGTTCTTCATATTATACGTTAATAACAACAGCCGGTAGAATTACATCGCGGAATAAGCCAAAAAAAAGTCGACGTCTCGTAATCTAATCGTATAGATGGAAGCCTTTGATATAATATTATTCGTATAACACACACACACACACACACATGCACACACACATATATATATAAGATTAACAAACGGTTACATAATATACTCATCACGCTTTCTCTATGTATTTCTATGTATTTCACTCTATCTCTATATATGTGTGTACATAAACACAAAAATATGTGATACATGTATATTTTATATATATATATATATATATATATATATATATATATATATATATATATATATATATATATATATATATATAATAACGAAATTTAGGTATAATTTGCCGATTATATTCAATATTAAACTTTAACACAGTTCTTTTGGGAAATTATATCATCCTTAAGTATTTAAACCAGATTAAATTATAGTGACAAACAATAAAGTAAATAACTATATATATATACAAACAAACAAATATAATTAACTCATTTCTAATTGTAAGCAAACATAATTTTAGCACATCTGGTTCCATATTAACATGTCTGTTACCATATCGTCTTATTATAACATAGTATATGTGGTGTAACCAATATGTTCAACCAGTTACAATTGTTCGAAGTTGATTTGCTGACAGCATTTCAGCGTTCAAAATAAATGCATTAGAAAAAAAGTTGTTTATAAGTTAGGGATAAGTCAAAATTATATTTGTTACATAGTTTTAAAAAATGCTTGAAGATGACTTAATTGTTGAAAATCTTTGCATTTAATCAAAATCTAATTAGTGATTTGTACCTATAATTTCATCATTTTTAATAGTGATTCCCTATACTCCACACGCAAATATTATATATACATATTTCTAGATCGATAGATGATCCGTCTATGGTAAATACCGGAAAAGTTCAATAATACCTCTGTTGTAGAACATATTTTATTGATTACGACGATGGTTCTACTACCCGAAAGCGTTGTTCCGCTTGGATATACGGTGTAAGCAGTCGACAAATATTAACTGAAAAATTTTCGTAAAAAGACTTCCGTGCTGCAGCCGAGGGCTATGCCGGGAATGTTTTTTTTTTTTAAATTATTTGTACGAGTCTATAAATGTCGATCTTTGAAACCACCAAATTAATGGCCTGTCTTCGGCTAATGATTTTAAATACTTTAATGTGAGTTTCTCATGGAGTTTAGAAATTTATATCAGATATTGTAGGATATTATGTCGCTTTATCGGTTGGATTACGGAATTAATCTTAAAAAAAAACTAAATGAATGGAATTAGTAGTTACAATTTGACCATCTCACAATATGTGCAAATAACGTTTGTATATGTTTCGAGTACGTACGGCGTTTATTTTATTTACACGTATGTAGAGAAAGAGGAACGGGTGAGAGGTATCAGACTAAGTAAAGAAAGTCCAATCAATGCGAAAGATGGTAGACAACTAGCCTAAAATATCCTGCTAAGATTACTTCCGAATCGGTTAAAACCGACGCCCTGTAGGTAAACACATACGGGTTGCTTTAGTGTCCCACCCCTCTGTTTACCTATACTTCCAGCAAACTAATGGTAATTTATTATCGACTAACTGAATAGATATCTGAGTTTGCTAGATGTATTTTTAGGATATATATATTTGCTGAAAATCTTACAATATATACTCAGAAATCGGCAATATTTTCCGACTCAAGTGCAGCTTTTGAGGAGGTAACAATTTAAGGTTTTTACGGCGACCTATACCCGCCCCATAGGATTTTTGCAGATTTTTTGCAGGCAGGTCCTCAAGCTGCCTATCTGCATCCTCGTGTCTCTTACCCTGTCACTACTGGAATCACCTGCCTGAGGCTTTCCGCCAGTAGCCGCTCTTGGTCCGCGACTACTTATTTGACTAACGTCTTGTTCGCAGCTAACCTACATATCTTGCAGGCCATTCCACTATCAGCCACCTGTGGATGTGCCCCGTACCGGTTAGAGCTCCGGTACCCTGAGAGTACAAAGTACCCCCATATATATATATATATATATATATATATATATATATATATATATATATATATACTGTATTCGGTGAATGATATGAATACCACCAAACACAAACACTATGCGTTTTGTTAATTCATATGTTCCTCTTTTGACCATTTAACTGTTCTCAGTCTTTGGTAGCAACTATGACGACTCTTGATATCATGCTCATAGACTACAATTTTCAGATATTATCAATCCAAGAGAAATCGCTCTTCCGCCAACTCTTCTTTTTCCTTCTACTTTTCACACGATTATGATCTACGACTATTACATATTTTGATATACGTCCCGAGTATGTTTCTTTTCTTCGTAAACTGTACGTCTTTTTCCACTATATCTAACACTTTTGTATTGCTCTTCTTCGTTCGTTGTTCACGATATGCGTGCTGGTAACATTTCGAAGGATTCTCTAGTCTTCATAATACAATTGAAACAGTACTAAAAGAAAGCCCGAAATGTAGGCGAGAGCACTGTACTGACAGATAATCCAAACGCGCGTACGAATAGATAGACGGTAGAACAATATTAGAGGACGTATATCCCAAAGTACACTCAACGACCAAAATGTGCGCTGAACAATGCGAACTTGGAACTATGTAGTAAAAAACAAAACGTCAAAAAATAATTGAAAATAGACAAAATATGAATTCCGAACAAAAAGAAAATACAGAATACCAGTAATGAGACAAAGTATGGTGAACAAACAAATGAAAAATTGTTAAACAAACTTCCACCTGACTTAGTGGAGGAAAAGAAAATTGGCCACTTAAAACAACAACTGAAAATATGGCTAAAAACAACCTGAACAACATAATCAATACTAATACGAAAAAAAAAAAAATGAAAATAAAAGTAATTAAAAATTAAAACAAATAAAGGTAACGTACGAGAAGGGTGAAGTAGAATGAGCCAAATTCAAATGACGACCTGCTACTGCATATTGTGTATTCAAAATAAGAAAATAAAATAGGAAAAGTGAGAGTGTAAAAGAGTAAATGAGTGTGTGAGAGAGATACGAATGAGAACCATAGTAAAAGTGTGAGTGTGAATGCTTAATGTATAAGTATAGTATAGTATCATGTAAATAAACAAATAAGGAAAATGTATATTGTTAAATTTTCGTCGATAAGCAATTTTGCTTGACGAAGCGTGTAATAATAAATAAGAAAATGTATAAATGTTCACGTATTATATTATAAAATATACGTTTTTGAATAAAAAGATTAGCGCTATAGCGTTTTGCACACGACAAACAAGAAGAGATGTAGTACACGCGTGTATATATATATATATATATATATATATATATATATATATATATTATATAATGGGAAAATTGACAAGTGATGACTAAGTGATCTTCATCAAGCAAAAAATTGATAAAGAACTGGCTAAACGGCGCTCTCTGGCAAACCAGTACGTAGTAGTTTGCCATTGCGTTCTAAGAGTTCTTCATTAACCCAACAATATGGTACTCATTTACCGATCAATTGAATGGATATCTCAGAAACCTTTTTTACTGTGGAAAATTTTCGTTAGCAATGTAATTCGAACTCCAGTCGTCCGAGCAGAATTTCTAAAGTTTTACTACTAGTCTACTGGGCCAAACACATATATATATATATATATATGTGTGTGTGTGTGTGTGTGTAGTAACAGTGGGAGAATATTTTTATAAAATTAATATTTCACATATGTTATTCATTTATTTCTTTTACCTATACCAATGTACATCCAATATATTATATATATATAAGCATATAGTAAATGAATAACATATGTGAATAAGTTAATGCTATGAAAACATTCACCTCGCTCAGTTTACACACATATATATATATATATAAAATATATATGTGTGTGTGTGCGTTATATGTATTTGTATGTATTCACGAAAAACAGGCAATTGAAGTTGTCGCTTAGACGTAGTGATATTATCTAAATTTGTTTAACTAACTGGAAAAACAAAATAAACACTGTACCGTCGTCTAACTCCTACCGGCGACATTTCGTTTTGGTGATTTCTTATTTAGATAATCCGTTACGAAATTTCTTTCCCACTTGACTATTTTCCTCGTTCGCAGTTACGTACGTGATTTATTTTTAGTTATCGTTGCAGTTACGCGTTATTTTTTTTCGTTATTTTATGTTTAGAATAAATATAAAAAATAAATATTAACCAGACGCCCGTTTTGAAGAACGTTAAATTCGGAGTATTTACGTAAAATAACGAATAACCGTTTTTTTTTTAAATGGTTATTATATTTTTTTAACGCATAAAATAGTTTGTTCAGAAAAAACGTTTTTTCTTTTACGGGGACATTTTGTCGAGATTAGACGATTTCTTAATATTAGCGATTATTTCGCGATTTAATCATATTCTACTCACCCTGACGGAAATTATTTATTTTATTGTAGAAATTAATTAAATATTTACTTATATAAGTATAAAATTGCGTACTCTGAAAATTGCGTGACGTGTAACAGTACCGACACTGTTAAGCATATAGTTAGCGGCTGTAATCATAGTGTAACACTGATTTCAGCGATATTAGCACTGATCAACTGGTAACCAAGCTATTTATAATTTTTAACACTTTCGCGATTTGCTGAAATCACCGTAAAAAAAAACATGTACATTTAGCTTAAACTTATTTATGCAATTAAATCCTAAGCATATTTAAATATAATTGCACCTTGTTTTAACTCGTAAACTAATTATATAATATCAACTAGTTTAAATTTATGTATACAAATTATTATTGTAATATTGTAAAACAGTTTGTTCAGAATAAACTTAATGGTTCTGAACAATCTGTTATTTCACCTACACAATATATTTACCCCCATCGTTCTTACGAATTGGGGGTGAAAAAAAAAGAAAAAAAATTAAATATAGTCATCGTGAAAATGACTTTAAACGAATGATTATATTCGAACTTCGAGGCGATAAATTCAGTTTATTCTTTACGAACTGTACAGATATCAACGGGATAGATTGATTTCTTCAATCTTTTCGGAAATTACGCCATCTTTCGGTTTTATTTTTTTTCTTTTAGCGCAATAAGTAAATATGATGAAGGAACAGAATCAGATACTGTTGATGGTCCATTGACCATAACTTGGGACATATCTAGGAAGAATGAGAGTAGAGGGCAGTGTAAAAAATTTAGCGGTTGCAATTATACCTCCCCCACCAACACAAATTATACACATAAATTTTTTTTTTAATTCACACAACGTTACAAAATAACATTAATAATATCAGAGTCGACAAAGTGCTATAAAAATATAAGAACCTTTTAAAACCGTATGAAGTTAGATTATCAATCCAAAAATAAAACATTAAATTAATCTCGGAATGTAAGTCGTAGACTCGTTTGTTAGGCATGCATTCGCATCCGCGAGTTATGAACAATACAACGAGAAAAACTAATTTTGCCGCGTCTTACAAAACGATTGCAACTAATAGACGCCAATATAGTCCTGTGTGAACTATTACAGAATCATTATGCGCAAAATCTCCATATAACGCTATATACCGCTTTCCTATGCCTTCTTACGGTTGCATCGAACGTTCAACTACCAACCATTGTAACTAGGCGTTTCAAAGCATTTTTAAATTTAATTTTTTACTTTTTATAATATATTATAGGAAAAATATATAATTAAAATTTTATTATTTTGTTTAATCTCTATAAAATAATTATTACCTTTAACTATTTCATTACATCATCGATTTCTATTCTGTTCTGGGTATCTCTGGTGGTTATGTTACGAGTCGCCACTGGGAGAAGGAGAAGGATTAGGGAAGTTTTAACACTATATTTTGGAAGGTTTCTCTTCAACTGTTCTGATGAAGCGAGTGTCATATTACCTGTCGTCAGTTGTAGAATAGCTGGATTAGCGGAATTTCTTAATCTTCTGAAAAAGGAGCTTGTGTTTTTTGCTACTTCCGAAACAGTTGGTATTCGCATATAGACTGATTTGGCACGAACTAAAGAATGTCTGTAATCTGACGTAAGATATTCGATTCCATTGACTGTAAGCGCCGAATGTTAGCTAGCTTAGCGGCGCCATATAATTCAATGACATAAGTCCAAATCGGTTTTATGACTGAGCTGTACAACAATAGTTTGTTCTCACCCGACAGCTTCCACTGTTTTTTTTTTTTCTAAAGAAGCGATAGAGCAAACCATATCGCTTGCGCATATCCTTAATTTCATCACTAATGTGTTGACTCCGGGTAAGTTTTGTATATCGAAACACAAACCGGGGTATTTAGCGTAGTTAACTTGGGGGACGGATGTCCCATCTAGATGGACCACCGGCATCAGCTCCTTACGCGGAGTTAATGCGGCTGCTTTTAATTTGATTAATCTCGATGCTCCATCTGGTTAACCAAGGGTGAATCATAGATAAATGGTGCTGAAGTTTATTATATAAAATAATTTGATCATAATCGAACGAGAGAATTCATATGTCGTCAGAAAAAGTGCATAATACTTTATTAACCGGTATATGTTCTGTACAAGGATAAAACTTATCGGAGTAGACAAAAAGTTTGAATGAATGATTATTCGAGTATAGAAAAGAGAAACTCAGTTTGATTAGGACCGTATAAGAAGCAGCTACAGAATCGACAATGTGAGTAAATGAGTTCGAGGTGAAGTTTCGATGGATGTTAGAAGAATTTGTTTTCCCGGTAAATAATTTGGCGTTATTCCAAATGTAACATGAGAGTTAAGTAATGGAAGGAACAGAATTCTCTCAAACATCCGTTTCCTTAGCGTGACAAAAACGACCAATAACGGTTTCCTGTTTTTTAAACAGTAGGAAATCTCGACTACGTCGAAATTGTTTAAAGTAATTGGTTACGAGATTTTGCAGATTATAGAAAGAAGTGTTCCATCGTGAAATTTTAAGTTAGGTAGTTTTTGTTGAATGGCATATGCGGTGCATAAATTTATTATACCGAGTAATATTGAAATTTGACACTGAAAGTAAGAGGCACGCAGAATTATTAATATTATATTTAGAAAGTAGCTACGGATAGGAATATAGAATACTGTTATGCGGGATTGGAAAAGAATGAAAGTGAATCATTGGGGGGGGGTCACAATCAAAACGGATAGGTTTAAGATCCCAAGCTGCAAGTATTGAAATTAATGATAGATTGAGAGCATTACATGATCCATGAATAGAAAGAATTCTGGTACGACTACCATCGCTGAAAATTGTTAAATCGGTAGCGTTTATGACGGTCAGCAATTGCTGTCCAACATTATTGTTTGCAATATTTCCTAACGGTAATTTCGATTATGCTCTATGGAAGTATAAAAATAACATAATTAATCCTAGAAAAATCGGCTATGTGAACTGGTTTTTTCTATTTCATTTACATTTCTATACGTATACACGATATAGAAAGCAAGCAAAATGCAAACTGTGCGCTTATGTACACCGTGAAATAAAATTGAAGAAAATCCGTTGGAAATAACGACACCGCAACCGTGTATAAAAGTCAATATACAAGTTGCTTTAATGGCCGATGAAAATCCCGTTAATTATATCCTAGCAGCGAACGGCAGATGGTGCGCTATGGACACTATACATCGAAATTATTTACTTTGGATTGCCCCGTTATATAGAAATTTATATTTACGAGCTGCATGTTCGTACACGTACCTACATGTGCATGAATATGTACATATATATATATATATATATATGTGTATGTCTATACGCTTATCTTTGTATATGTTTATATGGCATAATTCGTTGAAGAGCACTTTAAGAGGGTTTTATTAAAATAGTTTACTTCAGTGCAGGTGTTTTTGTTATTCATTTTATTAATATTCCAAAATTCGTGTACGACATAAACAATATTTATATGTGTGTATGTATGAACTGCATCATAAAATTTTTTAGTGTATATTACGGTTATATATATATATATATATAAATTTTATTATTATATATATTTATATATACATATATATGTATATATATAAACATGTTTATATTAAATCACTATAATATCTAATTTTTTGTAGTGTCTTCCATTTCAGGTGCGTAAAAATATGTGTAACACTTGCTAATTTATAAAATAAATAATATTAACCGAAATTATAAAATTTTCATTTAAAAAAAAAGAAAACTACCATAAAAATAGAAATAATAAAAAAAAAAATTATTAAACTCGATGATAAATTTTGACGGAGAATTAGTTCTAATAAGTATTTTGTAAATTTCATTTTAATATTGGACAACTATTTTCGAATTATTTTTTATTTTACTGGCTATTGTGTTATTTTTATTTTTTTTGAACGTATGCAATTTTTTTTTAACAAATCTTATTGTTGAAGTATAATATAAAAGGTACAAATAACAGTTTGTTCAGAGCCCATCCATTTCAGTTTATGAAACCCTGAACAAAAACTGTTTTACAGTATAATAATAATAATAATAATAATATTAATTTGTGTACATAATTTAAGCTAGTTGAGATTATACAAATTCGTTTATAAGTTAAAGATAGGTTCAATTGACATATGTTTAAGATAAGTTAATTATATTTAATTGTATAAATAAATTTAAGCCAAATGTACATACGGTGATGATTTATTTCAGCAATCGCGAAAGTGTTAAAAATTTAAAATAGTTTATTTACCAATTTGATCAGTACTAGTATTTGCTGAAGTCAGTGTTGTCAAGTATATGTCCTAATACACGTGACGCAATTTTCAGAGTGTGCAATTTTATCTTTATATAAATAATCTTTAAATAGGCCATTGAATTGTACATTAAAGAAATTTGGTGCGGAAGATGTGTTAGTCTTCGGAAATAATTTTTACCTATACCGCTATATTCTTCCCACTATGTTTAAAAAATTACAACTTTTTAATATATTCTGGAATCTTTTGAATTTTGAGCATATCTATGACACTGCCGTAAAGTATGCCGGGCAACACTACACTTTTATATAATGTTACATAACGGTTATTATTATTATACAGTTTGTTAAATATAATTTTTTTTTTTTTTTAAATTTTGTTTCTGCACGCGATCTGTCTGATTTAAAAACAATAAGCGGCAATGTTAATAAATTACTCGACACAAAAATTAATGGAATGCTTGGGTCGTCACTCCTCGTTGTTGATTAAGATATGAAGTAATTATATTCGACCGATTTAGCCGTTTGAATACCGTCTTCGATCAGGCTGTGTGTCAGCTCGTTACAATGGTTTTGGAGCCGTTATGAATTTATTTATTTTATCGGTGATGTATTAGTAATTATAAAATTTTAAGTTATCAATTATTACGCCCAAGTATTTAGTTTGACTAACCCATGCAGATATTTAATCCATACTGCATTAAGTTTAACCCTTTATCGTTTAATTTTTTGTTAAGCAACATATAAGTCGACTTGGATTCGTTAATATTTAAATTAAATTCATTTAATCAGTTTGCAATTGTTGTATATATCTGTTATTCCCCAGTACATCTTCACAGCAATTACAATTGCAACATCATATAAGAAAGTGAAGATGTTTACATTGTATGGATTTTATGTAATTGGGAAAAAACCATGTTCCACAAGTACGGTCCTAATACAGACCTTTGTGGGACTTTCATGGTGGTTTTTAATTCTTTTTGAGTAATTTCCAATTTGTAAATATCCATTTACAATATTCAGTGTGCCGTTATGTATTTTTAGGTCCTTTAACAAGAACTAGTAATTTATTAAAATCTAAGCTGTCAAACGCTATTGCGTTATTATTTATGTATAAATTTTATATTGTCGATTGTTTTGTTTACCACATTCACTAACAGATTATCTAAAAAATACACTTTTGTCATCATCACTTTGATAATTTTTGTAAATTGCGTTATCTAAGTAATATTTTTTACCATTTATATATATTTTTATAATTCATTTTTTTAAATATTCACTTGATAATGACTTAACAGCCGAAAAGGTTTTGTGATTTACATAAAGGAAAAAAAAAACTATTTTTTCTCTATTTAAAAAAAAAATCACTACAGTCCGAAAACTTTTCAGAATATTCTCAATGGCTAAAATATAATAAAGCTGGTAGAATGTAACAGGTATGTATATATATATGTGTGTGTTGCTATATATATATCGAGGGTTAAACGTGTTTCTTTTATAATTAAATTGCAGCGATATTTAAAAAATCAACTACAAAGAGACGAACAGCATAGGAAATATTTATAATTAGTCGCGAAGATGTCTTTACAAAAATCTCACCTGGAAGAAATTTTTACGGTTTCTGGTTTAGTGTAAAATACATTTTGTTACAGTTGACAATACAGCTAAGTCTGACGTTAACATATATCCTTCAATATATATATATATATATTAATTTCAGTGGCAACATAGTTCTATGGAGGGAAGCTAGTGGTTGCATTTTTTATTTTGAAAGAAAAACTAATAACAACCTACTATGTGGAAAGTTTTACGTAGACGCAGTCTCATGTTTGCGAGTACCGATGAAATGTCGTAAATAAAAAAGGAATGGGCGATGTTTTTATGATTAGAAAGAGACGAACAGGGAGCCGTTAGTATAAACTAACTGCTCATAGTCTTGCCATTGTGCGGTATTATATTCATGAGATGTTTTTGAAATTCATCCGTTCCTTCTTTATATAGTGTACTTATTTTATATGTATATATATATATATATATATATATATATATATATATATATATATATATATATATACATTAATAAAATATAAATGTATTCAAAGAAAGCAACGTCATTTATAATTTCTTTGCAACAACAAACATCTTTCTAGCCAGCTACTACCATAGTACGCTTTTATTGCGCGCTTATGACTGAAATCTTTCCTTCAAAGCTCCTTTCAGTCTTTGTGTGTCATCTCATCTTTTATAACATCCTTTCATCCTGTATATTGCGGTTCCTGAAAAGCGGCCCATCGAGGAAAACGTAGAGTTATTACTACGCCAAAGGTCGTACGACGTTATCTTTGCGGTAGAAGCCTTTCGTTATTTGATTGAATACCGCCTCAGATTGGTAGAGGGGCACTTTGGTACGGATTACGGAAGAGATTATCAATGTGTAGTAGAGGCAAGACGTGCAGACGGAATGAATATCTTTTGAAGATGCCGAATTTGGGAAGAATAATATTTAATCCGGTATCCGAGATGTTTGTTTTTATCACGCAGTCTATAAAGAATCCGTCGATTTAACGAGATTTAATCCGAGTTAATGGAATGAAGAGTATAGAACGATGTCGTTTATGTTTTACGCGATCAGGATAAAAAATATATACGGCCCGTCATTCGGTTATACGTTATACAATTTTGACAAAAAATTATAAAATTTATTCAGTGTGTTTATTATACAACGATACTTCTTAGATAGTTGTAGATAATTTTCAATTCGTTTTATAAATATTTTAAAAATTGAGACATTTCATGTTATCCAGGAAACAAATAATTTTGTTCGAATTGAAATTTAATATACTATGTTTGTCACACTATATATGTGTATATATATATATATATATATAAGCAGACAGAAAAACAGAGGGACAAAACTAGAAATAGATGACAACAATTAGAAAGGGTAAAACAGTATAAGTATTTAGGAGTTCTGATTACAGAAGATTGGCGTGATAACGAAGAAATAATTTCCAGGATAACAATGGCCAGACAGTCGTTTGGAAATCTCGAAAAAGTTCTGAAAAATAGAATGATGGACTTAGAAACAAGAAAACGAATATTACGTTGCTAAGTTTGGTCCTCGTTGCTTTATTCAGCGGAAACCTGTACAATAAATGCGGATTCCCAAAGAAGAATTAACGCCGTCGAAATGTGGGCATGTCGACGTATGCTGAGAATTCCATGGACAGATAAGGCCGAGAAGTGCTGAGTAGGTGCAATGTCAATAAGTTGCAATTAATGCATGACATAAAAGGAAAGAAAATTAAACATATCGCTCACAAAATCCGAAAAGAAGCGGCTTTTAAACCCAGCAGCTCGTGGTAAAATTTCAGAAAAGCACTTAGAGGAAGAGGAAGAATGGAATTAGTTACGACAAATACATAAATTAAGGGTTTCGTCAAATTAATTGAGTCAACCACATGCCGATCTATATAGAGTTCGTGATGTGCAACCTCCAGAATGGGAGATGTTGTTTTTATAATAATGATATATATATATTCAAATTATCGACCATTTAATGAAAAAAAAAACATCTCGAGATTATATTATTATTATTATTAAAACTTGTACTGCCCGAAATCAGGGACGCAAATAAAGCTCATCAGAATAACGTGACTTAACGTTAAGCATCAATCGTGCAAATTCTGATTTTTTTTTTAAAGAAGTTCTACATTCGAGATAATTAACGGAGACAAATTATTTGTCGGGGTAAAACTATGTCGACTTTTAAACGTGGCATTACTTTATCGAAATTATATCGATGAAATTCGTTGCGTGTATTGAGGTTTTAATTTCACTATGAAACTACGTATTACACGTGTGTATGGATCGTAAAACAGGAAGAGAATAATAAACATGGAGCAGCAACACACTCGAACCAACAATTTTTTTTGTATTTATAAATTATATACTCGAGTATTTCGTTAACGACTCCGTCGACTAGGATGAAATTTTGGTACATACGTGTAATGTTAATAAATAATTGAAAATGACCCGTATGGAAATTGTAAATTTTAAAATTCCGCCCCGACCACAAATACTCTCCGCATAAAATTTTTTGGAAATTTCAATTTTATTGGAGCTGCCCTTAATGCAAATATAAAGTCAACTGTACCGCGATCCGAACGGAAGTCATTCTGTGTCTCCGGATAGATATTCTCGAGTATCGAACTCGTCTTGTTCAGCAATTTTCTGGAGAATAATTTACCAACCGATGAGAGTAAATAGAGCCCCTCTGTAGTTATTGCAATCGCTTCGATCTACTTTATTCTTATAAATCGGAATTATGGCTCTTTGCTGAGAGTCTTCGAGGATGAATTTTCCCTACCATATTTTCTCGAATGGAGTATACAGTGTATTAACCATATTTTTGCTTTAGTTTGAGAATATCGGATGGAATGCGGTCCAGTCTTGCTGATTTTTCGCTTTTGTTTGGTTGTATAATATAAATGTTCTTTTTTTGCACTATACGGTTTGTTGTGTGTAGAGAAATATAATTATTTTTGAAATGAAAAAGGACCGGTTAAAATGAAACGCAGTACCGATAAATTTATCACTTTTATGGTTGATGTGTGATCCCGGTTGCACTTCGAAGGGCATATGTTTGCAGAACCGGTTATGTTTTAGAATACCCGAAATATCACGAGAAATTTTTAAAGTCCCTAGCCTGATTATCAGCTTGCTGGGAAAAGTAAAAAAGGACACTCACAGGACGAGTCACTTGATTGAAGTTGTCTACACCAGTCTTTAGATAAATTAGGATTGCTTAGATGGTGTCTTCTACTGACTTCTGAGTTGATTGATACATTCACTAAAACTCATTTTCATATTAAATGGGTGAATACGTCCAACAATTTTAGAAGTACACTCGCTTCGTTATATAGTTCCATCCATTTCTCTCTTGTATGAAAATTATTTTCAATCCATTTGCTCTGATTTTCACCAATTCTGATAAGAACTTCCTTTAATAACCGCCTGCGTTGACGAACTTCCTTCAGTACAGTTTCGTTAATCCTTTTGATACATATACATATATATATATATATATATATATATATATATATATATATATATATATATAATATACGTATATATTACAGGGACACCAAATTCTCGCCCGATGGATGCCTAAGGACTTTGTTATATATACTACTTACCGTTCTCTTACTTTCTTTCTAAATTGTTTTATCTTCTCTTGTAATATTCTTTTACCAGTCGCGGAAATGACTATATATATATATATATATATATAAAGCAAATAATTTAATTTAATTTGTATTTTCTTTATTTTTATTTTATAGCGATAATAATTATATGCAAAAATCGATTTAGATTTCGAATAATTTGAACGATATAATTTTATGCTTTCGCTAATTAAAAAAAAAAAAACGTTTCAATTGAATCGATTAAGAAATGTTTAAATCAACTTAAACAGAAAACTAACCTGGTCTGTCTTCGATGATGGTTTCAGCAATCTTCCCGTTAATGAACTTGCTGATCACTTACCTTTCTGTTTAATTTCCGAAATCGAACTCACTAACCATAAATATTTTTCTTGAGCCAACTAACTCATCTTTTACTGTTACTTCAGCTTTTACTAACTGACTAACTTCTTAACTTCAATCATGATCATCTCGAACATCTTTGTCTTTCCGTTCTTTCTTGGTTTTCTCTTCGTTCGAGACCGGTCGTTGGTTTGATCTTATTTTTACTCACCTCGTAATCATAAGGGCGTTTCAGTTTGATCTATTATAATTATAATTATAATTATAATTATTATTGTGTGACAATAGATCACTCATATCAAACCAGTTTTTGACAATAATAATTATAATAACGTATGCACGTTCGTGATTACTACGTTATCGAGAGTCGAGTTAAACTTTAATCATAAATAATTAAATAAATAAAATATTATTCCTTGTTTCCTGGTTTACTAAATTAACTTATACCACGTTTGTCTCGAGCGATTCTTTGAGACATATATACAATAATTTAAATATAAGTGTAAATTTACTTAAATATGTATATATAATTTTTTATTTCCTAAATTTATTATTTTTATTTCGCGGTAAGGTTTATATGTAATAGACTGAATGTAGAAATTTTTAAACCTATGCGTTTTACCTTCCCTAACTTATGGATATCAAACATGATCAAATTCGAGTATTATCAGAAACAAAATTTTGACTTGCCAGAATGCAATAGAAAGATCAATGGTGGGGGTTAGATTAATGGATAAAATCAGCATGAAAATAATTAAAGATAAATTAAAAGTTAATTATAACTTCAACTGGGTAATAAGAAGGAAGAAATGTGAGATTGGGCAGGTAATGTTGCGAGGAGGATGGATTCTGAGAGATGGACTAAAAAACATAACAGATTGGATTATATACGAGAAAAGGAAAATGGAAACACCCGAAATCAAATGGGATGATGATTTCGCTAAAATGTTATATATATCAAAGAATGGCTTGCGACAGGTTAGAATGGGCTCGGTTGAGTGATTGCCCGTTTTCAGGGCTAATATGTTATCGATAATTTTATGTAATAATTTAGAATATAGATTATATGTTTATAATAAATAAATTTCGCGGTAAATATATGACGATCATTATTATATATATATATCATTATCATCATTTCTCCTCAACCGTAAGGTTGGTGGGCAACATGGCCTGCAGCTAAATAAATAATATCTTCACATAATTCTGTTCTTTTATTATGGCGTCCATAAATCAGGTTTTTGGTATTCGTCTTCTTAATTTTCCATTTGCTTTTCCTTTTATTAGGTTTTTTAGCCATTTATTATGTCTGATTTGATGAACCGAACATACTATTTTTTCTCTTTTCAATCATGTTTATTATCTCCGGTTGTTCTTCTATTCTTTCAAATATCTCCTTATTTATGATTTTATCCATCCGTGATATTCTCAGCATCCTTCGATAACACCAAACTTCAAAAGCTTCAAGTTTTAATCTTTCTTTTTCATATAAAGTCCATGTTTCGTACAGTGCAACGCTCCAGACAAAAGTTTTAACGAACAGCTTCCTTATGCGTAAAATGAAATATTTCTCGATATAATAAGTTTTTTTTATCTTTTAATAAAAGCGTTTTTATATTATTTTTCTATTCTTCCGTTGGACGTTTTATTAAACTGCCAAGATAAGAAAATATTCGTTTTCCATCGAGGACTATATATATATATATCTTCTGCGACATTTGCACACATCATTGCTTTCGTTTTATCCACATTTATTTTCATTTTGCATTTTTCTATTAATAGCATATTTAAGTAATTAAGATGTTGTTGCAATTTTTTCTCTCCTTCTACTATCAAAACAATATCAACGGCATATCGTGCCATATTGGACTCCATTGATTTTAGTACCTACGTTTTCCTTTTCTGAAAAAGCTTTCATCGCTTCCTCTATGCATATATTCAAAAGCAGCAGTGACAGCAGCATCCTTTTCTTGTCCGCTTTTTCTATTTTGGTTTTTTTGTTTATTACTGCTTCTTGATTCTTATATAGTTGGAAAAGTATCCGTCGGTCTTCTTTGTAATCTACATGTATATCTTTCAAGATTTATTAGATTCTATTTGACATTGGCTTTTTCAATATCAATGAAAGCAATAAACAGTTTTTTATTAATCTCTAAATTTTTCTCAATAATTAATCGTAAAGATAATTTCTCGTGCACTTTCCTTTTCTGAACCCAAATTGCTCATCTGGCAAATTTTCTTCTACCTTCTTTTGTATACGACTATATATAATTTTCGTCAATATTTTTGAAATACGCGGTAGCATACTTACGGTTCTATGTTCTTTGCAAGTTTGAACATTTATTTTCTTTGCGATTGCAATTATATCGGCACTTTGAAAATCTTTTGGAATAATTCCGGTAACATATATTTTGTTCATCCGGTTGAACACTGCCTCTTTTGTTTTATTTCCTACTTTTTGGAGAAGTTCCCCGGGTATGTTATCTATTCCGTACATTTTTCCTAGGTTTAAAATAGTTCAATGATTTCTCAAATTCTTCTCTTAATATCACAGGCCCTATATTATCCACAGGTACGTGATTTTCTTATAGCAGAGTTATTAAGTTCTTCATCATCATAAAGTTTTTCGATACACTGTTTCCATTGTTCTTGTATTTCTTCGCTATTGATTAGTATTTTACCCTTATGATTTTTATTGTTGCTTAAATTCTTTCTTCTGTTCGGAAATTGTCTTCTTATGTTATTGAAAGCCTTCTCTGTATTTTCGTTCTTAAAATTTGTGTTTATTTCCTCACATTCTTGTTCAATCCATCGCTCTTTTGTCTTTCTTGCTTCTCTATCAACCTTTGTATTTTGTTATATTCAATTTGATTATTTTCAATTTTATATTTCCTCCTAATTTCTATCAATTTTAGTATTTCTTCCGTTAACCATGATTTCTATACTTTTTTTCTTTACCTAACCTAACCTAACCTTCTTTATCTGCCCTTTCATATATTCCCATTTTTCGTTAATACTTTTCTTATTTATACTTTCAGTATTTATTACTTTGTTTCGTCTCCAAATATTTTCTGGTTTATTTTATCCGTTATTAATTTGTTAATATTCCATCTTTCATTTGGTAAGTTGATTTTTATCTTTTTTTAATTGTAAATTACTTGTCATTATTACTGAATTTTGATCAGATTGTATATCTCCTCCTGGGTAGCTTTTGCACATTTTGACTTGGTTTTTGTATCTTTTTCTAATCATTATGTAGTCTTGGTATCTTCCAGTGTCTCCGGGTGCTCTGAAAGTATATCTTCTTCGTTTTGTTTGTTCGAACAAAGTATTTGTAATTATCATGTCATGGCTGATACAAAATTCAATGAGATGACTTGCTCCGGTGTGTCTTATTATAAACTTGTATTAGCGTGAGGTCTCTATGTGTTGCTGAGATTTTAAACAGAATGATTCGGTCATTGTATGCCGAAATAGTCTTGATTTTATTCCTTGTATTTTCATTTAGTACATATTTCCATTTAAAAAGTTCCGCTGTGGATAAATCTGTGCTTTCCGCTGCATATATCTCCACTTTCTCGCCACTTGACTTCGCTTACTCCTAGGATATCAACTTCTTGTCATCTCTTGTTTCAAGTTATCTAATTTTGCACGTTGTTTCAGCGATCAAATGTTCCAGGTTCCAATTTTATTTTTGTTTGAATTTTTTGCTACGTTCACAGCAGCATGCATGTTCCCTCCTGCAGAGTGTTGCACCAACGAGGGTGCGGGGTAACTTAAATCAGTCTGCATTGTTGCAGGTGACCGCCTATTGCCTGATGCACTTTTTATGGTGTATTCCATGGGTACAGCATTTATACGTTTCACTTTACATGCCATGTTCGTACTAGGAAAAATAAATACAGTGGTGGTTTACCGTTGTCTTCCACCGGATTTTCTGTTAGGGTTTACTCTATTAGTCGAGATGGTCCGGTTATTAGGCGCCAGATACTCGCCGACTCGCTCTAGATTGACATTTATCAATCCGACTAGGACATAACGTCATGAGCGAGTTGGCTGATGGTCTGCTGTTGTAGTTGCGGTACAATGCTTTAACCGTATTTACCGGCAGCAACACCCGCGACAAGTAATCCTCCGTTTTCGAGTCAGCGATCTAATGTGAGTTCCGATGTTAGCTTTTCTAATCAGCGCTAAGCCCGCCGAATAGAAAATCACCATCCTGTACGACGTGGACGTACAGAACTCACTTGTTTGTTGTTTCGTTTCTCCGTCGGTGGGGCAAGCACCATATGACGGTCGAGTGACTACTGACTAGAGAAGGGGACTCCAATTACAACAACCTGTACTCGGCAGGACACATATATATATATATATGTGTGTGTGTGTGTACGTATACGTAGACGAAACTTTTAAAACGACTATTAAAAAGGAAAAACAATTTAAGAAATTACCGAAAATTCGATAAAACCTAATAATAATAATTTTATTTTATCTTCTTTATAAAAAACGATATTTAATTATTTTTATTGTATTTCTTTAATATTTATAATTTTCTATTTGAGTTTTCCGACATTTTCTCCCACGTTGGTAATTCTTTCCCGATTAAGAGTTCGCAGTAAGTCACGCTCTCCGCTATTAGCGTTTTATTAACTCGCGCCATGATAACATCCCGTTAAATGTGGAAATCATTATCAGTGTCGTTAAATGTGAAAACTACCTTATGTCGTACCGTGTCGCTGCCGGTGCCGTGCTCATGTCGTGCCGATATCGTGCCGTTAAATGTGAAAACGCTCTTAGTAGTATTTCGATAATTATAAATAAAATTTACTACGAATGAATAAATTAATAAACAGTTCTATTTTTTAAAATGGAAAAAGAAACAATCACAAAATTGATTGAAAAAATTTTAAAATTTAAGCCGATTACGTTAACTAAATAATTATCTGAAGACGAACGAGCGATAAAAATTTTTCAATTTTGTATTCCGCAACTTTACGTGGAGGGGGAATTAAATTTGAAATTAGTCCTTCGTTTCGATTTTTTTTTTCTCTTATAAATAACGACAACGTAGGTTTATCTAACATAGTATTCTTTGTGCATTTTTTATCTACGCTTATACACACACACACATATATATATCATCATCATCATCATTTTGTTGCGTTTCCTTTCAGCAGGTTGTACGCCAAGAACCATTAGCCGTCTTATATTTTCCTGTTTCTAGCTGCGTTTATTATTTCGTACGTTTCATTAATACCCAGATTGGTTGTTATGTACTCCATCCTCTTCCTTCCTTTTGTTGTTTTTCCAATTTTCCCTCGGACCGCCAGCATAAAAATGCCTTCTTCTCGTATTTTGTGTCCGATATATTTTTCCTTTTTTTTCTTCAATGTCTTGGACGGTGGTTAGTTCATCGACTTTGCATCGATTCAACACATTTTTATTAGAAACGAAATCGGTCCGCGGAATCTTAAGCAGCCTTCTCTATACGTCCACATTTCGAAGGCGTTTAATTTTCTCTCGATTTCAGCGTTCATTGGCCAAGATTCTGCTGCGTATTTCAACACGGACCGTACGTAAAAACGTGCTATTGTTTTTCTTAACTCCAAAGCCATCTTTTTGTTCTCTAATATTTGTCCAAAATTCATAAAAGCTTGCTTTGCCATATCCGTGATTTTATTTCTTTCACATCCCGACCGTCATTTGTGAATATTGCGCCCAAATATTTAAACTCAGTTACCTGTTTTACTATTTTGTTGCCAATTTTGACTTTTGCGTCGTTACTATATATATATGTCGCGTGGGTGACATTCTCCTGTATTTTGGGTGAACTTTTTAGTTTTACTCAAAATTGAACCCGTCGATTACAATACTCGCATCACCATTTAAAAAAGAATTTTTCCACATTCGTACGCGATTATTTTATTCATATTACAGTCGATTTACGAAGTAATCGCAACTGTTACGTGCTCGGAAAAACTTTTACTATCGTTCACATCTCGAAAGCGGTAAGTAGAGAATTAAACGAAAAAAAAAGTAAACGCCCAAGTCAAATTCTGTTTTTACTTTGAAGAAAATTTAATAATTTTATATACACACACACACACACACACAATATCTTCCTTCACAAAGACTAATTTTAAATTTTTCAGCAGATGGCTCTGCCCTCTATAATTTTAAGTTAGACAAGAGATCAAATTGAACCGTTAAAAGCACCGATCGCAGATGTTACCTTTTCCGGAAAGAAAATCATTGGCTCAATTTTCTTCCTTATTGTTGATGATGATTACCATTGTTACCGTTTATTGTTAGGCACTTTATTGATATTTTATCAATTATCAAGTTTTCGTTTATAAAGTTTTCACGATTTCTTTTGCAGCTGTTAATATTTAACTCACTTTTTTTTTAATTATTGCTTCCAATCGTGTTTATACACACACACGCGCACACACACATATATATACGCTGCAATGTCAAATATATGTAGATAATAATAATAATAATCATCCATTTGCTTGTTTTATTGCAAACGTCACTCCCTTAGACCTATTCATTATTGGACAAGCAATAATTACAGAGTACAGAATTACCAAAAATTTCAACCTAACCTAAAATTCCTAAACGCAAACAATATTATAAATGACCTGGGAACTTCACCCAACATTAAAATCCTAAAAAAACAAAAAACAAAAATAACAATTAAAGTAATAAATATTTAGCGAAATCAACGGAACCGAGATCACGCGGGCCGAGAAACTTACACATTTTTCTCGAATATCAAAGATAAGATCAGTAATGAAAACTTAAATATAACTTTAACTCCCACACAGGACGTGGCAACTTCGGCCGGTACCTTCATCGCTTTCAACTAATAGATACACCGACATGTCATTACTGCACACGATAGATAAGCATCTCACATCTCGTATATACGCGCAAAGCTTACCAAAACCGAATAAACTTAAGTAACTAACATCATATTGTAATTTACAAACTAATGAGTTTTGTGAACACTGAGTAAAAATATAAATATTATAATTAAAAGTTAGGAATTTGAAAATAAAAATTTATGGCTAGATTACCAAAAAAAAAAATAAAAAAATAAAAAAATGAATTATACAATTCTAAAACGATAGAACCAAAAAAAAACAAAATAAAAAAAAATCACCCACACACGTACATCCGTTTCATAGAACCACCTTCGAAATTATAAACAAAAGCTCATAAAATCTTTTTTTTTAATAACACTTATTCCAAACGTAAGAAGCCAGCGTTTTGCAATGTCCACATTTATGGTTAATCGAGTCTTACAGACTCCGAAATTAAATTGTAGGCCACGTAAATGGCCTGCATGCGATAACCGGACTTATTAAAGCGCGGTACTTTGGTTTTATCCGTGCAAGCGGAAATACTACTTAAGAACATGAACACAATGGGTTTAGGTAGCACTCTGCTGCTCCTATCCAATGAATACTACTAGAGGTAAGAAAACAGGTTGGTATAAAAAGCTATATACAAACGATATAAATGATTTAGAAAGAAATATGTTTTTAAATAATAAAATAAATAATTCAACTTCCGTTCAACTGTTTTATCTCGTGTTAATTTGCAATTAAAACATAATCCTTAAATATTTGACTTCATACGGTCTCTGTATCACGTAAAGATTACCGGTGACATATTTTCATGTTTTCAAATAGATTAGACGCTGGATAAGTATATATTAAATTCTTTGTTTTCTCAGGATTTACAATTAATATAATAATAATAATAATAATAATAATAATAATAATGATAAAGATATTATATATATATACAATTTATGCACATTTATGTATTAGATGCATTTCTTTTCAACCGTTCCACGCTTGTTATCGTTTATTTTGTAGATGTTAATATATTTTACGATTTCTTTATTGCATGTTTTGTAAAATGCTTCAAGTGAAGGGCAATCGAACTATAATTATTATTATTATTGTTATTCGAAATGTATGTATATATATATATATATATATATATATATATATATATATATATATATATATATATATATATGACATTGTAGTTATCCACTTGTAAGGCTTGATTATCACTTTGTTTTCAACTTAAATGAAAACTGTATAATAGTTAGCTTCAATTGTAATTAAACAAAGAACAAAAATGTCGCTCCGGCACACTATGGAGTCGATTAGGACGAACAGGTAATTATTAAATACGATCGAATTTATATCGAATGAAACTGATTAATCGTTAATTTTCGGTTATCGAACATGTATATTACTAAACTTATCAATGACCTATTTTTAATATATTATAATATTTTATATATTTATTAATCGCCTATTTAGTTTGATTAATAATCATATTACGGCTGTTAAAGTTTACTATTGTTAATATGGTGAAATTTTAATTTTAATTTTTTTTTTTAAAACCCATTCCGGATAAGCAGTGGGGCAATTTAATTATTATTTTCTGTGTACATTGAATAATACGTGTGCTTAATAATATAACTAACGAATATTAATGTGTGTAGATTGAATTGTAAACTTATAGAATAACACAGAAATTACTGAAATTGGTTACATTATAAAGTAACGGTAATGATAATTCTTAGTCAACATTACCATTTATTATAACATAATAATGAAACAAGTACATATTTACATTATTAAAATAAATATTATTAATAATAATACTAATATTTATAACGTAACTACTATTCAAACGTTAGTTGCAAAATATCGAATACACAATGTAATTCTTACAAGTAACTCATGAATTCAAAGTAAATATATGTATATATATATATATATATATACATTTTTTTTTAAAATCATTATCTTAACTTATATTGGGATAACATTTGTATTACTGAATTAGTTAATACCATTACTTACTTGAAAATCACTACTACTACGATAACTACTAATATTTATTAACAATTTGAGTCAATGATCACTCTATTTTTTATAGTTAACTTTTCCCTCATTAAATCGTGAAAAAAAAAAGTAGCATTTTGTCTGCATTATTTCTGTCTAAGATTAATGACGTATTTGCGCATATATTATACTCATCTCTTAACTGTCTAAAACGTTTACATTCAAAGATTAGATGTTGCGCATTGTCAATGTTCATTGAATGTCCCGAGAGTACTTGTGCATTGAAAAAGGTGATATTCAGATGTTTCATTTTAAGTTTATTATATTTGGAAAGAAGAGATAGGTTTTCCGACCACTGATATCCTCTTCCCAGCGTGATTGCCAAACACTGTTAATATCATTACGAACCTTATTTTTTAGTAATTCCATAGCCGGTTTGGTTCCTAATGTTTACTTAATAACACTATTTGAAAAGTATTTAAGAGAAGTGACCATTTCTAAGCTTTCGACTATATTCTGAAATGATTGCTCGTCCAATAAGGAATAGATCTAAAGGAAGAATATTGGCAATCACACAAGAAGCTGAAGAAGAGGTGGTTCTATATAATGAGGAGATGTTTAGTATAAATTTTCTCTGGTGTTTATTGATTTTTGAGAGGAATCTTTTTGTTCAAATAAATGCAGGACCCGTATCTATAAACAGATTGAATTAGTCCTTTATAGAGTATAGTTCTTTCTTTATATGGTAAACCATAATTATTATGAAGTAACCCACGAAGTTTATCGTACAGCTTATTTCATGTTCATTCTATATGGGCTATAAAAGTAACTTTTTTATCTATTAATATACCATTAATTTTATCAACAAGACAGATCGATTTACCGGAGGATTATCTTTTGTTAACATTGTTCGTTATACTTTTGTTACCAAACAAAATTGATTCACAACAGAAAACGCTAATCCCATTTCGGTAATAATAGTTTCGAATTTTTGACAAACTATTTCTATTTTACTTAAATTTGCGTAGCGATTAATATTAAATAAAACACACAGATCGTCCGCGTAAGAAATTAATATTAAGATTTATTATTTCACAAATGTCAGAAAGATCATTACGAACTTTAGAATACAAAATGTTCCATAGGGTTGGACCCAGAATTTATCCCTGAGGTACTCCACAAGAAACTTGTTTTGTAGCAGTGGTATTGTTAATTTGAAGTCGGGTGTGTCTATTATGAAAGAAATTGATGATAATATTAATTAGACGAGGATTCATTCTATAATCTTTTACTATTTGAATAATAGCGGACCATTTGCAATTATCGAAAGCTCCTTTAATATCAAAAGTTATGACAAAAGCGGAGGATCCGTTTGTTATACGTATCGCTGTTACTAACTTATAAATTGCACCTTCAGCAGAATGGTCTTTTCTAAAACCAAACTTGATTTTCATGCAGGATTTGTTTTTCATCAATTTCGTGTAATATAAGTATGCAATAATTATTTTTTTCACAAATTTTTCCGAAGGAGTTTAAGAGCGAAATAGGTCTATAACCTGAAACTTCCATCTTATTTTTTTGTTTGGTTTGTATTATAACAACTTTACATCTTCAATTTTTCAAGCAGACGGGAAGAGTTCAGCTTTAAGACATTTATTAAAAATAGAGACTAGTGTAAATTAGGAAAATTTATATTTATGAGTTTAACAATTTTATTTGAAATCTTATCACTGGCTGATGCTTTCCTATTATTAAGAGATTTAATAATATTCGTAACTACTTCTCTATTAGTCTTGAGACTTCGAGAAAATTTTCCAGTATTCATTAATTTTAAATCGATATCTTTTTTATCAGGGAAGAAAGTAGTCCAAGAAAATTTTGCACTTTTCATGATCGTCAGAAACGTTGTTGTTTTGGTATTTAATTTCAGATATACTGAATCTTTTAAATGTTTCCATAATATATTTATAAGGTTTACCCCAAGCACTAGACTTACTGATGAATCGTTTCCAACTGTTAAGTTTGGTTTTAACAATTAGTTTTTTATATTTTCGGTTCAGTACCTTAAGCACTATATTAAATATCGGACGTTTAAAATTACTCTTTATTTTCGATTTTTTTCCCCTTATTATAATAATAATATCGCTATTAAACAGAGAAATTGAAAATAATATTACTGAAGAAGAAACAATATTTTATTCTAGCCAGGAACCGGTCAATATGAAAAAGTAATAAAAGGCAAAGATAGTCGAATTTACGTACGTCTTGAACCAATGCAGTATTTGCTACTTCCTTCTGATAAGAAAATACGTATAAATTGGGAAAGTCTTCCATTTGTTGACCCGTTAAAATATGCAAGAAATGTTTTCGTTACGGGCACCTAGATAAGTTCTGTCGTTCTTCATAAGAGTTCGTGTCTTTTGCCGAGAAAGTGATGAAAGAAAACATTTACAGCAATTGTGTTCATGCGTATATTAAGAAATCAACTAATAATAACGTTAATTTATCGAATGTAAGTTTGATTGGTAACGCAATTAAGGAAGTAGTTGATCACTCTGTGTATGATCGAAACTGTCCAATTTATCAAAAAAACATAAACTATATTACTGCGCGTACAAATTATGGCTATTCAAATTAGAGATGCTTTTATGTTGATAATTGTGCGTCTGCCCAACATTTATTTATTAGATATTTGCATAAATCAATGACTGAAGTTGGTATTATATGTGAACCTTATGTGGGGTAAATAATAAAATATTCGTAAATACTTCTCTTTATGATTATTATTTAAACAATAGAATTGCGGTGATGATAATTAACAAACAAATCGTACATAAACTTATCCAGATAGTTGATAGCCTAATATCAATTAAAATAGATAATTATTTATTAATAGGCTGTTATTTGTCACCCAATAAGACTTTAATATACGCTTACCTAGACTTGAAAGAAGATTTACGACTAGTAAAAATTCCCATAGCAATAACCTTATAATTTTAAATAATACTTACACCTACCTTTGAAAATCATAATAGAACTAGCATTATAGATTACCTCATAGTTTCTCATAAAGTTTATTCAAGATTTTGAAATTGTTCGGGCGGAACTCACCTCTCATAAACTCCTTCGTATTACTTTACACGATTCATTTACCAAAGATATCAAGGACAAATATAATAAAATCAATTTAAATAAATTAATAGCTATTACCAGTGACGACATTATTAATAAATACATAGAGATGATATTACATTAATTAATAACGTCAAAGTGATTGATGAAAAAATAAAATGACTGGTGGTCGAAAGAGTTACAAGAAGTCAAAGATCAGATACATATATTAAAACAAAGTAGTCATGTACATGTTATACATAAATATATATATATATATATTTATATATTCATTGTAATCGAGGTTGGTATAGGAGTATACATGGACTGAGCGCAAGTCGGTTCGTCATAATTATTATTTATTTATTTATATGTTTATTTATTTATACATTTATTTATTTATATATTTATTTATTTATATAGTTATTTATTATATTTATTTTATTTATCGCTTAGAACGTTGTTCCCGAACGCGTAAACAGTCTATTTCCTATTAGATTAATGTTAAAATATTGTTTTATCGAAGTGGTTATAAATGTTTGTTTTTGGTTCTTCGTTTATTTATACTGACAAGCGTGCATATAATCGGATATTATATTAACGTTTTTATTATTTATTACGTAAATTTTGCAATATAGAAGTGGAATTTCGAACTAAATTTGAAAATTGAATTTATAATTATTATTATAGACATTTTACCAAGTCGTTACTTTTTTATTAATTGTTTTTACTGTTATTATTTTTACAAATTGTTTTTTTTTTTTTAAATATATAACTCTGTTTTTGAAAAATATCGTGCATTCTTAATACGTAGTACAAAATTTAACGTTCCCGCCAAGAAATACTTAAATTTAAAGAATATAATTCGCTGATTCATTTTATCCTTGTTTCGAACCACTTTCGATATACTCGTACTTTCTTTTATTATATTTACTTTTGAAATGGCTAAAAATTATTACTGGGGGGGTAATTTTAATAATATCTTACTTGTAAATTGCGAATTAGTCTTATGTTGTAAAGTAAGACCAACTGTACAAGGTGAAAATGTCGAAGGTAAAATAAATTTGATTGGCATTTCTTCTAGTAGAACCGAAGCTAATGGTTAAGTAATTAGTACACGTCGTTTGTATTTCTAAAAATTTTTCTTCATTTTTATGCGAAGTAAAATTTGAAATAATATTGATTTTAAAAAAGTAAAAAATTGTTACATCGTCGAAACTTCTGCAAAATTTTATTCTAAAATCGTTAATCTTAAAAAGTAATTTTAAGGTAACGATATTACGTTGAACCGGTTAACAAGTCGTTTCTAACTTATTGTAAAGTTAATTAAAGATTTTCGTCCCGCCAATCCGAGCTTTGGTAATCGCTGGACAGTTGTCTATAGATGTTATTAAAAAAATAACCCACATACTATAATGTATTATTTATACATAATAATAGTGTATATAAAATCGTATATTAAATTAATTTAAGTTAAATATTACTTATGTAACACGTAAACGTTATAATAAGTGTGTATATAATAAAGAGCTAGGTTGTAATCTAATTGACACTGTTATTGATGTTAATAATTTGAATATCGCTAATATTAATGATTATAACAAGATTAATGAAATAGCTAAGTTACAGATTGAATATAGGTTTACCTTGGCGCGATATAATTAAATTATTATATATATATATATATATATATATATATATATATATATATATATATATATATATATATATATATGAATGCATGTAACATTATTTTTAAAAAAAGTATATATATATGTGTGTGTGTATAAAGGTAATAATAATAATAATAATAATAATAATAATAATAATAATAAATTAATAATAAAAAATAAAAAAATTAAAAAAGGAGAAAAGTGATAATTGGGTAAATGCGTGTTTTGTTTTAATAATGTGGTAATTAAAGTAATATTAATATTTTATGGATGTATGCATATATATATATATATCTGTACATGTGTGTGTACTATATATATTAAAAAATGTTTTTTTTTCTTTAGTTTTTTTGGGGGGGGTCCTCAAATTCGTAAAAATACGATGGAGTAAATTTATTTCTAAATAGAATAATTAAGTGAACAGAGTCCATCCAATTAATTTGCGGGACTAGTCAATCCATTTTATAATTAAAATTTATATAAAGTTTATATTATTAGTATAAATGTAGATGAGTTTTTCCGAATGTTATTTCAGATATTGTAAAATTTTTAAATGTTCAGAATTCATTATTTACTAATTCGGCACCGCTGATGTTTGTAAATTCAGCGCTGCTATGATTGCATGCTGTTAGGGTGTGCTTTACGTTATCAGTCGTATTGCATATTACACATCAGTATGCTATTCTGTACTTATGTATTAAGTATTTAATAAATTTTATAATAATAGAAAAAATTACGGGAAGGGATTAGTAATTTATAAAAGTGTAATTTTACCAAATATACTGTACGGCGGTATAATTTATATCGATATGATTAATATTAAACGACGATTCAAAACAGATTAAAGACTTTTCACCGAGTTATCGCCGTCAAGTTAAAAAAAGTGATATAGAACAGTCAGCTTTATATAGCCGGCATCGTCTCGTTGCTAGTAATTAAGCCACTAAAATATGAAATAGAGAAACATATTAACACCTTCCTGATAAAGAATAACATAAACATAAATCACGAATTTATCAACATACCATCCGTATTATCTACATGATAAGAAAATGAGTTTAAAACAGTATTGATGATTACTACATAGAAAAAAAAATGTATCGAATATTATCGGACGAATATAACGGTTTAGAAAAACAATTATTTCCAACTATAGACAGCCCCGACCAAATAACGTTGTATTTACTCTGAATGATTTTAATGTACAGTTCATCAGCGGACGTGGATTATTTAAAAATTAATCAACTAAATTTTCATACGGTTCGATTTTATCGTACAACCTCCGAGATGGTCAGGAGTTTGTATTTTAAATAAATTTGCGCAATCCTTTTTTTAATTAACCTAAACTTTAGCAATAATAAAAAAAAAGACGTTTCCTTCCGAAAGCTACGTAATTTACAGACGTGTTTGACTTGTCTCAAAATAATAAGTTAGTTTGCTAATAATTGTGAATATATGTACATATGTATAGGTTATTATTATATATATATATATAGACCGTTTATCAATATTCTCGTGTTCCCCTGTGACAGTTTATACCGCTACTTTTCTCGTAATTTAAGCGTAGAAAAGTTTAGTATTGCGAAGTCCCAAGTTAAAATATTGTGGCATTAAGCCCCCTTCCACCCGGATGACCTTTATTTATAATATGGGCTATAAATCACCACATAATGCGTTAATACGTTCGAAGAAATTTAAGAAAACTGCGATATATATATATAATGGTATATATCGAGTGCATACCATAAATGAACGTCTTGTTAAATAAATTTAATACATAATAATAATCATAATTTGTTTAATTTTTAATAATGTAAAGGCAAACATTTTTATTCTTCATTAGCTATTTTCAATCTACTGCTGGATCTCGAAGTTCCTTCTATTTTTCCCTTGCCCAATCTTTTCGGACTTCATTTATATCGTCAACCCAACGTGTCAGTGGTCTGCCTATTCTACGGGTTCCGTCTGGAGTTCACATTGTCACTTTATTTACAAGAAGTTCCTGGTGTCTTACCAGATGACCAGCCCATCTCCATTTTGAATCTTTTATACTTAGTACTATGCCCTTTATTTTTGTTGTTTCTCTAGGCCATTTATTTTCTTTCTTAGCTTTCAGTGTTATGCCAATTATTTTCCTTTCGATTCTTCTCTTAGCCTTTCCTTCATTGCTACTGTTGTATTCCAACTCCCATAGGTCATTAGAATGCATTGATTAAACGTTTTTCTTTTCAGACTTATCTGCTTATTTTGTAAAATATTTTTTAGTTTTCCACATGCTAAGGCGGTCATTTTGATTCTTCTCGTTATTTCCTCCTCTATTCTATTGTCGCCTTTCATAATCTGTCCTAAGTAACTGAACGATGTTACTTCCTGTATTTTCCTCTGATCTATCATAATATTACTGGTGTAGGTGAATTTATTTCGCAACAGAACTGTCTTGGATATGATGATTTTTACTCCTATCTTCTATATCTTCGCTAAAGGAGCACTATATTGTCCGCATATCTAAGATGGTTGACATACGTTTGTCCAGTTTTTAAACCCTTACTATCCAATTTTAATTACTCAAATATTGATTGTAAGGCCGCAATGAACAATTTAGGTGACATCGAATCTCCTTGTCTGATACCCCTGTATAGGTTAACGTCTTTTTCCACTGGGCCAACTTGTATGGTAGTCTTTGCTTTATTTGTATATGTGTTTTATAATTGATATTTAAAGGCAAAAATTATTACTTCGGTTTGATTATGCATCGCAAGGAACAATAGAAAGTTCAGTTATATGCGTTTATGTATGTGTTTGTATATATATATATATTTTACGACGGTCGTCGTATGTCACGACGAAGCAAATAATTAAATGATTATTTATATTTAATTAAGGGTATACGATGTAAACGTTAAATAAATGAATTATATAAATATTTATTATTAACGTCCGTGAAGGTAACGGAAAAAAGATGTATTATTATTATTATTATTATTATTATTATTGTAAAAAACCTGGTTTGAGATACGTCAGTTGTGTTCACAGAATAATAACAATAATTAAGTTATATAACGCCGTCTTTGGCAACCAATGTTTTCCTCTTACCAAAGCCTGGAAAGTCGCCTGAAATAGTCTCGTCGTACAGACCTATCTCGTTGCTTCCTGTTCTTTCGAAGACACTGGAAAAATTAATTTTAAAACGGTTGTTTCCGATATTATCCACGAATGCAATTATTCCCGATTTTCAGTTTGGGTTCCGTAGGCATCACAATACTGTAGAGCAGGTTCATAATAAAGGTTATCGAAAATAGCTTGGAATTTGTACGGCGGTGTTTTTGGATGTTCAGCAGGCTTTTGATGGGGTGTGGCATCAGGGATTGTTGTATAAACTTAAATTGCTGCCTCCTCACTCTTTCTATTTACTGTTTAAATCGTATCTACAAGAGAGATATTTTCGAGTGAAGGTGGCCGATGAATACTCGGATATTTTTCCAATAAGGGCCGGGGTCCCACAAGCTCGGTCCAATATTATACCTAATCTATACAACCGACTTCCCGACGCTCAGTAATACAGAAGTAGCTTTGTACGCGGATGACGTAGCTATCTTAGCAGTGGATAAGTGTGAAAACATAGAAAAACATCCAACCTGCAAAACATACAGCGATATCAAAATAAAATACTCAGAACTATTACTGCAGCCCCCTGGTGTACGTGTCAAATTTTACCCTCCATAGTGACTTGAATCTTATGTTTGTGGAGGATGAAATCAAAATACAAGCAAATAAACATGTCGCCCGACTTTAGCGTTCATACGAATCCACTTGCTATCAACCTGCTGGATAACTCTGGCGAAACCCGCAGATTGTGGCGAAATAAGCCTTTAGACCTTGTTTAAACATTATAGCGTTTCGAGGGAGTACTGCTGAGTACTAACCCCCCACAAAACACTTTATTCGCTTAAATCAATCACTTGATGACCATCAGAGAAAAAAAAAAGTGACGGCGCGCGCCTCTATGGCCAGGGGGTAGCGTGTAACCGGTTAATATAGTAAAACTTGAAGAGGTGGGAGAGTTTCGAAAAGATGGAAGGAAAAAGAGTTTTAGTGGGATAAAGGGATTTTTAAAAAAAGTGAGTACAAGTTGTGGTCTGGAACGAGAACGATGCTAGACAGAATGGAAGACGAAGTCACAAATCAGGTTAGTTCATAATAGCACTATAATTAATTAATGTAAAAAAATTCGTCAATCATTTATATATTTTTTTTTATATATATATATATTTTTTTACCATCTTATGTATATGGGAAAATGTACGTGTAAAAATAATAAAATATTATTGTTATTATTAATACGTTTATTTATTCTTGTACGTATATGTATACACATTTGCGTATAATAGTTAACAATTTATGCGAGGTTCACAAAACAACGAAGTCTGTATGCGGTAAGCCTATATGAAGATCCTGGTAATATGTATATATATATATATATCACGTATTGAAATTATTTTATACGTAGTCCATAAATATTGATTTCGAAAAGTGCGAATGTTGCCGTAATAGATGTCTTCATTTTCTTGTCATCATTATCATCATTGTAGGTGGAAAATTCAAATTTTTTATTTATTTATTTTTCTCATTATAGTAAATTGCGAAACGATGTTCAGAATAGTGAAGATGAATTTGAAATGTAAGGTGTCCGTTCTGAATAAATAACTATATATATATATATATATATATATATATATATATATATATATATATATATATGTATATGTATAATACACACACACCAATAAAATAAAAATAGCCTTTCAAACTGAGCTTGTCCAGAAAATTTATCTCCCTTCACCCTTATTATCGAGGTACTTGTGATACTGTTAACGATGGTGATGTTGTCTGTCGACCTTTTGGTAGGTTTTATTAGAGTTTTCTCCGAATCAACTGTTGAAAGTTACCAAAGTCCACCGTTACATGCTAAAAATGTTTTTTTTTTCATGTTGCACTGGATTTATTCTCTTTTATATCTGTCTATTCTATATATCTATCTCGATTGTGTCGTGAATGTATTAAAAAAAATGAAAAAAATAAATAGAAAAACCAAAAGGTTAAAGCGTATAGCGAATAAATTTGAATTATTAACGGGACACTTTACTAGTGTCCGATGAAATAATTACGTAATATGAATGTCCTTTATAACGTAGTGCATCGGTGTATGTGTTAATGTGTGTGTGTATTGAGCAGGATTGAGTTAATAAATAATAGTAACGCGTACCGGCGAGGATGGTTCGTTTTATTATTTAGATTCGTTTCTTTAATAATTAAACGAAGCCATCTTTTTAACAAACGTTTCACGGTCCAATCGTCTCGGGGGATAATGTCGATATTAGTCTGGCCGTCGGAACTGAATTAAAATTCGGCGTTAAAAAAAAAAAAAATTAGACTCGGCAAAATGTGTATTTCGAGAAAAACAAGGCGTATTGAGACAAAAGTCAGTAACGTCGAAACTCCGAAAAAGAATATCGAATATTTAATGCGGCGCTGAAATGTGAACATTATATGAAGCGAATATGAGTATGTTACTAAATGTGGGCTTAGAAGATAATGTAACGGATAGAAAAATGCGAAATGAACTGGTTACGACGGTAAATTGAAGTATTAAATCAGATAACGATTAACTCGGATGGGTCGTATACTTCGATATGTGAGATTACTTCGGAATATTCTCGAAGGTACGACCTGAGGTAAACGATCCTGTTATTAAAGGACATCCGCTTAGACCGAGAGATGGATGGATTACTATCATGTCAATGGACCAGAATTAGGACTGTATTAATGATGGTGACCATTTTTCCGATGACGGTATTAAAGGTTCTCTTATATTTGTATTGTTGTCTTCTATATTACTAATATTACTTTGTGATGTTGTGCGAAATTAAAAAAAAATTTTCTGCGTGTATGTTTGGAGGGAGTAAAGCCGACGCTGGTTAATATTATCCGAACATCAGCGATACGTGTAATAATTTCGAATATTAAAAAAAGTAGACCCGGGGTTCGATGTTTACCGTCCGAATGGATTGGTATAAAAATATGAAATTATCCCTATCCGTTCGATGGATCCACTATACGAATTTCCCGGTGCAAGTAAACGTTCGTGAAATAAGGCATTGTTTTTTTTCTATAATAGAATAAGGACCACCCTATGGTATTACTCCGTTACTGGTGATTTAATATCTCACCTCTCCCTGGAAAACCCGGTGAAGAAAATTATGTAACCGGTGTCGTTATTTGTAGGTAGAGGCGTGCACAGCCTACTTCGCATATACGTATATGTATAAAGTGTTGTTGTTGTTGTTGTTAGAAAATTGCGTTGACAAAAAGAAATTTCGGATATGAGAAAAATGGGTAAGTAGCGATGGTGGAAAGAAATGAAAATAAAAGTGACATGTAAGAATTTTTGCGGTTGTAAGAAAATTATATTATATATATATATATATATACTCTAGTAGGCTAGCTGGACAACCTGGGAGTAATAGATACGCTATGTATATGGGGGAAAGGTTTGTTACGGTTCCTGTTGAAGGAATGAATGAAATTTAATAAAAATAAACGTCATCCCACTAATTTATTGCGCTTTCCCACCTGACCCTGCCTCTTTACTCTGAAGGCGGCCCCCTATAATAGGATTGCGCCCTATTTTCTCGGGCTGTCTGTTATATTTCACTTTACACCCGCTTAACACGCTCCTTTGAAGAAAATATTAGCACCGATCCCAGTCTCGCTAAAGCGGATCGTTTTCGAAGGGATTTTGTGGTTGCTTTATGGCGAAATTCAGTGATACAACAATAATAATAATAAAAATGACTATGATAATAATATTGATAATAATAATAACGTTAATAATAATAAATTAATAACAATAATAAATTAATAATAATAATGATAATATCTTTTCTTTTGTGTCGTCTTTTTGTCAGTCCCTTCGACCATCGAATCGGATTAGATTTTTTGCGGCGGCGCTCTTGCGGTTGGGTGTTTGCAGTTGGGTCATGACGTTATTTCATTTTCCGTTTGTACCTGTAAATGATTTTTCTTTTATAACGAAAAACGACGACCTCAAGACCGTTTCTATCAAATAACACTTTTCACTCTGCTTCTGTTGTCGTTTCGCGTCTTTAATGCCGTCTGACGTTAAGATTTAAGATGTAGAATGTCGCGTCACCTTCATTGTCTTATTATCATTATCATTTTTATATTTATCATTGCAGTTTATTGCTATAGTTTTATCATCATCATTATTATTATTATTATTATTATTATTATTATAGTTATCGTTGTAACTTTGTTAATTCTGAGCGATTGAACACGGAAGACTAGGAAAACTTTTATTACGTGAAATTACTTCGGTACTTCTTACTTCGATTTATGACGATCATTAAAATTATTATTGTTAGTATTATTATTATTATTATTATTATTTGTTGTTGTTGTTGTTAAACAATTTGCTTAAGGAACTAAAAATTGATTTATTAAACTATAAACGTCGCCAGGAGAAAATATTAATATCATTTATTTTTTGTTAATTTTTTATTTATTTAAAGACGCTGGATTAACGAGATCATTTGTATTTGCGTTTGTGAATTCTTTATACGTTATACGAATTATGCCTTGTGAGGAATTTTAGGAGTTTTTCAATTATTTGGGTAGTATCCTGTAATATCGTTTGTATTGTATTATTTGCGAGTTTGTGAATATTTCCTGAATTATGGTTTACATTCTAATAGTACACGCTCTATTGTCAATTGAGTACTGCATGCGAATAATGAGTACTGCATGCGAATAAATTTGGGGGGGGGATCTCTATTCGGCGAGTGTTGCGATGTGAGCCGTGTGTGTCCTATACGCAATCCGGTTAATGCTACTTTTTCTCGTCTAACTTTTTGTTCCGTTGTTATCTACCTAGTATTGGTTTAATCTGATAAAGGTGTGCGTCTGAGTGAAATAAGTTTCCCAATGTTGTTGGTATAGTTCTGAATTTTTTTTTGTGTTACTATATAAAAAAATAAATGAGTGTAAATCTGACGTGTGTATAGATTTGACTGTATTTCGAATTTTTCTATACGTTTTAGCTGCTTTATCTATGGCTTCGTTTTTCGCAATTCTTTAGTAAGCCGGAGTCCATATAAACGTCAGCTGGTTGTTTGCTGAAGTTAAATTACGGATAATATATTTTAGATTAGTCCGTGTATATTAGATATTTATTCGGATGTGAATGCTTTGTTATGTATTTTAAGATTTTGTATATTGTTATAATTGCGGCCGTGTAGACGAAAGTTTCTGAAGAAGAATGTAAGATTCGTTAGGTTTTCAGGTAAGCGGAAGTGGTTTTATTTGCAGATTTTGAAGTGCCGGTGTATATTTGTATATATCCGGGATATTCTTCTTTAAGAATATCGTAGAATTTAAGTTTCGCTTCTCATATGCTGGTCTGAGCAACGGACCTGACTTTTTGAAAATTTTATCACATTATCAGTAGTCGGTTGACGTTTGTATTTTGCTAATAATTTGTTTTTATTTTTAATCAATTTTCCGCAATTTGCGATTTTACGAATTAATGAAACAAAACGAAAACGTTATCGCTATAAAAAAATTTTATTACGGCGAAGCTTTTCGACAATTACGTCATTATTAAACGTACACAAAAAAAAAAAAAACAAAAAAACCTTGCATATAAATTAACTGTACTATTTATATAACAACAACTTATATATTTGATAATTTGATATACATTTAACTAGCCGGAGGTAATTTACTGTTAAATTTATTTTTACAATAACATTTACTTATAAAACCGATTTTAAAATTAATCCTTTATCAAAATTAATTCGTAATTTTTCTAATAATTTTCTTTTTTATAAATGTATATTCTACGTATGAAATTTTTATCTGTTATATTTTTTACGTTATGTTTTTCTTCTCTACAATGTTTTCAAATAAAGTGACTTATCGTTATGTTCGTTTTTATGCGAAATAAAACCTTCTCTTAGTCTATTATTTATTTATCGTCCCGGTTCGCCTATATGAAATGTATTACATTTTCTGCAGTTTATTCTGTATACTATTCCATTATTTTCTATTTTATTATTTTTTTTTTTTTTCAAAATAGTATATATTTATTCAAAATTACGGAAATATATGTTATGAAAACTCTACGGTGACAGTCCAATTAAGTTTGTTGCCACCTTATTTTACAATATTTTAACTACATTTTTAAATAATAATAATATTGTCGCAAATTCATTTCGATAATGTTTTATTATTATTTATCGCTACCGTAATATTCAGTCATCATCATCATTTTAGTGCGGTCCTAAGGCTGGTAGAACGCCATAGTTCTCCAACATTCCCGGTTTTCTGCAGTTCTTTTTAATTCGGTGTAATTTTCTAACCCGGTGTCTTCTAGTAAAGTTGTTACAAACGTATTTCTCGATCTTCCACGGATTCTTTTTCCTCGGATTTTTTACCTTCAATCATATCTCGCAGTAATCCGCCATGTCGAAGTACATGGCCAATTCGAGTTATCCGTGTTTTTTCCTTATTCGATTGATTAAGGACCTTTTCTCTTCAATTTGCTGGAGCACCTGTTTATTTTTTACTTTTTCTCCCAGCTTATCAGCTCCATTTTCCTCCAAGCCCGCATTTCAAACGTTTGTAATTTTTCAATATTCCGTTTATTTAACGTCCAGGTTTCAGCACCATAAAGGACTACGGACTATACATCTTCAATATCCGTTTTCGAAGATTCAGCGGCATTGACATTTGTCTTAATATACCTTGCTTCTCATGAAATGCGTATACTCCAATCCGATGGCTAATTAAATGCGTATACTCCAATCCGATGGCTAATTTCATCATCACAGTACAGATGTTCCGTTATAATCTGGCCGAGATATTTAAACTTCTGTACTTGTTCAATATTTTTTCGGTCAATTTTTATAATTTTCTTCCAATCTTCATTATTTTTGTTTTATTTACATTGATTTCCAAGTACCTTGCCTATTTTATTTAAACGGTTTATCATCTTTTGGAGCATACGAGAAGATCCGGCTAATATCACCTGGTCATCCGCAAATTTTATTGTTTTTAATTTTTCTCCTCCTATGTGTATTCCATAGTTTGTGTGTTCAAACGTCTCGTTAACTATTTAAGTACACGTTGAAAAGATATGGCGACAACAAACATCCTTGCCTTACTCCTTTATTTACCATTTGATGGGTATAAATCATCATTAATTATAATTACCGCTTTTTGTCGATCATAAAGTTTATATATAAGCCTGAGTATGCGTTGAGGACATCCTATTTCCTCCAACAACGGGAAAAACTTATTCCAACGCACTTTATCAAATTACAGTAATCAATGAAGCATATGTAAATATCACGATTTATACTCATCATTCGCTCTCCAATATTCCGCAATTATTGCACCCCGTGTAGCCTTGTGTTTACGAAATCCAAACTGAAATTTATTTAGATATATTTCTATATATCGTTCCAATCGTTTTTTGATTATTTGCAGCATTATTTTCGAAGCATGCGGAATTAGGCTTATCGTTGTAAAATCTTCACATTTATTTGCGGCTGATTTTTTCGCTATTGGTATACCATTACTGTTGCGCACCGATCATCCTGCCATTTGGACCGCCTGTATATCTTCGAACCCAATTTAAAAAGTTCATCTTTTAACTTTTTCCCGCTGTTTTCTATCAATTCTGCGGGAATATTATCAATACCCGGTGCTTTATTATTTCTTAGCATTTGAAGAGCAACGTCAAATTCATGTCTCATTACACCGTCATCTAACCTAACTGACCGCCTACTTCTTTTGGGAACCACTTCAATGAAGATTTTTCTTCATACAATTTTTCAACATATGTCTGCCAGACTTTCTTTTTGTCCGTTACAATTTCATTATCGTTATTATCATTTATCGCTGTTGTTTTGATACCTTTATATTTCTTCGTCAGCTCTTTTACTTTTTTATATACCAAGTCCCGCCTTCCTTGTCTTTCCAGTTTCTCAAGTTGTTGGCACTGTATGTTCCACCATTCTATTTTAGCTTTTTTACAATCTCTATTAATCTGATTTTTCAACGACTTTGTATTTTAATCTTCCTATCTTACTCGTATCATTTTTATATTTTCTTTTCTCATCCATTTTTTTATAATATTTCTTCAGTATAACTTGCGTTTAACTTGTCCCATTTTACCGATTATTTTTTCTATATCATTTGTACCGCTGTCGTCCTTAACCGTAACTTCTAATTTCTTATCTGTTTCTATGTGGTACTTTATACAGTGTCATCCTTCAGTTTATCAATATTTGATTTTGTTCTTGCATGTTTTTTTACAAAAGTTTTCTTGAGCATTGCCTTCGTAATAACTAAATTATCGTCGGAATCTTCTGCGTCTGCTTCTGGATAAGCTATGGATTTTTTTACCTGATTCCTGTATCTACGTTTTACCAAGATGTAATAAATTTTGTACCTATGTTTATCTCCCGGAGATTTCCACGTATAGCGTCTCCGTTTTGGCACGTTGTACCACACGTATTTTTTAATAAGAAATTGTTTTTGTCTGCAGAATTCAATTAGGCGATCACCGCGACTATTTCCGTTTCCTAATCCGTATTTACCAGTTATTCCATTTTCAGGGATTTCTCCAACTACCGAACTCCAGCCACCCATTATGATGACATTGTCTTTATTTCGTGTTTTTTCCAACAGCTCTTCCAACTTCCCGTATGCTTCTTCAATTTTTTCTTCATTACTGTTAGATATAGGTACTAAAACCACTACCAGGTCTACACGATGAAAAACGTGCTAACGGGAACCTATTTTCAACGGTATTAATATCTAATAACGCTTCTGCTGACATCTTATTCAGTACGAAAGCTACATTGGCCGTTGTTACTTTTACCATGTATAACTTTATATTCTCCACTAACAAATTCTCCTGCTTCGATCCAACGTGTTTCACTTATTAATGTCTATCGCTTAATTTTCCATTTATCGTTTAATAGTTTCTAATTTCCCAATTCGGAACATGGTGAGTTACTTTTAGGCAAGGATTTCGCTTGGTGTCCACCGAGAGAGCCTTGCAACTCTCACTGCCGGGCACAGCATCAAGACATCTATCGTTGCTACGGAGTTTGCCGGTACTATTTATTGTATTTGAACTTTTCATGGTTTAACGTGAAAAAGATTAAGACCGCGCTCACATTGGATACGAATTGCTATCGTACGTAAACGGTCGTACGAATTGAGTGCGCACACTGTACTCGTTCGTTCGTACGAACTGGGTGTTTTTCTCAGTCGATTGCAGAATGAATAATAATTCGTATCTCTTAGATAGTTCTCTGTTTCATAATGAATAATAATTCGTATCTCTTAGATAGTTCTCTCCTGAATTGAAGACCACGGCAGCGTCGACGCCATCGTAGAACCAAATGGGTGCGTGAAATATATTTGAAAACAGACGATTTCGCTGAATTTCATCATATTATGACAGATTTAAATAGCGATAAAAATTTATTTTACGGTTATGTGCGCATGAAGAAAGAAACCTTTGAATATATAATTAATGTAATGCACCCTAATTTATCTAGATACAGTAATTTCCGCAATATCACCTGAAGAACGATTAATAGTAACCTTGAGGTAACAGAATAAAATACACTGTTTTTATTTACAACTTTTTATTATATATTTTTATTATATATTTTTATTATATATTTTTATTATATATATATATATATATATATATATATATATATAATATATATTATATGTATATATATATATAATGTATATATATATAAAATATATATATTATATATGTATATATATATAAAATATATATATATTCTCGTATATATATATATAATTAATGATTTGGGTAATAATACACACAAAAAAAACTACAATGATAAAAACCGCGAATAGAAATAATACACTAAATAATAAACAAGCTATGTGGATCTAAACAAGAAACAGCGGCATACAAAAATATCATTCAAACGTACGAATACGTACGAAATATCCCAACTTGCTGGGATCGAATTCGAATGTGGGATCTATACGCACGTATACGTACGACTAACTCGCATCCAATGTCAGCGCTCTCAACCACTTCTAAGAATTGGGATCGTTCGTACATTTTCGTACGTATGCGTACGAGTGATTTTCGTACGAAAACGGATGGAATGTGAGCACGGCCTAAACCTTAACGGTATTTAATGAAAGAACACCTTCGGCAAGTGAATCTTCCGCCGTTTTTCTATCAACGATTTGTTGTCAGTTCCAGTTTAGCTTTATTAATCAAGTCCGCCGAACAAGAAATTGCCACCCTGCACGGCGTGGACGTAGAGAACTCACGTGGTTGTTGTTTCGTTTCTCCGCCGGTGTGACTGGCGCCATATAGTGGTCGAGTGATTACTTACTAGAGAAGGTGACTCTAGTTACAACAACCTGTGCCCCGCAGGGCTATTGTACTTTTTAAAGATTTTTAAAGAATTTATAAGTGTATTTTCCCATATATTTAATTGATATATATATTTTTTTTATTTTGTTGAGGATTGTTATTTTTTAGTTTTATTCCATAATTGATCTACTATAGTCATAAAAAATTATTTAAATTAATTTTCAAGGATAAAATAGAAAAAAATGAGATATTACAAAACAATATGGATTATACAGAATAACTCGAACAAAATATAACAAGTTTTATGTTGACGAAACGGGGCGATAAATAAATAATAGACTAAGAGACGGTTTTATTTCGCATAAAAACGAAAATGACGGTAAGTCAGTTTATTTGAAAACAATGTAGAGAAGAAAAACATAACGTAGAAAATATAACATATAAAAATTTCATACGTAGAATATAAATTTATAAAAAAGAAAATTATTAGAAAAATTACAAATTAATTTTGATGAAGGATTAATGTTAAAATCGGTTTTATTAATAAAGCTTATTCTAAAAATAAATCTAAGAATAAATTACCTCCGGCTAGTTATATTAAATGTATAAGTTGTTATATAAATATTACAGTTAATTTATATGTAAACTGTCGAAACAAATTAAAAATTTTTTATTGTGTATATTTATTTCGTTTCGATGTACTTGATGGTGCAAGTTTATTTTCAGGTTTTTTTCGCGTTTAGATTTTTTCTATAGGCATCGGTCATGATGAATTTTCTGAAATAGTTCGTTTTATGTTATTAGCTTTCGGATGGTTCGTGTTTTCGTCATTGGAACCGATTATGTTCATTGAAGTTGTTAACTTTTATTTTGGACACCGTAGTCCAATTCTGTTACTGACGTATTTTTATTGTGTGGTCATTGGGAGGTAATGTGACCTCTCTCTCTTTACCGTAGGAAGCGGTTTCACTAGAGAGGAATAATCTATTTTGTGTCTCGTTATGCTCTATTAGCAATGAATTTGGTCTTTTGTATATATGTGGTGTGGGCTCATAAAAAATGGTGTTCGGTTGCTGAGTATTTTTTTTCTATGATGAATTCTGCTCTTAAATAGGTAATAGGTGAGGTGGGATGTATATTTAATTTTTTTTTAGTTCATTTTGAATAATTGATTTTTGGATGCTGGGGCATATATTTCAGATCGCGATATTCGTTTAGCCGATTCTAATTTCGATTTACTTTCTCGATAATGTTTATCCAATTATGGATTTCGAAATTGATTAGTGAGAAATACATAAAAACGACTATTACATAGTCTAAGCGCAGCTGCTCGTATATTATTTGAGGGAATAATTTTGGTTAACTTTTCTACGTGCGTAATTTGTTGAATACCGTCTATTGTATTCAGAACTAACGTGCTGTTTTTACCTGAAGTATATTCTGGGTTCTTGTTAGTATTCGCATAAGTATTGTCGGTGTGTGTGCAGTCAGTTGTGTTGGTTGCTTGCGTACAAATAGTAAAATTATTATTTAAACTCGTCGTTATCTATATTGCTACCTGTATCTATGATACGTTGAACCATTGCTGTTATGGTAGTATAAGTTGTAGGCACAATGTTTGGTTAAAGTGTTCTTAGACCGGCCGGGGAGCGCCATACGTATGTTGTTTCCTATCTGTTTTATAGGATGCAGATAAACCGAGCGATCTCAATATAATATTTCATTTAACACTAATGACTAAAAGTGTATATATATATATATATATGTAAACAACGCAAACAGTAAACTATATGAACGCACAACACGATTGTCACACTTGTCAGCTTTTTCCGTAATTTTTGAAGTTCGTTGATAAGGAACGTGTATTTATTATGTAGTTGATTGATTTGAAGAAAAAAAACGAAACACGCAGTCTATATGTTTTTAACGCTTAGACCTCCATATCTCCATATATGGAGATAGTGTTTATTAAAACACGAACTGAATAATTTGACTGAAATATGTACATAGTGCCAATTTTTGAAAATGTCATAGTTTCTTTAACACCATTAATAAAACATTTTGACAATTTCAAATGTTGTTTAAAGGTTATCTGTAGTTTAAAGAATGACCAAAATCGTGTCCCCCACATATGGAGATGTAGTATTATCTCAATGAAAAAATTAAAATAGAAAACGAAGTTATTTGCAAATTACGAATATTACAATAAATACAACCATGTAAAAAATTCCTGCCCTTCTACATCTGTCACATATATATATATATATATATATATATATATAACACGCATACATTTTATATATATAGTTAAAGTGTGCAAAACATCTCTTACTTTATAATGAACACCGACGTTATATTATACAAAACTATTAGCTTTGAAAAAATATATATAACATGTAAAAACATTATTTATGGTTCTGTGTTGAAGGTAAACATATTGCAGGATTGTTTAAGCGTCCGTCACATCTTGTAAATACCTTATTTACTTGCTTCAGAACGATTCTCATGAAGTTTTTGTGGCATATACTAAAATTGGAACCATTCTCTCGAACTAGTTTATACTTTATTATTGATGGTTTTTCTATGTTTTTGACCTTTCCAAAAAAACAAATTTCTTCTCTAAATTGATTAATTGAAATATTATTTTGAGTATACTTTTTGTATAATATTTCACCATATCAGTTCTATAGATACTTTTCTATATTATTTTATACCCTTACATTGTACTGATCCATACGAAGCAAGTCGGTCACTTAGATCAATACCTGTTGTTTTTTTTATCGGGGTTTTATATTAGATATCATCGTCATCGTGGTATTGTTCGTTGCCGACCGTCGTAACTGGCTATTGTACGTTTATTTTTATGTACAAAATGAGCTAGCGTTCAAGGCACTATTTATATGCGCGTGCATTGATGTTATACGGAGACCCCTGATACTGCCTTCTCTGCGATAGTTAAGATTTAATAATGATGAAAAACCTTCTATGTCGCGTGTTGGTTTCGAGTCCCTGACCGTGGCGGTCGAGACCCCGACATAATACTAGATATACGGACGGTTATAAAAATCGGTAAATTGTTTCAGAATCCTCGCTGATGTAAGGTGGATAAGATTTTGTGTTTCCCGAGCTAACGACCGTTGGTAACTTTATTTCGAATTAAATTTTATTGCATATAAGTTGCGAGTTTAATTAATAAATTCTGAGCGCTCCTTCGTTTCCCGATACATTATCGAATTATTTTTTACAGTAGTTTACATAATGAACTTACGAGTTGGTCTGTAGTCTATGATATTTTTTATTCGGTTTCAATATAGGAATTATCTTTTCAAGTCTCTGAAAAAGACCGCGTTCGCCGTATTGTGTAGAAGAAGTAGTTCAATACACGGGCACTTGGTTCTGCGAAGAAGTCGATCTCAGAGTATGGAAATTAGAACCATAATAGAAAAAGCTAGGCCAACTAATATCTCCATAAAAAAATTATTTACAAGAAAATATATAAGTCCGCATTTGCGGATGAGGTTTAACGGTTTTATAAAATTAAACAATTACAGCAGTATCATAAAACAAAGTACACGCCTTCGAGATATGTATATATATATATCGACGAATGTTAAAAATTACGCGGACAGACAGAATAAGGAATAAGTATTAAACAAGATGTTAAAAGAAAAGGAATTATTACGGACCGTTACGCAAACTGAGTTACTATAGTCATATCCGTCGAAATGAAAAAATCATCCTTCGCAATTGATAATACAGCAGAAATTGTCGGCAATAGAAGAATAGGCAGAAGAAAACTTCAAAGTGAGAATTATCGTCAAACTTCGATCGAAAACGGTGTAGATAAGAAGATAGAATGTCTTGTTTAGGAGGTAGTGTCATATTAATACGGATCCGATCTAGTCCAGCTGCGGATTATTTTTAGTAAGGCGGAACAAAAATGTATCTTATCGCGATGTTGTAATTGTGGTCGGCATTTAAATTGAAATCGAACAGGTTTTTACTCTCTTCGATTATTTTACTTCTTTTAAATTCGTCCGGATAGTTTTCGTTCGAAGATACTCGATGGTATTCAGATAGAATGTTTGGAATTTCTAGCTTATTTTGCATGAAATGCCGCAGGAACCAAATGTTATGGTAATCTTACTCGTAATGTTTAAGAATTTTTTCCCCCATAACTTTTCAGAAGGTGTGAGAAGGGATGTATCGTTTTGACAAATTCGTTCCAACGATTTTATTTCCTTCACGAATTGTGCTGATGTTCTTTTAAATTTGATTGAATTTCCATAGTCGGTTCACTCCTATGTTTAGACAGTAGTTTGTTTCTACTTATGATATATGTTCTTAAGATCGCCGTATAGCATAATGCCTATTCTTAGCACGCGTTTCGAATTTTGTGGCATGCTGTCTGAGATAGTTTTTTATATGCGCTTTAAATTATAGGCGGCGTCGTCATTTTGTCAGATTTTCTCTTTTTCAATATTGACTACATTTGTATATAGGGTCAAGTCAGTTTTAGCAAAAATTCCACTTTATAGATATATATCACTTTTTCTATATGTGTTTTGCGAAAAATGAATAGATCTATATCAATGTTACGTTATATTAAACGCAGAATACTTGGACTACAGATGCTTAAATTAATTGCCGACTCGCCTCCATTATCGTTGAATTGAATCGGACTACCGGTATTTGATAGACATAGAGTCGGTTCGATTTATAACCTCTTCGATTAACTTTCCTTCGGTGTCGCGGTTTCTACTATTATAGGCATTAAAACGGACCGTTATGGTAAAAGGTTTTGCTAGGATGATATCATTTTCATGTAGATACACCGTGTTATTGTGAGATCGGACGTGTGGACAGAGGTTGATTTAAGTTCAAGATCGGTACATCGCTTGTTCGGAATAGAACTGATTGATCTATAGAAGTAACTGATTTTTTTGTAAATATTATAATTTAGGTTTATCGCGTTGGTAGGTTTTAATTTTGCTTCGTGCAAACACGTCGTTAATAGTTTAGGCTTCACGTATTTTTGTGTGGAACTATAGGAAGACGAGAGGCTAGACGACGATAATATAAATTTCGTTTCTATCTAAAATTTTTTTTTTTTAGCTTTTTACGGCGTCTGATTCGCCGTGAGCAGCTCGGTTTCCGAAAAATAAAATCGAATATTTTCGATTAATTCTCGGTAAATATGGAGAAATATCTAAAAAGTGAAATAATTTTCAAAAATGCTGTTTTTGTTCGCGTAAAATTTTTTGATAGAAGGTCCACCGTTAGACCAGACAGATTAATATAACGCAATATTTCGAGTCAACGGAACCCGTGAATGGTGAGGGAAGAGAAACACCGCCGTACCTTTCTTTCCCATCGATCTTGTTTTAAAAAATTAGGACGTCTGCCAGTTGGTTTCTATGATTATTATTATAATTATTATTATTTTTATTATTATTACTGGTTTCCATCCATTCTATTCGCTAAAAGGCTAAACGCGTAAATCATCCTTTGTTTTGTTTTATTATTATTAATTATTACTATTATTATTAATTATTACTATTATTATTAATTATTACTATTATTATCGTATGCATACGTTATATATCTATTATATGTGTATAATGTATAAGTATATGTGTACGTATGTATAGATATGCAGCATTTAAAAGTACCTTGTATTTTTCCATTCTATCCGTTATTAAATAAATCTGAATTTGAATTATTATTATCATTATTTCATTAAATTCACCGTATTAACGTGATTTTAGTCGATAACGGCCGGCTTGAACGAGCCGGGGAAATGGACAAAAACGGCGAGCGGCCTATGACGTCGTTACAACTTTCGTACTAAATAAATTGCCATCTTTTATTCGCCGACTCTGTTTTTATTTAGTCTCGAGGACGATACACCTGCCTTCCACGTCCCGTCTAAATAATTCCCATTCGAGATGATATTAATTATTGTGCACGAGCGAGAGCTTTAGATCGTCCTATTAATTTTGTTCATATTTCGATTAAATTATTAAGACGCGTAAAAAAAAATTAAATTATCTTTTCATTTTCAAATAACAGTACCTTATCATAACTGTATATAATTTAAACTTGTATGCAATGTAGTGAGATTAAAAAAAATAAATAAACAATAAAAAATAAAGTAGTTAAAATTACTAAATTTCGATATAGACACATAGCTTTGGCTATTAATTCATTTTCAAGTGTAGACAAATAAAAAAAAAAATTATACCTAATAATAAAATAATAAAAAAAAGCAACAATTATTATTTTTTTTATATTTTTATTTTTGTGTACACTTGAAAATAACTTAATCACCGAAAAGCTTTATGTAATTCAGTGATTTTAACTACTTTCTTATTGTTTATTATCTGTCTATCTATCTATCTATCCATCTATCTATCCCTCTGTTTTCCCCTCTATCTATCTATCTATCTATCTATCTATATATATATATATATATATATATATATCACGATGCGTTTATATCAATCCACTGATTTTTTTTCCATGTGTGGCGATCACGGGCCTTATTTATCCATTTCACTCCGGCTGATTTCTGTATATTGTACTGCCACCTTGTATCCGACCGACCGCCAGTTCTGCATCCTTCGCTTGGAAGAAATTCTGTTATTCGCTTTGTCCACCTGTCATCGTTTCTTCTTGCTACATAACCGGCCCAATTCCATTTTAACTGCGTTACACGTGCGACTATATATTAATATAAAACATAGTACACGCGAAAAATTCAACGTGAATGCGTGTTTAGTATAAAATACGTACCATTATTATTTACATTGTAAATCAATTTAATTTCAACCACCTGAACATTGCTCAAAATAAATTAAATCAGGAAGAACTTATGTGTCAATTTTTTTTCATATAACTGGTGCAAAAGATTCAGATTAAGCAAAATAAAGTACGGTACAAGTAAATTATATATATATATATATATATATAAATATATATAAATATAGTGCTTAACGAATATCACGATTCGCCTATATCACCCCGATGCTGGATGTAAGCATTCCCCAAACTTTTCCAACGACTCCTCTGTTCTATTGATTCCTGCCTATTTAACAATATCATCTCGCCACCTAGCGGCTTCCCTTGCGGACGCCGGTTGTGACCCATCACTGTAATATCCGCTTAGTTCATCATTCATCCTTTTGTCTTGGTCCGTTTGCAGTTACTACTGTATCTTCTGCGGTATTAATAGTTATTTCGTTGCTTTTTTTTTTTGTATATTTATTTTAAGTCCTATTTTCGCGACATCAAGTTCGTTTATGATTAATTTTATTTGCTCGGCGCTATTGCCTAGAACTATATCGTCTGCCGAACATAGTGATTCAATTTTTCTCCATTTTTTTTTATGCGTCCATGCAGTTTCAGTTTAATGTCCTGAAGATATCTTCCAGGGAAGCGATGAATAGTTTCGGCGATACGGTATCACCCTTACTCCCCTCTTCAATTCTATCGCCTGTGCTTTCACATAACTTTATCTTCATCGACGCATGTTCAGATATATTTCTGATGATAGTAATATAATTTCGTTCCAACTCCGAGTCATATAATAACTTTAATGTTGCTCGATGGTATCGAAGGCTTTTTCATAATCCACAAATTCCGTACGTACATTATACTCTACGCAATTTTATATTAATTTTCTTATATACGTTGTCGTTTATGCTGTGGTCGAAATCCGGCCCGCTCTCTTGGTTGATTTTAATCTATAATTTACGATATCCAGTTCGTAATTACTCTAGTACACAGTTTATATATGCGATAACATACTGTGATGGATCTGTATATTATATCTCCTTTGATTACGAATTAAAATAACTTGCGCATGAGCATCGGGTATTTTGCTTTCAGCGCCTATTAAATACATCGCATAGCATATGTACCGAAATATCTGCTCCGTACAGTATCATATCTGGAAATATTATGTCAAGCTACCTATTCTTTTTTTAGTTATTTCAAGGCATATCCGACTTCATTCTCTAGTTATGTCGGGAATGTCCCCTTGTTGTTCATTACATTACGATTGTAGCTTAGTAGTTCTTCTGGTGATGATACTTTGGTGCTCTACATATATCCGTCGAGTTCGTTTTTTATTTCTTTATTGTCTTCTACAATTTTCCACAGATGTATAAATATAAATTAGTATTTCAGTCTCGTGTGATGGTAAATACTTTGCATTCTATTTGAGAGCAACAGTCCAGATGACAAGATATAGTCCCGACGACAGTAACCATCTATTTATATCGTATGTCGATTAAACCTTAACACCTGACATATTGATGATTATTATTCCAGGCAATGGATTTTAATTATATCTGTATAATGTTAGACATAATTGCTAGATCAAAAATATGGCAAAGCTCGCAATTAAATTATTATTAATTACTATTTATTATTATTATTATTATTTTATGTATGCTTGTAATGGAATGAGAATATGAGAATTTAATGAATTTCAAATTTATTTTGTAGTTATTATAATAATCGCGTTTTCTATCGGTAATCAAATATTTTTTTTTTTTGTAAAGACGCGATATTTAAATATTTTTATTAAATTAACCGAATGAATAAATTAAAAATTAAATAATATTCGTAGTTTCGAAATATTAATCCGATAATAGATTATTTAATCTGTAACTCTCCTAGATATATACTATTTACAATAACTTCTCTTTGGTCTACAAGTGACGTCACAGTTATGTGAGAACCAGTTTTTTGCACTCGATCAAGACCACCTTTATAATGCGTATACACCGTGCCCTAAAATACCACTAGCCGGATAAAAATAAAATAAAAAAATTAAAAACTCGCTATACCTGGCGTTCGATATTTTTATATTCATTACTGAACTAGCCCTTTAAGGCTATTGGAAAATATATATATATATATTTTTCTAATTTTTAAACGGAATAAAATCGAACCGATTGAGCTGGTTGGAAAACGTGAAAATTGAACACGCGTATTCTTCTCTCTATTTTTACCGCATGCGTTACCTTTAGACAATTCGTCGACCGACCGTATTGTTTTTTTACCGCATTCCATTCCTGTTCATCGTTATTATTACATCCCGCAGACTACTATTTCAATATATATATATATATATATATATATATATATATATATATATATATATATATATACCAAATGCTCTATCTTTAAAGATCGAAGTGGGCTTAGCGGAGTATAACATCGGTTGCGAGTAAATTTGGGCGAGTTGCTTTTTGCGGAGGCATGTCACCGGGGCCGTTTATAATTCGACTACTCGGGTTATACGCTGTCATTTCTTGGAGCGATCTCAATATTTCACGTTTATATTTACACATCGCCGGCTAGGCTAACTTCCTCCGCTCATCATCGTCGACGATGTTAACGCGCAGGTAAACTCCGTCTCGTAATTTAGCCGATTACAGTCAGTCCGATAACTCGAATCGTTTGGTTATTTTTTTTTTGTTTCACTTTTATTCGGTTCTTCTTTGGATTTGTTTCTATTTTTTTCGTTTTGATTTTTATTTTGGACTTATACGATCAAATAAATTCTTCAATTATACTCCGTGTTTAAATTTATCGATATATGTTCGTTATTGTTCCAATTAGAGCAATCGTACACGTGCGCACGAATGCGAAACTTTCTATCAAATATAATTAAGGCTTTCCTACGGGTTTCGGAAAGAACAAATAATTAAAATTAGCGACATTTCTCTTAATTTAACAGCGAATCTGCGACAGTAGCTCTAGGGGCGGCGTGGTCTTTCAACTAATTTACGAGTAGTTCGTTAAATCGATTATAATTTATTTTTTCAGAGTTCATCGGATGTAAATATTACGATTAAGTTAATTTAAAAAAAAAAAAAAATGGGAAAAATGTAAAAAAGGAAAAAAGAAAACATCTACTTTTTTTTTTTTTTGGTCGGGCTACTATGACCAGAAGCGCCCGAAAGTGTAAATATGAGATTGATCATATTTATAGTTTGAAGAAACTGAAGTGTTGCTTCCACAGCAGTTGGAACATCAGATAAAACTGTCTTGAATGAATTACAACTGATGTTTTGGGGGACGGTATACGGAATATTGTGGGCAGTCGAAAAATAAGTGTCCGAGTGTTAAGGGCGTCCGGACGCGATGATCGCGCAAAGGTGGATTTGGAAAACGTGTACTATTATTAAATTTTGTTAAAATACATTTTCGTTTTATAAGAATTCTAATTCAGAATACTCGCACGCTTTATGGCGGACAGTGCATCTTATTGACTAAATCTTAAGTACGATCCGGGTAAATAACGCCGCAGCACACAAAAACACACAATCATTTGTTTATGATTTGCGTACGTACACTAGTACACTTACATGTTATTCATTACGTCCGTTTCTGCTGAACATTAAGCGTATTTTTACAGCTTCGTTCGTTCTTAGTCGTGGATGAGGTTGGCTCTTTAAACTAATTAAGCTAGATATTAATTGCCGATTAGATATCACGACTCATCTCCTATAACGGAGGATGTACTAACCTATCGATTATACAATTTCCCATAATTCCAAAATTCCATTCTACTCGTTCATGTTGGAGCTTCTCTTTTATCTTGTCTGATTTTGCACGAAATTTTTCTCCTTATTTCATCTCGTATACGCGGCTTATCTAACTTTTTTATACGGTCAATAGACGATTTTTATCATACCCGTCCGTCTGTGCATCCGTACATCAGCCGGATGTTTATCGTACGTGTCTGTGTACGATTATAAACTCGTCGACTTCGTCCTTGTAAGGTTTCGGTCGAATAATAACATCTATATATTCCTTTTTTCCCCTTTTAATCGTAATTATTTGTAATTACTGTTTCTAAGAAGCCTGTTCGCTATTCCAAATTTTATTATTTCCTAATAAAGACGTCCGATTATCGGTAAAATATCAACCGAAATTTAATTCGCAATCTTATATCCGAAAAAAGAACCACTTACTTCGGAGCTGTTTCCTTCTCATTTCGACAAATTTTAATTAAAAAAAAAAAAACACAAGATAAAATTGTAAAATAGTCTTTTTTTCGGTAATATTCTTAAAAATTATAATTATAATTTTTTTCTTTGAAATAATCTATCCGATAATTTACATAATAGTTTGTTTTAAAAATATTAATCGATAATAGCGGCCTATATATATATATTTTTTTTTTTTTCATTAAGGTTATTACGACGACTATGTTGACATAATATCATTCCTCCACCTAGTCATGCGCCTTCCTGCTTGTGTTCGACAACTGTCATTGATGCGTATCATCGGTCTCGTCTAATAAAGTTGAGCACATTCGGTAAAATTTAAATGAATACAACAATAAACGAACAATAAAATTCCCGAACAAAATATAAAACATCAATGGAATTATATACATAAGAGATAAAAATTCCTTAGGAAATATCATTAAATAATACGCGTTGCAGTTTGATGAAATAATTTAACGATAATTTTAGTATTTTTAATTATAAATACTATAAAGTGGAAAAATGTGAAATGTGCTCGATAAGAAATTATCTAAAGTAACGTTATTTGTATTTTGTTCAAAGATTATTACACGTGAAAATTACGTCGACCACTCTTCATTATGCGATATATCCTTCGATGGAGAGGAGGCGATCACAATTGCCGATTATATACATCTTTCTCTTGCATACTTCTTTAGTTCCTAAATATTCTCCAATCAGCTTTCTTTTCCACTTCAATTCTCCCTTGTAACTTGTAAAAGATTTGTCTTATAACAATATGTCCTAAATATTCTGTTTTCTTCTTTGTTTCTTCAACATTCTGCCATTTCTAAGACTTTCCCCGGCTTTTTGATATTTTAGACGTCCGCGAAATCTCTCGATCATTATTTTATGTAGACACATATTGCTTCGTATCGTATCGAGTGTGGCCGCTTCTATACCGTCTTATAGTATACAGCTGTTCGTACACTGAAATATGAACGATTTATCGCACAGTCATGTTGTTATATATCGATCAGGCTTAGGCACATCTGTTTTTAACTCTTCGTTATCATGTCTCAGTCGGTCCGTTACGATAGATTCGAGATTTTTCTACCCTCTTCGCTGTTTTATTATTAATTGTAATTTTTTTCCCCTTTCAAATTGCTTGAAATCTGTCCTGTAGAACAATAAGCAGCACTGCTGACAATAAGTTGTCAAATGAACGCTGTACAATTACAGCTATTCGTAGCTTCTCTGGGTATAATTTATAAAATCAGGAAGTGCAGTTCAGTTTGGCAGATGCTTTTCAAACGTATGAACCGCATACCATTATTTATTAGATTGGCAGCTAGTGGATCAGCGTGATGGTCAAGTCGTTGCTTATAATTTTGGCTAAGTGATCTGATGATTTAACCGTAGGAATTTGTAAGTCTCTATACTTTCTGATAAACCAAGGTGCACACACACTATACTCCGTAACACCTTCGCCTGGAATCGTTCAATGATCTTAAGGTTAGAATTGCTGGTTGTATTAATTGTAATTGAAAAATTTTGTGTTAAAACAATTATAATCTGTGAATATGCATATATATATATATATATATATATATATATATATATATAATAAATTTAATTAAATTTTAAATCGTTAATATTGTAAATGTTGTACTCCAATAAAATGTTCTATTTTTTCTTTCTGTTTTTACAGGAAAATGTTCATCGGTGGCTTAAGTTGGCAGACTAGTACAGGTAAATATATATTTTTTATACTGTTAATGTTATTATTAAAATATGATATTTCATTGATAATGATTAAATGATCATCGAAATATCTCCAATTATTTATAAATTTACTAAAATGTAGTTGCATAGTCGACCGGGCTTATAATAATGATTAATAATCAGATCAAATGAAATTTATATAAATTTCAAAGTACATTTCAAACGGTGACGATGAAAATAAGAAATATAAATTGAAAAGTATTTCAAATTAAAAAATGAATAAATAAATATTCTTTACAAAAGTACCTACTTCGATGAAAGAAGCGGAAACTTTATTGAAGTATATCATTAAAGTATCCTAGACTTAAGATATCATCTGTTCCAACAATCTATCCTGTCCTTCGTATCTTTCAAATAGTATGTTTGTAGGTAGGAGATGAAAAAGAAACATTGAAAACAAAATAATGTAGTACAAGCGTTTAACCAAAGTATAAAAGAGGAAGAAATTTATAAAAAAAAAAAAAAAAAACTGTATTTCCAGAATTTTGAAGAATTCTTAAATATTGTTCTTTATTCCGGAGGCTATTGCCGTCGTATTGTTCTATAAAAGACTAAGCGTGTTACTTCTAGAAATAACTTAAAGATGATCTTCACGTTGATGAGACAATCAATTTGTTAAAACAGCGAATAAAAAAAGATTCATTACCAACGACCGATACAGTTTCATCAATCATAATAATAATCAAATTTCAAATAAAATATTTATTAATATTCATTTCGATAATAAATATAACGAAACTAATTAAAAGTCGCGTTAGAATACAAAAAAGAAACCGGTTATGCGCATAAATGCGCCAGTACCGGATAAATCCGCAATTTATAAATTATAAATAGGGTTACCACCCGAAATGGAAAAACATAACGCAAAAGAAAACGTAAAATATTAATAATATTAATCTTCTATACATAAAAAATTAATGTTAAAAATATTTAAAAATTAAAACCGAATGTAACAGAACAATATAAAAATATAAATCTTCTATAAACAAAAATTTAACGATAATTTAATGAAAAAAATTATTTATCAAAAGATGTGAAAAAAATCGAAGATTACAGAACATATAGAAAACAAATGTTCTATAAATAAATTTATGATAAACTAGCAACAACGAACAACGAATAACGAATAAACGAATAGTGAACGTCACGTTAGTAGGCTGAAATTTTTAATCGTGAAAAATAAAAAATATAAAAAATAACAATAGGGAAATAAAGAACCGAAAACATTAAATAAATAAATAAATTAACAATAGCGAAAATTATAGTTAAATCATTCAACGGCCAGTGCTGCTGCTAAGGTCCTTACGATTATAATTCATTAAATACTGTTTAATAGAATCAAGAATGACATTGTAAGCCACCAGCCTAATAAAGGGCTTGTATAATGTTGTGTCTATTTACTTTCTCGGTGCCAGTGATTCTAGTGTTTTACAGTTTTCATCGTAAAATAATCCCTATGCGTTTTTTAACAAAGTCTAGCATGTATGATACAATTGTTGTACGTTTATAATTGTTTATCGACTATGTTATTTAGCAGTGATCTTTGCAACGAATAAAGTGGTCTGTGGTTGTAAATGATATTGTGGGCTGTTCCATCCGAATTAACAATACCGTATGTAAGGCCTTATAACGCTGAATATAAACGCATTAGGCGCTTAACGGGGAGAAATATTCTTTTAAGTTATTTACATTACGGTTAATGCTTATCTCAAATTAGCTTATTGTCTAATAAAATTCCTAAGTACTTAATTTCTCGTACGCTCTATTATATATGATTGTTTTTTTGAGAAAATTTTAATATTCCCAAACAACTTTGCCCCCCCCCCGTTTGATGTGATTTTATCCGGATCTGTAATTAAACGATTACGGAACAACCATTTCGATATTTTATTAACGCTCTATAGTGTAAGTTCTTGCACGATGTCAGGAAAACGGGAATTTTAAGACTATCGTCGGTTATAGCTTAAAATCTCACCCGAAACATCCAGATTACAAAAAGACCTACATCAAAAATAGATACGAACTTAATATACTTGCTTAGAGATACACCCGAACACGAAACAAATGTCCGACACTTAACGTCTGATTTATTTTAGAGCGACATAGCCCCTATGCTCGAGATAAGACTGAAACCAACGTAACGTGTTATCTCTAAATCTACACGCTCATAGATTTCTCAATAAAATACGGCGATCTAAAACATCAAATGCCTTAATCTATATTTTGTGTAATACACGAAATATGCCTAAAAAGAGCATCATCCGTTCCTTGGTCAAATTCCGTACTGATTAGTACTAAAAAAAATTCAAAAGGTAAAAGGAATTGCAACGTGATTCTTTTTTATACACCTTTCAAATAATATTTCAGAATATTTCAGATAGTCGCCAGTAACGACTACTAAATGAGTATGCGAGTACTTTATTAGCTATCTAAAAATTCATAGTATGCGTCACTACAGAAACGATAAATCCTCCGAAATATTACAGATTTTTTAATATCAACTTTTAGCTCTGCTTGTACTATTACAGGTGGATAATAAAAATTCTTTGCTGGGGTATTCGAGTCCTCGATCGTTCGTAATAATAATAATGATAATAATAATACTAATAATACACTTAAGTAGTGAAAAATTTAAGTAGTAAAACTTTCATTAATAATAGACTAGACTTAAAAGAAACATGGAAAGCTAAACACTACATGGAAAGTTTCCGCAAGAACTACGAAATAAAAACGTGGATTCTTAGCTATCAAATAAATGACTGATACGTGGAGAATTATTCCCGGAAACAGAAGAATTTTTGGTACCGATTCAGGATCAGGCGATAACAATCGGAAATTATAGGAAATACATATCATTAAGGGGAATCAAATATATCCGATAGATGTCGAAAATGTGGCCAAATGAAACAATATTAAACACATTTTAAGTGGTTGTGAACAATTAACACCGAAATTTTATGTGTAAAAGACACGATGATGTGGCAGTTCTATCCTACATCGAAAAATAGGAATAAAATACGGATTAATTAAAGAAGCCATATTATAAATGTATGCCAAAAAAATCTTAGAACACGCACAGTATAAATTATACTGGGGCAGTACTACATAGACTGATAAAACAGTAGAACATAACTAATATCGTTTTAATAGGTAAGATAAATAAATTATGTTAATAGATATTGTACCAGATAGTCTTTAATTGATAAAGTGTATGCAGAAAAAAAAAAATAAATATGAAAAACTTACAGAGCAAATGAAACGAATGATGAAACTCGATGTTGTAAAGATTGTACCATTGGTGCAACAATGGAATAATATCGAGCAGTTTAGGTTAAAGAACCTACTATCACCGTATACGATCGAGCAAATTCAAAATTCAGTATTATTGAATTCAATCAAATATAAGAACCTAACCACTAAGATGAAGTAAGTTTGTAATGCTTGCTAATTAAAAGCCGTATTACGAACTGAAACCAGCATGGCTGCGAAGATTGCGGATAATAATAATAATAATAATAATAATAATTTTAATTTTTTATAATGTGGAATGTAGTGATTTTTTTTATAAAAAATCAATTGAAAATTAGTTAAATCACTAATATTTATTTTCTTAAAGAAAACACAAAGCTTTTCGGCATTTACGCCATTATCAAGTGAAGCATTTTAAAACATCATAATTTTAAAAATATAAATTAAATATAATTACTTAAAAATATGCGATGGTGATTGTGAAAATATGATCCAAAAATGCTGTCTGCTTCTGTTCTGTCTATTTTTTGATTTGTTGAAATTTAATATCAATATATTTGTTTATTAATTTTGTTTTTTTTTATATTAATTTTTTTTTCAATACTATTTTCCGGATTCTGTAAAAGTTGTATACTGGTGGAATTTTAAATTTTTCATATACTGTTGCGATGTAAGATGTCCAAAAGTAAAATATAAAATATAAAAATATACAAACTCAAAATTTTTTTAAAAAACACAATTTTACAAGTAAAATGAAAATAAATATTAAAAATCTGATAATAACAATGATGATAATAATCGTAATAATGATGATAATGACAATAATAATAATAAATAAAACCAAGTTAAAACCACTAAAAAAGTTCATTTATGGAAAATTACAAAGCTTTTCGGCTGCTAAGCGATTAAAGTGAATATAAAATAAAATATAAAAATATGTACAAAATTTAAAAATATGAAATGTAAAATAAAAAAGATTAAATTACATTATTAGCGTTAATTATTTTCAATTAGGTGGTTAGATTTTCGCATTTTTATGCTGAGTACTTCAGCCATTCAAATAATAATAAATAAAATAATAGCATGCATACGCGAACACGTTTATCAACATATACATTATATATATATATATATATATATATATATATGTGTTGTGTGTGTGCATGTTGTATACGTACTCGGGTGTCCATATACTGATTGCGAAGTTGATCGTATTAAATTAAAGTACACGTGCTGATAAAGTACTATATATTATAATATCGATCACGGATGCCAGGTTTTATATGGTAATAACTTAGAGGCGTCATCGGTGTATAAACTAAAAGTGACGCACAGTAGTTGAAAGGTCAAACTGTGAATGTAAAGTTAATACTTACACGGCCGATTTAATCAGAATGCGCTTAAGCATAAAGTGTGCGTGCGTTTTACATCTTTTGTAACTGCTTGCGAATTATTAAACATATTGGAATAATTTCAATTATCTAGAATTTGTGTAGGTTTTTAATTTTTGTAAAATAACGAAAAACAATCATAATATTCATCGTTATTGACCGCTGAATAGCTGATTAATAATAATATAGTCGTGGTGGTAATAATATTAATCGATGAATTCTTTTATATTATATTATTTTTTTTTTTTTAAAGAAAATTGTACGTTTCACAATTTCTATTTACAGGAAGTCAATAAAAGAACAAAATATGTCTATTTAAATTCGTATTTACGCATTATGTTAATAATTAAATTTTAAATAACACACTAGAACCATTTATGTGTACACACGCACATGCTTTCTTCCCTTTTTTTATTCTTATAATTTTTGTTTTATTTTTTTCTTTTTTTTTGTATTTTTAATTATTTTTGTTTCCTTTGTGTGTGTGTGTGTGTACATAATTAAGAGCTATACATTTTCTTTAATGTAAATTATACATACTGAACCGAAGTATTAGGGTGTTCGATCACAGCGAAATGACGTAATTTATTATAATCGTTAATATTAGTAACTAAACTGGTTTTAGCGAAATTTAATATTCTTAATGCGACATTCTTGAATTCGAGCATGTAACATGACCATAGTGCCACAACGATAGCGCGTATTATTAACCGTCTAAGATATTCCACGAATTTTTTCACGGCATGTTAAAATTTGAATAATATAATAATTTGGGTCAAAGTATTTACAGTTAAATCGTTAAATTAGTTTTCGGGACTAATATAATAAACAAGTATTGCGGCCATTCTAACGCAGTCCTAATTCCTTGAAATAAAAATTCACTATATGTAGAACGTGTTACTAATTTATCGTTGAGATGGAATGTACTATAGGAATGTTTCTTGATAATTAAATCTAATTGTCCGGCTATTACCTAAACTTGAATCCTGGGTAGAATATTGTAAGTTTTATTATAAATCGATAGAATCGTTTCACAATGCCGCAAATAAGGCAGATTCGGATAAAACATCAGATGTAATGCCTCCATTGAAGCCCAAGACTGTGAGAAAACAAGAAGTAATACGAAGGGAATGAAATTGAGAAAAAATGATAGTAATAAGTCAAGTACGCCAGTTAATAAAAAGAAAGAAAACTGGAGTCCATTAGGAGCGATCGGAATAGTATCACGGCACCACTTTCTTCTCAGGCGCCTTGACGGATTGTCTGGAAGACTTGTTGTGTGCATCCTGCGGATGATGGGATTGTTGCTATCTTCGAAGTTGAGTGCGTCACCGATATATGGAATGTTAAGATCATTATGTAATGTCAGATTGGAGACGTGGACTTGATCTTCGACTGTTGCTGATGTATTCATCGAAGATTATTACTTTTACAGGTACTTCCATACAGCTTATATAGATTTTCGCCCTAAAAATGGATGTAGGAATTTTGCGATTGTAGTTCTTTTAGTCTGCGCCACATGTAGTCACCGTGTAAGCTAATAATCGTACCAAGCGTACTGAACCTGCTTGGGCAATTTTATCATTATTGATTTTCAGAGCCGGACACCTGACTTCTCTATAACGCGTGGCACTTATTCAGGGTTAAATAGCAAGCGCCAGCTTTATGCCCATAACCGATTTAAGTGATTTTGGACTGTCGTATTTTAAACGATAAATAGCGGGCAGTAAATATCGAACAGTCCTCGGACCGACATTCTGGAATGTATTATACTCATATATATATATATATATATACATTAACAAATTTGTACGCGTTATAATTACGATGTGAAATTTCTCAGCTTCGCCGGTGATTTATGTCTTAAATTGAAAAAAGGCTACAAAAGCTGATAACGTTAGAGTTATTTGTAGAATTTTGGAAAATTCTAGTCTTGAATTTTCAATCGGAAAAACCTGAAACGATGGTAATCGGCAACAGGCAAACCATTGAAATGATTAACAAACTCAGCATTTGTACAGTGTTATGCGGTGTAATAATAGATCATATGCTTCAATTTTATAAACGTGTAAACTACCTAATTGGTAAAGAAAAACAAAATCTTTTATACGTTGTTAAAAATTCAAACCAACACTCGAGTAGCGAAATAATCACGTATAACAGTGTTAAAACTACTTTTGAATTTTGGCTCTTCGTATAGAACTGTGTCGACGGCTCTAGGTTGTCGCTGGAGTTTTACTGGCTGACTTAAGCGTGTACCGCAAGCTGTCTTGTTAGCGGAATATAAAATGTTTAGGATTGATCAAGCGGTTTAATAAAAAATTTAACGTGAACTTACCACAAATGTTAGAAATGTTAAAAAAAACGTATTAACGAAATTATTTTAAATATCTGGCCAGGAAGATGGAATAACCAGTGGTGTAGATTAATAAATTTTTCGATAAGTCGAGTATTCACGATGGCGTTTTCGGTTCTGTCTGGACTGGTGTTTCAATTTGTCACATTTTCTATTCGAATTACACCGAGAGGAAGAAGGTTATATATATATATATATAATTTCTACGGCGATAATGCAATTATAATTAATGATTTAAATGGTTCAAGAACTGTAGAGCGTTTGTAAATTATTATAACCTCGCTGCTGCTACGAGGAAACGCATTTCAGTTGATGATAATGACGCGATGACGAATAAAATGATGTCGAATGTGGAAAATCCAGATATTATAGTATGTGTCTACGGCTATAGTGTGTGTGTGTGTGTGGGGGGGTCTAGCTTAGCGCAGGATGTGTCCTATTACCGCCGTTAATAAACATTTGACGACGTCCGTTCGGCGTATTCATCGTTTCGTATGCATTCGTATTGGTAATCGTTGTTGTAGTATAGTGTTTTTAAATTCAATTTGTAATAATTCGAATTTATTAAACCTTTCTCTCCTATTGTGTACTCCGGGCTTTATGATAATTTCGAACGGCTATAATATAAATTTAAGATTACATTTCTACCTAGTTTTTGATTTTCCCATTTTAATTCATTCTATCCGGAGGTGATTGAATTTTTCGGGATACGTGGAAAACTATTCAGTTGCACATTGTTCTTGTAATCTATAATGTTTGTATATACTATGTGTGTAATGTATAAGCTATTTGAGCGACAATAACGGTAATCTAAATATCCTAGGTCTTTTTTATCAGGAACGAAATTTTATTTATCCGATGTACCGATTTGGATCGATTTTACAGTATGCCTCCGCCATGATAAACAAATATCAGGAATACTAAAATATTTACAAAGATAACATAAAAAAACATACCCAAATTTAGGCTCGTTATAGAAAATACCCTACTATCGGATTTAATAGTAAGGGAAAGATTAATTCGTTAAAAAAAAAGTCCGAAATTATACAATAGCGGGACTTGAAAAAATTGCAACGGCCGTCGATGAAATTGCCAGATATAAATGTTGAAGTCGTACAGCTCCTGAACAACTAAATTTACAGGCGAGACGTCAGTAATTTATCCTCAAAGCTCACGGATGGGAGACTTACGAGGTCGGTTTAGGTGTTCATCTATTACTGTTGTGTCGAAAAAGGACACGGCCTAATCAAGAAGAACAAGAGTTATAATAGCGATTAACTATAAAATTTCGTTTTGGAATATTTTAAAATCGATTTTAATTTCATAGACAAATTACAAATTTCGATCGATACGGAAAGTTTCTGTCTTTAACGTATAAAGGTTCGATTCTGTCTCATAACCGGATTATGTAACACGGCCGCTACGATAAAATATATATATATATATATATATATACATATGTATATATGTAAAAACGAGCCACCTGATATTAATATTACTTATCAAATCGTTCGATGAACCGATCGGGGTGCATCATCATTATCATCACCACCGTGTCAGATTGAAACGAGTGGTAATTCGATTTCGTTTCTTTCTGATTTTTATCTGCTGCTGACTGTTCTCTGTGGCTGTTTTAAATCGAGTTCCTACATCAGCTGTGTTATACGCGCTAATTAACTTTTTTGATTCTCTACTCGGTAATTACGAATTGCCTTTTGTAATTTTAATAATGAACCGTCTTCTCCAAAACTCGATTCGTTATCGGCAATTTAATTCGACGGCGACCGACCGCTATTTACATAATAAATAAAAGAATATTATCGATAATAAGTTACTTTCGTCCCGTCTACATATACACGTATCGATTTTGATATAATAAAAGTAATTATCTCCTAGTCCTACATTATCCGAGGCTTATTCTATTATTGTTCGCGCGCCCGGTTAAATGTTAATATTTTTAGATTATTTTTTTTTTAAAGATAAGAGTTTTAAATTTTTATTTAAAATCGCATCGTCATTTTTCTTCTTATCGTTATTGTTCGAATTTTTGGCAAACTACCGATCAACTTCAAATTGTAGTTCACATTTTTCCAGTCTTTTTTCATTACGTTTCCAATAAAACTCTTCGAACGGATCTTTCGCTCAAATTTATATTCCTCTTCGTAGATGCGCTTCGTATCTTCGTTTTGATTAGGAAATTATTTGGTTTTCAAGTTAAATTGCGGATTATTTTATACGCTCAATATAGCACGGCTCGCACATAACGGTTGCATGTAACCGCCAGAAATATATCCGAGAACAGCGTGAAAATTGACCGTGTAATAAAACAGTACGAATTATTTTATTTTTCGATTAACATTAGCGCGTTGAAATTGCCTACTTACAATGGTCGATCTGAAGAAGGCATAGCGTTATATAGAGATTTTTACTATCGCTGTAGAGGTTACATGTATCTGCTAATCGTTTTCCAACCAGAATCCTCGAAGTACACACACTTGACGCGGCAGAATAGGTTTTTCTCATTGTGTTGTTCATAACACACGGATGCGATTGTGTGCAGTCTGGGACTTATCATCTCTTTCCCTGAATAGTTTTTCCTCTTCGATTTTCTATCGGCGTTTCTTTTACCGTGTACATTTTTCCACCACGTGCGAATTGTTTCATCTATGAGCCGCCGTTGGTATCGTCGGGAGAACTTGTTGCAGTAGATGATTATAATCCTTGTACGGCTCCAATTATGACCGAAAAAGAGATTTTAGAGATTGTTCGAATCTAAAAAAATAGTGTTAATACAGATTAGGCGATGAGACGAACGATGCCGTTCCTGTTCCTACGACAACCGAAATGCGCAACATCGTGAAAAGTTTGCAACATTCTAATGGTGTAAACGAAATAGAGATGATATCGAAATAATTTGTTGAAAATTTTACGTAAAAAAATATCAGATTATTTTCTAAAAAATCGACAAATGTTTCATATTTGTTTTTAAAAAATACTAGAGAGGAAAGAATGAAAAATAGAACAATTGTTTCTCCAATATACACAAAACTGCTTGAATATTTATATAATATTATAATATATGTACACGCGTGAATAATTTTTAAATTTTCCATCATTTCCAATATTTCGGCGAAAATTCAAGATCATTTATAATTTTCATTTCGGATTATGTCAGGAATTAAATTTTCGTTGTATATATTATCATCGTATTTTCGTCCGGAGTTTTTTTTTTGGCTTTATGCGAATATATTCGCGAGTTGGCTAATCCTCTTTTTTTTATGGAAATAGAAGATTTTATATTACGAAATTTGAATTTTTCTAACTACTCCGTAGCGCATTATCTTCTTCCGTTTCTTCTTCTTGAGCAGTCTTCGACGTCCATATTAATTCGCTATTATTATTACTATCGTCCTCGTTTAAAATTAATCGGTATTTACACGTTTAAAACGAGAACGTGCATTTTATTCGAAAATTAATAATCGAATCTCGACGACCGATATTTACTAAATCGTTAATTATTTATATAATAATTATTATAATTTAATTCTTTATTTACGTTATTTTACCATTTTTTTTTTTTTATTATGTAGTAAAGTATTTTCGACCAAAGTCGCGCGCGCGTACAAATATAATACTATTTAGTTACACACACACACATATATATATATATATGTATTCAAGTTACACGATACAAGAGAGATGGCGATAATTATCGTTAGACCTGATATTATAGTGTATCGCCTAGAGACTAACAAATTTTTTTTCTTTTAAACTTTAGAAAATTTATATTTTAAGTTCTTTAGAAAATTTATCACATAGTACATAGCGAATGTATTATCTCGATTGGAACTCCGTGTACCATCGCTCGATCTATCCTTCCTCCTAGCAGCCGGTGATATGTTTAATTGACAATGTCCGTTTTTAAACTAGTGTCAAGTTCCTAAAAATTTATCGCATTCTATTACTCTTAAACGGAAAGGAAATTTATTACGATTAAGAACAGCATTTGTATCATTAACCGATTTTGTCGTATAAGTTTGACTGCAGCTTAACCTAATACGTAATGTGATATCTATTTAGTTTTTTTTTTTGCTTTTTTTTAATTTTCCACGCCACTTATCGTTACAGAGGCTGAAAACACGGATTCTATCTATTATATATGTGAAGATAATATGTAAATGAGGAAGGTTATAAAACTATTTTCATTTTTAGACAAAAGTATTTTATAGACTGACAAAGTCAGCAGTAACTAGGTACTGGACAGGATTGATGAACAAAGAAACATACTGAAGAAGATTAAACAGACGAGGCTCACATTGATCGGTCATATATTACGACAGAATCGAAATATCCTAAAAGAAGTAATTGAAGGGAAGATTATCGGGAAGAAATCACGTGGGCGACAAAGAATAACCCCGGATACCATACTGGAAGATGCTATAAAACATCGACGTATGCTGAGATAAAAAGAAAAGCAGCTGACCGGGTTACAGGGAGGCTGTTGATACATGGAGCGAATCAGTCTACGGGCTGATACACCAATGATGATAAAGTATGTTAGTAATGAGTCAAACGAGTGTTACCTCTGCGGACACGGAACAGCGTCACTTCATTCTATCTTGTACGATGAACACGTTGAATAGGCCAGATTTGTCGAGGTAAATCCGGAAAATCTGAATTTGTAGAACATGCAACTACGCATTTCGAAACATGTTGCTGGAAGTAATTCTGTGAGAAACACGAAGTCTTTCGCAGCTCGATCTGCTTCGTCATTGCTTCCATATATCCTATGTCTAGGAAATCAAAGTACATGGGTCTGCAGACGTTGCTAGTCGAATTAACTTTTTCAGTCGACGGATTTTTTTTAACTAGATAGATAGTCCTCTAAGGCTAGTTGTAAGATTGAAAGGAACGAATGAATATTTATCGGACATAATTATAATTTTTATTATTTTTCATCTTTAATTTTATCGAAAGGAATATTAATTGTTTCTTTTTTTTATTAGATTAATTTAGAAATTTACTCGTAATTTGCGAACAAGTTTTTTTTATAAATTTGCATTAATAGTGCATCGGGGACCCGCATATTATGAATTAAAGACCAGAATTGAACGAACGAGTTGAAAATTGGAAATGTATTTACAAATAAAACGCTTAAATGGAGAACGAAATTGAAGGCTGGTTAAATGTTATATATATATATATATATATATATATATATGGACCGTACTGCTATATAGAAGTCTCGGACAATTAAAAAAATCGAACGCGTTCGAGATGTGGCTTTACCGAAGGACGTTGATCGGTTATCATGGACGAATATACAAAAATTATGCAGCGATTAAATAAAAAAATGAAACAGGTGACTATTATAAAGAGACGAAAAGTAGCCTATTTCAGTCATGTCCTAGAGAAGTGGAAGATGCTGCAAAGTGATCGTTGAAGGAAGCGTCAGAGGAAAACGAAGAAGAGGTAGGAGAAGCCTAGTTTGAAAATCTGAAGGAATGGACGTGTGTATCAACACGGAAGCATCTGACAGATCGTAGTCCAAACGAAGAATCATCAACATCTATGGAACATACGGTTGAACAAGTAATGCGCGTGCGCTTTTATTCGCACTAAACGTACTTTTTAAAATTCCAAAATATTATTCAATCAGTGTAACGTGTAGTTTATTGCGCTATCCTTCCTGTCATTTATACGCTATGTGTATATTCGCAGGCGACAGAGGGGAAGGTTTTCAGTGTGGGATAAGTTAGTTTCTGAGAAGGAATCTATCAAGAATGAAGACTTAATTTGATGAACGCGTATATTATATATGTATTTTTTTTTTTTTTTTGAATCAGAGCTATTAGTGTAAATTACCATCATCGAGATAACCGATTTAAAGTTGTTAAAGCCTAATATTCGCAAGCAAGTGCGCTAATGTTCTCGGTGATGGTGATGATAATGATGATGTTTCCGTATTAAATAGAAAACAGTAATAGACAAATATGAAAATAACGAGGACAAACAAAAATAGAAGATCAAGCGAGACGTAGTGAAAAAGTTAGGTTGGTAAAAGGAAAAGAATGATTCCGTTAAACCGTCTAAGGACGTGACCAGATTATACGCTTATTAGGGAGCTCATATACCATTGCTTCTTTCTATCCCAGTGTTCTATTTTATATGTGTCTCGCCGAACAATGCGTTTCAATTACCAGCCTCTGATGTAGTAAGAACAAACATATGTGTACATTTTATTTACATATATATATATATATATATATATATATATATATATATATATATATATATATATATATATATATATATATATATATATGTATACTAGCTCTTTGACGGAACATCATTGTGATGTAATTTCTCTTTATTTAAAATGCCTTTCAAATTTGAGTAATGTATGCACACTAATCAACGTTTTTCAAATACATACATATACAATATACGAGTTTTGAAGCGTTTTAATTCTTAATTAATGTTTAAATTATCTTATTTCTATACCGAATAAATATTTAAAGAGGTCGTTACGAAAAAGTAATTCTTACCATATTATTAATTAACCGCTTCCACGTAAAATCGTAAGTTTCTGTTTAAAAAAGGGATTCGGTAAACGAAAATATTCTGCAATTGTAAAACAGCATATGTAATTTTAGCTATGATTACTGTAAATAAACATGCATTCCTGCATTATTTATATATATATATATATATATATATATATATATATATACATATGTTTATGTATGTGTATGTTTTTAAATATAAAGTCCTTATTGATTACTACCTTTTGATAAACTTACTCAACCGATTGAAATGTGTCTTCTGTCGCCTGCAAATAGACGAAGCGCGTAAATCACGAAAAGGAAGTATACTGCGGCAATGTACGTAATTATACACTTATTGGATAATATTCGGGAATTTTAAAACACGCGTTTACTCCGACAGATCGAGACAGGTGTACCCTCAAGAGGACCGATGTTATATCTAACATATACTGCCGACATTCCTTTTCCAGCAGAAACAGAAATAGCTACTTTTGCAGATGACACCGCAATCTTATATACAAGCACCTCGATAGAAACTACCAATAAGAATCTTCAATTGGCTGTTATCGATTTAGTTCAAACAGTGGCCGTATCGCTATCAATAAAGATAAATCTGTACATATATAACCTTCACAAATAAGAAAAACTCTAATATGTCAGATATTTGACAATAAGATCGTGCCTAGTTGTCCAATTTGGACCTACGGATGTCAACTCTAGTAATATTGCGCGAATACAACGTTACCGAAACAAAATCCTGAAAGATATTAAAAACGAGCCGTGGTACATCAGCAATCATACATTATATACAGACTTCCATATAAGTGTAATCCATGAAGAGATTAAAAATGTTGCAAGGTCAAAAGCCACAGCACCACACAAATAGCCTGGCTGTTGCATTTCTGGATAACTTCAATGAAGTCAGACGCATTAAGCGTAATAAGCCAACTGACCTATTATGAGGATGTATTATGATAAATATAACACCAGATGAAACTCGTATCGTCGGATAGGTGTTTCCACAAATCGTTTCCACTCACACGCCAAGTGCTAGATAGTCTTATGGAGCTAGTCGAACATTCTAAAAAATCTCTTATTTCTCTTCTCAGCCTTGCGGTTGGTGGGTGAGTTTCATATAACACAATAGATCCTTCTACTGGAGCATGCTCGTGCTTTTAAAACGATAAACTTTCATCATATTTTATTTGGTTCATATATCCACTTCGTGGTCTGCCTTTACCTCGTCTATTCCTTCAATTAATGTTGTCGTCCATTCCGAATGTCTGATAAAATGTCCGACCATTTCATTTCTTCCCCTTTTCATCGTATTTTCTATTTCACGTCGTCCATTTATTATAAAACTTCCTTATTAATTATTTTACTCGTCCTTTGTATTCTTAACATTCTATGCTAGCACCACATTTCGAACGCTCTGAGCTTATCGTTTTTAAAACCGCCTATGTCTCTCTGATACATGTAACGCCATACTCCAGATAAAGCTTTTTACAAATTATTTTCTGGTATTAACTCATATATTTTTTGATACAAGGAACTGTTTTTTCATAAACGCGTTTTTTTTTCGCAAGGGTTATTTTTCCCATATATATATATCCCCCAAGGGGGTACTACGTACCTTCTCCGGAGCTCTAACCGGAACGGAGCGCGTCCACGGGTGGTGGATAGTGGAATGACCAGTAGGTATACCAGCAGATATACTGGTCAGCTGCGAATAACCAATAAGCAGTCGCGAACCAAGAGCGGCTACTTGTGGAAAGTCTCATGCAGACGATTCCAGTAGTGACAGGTTTATCGGCAGGAGGAGGTGGAGAGACAGATTTGGAACTGTCTACAAAACTCCACATTGCTAAGATGGTCGATTAAACCTTAGCGAGTTGAGGCCGCCTGTATAAATATGTCTCACTTGCTGTCCCAACAGCAAAAACCACGCTGCCTTGCGGTCAGGATTTTGTCCAAAGGCTAAGGGAGTAAACCCTAACAGAAAATCATGTGGAAGACAAGGGGAAACCACCACATTATTTCCCAAGTAAACCTATGCAGTGTCAAGAAAATAGAATTGGTACCGGCAACGAGATCTGCAACAACTGTGAAGATGTCGAGCCCGGCAGCGGAAGAATGAAAGGGGCTTCCCAGGTTGTCAGAAAACGAAACCCCCTACATAGGATCGCAACCTGGAATATACGCTACAATGTTACAAACAGGAAAATTGGAAAACATAACGAGAGAAATGAACCGGCACAATCTTTAGATATTGGGAATATCAGAAATTAGATATAAACTAGAAGGAGGATTTAATAGTGGGAACTATAAAATAGTACATTCGGGAAGCGAGGATGGACAAGGTGGAGTCGCCTTAATTATGGGAAAACTATTCCAAGAAGCATTAATAGATATAAAAATCATTAACCGTGGATTTGTAGTAGCAAGGTTTAATTGCGAGTCAGTAAATGTGTCGATTATTCAATGTTATATGTCTGCTACTGCTAGCTCGGAAGAGACAATAGAAGAAACATATGACGTTTTGAAAACATCATATTAGGAGTACCGGCAGATGATAATTTAATTATAATGGGCGATTTCAACGCGATAGTTGGGGAGAATCGCGATGAGAATACGTGCAGTAGTTTTGGTCTTGGAAAACGAAATAAGAGAGGACAGCGATTAGTAGATTTTTATACAGATAGATTCGTTATAACAAATACGTGGTTCAAGACACACAACCGCAGAAGATATACATGAAAAGCTCTGGGCGATAGGAGAAGGTGTCAAGGTGGATTATATTCTGGTGAAGCAAAGATACCGGAACCAAGTGAAAAAATCGATGGCATACCCAGGGGCTGACGCAGATACAGATCACTCGCTTGTGATAATGAACACAAGATTTCAGATGAAGATACCTAAAATACTAACAGGTCCTCCAAAATGGAATACAGAAAATCTGAAAGACGACATAATAAGTAATCTTTTTAAAAATACAACAGAAGTTATGCTAGAAAAACTAGACAAGAAAAATCAAACAGACAACGAAGATATTAATGGAAACTGGTCAAAAATAAGGGAGACCATCAGGTCCGCAGCTAAGGAGACACTTGGTGAAAAGAAGAGAGAAATACGAAAACCATGGATTACCAATGATATACTTGAAATAATGGATAAGAAACGACGTTATAAGAACGACAAAACTAACCACGGGTAAGAAATCTGTAGACAACTAAGAAATGAGATATTACGGAAATGTAGGAAAGCGCGAGAAGACTGGTGGAACAAGCAATGTAAGGAAATTGAAAACCTGGAAGGCAAAGGACGCAGTGATCTATCGAATAGAAGAATCAAACAATTATCAAATCATATATCAGGGTACAGATGTAGGACACTAATAGACATAAATGGGGATGTAATCAGTGATGACGCAGCGAAAGAAACAATATGGCGAAACTATGTTGAAACACTTTATGCAGGTACGCATGGACCGCCCCTACAACATACTGATAATGAAGAAGCAGAGAATAACCCAATACTGCATGAAGAATTCTGCACTAAAGTACATACCACTCTGAAAAGCACCAGGGATGGACAATATCAGAACTTATAAAGCATGCGGGAAGTGGTGTAAAAAACCGACTGTTTGAAATCATTAATAAAATAATGGAAACGAAGCAATGTCCGAAGGAATTTTGCATAACTACACTAATTCCAATATCAAAAAATATATGGCAAAAACCTTGCACAGATTACAGAACAATCAGCCTACTAGGCCACGCATCAAAAATCCTACTGCGCATTATAAAACAACGAATATCGACATACATCAACCAATATTTAGATGACAGTCAATTTTGATTCCGCCCTGTAATGTCAACACGGGACGCAACCACGATCATGCGTGTCTATAAGTCGAGGGAGACATATGTATGTATGCTTCATAGACTATGTAAAGGTCTTTGACAGGGTGAACTGGGACCAGCTGTATAATAGTCAACAAGCGGTAGTTACAACAGTAGATGGTGAAACAGTACCAGTCCAAATCAAAAGAGAAGTGCGACAAGGTTGCCCATTGTCACTGGATTTATTTAATATCATAGCAGAGCAAGTTCTACTAGAGGCCTTTAAAGAAACAAGATATGATGTAAAGAGGACGAAACATACGAACTATCAAATATGCTGATGATTTGGCCTTATTAACAAATAGCCCGCATATGCTTCAAAAAAAAAGATAATGAAAGTAAATGAATCAGCAAAAAAGTATGGAATGCAGATTAATACTAAAAAAAAACAAAGTAATGACAATAGGGATAAAACCGCACAAATGAATATGGTAATCGACGGAACAAACATAGAGCAGGTTTCATCATTCAAGTACCCGGGAAGCACCATTACTGAAGATGGGCGTAGCTGCCAAGACGGGAACAACTTGCCATAGCGAAACAGGCTATGCTTATTCATTCAATTGAATATTTTTTCTGTCACCTACAAACACTAATTAGTACTTTAAAAAATTGCCTCATCTTGTTTTAGGTTTAGATGCAAATTATCTGGCTTTTTAAAATTCTGTTACAACTAACTGTTGCAATTTTTGAAGCCAAACATCTATTGGCGCGTTATGTATGGAGAGTTATACATTTATGCATACATATATATAGATGCAAACACACACACACACAAAAATATATATACTCTCCAACACCCGCCTATCAACCCACATTTTGTTGCGTTAGGTGTGTCAACAAAGTAACGGACGAATATAATATACCGTTCACATGTACCGCCCGCTACCAACACCCGTCTACGAACCGCGTTTTATAGCGTTTTGCGCGTCGACTTATACACTTATTCTTATATATATATATATATATATATATATATATATATATATATATATATATATATATAAATATATAATTTATTTATTTATTTACAAAACAATACGGCGTACACAACAGGATAACGCCAATTACAGTGTATGCTCTTACAGAATAATTATAAAGTAAACGTATGAACAAAAATAAAACTGAACCACACTCACACAACACGCTATTTAATATAAATAAAAATTACTAATATCAATAAAAAAATATTTCTAATGAAACACAATACCTATATACAAGCACACAACCGAACAGAACAAAAAACAGAAATACCAATCATACACCGATACTCTCATGAAACAAACTCTCCATCGGTACACGTACATAAAATTAAAATAAAACAAACTTACTGAAAAATAACAACTGAAATACAGAGTTTAAAAAAATTTATTATATACAAATTTACTATCAAAATGAATATCTAACTGTGGATGAATGTTTAGTACGTTTTTTATATAGACGTAAGGTGGATAGAAGTGGTGAGTTATAACCTAGATTTGTACGAGCATGTGATTCGTAGAAAATATTATGTGACCTACTACTAACACCGGGGACCATAAATAAAATTGTAGATAATAAATAATTGTCATCTATGCGATCGTTACAAAGATCATGCAGGAACCTCAGTTTACTTATCTTTCTTCTTTCACTCGAGGATTTAATACTTAGGAAATCGTAGAACTCAAAAATGTAGAATAAATATACCTCAAAAACTGAGATTGAACTTTTTCCACCATGTAAATATATTTAGTATAGAAGGATCCAAAACCAATATATATATATATATATATATATATATATATATATAACTTCTTCCCTGCGCTCAGAGTCACAGATGTTTTTTTTTCTCAGTAGTGGACTTCTATATGCTTAGTTATCGAAATAAGTCGCTTGATTAAGCGTAGTGATGTTCGCCAACTGGAATTACATTTATTTTCTTATTTATCTATGATATTAAATCACCCACGTTTACGGTTTTAGTATAATTTGATGTTTTCATATTATTAAATTGACTAATTTTCCTAAGACATCTTTCTACAATGTAACGAATTGTTGAGGAAAATATTTAACTTGACATTTACTGACGACTTGACTCTTATTGCTACCTCAAAACAAGAAATGTGTCAGTTATCGAACAAAATAGAAAACGCATTAAGGAAATAGGACTAACGATAAATAGGTTGAAATTCTGTCTCTTAATAGTAATGAATAACAATGATAATTCTACATCTCTAGTCGGAAAACTGATCAAGGAGATACCAATAACTGAAGAATTAATTTAGATGGAAGCATGTATGATAAATAAATGAAGTTCTGATGATCGGGAAATAAAAAGAAGAATAGTGTTGGAGGGATCGAAACTTACAAAACTAATCCCGCTAAAAACCCTAGTGTTCTCGATTCTGTTATGTGAATCTGGAACATAGACTGCAAATTTGGCATAGGAACGGAAGCTGGAGGCGTTCAAAATGAAATGCTAACCAAAAATATTGCGCATGCCATGGACGGCGTGTAGAACAAATAAGTCCGTTCTGGAAGATGAATGTGGGGCCGGTTAATTCATGCAATCGGAAGAAGAATTTTATCCTTCTTCGGTCACATAATTCCGATCAATAGGCAAAGCGGAAAGCGGAAGAAAACGAGTCAGTCTAGTTAACCGATACTTAGATCGGATAAAAAACTAACTGGACTACAAACTATGGATATATTATATATATATGTCGGGCATCTCGGAAGCGGCTCCAAGCGATTTAGATGAAATTTTATATATACCTGTAATTTATTAAGTAATTAAAAATTGTGTGTATTAAAATTACGAATGTTGAAACTTTGGACCGCGACCCCGAGTACACCTCATATAAAATTTCTTGAAATTTAGATTTTTCCCGTTTTCTTATTCCCGATACTTATCTAAATGTACGTTAAAAATTTCAGTTCGATCTTACGCCGTTCGAATGTTATAAAATTAGAAATTTTCATTTTACCGCGTATGCCTCGGTAAATGTAAATAAAAATTTTATACGGCGAGTATCATTATCAGATGTTTCGGAAATTTTTTTTATTCTACCAAAGTATTATTTTAAAAAAATACGATTGAAAAATTCTAAAATTCAAAAAAACCAGTAAGGTGCATTCGTTCTGATAATAATCAAAAATTGAATTTGGCAATTTATATTCAAAAATAGTTATAGTTATGTAACGGTTTTTAATTGTATATGTGATTCGTACTTAAATATATTTCCCTAAAAAATTGAAAAAAGAAAAATGAAAAACAAACCCAGAAAAACTCGTTCGTCCAGTATATATAATTAAGGAATCAAATACATCGCAAATGTAAGAAAGCAAGAGAAAAATAGTTAAATGATACGTGCCCGTCCCAAATAGTAAAAGGTATGAGAGGTATGAAAAAGAGTCAGCAAGGAACAGAAACAAAATGAAGAGAAAGTGTTGGATTAATGATTGATTCATATATATATATAATATAAACATAATCTAACTTAAAGAATTTTCTTCAATTTTATTATTAAAAGTCGTCGTTTAAATAATAATAATAATTAATAACGCGTAGAAAATGTAAAAAAAATTCTCTACGGTTTTATAAAAAAAAAAATGGCTCGACAAATTACGAATTGATTTACTCGTCGTCTACTACTCGACCGACGAAAGTTCGTTCAACGATCCACATCGCCGGCGGTGATGATAAAGGTAAAATAACGATAAGATGAAATGTGGAAAAATTGCCTTCTTTGTGGGATTATCTATTTGTCCGTCGTAATATCTGGCTGCAACTTTCCATTTAGTAGTAGCTTGCTATCGTTTATCGTCATCTCGAAATTGAGGTTCCGCAATCTTCTAATGGTAATAGCTTTTCAGTCCGAAACACTGTCTATTATATATATATATATATATATATATATATATATATATATATATATATATATATAAAATACATGCGCAATCTTGCAGAGGGTGAAAGACGAGAAATTTTACAATCTACTTTGTCGCATGTTTATGGGAGTGTGAGGGACTTCAGCTTTTCTTATTTGACATGGTTCGAAGAAAAATGATTTCGTATATCCTTTGGTTACTGCTTCATATCATTCGTTCAATTTCACCTCTTCCTCTCGGTACCATATACGACTTCTTCTACCGGTCCCTTTTTCTGTTTATACTTACATTCGGTCGGTCGTACGACTTCCTTTTGTCGATTCGTCTTTCGCACCACGGTTCTATCTTTCACCGCGGCTTTATCGTAAGCAACCGTGTCTCGTAGTGTTCCTTTGAGACGGTTTGAAAATGATAAATTTATCTGGCGATATAACGCCCACGATACGTTCGTGGTGTCAAAAGAGAACTTCAGCCTAAGATTAGCAATTTCTCCTAGTTGCGTATCTTTCACTCCATATTCGTGGAATGTCGCGTGAAAAACAGTTCATCTTTTACTGAGTCGACTGTTCGATTTTATTTCCATTTCGATAACTGTCGCCGTACTCCTAGGCTGACCTTTCTTTTTTCTTCTTCCGTGGCGCGGTATTCCGCTTATACGCTTATATATATATATATATATATATATATATATATATATATATATATATATACATATAATATATTTATAAACTTCTCTCAACCATTAGCGCTAGTTAACAATCAACGAAGTACTGGACACATTGACCGTCTTTAATAGTATAAACGAATTATATAAGCCCCAGTTTACGCTATTTTTATTTGTACAAAAATGGGATAGCATTGGAAGTAATTACTCGCAACGTAAGCGTATGATGTTATACGGAGTGACGATGTAAGTTATTCGATGATTAAAATATCTATGTCTCGAGCTCGGTTCTAACTTTCGACAGCCAGGGGTTAACGCAATAGCAATTTTCGCCACTGCGCGCTAGTCTGGATTCGTTCGTCATAAAACGAGTTTACACGCTCTCGATATGAAATTCCACATTCCTTTCTCCGATTTGCAGACCGTACTGGAATTATTATTACCCTTTACCGTTACGAAATGAAGCAACTAGACATATATGTGTGCTGCAATTGTAGTCGCGTGGGAAAATGCTGAAAATAACTTGAACAGAAAAGATAAGAGACAAAAAAAATACCAATCAAAGTTGAGAGGATCGATTAAACGGCACAAAATTGAGAATATCTTGAACATATAATTAGGAGAACGAAGTACGCCGTACTAGATTATACAAGGTAAAATTCACGCTCGGATAAGTTCGGAAAATGAAAAACGGAATGGTGTCGGATAGTATTAAAGATTGAATCGACCGACGTCGAGATTTCCAGTGAGTTGATTAGAAAAACCGCGAAGAAAATACCCTGTAATGACGATGATCATCAACGCAGACTTATATTTACGTTGAAGAGAAGGTTGGAGTGTCTGCCGAGTACTTGTCAAACATATTTACACGAAGCCTTCGGGCAAGCTGCGAATACGAACTATGTGTGGAAATTTTTAAATGTTACGTTGTGGCTATCATTATGCCAACGTTAGCGAAGGAAATTTTCCGTATATATCACTTTCTTCTTCTTCTTTCGTTATAGCTATCCAGATAACGTGACCTATTGTAACGTAAGCTACCAGACGTCGATATTTGATTTATAATTTATTGTAAATAGAATCCACCCATTTTCGTGATTTAATAGCCGGTCATTCGTTAGCTTTCTTCCTGTTTCTATTGATTATTCTCCTACCCGTTTAGAAGCAGAAAAAATTCTAGGTCCGATTTAATCGTGATCAGAGTACCGATCACCGAGCTATCATCTAAGGTATCACTAAAAAAAAAAAAAAAAAAAACATGATTGCATTACACTATAGCGCTACTTTGAAAACTGGTATTAAAATCAAATCTTGCGAATGAGCTTGCATCACCATATTTTATTATAAATTTTTATTCCGTAATAATTAGGGTTAAAACAAATTTATCGGTTTACGAATGCAATAGAACCAAATCTGAAATCCGGAATAATACACGTTAGTTTATTCTCAAACATATACACGTTAGTTTATTCTCAAACATAGAACAAGCTTTTTCAGTACTCCTTACATAATCTGAATCTTCGTTCGCGTAATTATAATTGTCGAAAATCTATATACAGTATCTGTATCGCCTGTGCTTCAAATTTTCTTTTTTTTTTTTTGCAATAATTGGGCTTAGATATAATAACCAAAATTACCCATTGTAAATATTATTTTCATATAAGTATATTATACATATGATAACAAAATTAAAAAATTAGGTTAATTTTAGATACACACATGTGGCCAGAGCTGCGAGGATATTATCGTTATTCAGGGCCAATAAGTAAGCAATCGAGAAGGGGTGGTAAATATTTAAAATTTTTGTTAATATAGACATCTCTACCATACACATCATAATCAAAAATCACATGATTGGTGTCGGCTATAGTTCCCGTATGCACAGGGCAGTATATAGATGGAGTAAGATTGATCGAGTACAAATGGTTAGGAAGGCAATTGTGTAACGAAGTCTGACTAGGATTAAAAAGAAAAGTCAAGCTGGGAGGTTTTTTGAAGGCGTAATCGATGTAGTAGAGAGATTAGGTTGGATACATCTATAAAAGGTTAAAAACCGTCTTTTACAAAACATTCCGGTTGACTGGAATTAATTTAGCAACGCCTGCTCGCGATATATCTTAACTGGTGATAAAATGCTGCCCGAGTTAAATTACAGACTACGCGTTAATTCCGATCGAACTGACTGCGATTGCACCTATTACAGTCGACGAAAATAAACGTACTCAACGTTTAACCGAATAACGTAAAACCTGTTGGTCGGTCGCGGGAAATAGAGAAATGGATGATAACGATATGTAGGGACGTATTTAGATCAATAATTTAAATACGTTTCAAAAAAACAGTAATTATACCGGCTCGCTTAGAAATGTTCTAGCCCCTCTTTAGGAATCCAATTATTTCGATATATAAAATCCTATCGAAGCCAGTTTGCAGTTGAATGTTAGTAAGCAACAATATCTTACACGGGGTTATTAAAAATTAGTGATTATGTCTTTATGATCACACATTTGGGAGTAAAATACGCGCCCATTCCCTAAAGTATAATTTTTCAGTTAAATTGCTATAAATAACTGCAGGAAATTGTTTTCCAGTAGTAATGCAAAAAAAATTATTTTCGCGGTTCTTAATTATTAAATTCTCTCTAAAGTGAGTGATTCGTACCTTTTGGAATTCGGAACTTTGATCAGAATTGCCGCGTGTGTTGGATAGTGGAATTACCGGTATAGATATGACGGTTAGCTGCGAAATATGCAGTCGCGAAACAGGAGCGGTTATTGGTGGAATGTTTCTAGCAGATGATTCAAGTAGCGACAGGGTAACTGAAAGATGTGGATGAGCAGCTCGAGGAATCGTAACATTTTAATTAATTCAACCTGCAGCGAGTTTTGGCCGCTGTCGAATCCTGTACTCGATAGAAAACCGCTGCTCCGCTGTTTTCCTATAACCAAACGCTGAGTGAACATAACATAGAATGGTGGAGCAGGACTTATTTATCAGTCTCCTCCTGAAATAATAATAAAACTACTAAACTACTTTAAAAAAATACTGTATAATAATGGTGGTATAGTACGATTGTAAAATTAAAAATTGTTACATTCGTAGAGATGAAATTCCCGTGAAATTAACCTGGCTGAAAGGATAAAATACATCTCCCAAATTTGTTCGGCCCGCGTGGGGTGTTAATACCCTCGATATGACATTACAAAGAAACAAAGTTAGTAATTGTCAGGGTCATAATGGGCTACCAACTGAGACTATAATTTTAAAATAGCCTAAATATATAACTGTGAAAAGTATAATAAGTAAGAAGCTAAAATTAAACATGGCTACATATAATGCAAAAACACATTCCACAGAGGGTAAGTTACAAGAATTGGAAAATGAATTAAAAGAAATAAAATAGAATATATTGGTATTGATTTGGATCAGATTTACTCGTAACGAAAGAATGACATAGCATGGGGTTGTAAACTTTAGTGGTTATTTTATGGGTTTTCTTATCCGCGGTTTTCCACCACGAAAGTTGTCGATCACCATGGCCACAGTCTGTTTTGACATGGTAGTACGGAGTAATTGAATGGATGAGCACCCAAACTAGTGTCCTAAGGCTCCCATACGTGAGTTTTGAAAACGGTCCTCTGATATTTTGCCTTTTATAACATTTTGTAATAATTGATACCTCTCAGAATGTGTTCCCTAAGTATCGCAGCTTTCTTTCCTTAATAATATTTAATCTTACTTTAATAAGAATTTATATTTATTACTGACTTTCTTTGTCTGAATTCTTCTATATAATTACTTCTCGAAAGGTTCGATATGTTTTCCAAAGCGCCCAACTCTCGCAATCGTACAGCAGAACTGAAAAAACACGATATCTATAAATTCTTAACTGTAGATCCGGGTTTAGTTCTTTTCTAGCCAGGATGTTCTTAATTTTTGTGACAATTCGTTCTATCCGTTCTATTCTCGATCGTGCTTTTCGTTTTTGTCTGTTCCAATTAAGTATTGTCTAATAATAACGAACATTTTCTTTGTTTCTTGGAAAATACGATCACTTTTGTATTATATATATTATATATATATATATATATATATATATATATATATATATATATATATATATATATATATATATATATATATAGATTTATTTATTTGTTATTAGCTGCGATACATTAATCTAGTCACGGCATTATTTTATACGTCTATGCTAAGAGATATTGACGTAACGATTAATTGATATTATAAATATTTAATATTACCGAGTTATTTATCACTATTCGATCATTCACAAGCGAGCCAGCAAAACTGCTAATTTTACGAACATCTTCGGTGAAGATACATTCAAATAGAAAATGTTCAATCGAATCTATGCCGGAACCGCAAAATAAACAAATATCTGACGACCTCGTATTAAAATTTTAAAATACGATCCGAAATTGCCGTGTCCAGACAGCGCTAGACTGGAATGTAAATTTATCTCTAACGGCGACGTTAAATCTATTTTCGATGCTATTCAAAGTTGTTCTCTACCGAGTAAACTATTATGCTACGTCTTTTCTGCCATAAATCAAATATATAATTTAATTTCCGTAATGAAAGAATTACCTCTATTAAATAGATTATTAACTCGATATTAAACTGAGATATAAAAGATTCTAATACATTAGTTAAGTTTATCGTTATACATTTTAAACTCGGAAATTAAAGCTGATTTAAAAAGACTCAGTAGACAGTATCCCAGTAATAACTGGAGCTGTCATAGAGTGGACACAATCCTATATATAACGAACCGACACTAAGCAATTGCTTAGCCCCAGGATGTTTTTTATTAAATTTGAATTTAGTTTATGTAGGTATTGAGCAATAATTAAACATCGACTCTGTTACTCCTTTCTACATAATAACTATTCCTTTATATTTTACTCCGCCATCTAAATTAGGCTGAATGATTTTAAGGAGCATGTAAAATCTTTTATAATTTTAATTTTTCTGAAGTTCATTTTTACATTTAGATAGAAATGTGTATTGAATGAAAAATTTTACCAAAAGTATTAGACTTACAACATTAATTTCTTCTTAATTTCAGTCTCTCTCTTGCGCCTTATTAAATTTCCACTACTCATCTTTCTCGAACGACTTCAAGCCAATTTCTGATTATACGTCGGTTGACTCGGATTAAACTTAACGGCGAATTTCGTATTATAAGCCCCCTACGAACGTATCTTAACGTTTAACGAATGTTTACCTATGTGTAAGTCGGCCGCGCCTATTTGAAATGTTTTTATTATTTCTATTCGATGTTATATCGTAAATTCGAATAGTTCGAAACGGGAATTTGCTAATACGCGGTTCTCGCACGTGTCTATGTGTTTAGTCTCGGCAATCTTCTACTACGATTGCACGCTGAGACGCAGAGAACGTTAACGAGAAATAAGACGGGAAATGATTGTAACGCGAACGTTTGCGCAGTAGTTGTAGTTAAATAAACACTCGTCAGCATTTAGAAATCGCGTCATCATTCTGCTATACGTTTTCCGTTCTTCGCGTTCGCTCTATTTAAGTTAAGGGTCGGGGTGATTCGTAGAAGATAGCGTTTCCATTTTCAAAGCGATACCACCTCAGAACAACCACCCTTATCCATATCTGCGGTTTAGGTGTATAGGGAAACGTTTCGAGTTGTCTCATTTAGATAGACAGACGTTTTTCATTATACACTTAGACGGTATATAGCGTTTTGCGACGCGAAACGGTAAATGCCTGAAATGTCATTGTACGTAAATCCCTAGGGGAGATATATTAGCGGGAAGTTAAGAATTTACCGTCATCAGTCTGACGTGGGTTAAATAGTTTTTATAACGGAGTGGAAATAATTTAGCTGCACATATATATATATATATATATATATATATATATATATATATATATATATATATATATATATATATATATATAGGTATATATACATTAAAAAACATTTAATTTAAGGTATTTTAACCCGAGTAAATAATTTGCCGAGTGATTTTAAATGTTATCACTGGAAATTCTTCTACATTTGATGATATAAAATTTCTTTAAGTAATCCTTGTAGCAAGTTAGTAACAATATGATAGTATGAGGGACGTAAATTTTAACTGTCGTTAAATCTAACTTTTCGCCGATAAAATTCACTTTTAAATATACATACCCTACACATCTGGATGTATTTTTTGATCGTGAGGGTATTTAGAAATCCATTATCTGACGATCGTTATTGAATATTCATACGTTTTAGCCTTCGATTAAATTTTGAAAGTCTTCTTGCATATCGTACTACGGCAGGCGTTATGTATTTTTTTCTGTTATTATTTCCTGTTTTTCGTTATTTTTTTTTTTTAGAACACCTTTATTTGATATCTTGTCGATAGATTTTGTTTCTAATATTCACCACCAATACCGTTTATCTCTTTCCAGCGTTTTCTACAATTTTCGCATGCATACGAGGGTGTATTCCTAAAGAAGCCTATGATTATAGTTGCTTCAATCACATTTGGCGTCAAGTTTTTAACGTCTGGTCTTGTTCCAATGAATAGCTTAGATCGATTCAGATTACGTAACTAACCTGCGGTTAAACCTTCGAGCTGTAAATTGTGTAACGGTATTCTTAGCGAATCCAATAAATTTGAGAGCTCGGATAATCGGCGATTTCATTTAAATCGATAATCTATGGACTTAACTAAATGCATTTGGTCAAAGATTTGACTACGAATTATTCAAATCGTCTACATCTTTTTTTTCGTAGTTATTGTGGTTTTTGAAATTTTTTTACCGATACAACCTTCGATATTAATTTTTCCTTCGTAGTTGTGAGTTAACAAAAATTGGGTGGAAACGAAATTAATCCAGTGAAAGTCCCATAACTTTCCCATTACCTATGTCTTTGAAAACACCTTCACCTAATTATCATTTTGTAACAATACATGCTCGTTGTTAACTTGAGAAGTTTCACGTGTCTTTACAAATTCGACGAATTCAAACACACGTTTAATTCATCAGCGGCTGTTAATGTGTGGAAATTCTTGGTAGCGTGTGGCAATCATTGCGCCTCCGAAGAATTTCTGATTGCTGCGGAAATCGATTAACGTTCGATCGAGTTCATCCAATGATCGTTCGTGCGCCATCGAATAATTATTTTTTGCAATTTTGTGGTACTTTCGTCATTGCTGATGTTTTAGTTATGTCACGCGCACATTCGTCTATTGTTTGCATATTTAGTGACAGTTTTTCACCATGAATGGTTTGTCCGCTTTTTAACAATGCAACAGCGATCTAGTCAATGGTATTTGACTATGTTATCTAAAATCAATTAATTTAGAATGTTTTACCAGTTCCACCGGGTGCATCGAGAAAAACGATTCTTCCTTGACGTCATTTATCATTTTCGTTAATGTTCGTTGATCCCGATTTAACAGTGGGACCTCAGTTTGTACGCATTCACTTAAATCATCTCTGTCCTATCAGTGTTTCATAAATTCTCGATTGAATGCACGATGTATGAGTTGATTTAGCGCAGGCATTTCTAATTCCTGTAAAACGAACTGATCTCCATATATGTATACGTAACTACGATCGTCGTATGTAGCCTAGCTATAAATATATTTAAATCAAAAATATCTATATGATTATTTATGCTCGATGCTAATCATACGTCAGTCATTATTCATTTTATTTATAAATGTTTAAGAGTGTATTACGAGCAGTGTATAGTATACAAGGAGTATACGAGTGTGCAAACGAGTGAATATATGGAAGATTGAATGAATAATGTGTATAACCTTATCCTAGGGTAGTAGTGGTAGTAGCGATGTGTTATTCCATATTAATGTTATTCTTAAAATGCTAAATCGTATGTATAAATATTTAATAACCAAGTTCAAGTTGGACAAATTGGAATCAACTAGTTTGTAACAGCGCAGCATGGGGGAAAACCGTATAGAATAGTTAAGAAGAAATGTGATACAGTAATCCCAAGCCTCAAATATCGGAACAACATCTATAGTTCCTGAAAAGTATACCATTTTCCCACCGAAAAAATCATATTTTATTTAGATTCAGTTTGGAGGAGCTTAGAGTCATTGTTAAATCTTCGAATAATCAATAAAACTGATTACGATAAAAATTAGTAGTAAAACAAATCAACGTAAAATATGAAAATTTTCAATCGTTGAAACTAGAAATTTTTCCTACATGTTGGAAGATTGCAAATATTAAAGTTACACCTCAGCCCAGTAAACAATCAATATCCCTGTTAAACTCTGTTGGTTAAATGAAAAAGTAATTAACAACTTACTTCTTGACTAAAAACGGTAGTATCTTTCATAAGAATCAGTATGCTTTTAGGATTGGATTCTCATTATAAAAGGAGCGCTATATAAATTAGTTTCAAGTATAAATCAGTAACTCCGTGATGATCACTCTATTGTTGCCATATTGTATAAAAAGGTGTTTTTGATAATTGCAAAATTGGTACCGTTACTCGAAAATTGTATTTTCTTTACTGCATTGTGTTATTTTTCTTCTTTCCTGAATACTTAAAAATTACATATGTAACGATGTATTGTTAATTTTTTATTTTTATTCTTTAATATTAAAGTAATTCCGTACGTTTACCTGTAATTTATAACTACAATAAGTAGATATGTCATTAACATCCTAGTATCTCTACCTCCTATCTTTACACTATGCAACACACAATACAACGATATATGTAAGTGGCATATATGTGTTTACATATGGCTGCATTCTTTATTTATAATTTCTTTAATTTTTTTAAAAATTGCATTCTAAACATTCCTAGATGCCGCACTTTTGTAACACAATTTAATAAGTTACTTGCCCCACCGGTGTTATTGTTGATTGGGAATCCACAAAAAAAAATTAGTAGTAGTAGTAGTAGTAGTTTAGTAGTAGTTTAGTAGTTAGGCTGGTCGGACGTAGATTTCTGTGTTAAAAACGTGCCATCTAATCGGTGTTCGAATAAGAAAAATAAATTAAAAGACATAGGCAGGCTATATTATAAATGTTTGTGCGTTTGGTATAAACCGAAGTAAATAAAATGTCTGTTTCATACGAGATAGAAGAAAAAATGCGTCGAATGCAGTCTTGAATTATCACGTGATGGACAATTCGTCACTTGCAAAGCTGTAAACAGCGGTATCATTTTGACTACTACAAGACGGAAATATTAATAAAGTAGTGCATTAGTACATAATTAAATCAACGATGAGAGGAAAAGAACAAAATTAAACGCGAAAGAGATGAATATAAAAACAACTATTACAAACTGAGATAAACTAAAATGAGAAAAACAAATGTATGAGAGAGTAATTGTGAGTGTACATGCGAGTGACCGAGGAATAAAAAAGTGTGCATGTGCGTGTGTGAATATAATATAACATTAATTAGCTCGTAAGACAAATTGTACATTACTAAAATAGATAATATAAAATAAGTAATTAGATTATAAGTGTACATTTTGCACAGATTGAATGCGAGAGAAAGTGAATAAATATATATATAATGGCATGTAATAAATTTTAACAACAACGGATATGTGAGAGTGCGAATGTGCATGCACTGATTTTTGTTTATTTTACAAAATATACGTTTTAAAAAAAGTAGTATCCTCCTGGAAACATGTTCGAAGTGAATTTCCCCAGAATCGGGGAAAAAGAACTAATGCTAGGAAATAATTAAGGAAATGTACATGTACACATATAGTAATAGTAATAATGCTAAAAAAATGTCGATAATAGGATTATGCGCAGACTATGAAAAAAAAAGTTCGTTTATCGTTAAGATAAATAGGGGCCTGGGCTTCTAGTTCTGGCTTCAGGGCGCCTGTTACCGTTGTCGACATTATTCTTTATTCCAAAAATGTGTTTTATTCGGTTATATATATGAAAAATATAATATATATATATATAATATAATTTTCTAGTCTGTTTCTGTTCGGATTTTGCTAAAAAGACGATACAACTTTCGTTTAAGCGATATCGAACAAATACGTTGTTCGGAGAAGGATTCTCAATAGGCTTTGCTTTAGAAATGAAGGATGGAACCTTTTAATAATAATAAACAAAAAAAAAAAAGATAGAAAAAAAAGTAGGGTTGGTGATTTTCTTTTGAAAGCTCTTTTTCCGCGAATTACTATAGACGACGAAGTTTAACAGACAGACACTGGTCGGTGCCGTAGCAATTGGCGATTATTTCGTATTGCAGACATTTCTTTTTCAGTTCAGACTAAAATTTTCCTTTATTTCCGTATCTCTGCATTTTGATAAAAATCCTTTTTTTTTTTTTTTTTTTTTGGCTTTTCCGTATATTTGTTTTTCGTTTCGTTTTTCTTCTTTCTTCCTAACGTAATCTTTGGGAATATTTTCATCTTTATCCGTTCTCCGCTTATTTTCTCCTATAGTGCGCTCGCTCTCTGGAGTAATTTTTTTTTTAGACTTCCAGTCGTATGCAGTATTCACTTTAACCTTTTGGTTTTCTTTTTCTTTTTATTATTTTATTTATAGTTTTTAGTCGTTTTTTTTTCTATTTCCCTTATTTTTTCGTCGGAATATTTATTTTCCGAGTTTTCCTATTCCGGTTCGTCTATATAAGCCCGTCGATTGATAAATATGCAAATATATCCACTTGCAGTCGGTTTAAACGCGATAAGCGAATTTATATTATTTCCTTCTTTAACAACGAAATAACAGTATGTCAGTTATACCTTCCAACCCTATTTTAATTTTTTATCTTAAGAAGGTCTGTCTATTAGTCGATTGATATATATATATATATATATATACGTGTGTATGTGTATGTGTCTGGGTTTTTATATACACGTATATTTACAATGTCTGGCTTACTTATGTGCAAAACACGTTTTCAATCCGATTAAACTTTTTATCGAACAAAGGTCGAATCGATAATTTGCTATCCCTTCGAACTAGGAAAAAGAGAATACTTGTCAATAAATAACACTGCATATTATTCGTTTCTGTTCAATTTTGACGTAACTGTAATTTATTTTACAACGTTATATCCATCCCTTAAATTTCTATATAATTTAATAATGAAAACTGCTAACGGCGATTCTATTATTATTATTATTATCATCGCTGATTGTATTATTATTATTATCGATTATTGTTATTGATTATTAGTGATTATCGTTATTGATTATTAGTGATTATTAGTGATTATTGTGTAATTCGTCGATATCCAATTTGAGTACTGCTATTTCAAAATTGTTTAAATGATAAAATCATCATCATAATTGATGTATCAGCCCGTAGGCTGGTCCATGTACCAACAGCCTCCGTGTAAGCCGGTCAGCTGTGATTTTCTCTTCATCTCAGCGTATGATGTTTTGGCATCTTCCAGTATGATATCCACCGAGATTATTCTCGGTCGCCCACGTTGTTTCTTCCCGATTATCTTCCCTTCAATTACTTCTTTTAGGAGATATTTCGATCCTGTCGTAATATATGACCGATCCATTCGAGCCTCATCTGTTTAATCTTCTTCAGTATGTTTCTTTGTTCATCAATCCTGTCCAGTACCGAGTTGTTGCTGACTTTTATCTCAGTCCGTTTAATTTTCTGTAACTTTCTCCAGCATCGCAACTCGAATGCCTGTACTTTATTTTTGTCTTTCCGCTTCTCTGCTCCGTATAGAGCTACTGGCCGTACCGTCGTTTTCACTAGCCTCTTTCGCAAATGAGATTGTTTTCTGTGTTAACGACGAATAATTATCCGTAAATGCTTGTTTGCCCCCAATGCGGTACGGCTGTTGATCTCTCACGTGCAGTCCGTGTTAGATGATACTATTTAGCCTCTGAGTATTTGAACGTTCTCACTTGTAAGATTACTTCGTCTTCTATTCTTATGCGAATATTTCGGCTGATTACCATAACGTTAGTATTTTTTTAATCGATTTTCACGCCATATGTTAACATGGCCAAATTTAGTTTATGTGTACCAACTTGATCATCGGCAAACTTGATTTCCTGTATACGCTACCTATTTTAATTCGTTGCTTGAATAACAGTCAAAATGGTAAAATACGTAGAGAAATTAAATTTCATTAATATAAAATGGATTCCTTTCTGAGTGATGTTACAGAATACGGATGATATAATATATCTCGCATTGGACGATGTGTGTGAGTAAGGTCGTTCAATACTTTACATGTATAAACACGGTTTCTCCATACTGTCGATCGTACTATTAGCAAAATTTACAACTGATTCGTGATTAGTTTAGGAGCTATCAACGGAAGATACACACGAATAATATTACTCCGGCAAAGGGTTATTTTTCTCAACATTTTCCCCCGTTTACTGGGAATTATTAGATTTTCCTTCAGGAAGATATCTACAGGTTTAACTGACGGTTACTTTTTCAAATCACCTATTACTCGACACCGGAAAATAACCGATATTATTAACAGGAGCCTATTTCAAATTCACGAGATCTATATGCCCTCTAGCGTGCGTCGATTACTTCGTGTTGTACCCCTTCCGCGGGCCTTAACAAACATAAACTGCAGCGTGTAAACGCCTAACTGCTTACATAAATATCATAAGAAACAGTAAACACTACGAAGAAATAATCATCTTTAGATATAAGCTTCCTGCTACATATGTGTGTGTTTGTATATATATGCGTATATTTCACAATATAGTATAAACGTGGTGCGTATGTAATTGTGTGTATACGTTTGCCAGTGAATAGTTCTGGGGTCCTCGAGAATAAAGTTTGCTTGTAATCCTTCATTGTTACTTATTTAATTGAGAAACTTGACTTTCCAGATTTCGATATTTTGACATTTTAGACTATCACTGTTCTCGTCGACATGATCGGGATGACGGTTTCGGTAGAACTTCGATTCTAACACGTTTACATCACGCTTTCGATCTTTTGGAAGACAAATGGATTATGTTTGTTAATCAGTCGTGTTAACGAAAATATCTATTTTTTCTATTTCGATTTCTTTAATGTGAAATCTAATTAATAGATTGTCTGTCCCGCTCAAAGGTATTATGTGGCGGTTATTTCAATGTGAATCATTATCATTGGTGTTTTAAATTAAGCGGACAACTCGGTTTATAATGGATATTAATGCTTACTACGTACACTACTATGTATCTTCTAACACTTTAGACCTTGCTTTAATTTCGAGCAACATCTTGTTGCATTTTACTCGAACGTTATATTCACATTCCATTAGGTAGTAATCATCCTTCCACCCTATTTTCAGTCAGTTTTCACACCATCAATCAAATACGCACTCTATCGTTTTATAATCTTCTCCGTCGTTTTATCATCGATTTTAATCACCCAATCTGTTTTGCCTTACTTTCCTATTGCTTCATACAATTCATGTTACTTTGGAAATGTTATTCGCTTTCCAGCTACAAGCAATACCTTCTGCTTTATTTCCATTAGCTCGGTGGAATACCCGGAAACTGTCCTCTGTTTCTTTTTTAAGCGTTTATACAGCACTATCTCGCACTTAAAAAACAAAAAGTTACCGTTCGCCAATTCGTCATATCAAACAGAAAAATGCATGGCAATGTTTCACCCCATTCTGAATTATTTTTACTACCCCCTCCAACCCGTACATGTCGTGCAAATTTTTTATCCTATCCCATATCGGAACTTGGGCGCTCATTTTATTTTAATAATGCATTATCGTCTTCAGTCTGTGACGGAATAACTTATAAGCTGTTAAATAATGTTCTTCTTTCTACGATCACTATATTATTAGATTTCTTTAACTATTTCCACAATGCCGCAACTTATCCCAAAAATCGATCATTATTTTTGATAAAAAACCTAATTCTCCCTTTTCACGAATCAACAACCTATATCTCTTGTTTCTTGCTTGCATAAAACGTGCGAAAGAATTTTTGAATCTGTTGGTTAAAGAATTAAAGCTTACTTCATTGCGCTTGTATGGTTTCTAGAATAATGTCAGTTACGTTGACTGTATTTATTGTTCGATATATATATATATATATATATATATATATATATATATATATATATATACATGTGTGTGTGTGTGTATGTATATATAAAATCACTTTTGTCAAAAAATCAAATGGTCACCTGATTTCCTCGACATTAAAAAAAAACAAAACAAAAACAAAAAAACATTAATTTAGTTCCTCTTTCTTTATTACACGATACACGTATTTTCTAGAATAATGTCAGTTACGTTGACTGTATTTATTGTTCGATATATATATATATATATATATATATATATATACATGTGTGTGTGTGTGTATGTATATATAAAATCACTTTTGTCAAAAAATCAAATGGTCACCTGATTTCCTCGACATTAAAAAAAAACAAAACAAAAACAAAAAAACATTAATTTAGTTCCTCTTTCTTTATTACACGATACACGTATTACTTTAAGTTTTTCTTTTTTTATTTTACTCTGCTTGTTACTCATCTAATCTTTTCACAGACCGAACTCTTTTTTTTTAAACTATCTTCTTCTGATCATAACAGACTGTCTTCATAAGTTCGCTTTCCTCAACTTTTCAGTCACAGTTCATTTTTATCATTTACCTACTTGAACTTTTTAACGCCAATCTTTTCACCGACCGAACACTTATTTTTAAACACTCCTCTTCTGATCATATCAGACTGTCTTCAAGTTTCCTCAACTTTTCAGTCACAGTTCATTTTTAACATTTACCTACTTGAACTTTTTAACACAAACTCCGCAATTAATAATATCCGATCCTAGGACGATTCTGTTCCTTAATGACATTTTGTAACTTTCACTGTTGATGTAATCCCGGAGCGTCGGTTTGCCTCTAATAAATGTATTTTAATCGTGTTTTCTCGTTGGAGAATAGATCATTTCCTTAACGGTTTATCTGATCAATAACGCTAGATACCGCCCTCCGATTTCCATCGGTACTTTAATTTTATTCTCGAACCTAAACTCACCCGGCGAATGCACGTAATTGTCGTTTACACCGAAATTTCATCAATGTTTTAAAGTATTTGTTTCGTTCCGTATTGGTTGGAGATCGGTTCATCTTCTTCCTCCGTAAACTGTTTATTCGTTGTCTCGTTTTCAGTGTAGAGTCAATGTTCACGCTTATCCTCGCGTTTCATTACTAGTACTCCTCTGTTGACTTTCCAAATATAAGCTAAAGTTCCTCCTCTCATTCCACAGAAAAAAACCTAGCTGACAAGTCTTAATAATTTCTCAACAGCTCCTTTATGCCCTTTACGAGAGTAACAGAATCTATTATAAATTGCTGACGCTTCATTCATATCTTTCGTACCTAAAAAATGGCTTAATTCCGTTTATGCTGACGTATTAAAAACTAGTTTTTATTTACTCTATTTCACTTTTATTTTCATGTTCAGTTCTCGATATTTGGTATGTGTAAAATTGGCTGTTATATTTTTGGGTTTTCCATGTAGCACTGGATTTAAAGTAACTAAAAAGAAGAAGACGTTACAGGTATGTACAAAATTTCATAGAGCCCTTTTCGAGATGCCTGATATATATATATATTACAAAATACCTCGTATATACTATTATTATTATAAAAAAATAAAATATTTATAAAAAATTTTTATTTATATTAAAAAACTATTATATATTTATTAATGAATTAATTATAAGAAATAATAATTTAATTTACTTGAAAATAATAAAAAAAGCTAACCTGACCGGATTTGTAATTGTTTTTCAACCATCCATTCTCATTTTCATTCTAACCGTCTTCATTAAGAAACAAACAGCTGACTTTGTCACTGAAAAAACTAGAACTCCTTTGAAAATGAACAACCATCCATTTTTATACATTTTTCTTCATTATTTACTGGCTGTAATTTATTTTTACTGGCTAAAATTATTTGGTCAAACTAATTTACTGGTTTTTTTTCCATTCACTAACTAAAATTAATTTTAACTATTTTATAATGATAGTTTATCTACTACAAATCCGGTTTGGTTATATTATAATAATTTTAATATATTTTACTTTAATTAAATAAATAATTATATATATATTTTGTTTTATTATATTAATTAAATTAAATATTAGTTTTCCACCTTCAATATAATAAATTTAGATTTATTATAACGTGAACATACGACGATCGTCGTAATATATATATATATATATATATATATATATATATATATATATATATATATATACATATATATATATATAAACCGCTCGTTTAAATATATAAGATATTCTCGCGAAAAATATTCGACCTCATTACGACGGTATCTATTCGAAGCTTATCGTTTTACATTACTATCACCGAATAGTTTCTATTTTCGACTGTCCGTCAAAATTGTCGGTTTTTCTTATACCGGATATATTTATTATTTACGAATTAACTGAGAAAGATTAATTTTGGGAATTAAAATGTCAGACGGGAAAGTCAACACATAGATAAGAGAGCAGACTAAACTGTCGCTTGCAGTAGAACGTGCAGCGCAGCTGAAATGGATGTAGTGGTGACGGGTGGATGAAACGAGTAACGTAATGGCTACCAAGGGAAGGATACAGGAGTCGCGTTCGGCCGAACACGAGATGGCAGAATGATATATATATATTTTTTTATTTTTTAAATTTACCTGTTACAATCTTAACTAAACGTTAAATAAGTAACATCACATAACACAGAACGTATCTTGTTACGTGATACAAATGTGAGAAGCAGTTAACCCCGTGGTTAAAGCTTCATGGGATGATATATGGGAAGAAAAAGGAAGAACGCTTACATCCAGCAGGGGATTGATATAAGCGTATCGTGATTGTGAATTAGAACTGAATCTCTTAATTTCTTCGCTATATCACGACAAACGCTAGTCGATTGTTTTTCGACTGGTTCCTGCCACATCACCCTCTTACCCCTTCATACTTCGCCGACAGTTTCGTATGGTTTCGAGTAAAATTTCCTATAGTTTCCTATTACTTCATTTGCGAAAATAGTATACCGCGAGAGTTTTTAATTGCGTCTCATTTTAATCCGTGGTTTTTTTTTTCAGCTGTATTTTAATTTTTTTTTATTCGTTGATTTTGAAAATTTTCTTCTACGTAAATAATTGACGAATTATTTTTTTTAATCGCGTTGATTAACTAAAAGAATATCAATTCTTTATGTTAGTTCTCCCGCAACGCGTGTGGATATTTCAACCATTGTTAGGAGATTATTCATTTTTACGAATTTGTTTCATATATCGAAGTACACTAATGTTGAAGTCATACACTGGATGATTCTGAGAATTTAAGACGGCTTAAACGTCGGAAACCACTTAAATAAGTAATGAAGTCGGAGTCACTTCATTGGAAGTATAACAGGTGCTTCTATTCATCATCGTTATGATCCAGGACTACATAATCATCATAATTATATATAGTTAAGAGCAAGCATCTTCATCCGGTAATTTATAGGTCGATACAACCTCTTTGATAGCTGTACATACCCGGTTCTGCAATGTTCCGAGAATACTCTGTCTGTATCGTTCTTTAAAAATACATGACTTGTTTGCTATTGAACATAGTCGTATGTATTTAGCTATACGGTATTTGTGTTTAACGTTTCTTGTTTAACGAACATTTTTGATTTACAGTATAAACGGATGGAATCGGTTGTACGGTTTAAAAAAATGCTTATATATTTTTGTTCAGTGCGAAAAATGTGTCTAAAGCTTACTATATGTATATATATATATATATATATATATATATATATATATGTATATGTATATGTATATGTAATAATATAGTTGATATTTATAAAAAGAAAAAAAAGTTTCAAGGGGTTCAAGAAAAAATGTTATAATTAAGATGACAACAGTCGTTCGATGATATAAGATGGCTCGGTAATTATAATAGTGCGTGTGTACACACACATACACACACAGACATATATATATATATACTGAAAAAAATTATTAGTAATTTATAGAGTGCTTACCAACGGGAAGTTCACTGTATGTTAATTATGGCATCCTTGGAATGAGCAATGTGCTTTTGCAAATAATAACCCTCGATTATGCGTTGACTGTTATGTATACATCCTTTTCTTTTATGGTTTCGTCCGCATGATTGATGGAGGAGATTCGGATGATGTGAATTACATTTCAAATTGTCGACGTCATTACAACTATTGTACGCATTTTTCAGCACACATGGCATAAATTATGGATATCTATATATCCGTGTTATGATAATTTTCTTTCGTTATGCTAAATTTTATATTTACTTAAAAATAAATAACTGTGTCCATATATAAGTAACCGATGCGGAAAAATTTATTTTGTAAAAATTTGAGAAAAATATTAGACAATTCGTGTAGTGGTAGGTGGCGTATATGTGTACTTTTAAAAGTGATTAATCATTTTTGGATTGAATGTCATACGTAATGTCTGCAGCGTCTGAATGATCGGAAGAAAAATGATTCGTGATAGTGTAGCGTTTAATCAATTGTAATCTATATTAAATTATCGCCTCGAATATATTTATTATTTCTGATAATATTACTATTATTATTGCTTCATTTTTTCACTCTATATATAAAATATTGCCGTTTCAGTTAATATTAATAATTCCACCATTACATTCTTTACAATTATTAAAATAATTAGAAATAATAAAATTAATAAATGAAAATTATTTATTAAATACATTAATTAATAATAATGCACGATGATGAATTATTTTTAATGACCATATTATGAATATACATATAGAGTCTTTAGTATTTTGTTGGGAAAATTGTAGGTTATTGTTTATAACTATCTCGCTGTTGAACTAAATAAGTCAAATATATAATTTGTTCGGTTGAATTATTGTTTATTAATATTTTAACTTAAAAATGACATAACTGCCGAAAAGCTTTGTTATTAATTATTAACAATTAGTGATTTTCACTAATAGCTTTATTTCATTTTTTTTTAAATCATTTTATATATATATATATATATATATATATATATATATATATATATATACATATAATAGATGGATATATACGTAGATATATAGATAGATATATCTCTAGCGGATGTTGATATAAATGAATTAATACCGTTTATCGATTAAAATTTCTTCGTTTCAATATTAGCACGTTGAAAATGTGTCTAACGAATAGAATATTTGTTCCGCTATTAATTTATTGATGCCTGTTTCAGTGACTATTACCCCTGCTAACCCTCACTACAACCGATATCTACTGATTACTTACTACGATACAAATCATAGCGTACGTTTACCGAAATATGACATTTTCCTCGTTGGGTTCTGCGTTTTCGTTTTGCTGATTATTGTTACTGGGGTCGGTCTTTCATTAGTCGTGGCCTAACCTTGACAACGTCAGCAGCAGTTTTTCAACTGTCACGCTGTCTGTCTTTTTAAATTAATTTTTAATTCGACAGGTAACAGAGAGCTTTCGCATTTTCACGTTTCACGAATCTTCACACACACACACACACACACGTTATTTGGATTATCCCCAGATAGATAAAAGGATAAGGCCCCGTAACCATTGTGAATTCGCAAGTATTTTATATCATTATCTCTCTTTTACTTTCTCCTCATCATTGTCGTTACGAGTATCCTAATGACTTCTTTCTCTCTACATATATGTAATATAATTCATACGTACATATATATATATATATATATATATATATATACACGCACGTGTGAGTGTGTATGTATTATATGTACATACGTGTATATCAATATTTTTTTGTTGCAAAATTTATTATTATTTTTTAAAAAGCATTTTTGTTGAAAGATAACTGGCCTTTCAATGTGGATTATCTTGATCTATGATATCAATACCATTACTTATATTTATAGCGTATAATTAATTAACTCCCCTAGCATGCTCCTTCTTCGTTGCTTTTTGAATATATTTACGTCTTGTCAAGGATTGTTAATTAATTTTTTTCATCGAGTGCGAATTAAAACAAAATACCTTTAATCTGGACGTTATATTGAAATTTGGATATAATTACTGCGATTATATGCTTATAATACCTACATGTATATATCTGCATTATATATATATATTATATTCACGTATCTATTATCGAATAATTTATTTTGTATGTAATATACATATGACGAAGAGGATGCATGTATAACATAAACTGTAAATTCACATTAGATTAACACTTTATTTTTTCACCTAAATTTCGTATGTATCTGCTGTAAAACTTACTTAAAAACCACAATAGCTTTTGAAGTTAATGTAAAAAATTAAGGGACAAAAGCAGAATACTGTCAAAGTTTTCCAACCAATGTACTCATTCTATTTCTGATTCAGTATAAACTGAATATCAACTATAATATTACTGTATATCCCTCTTTGAGTGACTACTATATATATATATATATATATATATATATATATATATATATATAGTAGGACCACTTTAATCAATCACTTTGGGATTATGGAATACAAAAAAGGACATATTATAAGAAAACACAGAAAAGAACGTGTTTACAGTAAAATGAACAACCTCGAAAAACACGCAATCTTTTTTTGCGAAAGCTATTACTACTGAAGAATATAAATGCCGCATGTATTTACATATAAAACTTTTCAAAAATGCAATGTTTCTGCATTTACTGATTTAGAAAATGAGCAGAAGGTATTGAGTTTTGTTTAATGTACTCAGAAGCAGTATCAAAAACGTTCTTGGCCTCGATGTGTGGAATACGGATAGAGATTCATCATCATCACATCCGAGTGTACTCATCCGAGTTTTACTCACAATTATTTTCCACCGTATATAGCGTTAATAATGTAGTTATTATTTTGTAGTCGGTTATAGTTACTACATGTGTATACTATGTGCTGGACATCTTCTATTTCATTAATTACACAATTACGGCATTTTCTATCATTGATAATTTGTAATCTATTTAAAATAATATGCGATATAACCATTTAAAAATCTGCAAATCAAGTTGTTTAAGATGTTCTTTGTTTATAATTCCATTATGTTCTCTTTTAATTTCAAAAATATGTGATCGTTTCTTAATATGAAGATAAATAGGTAATACTCATGCAATAGTTTGAATAGCAATATTTGAAGCAGTTATATATGAGTATGTTAAATCAATGAAAAATTTTCGGCAATATATATATATATATATATATATATATGTACATATATAAAATGTTTGTTACACTACATAATTTGATACAAATTCCTTTTTTGACTTTTACCCATATCGTTATAATTATTATTACACACATATATGTATATATATTTATTAATTTATATTTATTTGTACTTTTATATATATATATATATATTTATTTATTTATTTATGTTTATATATATACATATAATATACAGAGCATATTCAGCTTTATATATTTGGGACTTTATTTAACAATGCACACACACAAGTATACACTCACTTAATATTGTTCCTATTAATTCCATTATCATCATCAGGGGGCGGATGGCGGCTCATTTCGATGGATAGGTAATAAATTTCGAGGATATTTCTTTGTAATTATTGTTGTTATTTATTATTGGTGGCACTTTTATTTTGTGCATATTAAACTATTTTAAGAACTTTGTACTTTCTCGGAAAATCTCGTTCGATTTGAATTAATTTCGAAATAAATTTACTCATCGCTATCGTTGACTCCGTTATTAATTAAAATATCATTAGAAATAATTTATGTAGCGCTTCCTAGGTGGTGATACATTAAATAAAATAAAAATTCTTTTTTTTTATACCGTATCGTAGTATACTTAATCGGAACAGTCTACTACTTTCACGTGTGACGGCATCGTCAAATAGGGTCTTACGTTCAAAAAGTATATTTTATTTCATTTTCAAATTTTAGTTAAAGGTACCAATTTTTACAGACTTTTTAATAACGCATACTGATGGAATTGAAACCACTTGGTATTTTTTCCCCATTATATCATTTATCATTATTGTTCAAATCGAAACGGTTATTATTTAATCATACTAAAAATAATAATAATAATAATAATATTAGTAATCAATTTCGTTTTTGATTTATCAAATTTATAATTACTTCATTGGTTGTTATAATAAATAAACAACGCCATAACTTTGCTTTCATCATAAACGCATAATTACAATCATCGGTGCACAAATAATGAACAATAGACTTTACGCAAAAATACTTATACGTACACACACATATTCATTAACTATCACATACATACATATGTACTGATACTTTTTTTTAAATGTATATTTGTTTAAATTTACAAACAGTACAGTGGCGTAGCCAGGGGTGGTTTTTCGGGGGTCTGAACCCCCCTTGGAATCAATCTGATAATAAGAAAATATATACTCGTTGTTAAATGCCGTTTTGCATTTGTTAATTTTTTTTTTCTTTTTATTTTCATTTATTTTACTTAAATTTCGTTGTTTTTGAAGTAAATAAATAGTTTTGTAATATAGGAGGTACTAGAAGAATTGTGTAGAAAAACCCGAAGAATAGATTTTAAATTTTAAATTTAGTTAAGTATTATTATGTTATTCATTCAAAAAATATAAAATCATTATTTATCGTTTATTTTTTCGCGGAATTTATTGTAACCATCCCCCTCTGTCCTCAATAACATATACTGTTAGTGTGTTCCAGTGACGTTAAATATTTCTGCCGTCTATTGCTTCTAATAGAATTACATATTCGACGTCTAATAAGTATAAAAAATAACTCCGGTGAGTTGGATTGCTTAGCTACTTCAGTTTTGGTTATTTATTTAAAGTTCAATTTAACTCGGGTTTACTGTTATAATTTAGTTTTGTTAGAACCCCCCTCTTCTACCAAGTCTGGCTACGCTACTGAAACAATACATGTACATTTATATAGTAACACAAACACGCCTTATAATTAACCTCAATTGGTCCATCAAACATATTTGCTTGTCGACAAATTTACTTATATATATATATATATCGTTTAAATCATCTTAATATAATTGTGTAATAAGTTTCATAACTTAGATATATTGAATTACACTTACACTTAGTTCCACTGACACATCATTTGCTCACATCCATTTCCACATTTTCACTCGCACACTTTTTATTTTTAATTTTCTTATTATGTAATTATTTTAATTCCTTTTATGTTTTTTTTTTTTTTTTTTATATTTGTTTCTTTTAATATGTCATCCGGGATTTCATTTAACATTCTGTCATGATATATTTTTGTATTTGTGCGCCGTATTGTGTCTTCAGTATCGGTACTCTGTATTTTAATCGTTTCCTCAGTAAGTATTTTGTTTGTAATACTTTCTCATATTTTATATCACATTTTTCATTTTTCATTTAACAAATATTGACCATTTACATGTAATACATTTAATTCTTTTTTTAATTCACTCGTTGATTTGTCTTCGCATCGTGTTATTAAACCGGGAGCATTTTTTTTGTTGTAATCTTTCAATTTTTTCTGTGTATGTTTTCTTAGTTAATCCCCATACTTGGATGACATACCTCAATCTACTAAATCATAATATATACCATCTTCAATGTTATCATTTCCTACATAATTCCTCAAACTATATATTATCGGTATCGCTGTTTTTATTTTGCTTTCTATATATTCCATATGCGTGCTCCATCTGAAATGCCTGTCTATTATTATTCCTAAATATTTGTGCGAATACACAAATTTTATTTTTTCACAGTTTTTACATGTACATTCATTGTCTTCGTTCATATCGTGGACATATATTTAAAAACGGTACGTTGAATGTTGTCCAATGTAAAAGAGGCTACAAAATAATAACTACATTATTATCGCTAGATATTTTGGAAAATAATTATGAGTAAAATTCGGATGAGGACTCGGATGTGTTGATGATGATATACCTCTAACCGCATTCCACACACCGAGGCCAAGAACGATTTTGAGTACATACGGTCATTTTGTAAATATAAAAATCATTGCATTTAAATAAAAATTGACAACTGACTTTTTGAAAAGTTTTTACTAAATATATACAAATCATAAACTTAATTTTTCACCCATTTATTGTCAGATTGATATCACGTGCCCGCTTACTAACTATTAGTATATTGTTTTACATATTTATCTCCGCAGTTTTTATATCTCTATGAGAAGTTATTATTGCTAAATCATCAGTGAATGCCAATATTTTACTATATTTTTCAATAGCTTTTGTAGACCATTTATATATATAATAAATAAAATTGAAACTAAGTTTCTTCCCTGTGATATTCCGATATTCATATAACTTTCCCTGTACACCAACTATCGTTTTTCTGTTCTGCAAATAACTTTCACGCCGCTTTTTGATTTTCGATCTTACTACTATTTCTTCTAATTTATTTCATAACTTTTAAGCCTTTGTAGTTACAATTATTTTATTTCTTATTTCGAAATTTTCTTTAATCTCCTAAAGCACTAGATGTTGACTTATCCTTTTGGAAACCGAATTGTTCTTTATCTATTGATATGTTTAATTAAATGTCTATCATACTTTTTTCCAATTTTTGTAATGACTGCGCTCACTACTACTACTACTACTACTTAATAATAATAATGATAATGATAATAGAAATTAAAATACAAATAAAAATGAATTATCATTATTTTCATGATCATTAGAAACTGCTGGTATTATTATTATTATTATTATCATCATTATCATTATTATTACAATATATTTAGTTAAGTGCTTGTTGTATAATTTACGTTACAACGGCGTGTATAGTGTGACATTATTTCGTGTAAAACGTGAAAATTATGATATACGTATAAATTAGTCATTACTATCGTCATTTTTATTATTATTACTATTATTATTATTACATCATTATCGTTGCTGTTGTTAGTAATTAATGCAGTTAATTCTGTTTTAGCGAGATGTGGAAGGGTGGAATATCTGTCGTCATAGCCATTTTTAAAACATTTACCAGTTCTCCTGAAAGATATACAACTGCCTGTAATAATCTATTTGTTTTTTTTTTTTAATTTAGTTTCTTATTTTTTTAACTCCCTTTCTTTGATTTATATACTACACCTATCCACATATTTTATACGCGTGCGTTTGGTTAATTTATAGTCACGCAAGTATGTTTATTTTAAGAACCAGAGTTTTTATGTGAAATAGTCTCGCAAATACGTCTGATAAATATTTTTTAATACATATGTAGGATGTAGGATGTAGGATATGATACATATATGTAAATATATATATATATTTATATCATATTGTGTCCATGTTAACTATTGTTATGTGTAGGTATATTCTATTCATTGCCGGTGAATTCTATTCCGCGCTAGTGTTATCAGGTTAACATCTGCAATTTGCACAACGCCACCGCGTTACATAATTCAGTCTCTTCTTTTTAAGATTTTAAGGACACCACTGTAGAACATGTTTTGACTATCTCTAGCACGGTGCCTATGCGCGACATGCACACGCTCATTTCAGCTTTGCTATTCGTTCTACAAAATTTAATCTACTCCCTCTTATCCGAGTAATTCTAATTTATATATATATATATATATATATATATATATATATATATATATATATAAAGTGTATCCTTCATTTCTGCGGAATACCTCCTTATTTGTGATTTTATCCATCCATAATATTCTCAGCATCCTTCGACAGTACCAAACTTCAAAAACTTGAAGTTTAAATCTTTATTTTTTACGTAAAGTCCATATTTGTAAATGGGTAAAAAAAACTTAATAGAAGGAATAGGAAATTAAGAAGAGGAGGACCAAGAACCCGATTTACGCACGTCATAATAAAAGAACAGAGTTATGCGAAGATAAAAGATGCTGCTCCCGACAGGAAATTATTTGTTTAGCTGCAGGCCATGTTTCCCACCACTCCAACTGTTGCGGAGAAATGATATATATACTTACATAATTGTCCGTCTAGTAAAATATCATATATATATATATTGCATTTATACTTATAAATTGATGTACTGAATTTTTGATGGTAGCAACAGCATTCGCTACAGTTCAGAACCGGAATCTATGGAGAACAGTCGCAGTTCATAACGGTTAGAATTGAATGAATACAAACCGAGGAAATATTAAATATTAATAATTTAACGGATTTAATAAACGTTGTTTTCGATTTATCGACCATTTACGAGTTATATTCTTCTAATTGTTACACAGACCGCCCTAATTAATTCTGAATGTGTAAGTCGAATTTTATTGCGCTGATTTTTGATTATGTTTTATTATTATTATTATTATTATTATGATTTGTTATTCTTAATCGTGCGCTGCGAAGTAACAATTACAACCCACTAACAGCGGTGTTCTTTTGGGCGATTCATTACCGGTTCTAATTGAAAATAACGGATTAAGTATATATATATATATATATATATATATATATATATATATATATATATATATATATATATATATATATATTTATGAATACTAATTCAACAACGGTGAAATGTTATCGTGGTGATAGTTCTCGGTGCCATTAATTTAATTAACTTTATTATGCGATTTAAAGCTTGTAGATTTCAAATGTCGCCTCTATAAATGGCGCGTCGTATGTGAGTGAATGTGCTGGCGTATGTGTATAAAATTCGCGTACGCGTTGAAGCGTTTTTTTTTTCTTGACCGGAATATTATATTTTATTTTCACGAGGCGCAATTGTAACTCGTAAACAAAAAAAAATTAAAATTATTGTTTTGGTGTTTTGTTTTCTCGGTAAATTAAAATTTTGGAGAAACATGCGGGCTATGTGAGAAATCCTTAGGTACATTATTCGGACTTAGATAATCCTTTGTATCCGACGAATACCCTCATATTATTAAAACGGTAAGCAGTCATATTTTCTTTCATTATATACGTGAAGGTTACACCACACACACCGCACGCATATATATATATATATATATATATATATATATATCACTATCATAGATTGCAATGAATTATTTCAACATTATTTTTAAATTATTTTGTCTATATACACACATGATTCTCCGTTTAAAAATATGATGGGCACGGAAATATGTTTTTATGTAACGCCTGTTATAAAATATTTATGTATTACAAACTTTTTTGATATTTCTAAATATTCCGGTTACGGTCAATTTTGGTGCCGGTTACGGTAATTAAATATACCTTTAGCAAAAGCGTACAAAACGTTAAGGTTAATGGATGCAATTTAAAAAAAAATCAAAGTTAAAAATTAAAAATCAAAATTGACACCTTAAATTTAAAAAAAAAAATCAGTTTAAGAAACTAAAGATTTGAATCGAAAAGTTGAAAAAATTAAAAAAAAAATGAAAAATTGATATTTTAAATTTTTTTCATTTTAAAAATTTTTAAATTTAAAAAATAAAATTGAAAAATGAAGATTAAATATTAAAACTGAACAATATCAGATTTGTAGGTGTTGAATCTTAATAATACACAATCGAATTAGGTAGATTATTTTCTTAAAATTTTAATTTTAGCGTGTACAGTCTACTTATATATTATTTGTAGATGATCGAATCTCCTGCACCACCGTTAGGTTTAATCAGACAGACGCGGCTCCTTACAAAAACATTCAGATTATGAGTAGTCTAAAGTTAATTATATATATATACACATTTACAATTTCATTCGTGCGGACTGTGTACTTTCCGATGAACCATTTATTCACACACGCATTCAACGACTTTACTATACAAAAATTACAAAATTTATATATTTAGAAAAATATTTATGATCGTACATGATTCACAATGAAAATTTACAAATATTTGTACATAATTTTCACATTTTGAATAAGTGAGCTAGAATTACATAATTCACACATGGTATCATCCTCGAGACGACATTGAATAAACACACACACACTTTTATTTGGCCACATTTCTAGAATATGTTTTTTATATTATTTTTGACTTGACGCACACAAATTTTTGGTATGACTATGTGGGCTTATACGACTTGTTGGTATTAAGAGATTAGTTTGATCAAGGGTACTGTTAATGTACGGAAGTGAGTGATAGTTTTGTATGGCGAACATAATTAAAATAAGTAGGTCTAATAGAGGAACACCTGCTATTGTATCTATTGTGAAGCTGTTCTATAGGCTCTGCACGCATTAATTAGGAATTTTCTTTGTACAGAGAAGATTTTTTCCTAACACATTTAACTTTCGATCGTTCAGTAAATACTGAGCTAAAATACGACATTGTGTGTTTTTTTTTTTTAAAAAACTGGGCTTCCACAGCGGTTTACCCATTACAAAAAATAATAAATAATAGCCTTAATATGTAACTATACAAGTATTCTACAGTCTATAATAAACTTATATAAGTAAATGTAAATGTGTCCAAGTTGCGGATGGAGAGAAGGAAAGTATTGACTGGGAAAGGAACGTGTACCGAGATGAGTTGATTGTATAAAGTAGAACGAGAAGAGAGGTAGTGAGAACATTCTAGAAAAATGTGATTTGCATCAGCGGTGCAGTGAATGTCTGCAGGATGAGAACAGAAAGGAGATGAGATAAGGTGCATACGAAACAGTGAAGCAGGTAACCGATTTTTTCCGAATCGCAGCCTACACATGGTAATAATAAAATTGCGAAGTAGACTAACATGTAATGGGACATTGTAAAACCAGGGAAAACAAGGGAGATCCGGTTGGAGTAGTTTGAACTGTGATGTGGTATATGGGTTATTCCAAAGAGTTTTCCAGTATTCTTTATGAGCTGTTTTAATAAGGGAGAGAAGATCGATACAGGAAGTATAAGCAATAATTAAACTAAGAGGGGAGAAGAATTTTGCGTAGTAATCAGCAAGAAGGTTCCCTGTGATACCAGCATGACCAGGAACCCATGTAAATTTAACAGTGATTCCGACGCCTTGTAATAGAGTGATATGATTAAGAATTTTGAGTAGTGGATTAAAAAGAGAAAACTGCAAGGCAGAGAGACAACTTCTAGAATCAGTAAATATTACGACTTTTTCCGATAATTGATTGAGTTGTATAAAGCGGAGAGATTGAAGAATAGCTACCGACTCAGCTGTAAAAATAGAACACATTTTTAAAAGTGTAAATTTTTAACAATACCTAAAGAAGGAATAACAAAATCAGCACCTACGTAATTGTTAGATTTAGGAACCATCTGTATAAATGGGGAGAAAATCAGAACAATTTTCAGAAATATAGAATGAGAAAAAGGCGTTGGCAACAGAGGATGGAACTGAAGCTTTGAAGGTTTTGAAAGAATCTAAATCTATATCAAAGACTGTATCATTATTAGCGAAGGGAAAATTAAAAAAACTTGAGGGTACAGAAGGAAGTATTAAGTCACTGTATCTTGAAAGATGATGAGCAGAGAGACATAATATTGGACGTCGATTGAGAGAAAATCTCCATTGCCGGAAAATATCGTGGAAAAAAGGAAATAATGATGATGTGTTAGCTGAAAAGCAGTTGATCATGAATTTGTCAGCTAAATATGTTCGCCGCACTGATAAAGGAGGGACTTTTGCCTCCACCTCTAATGCTGATATAGGAGTAGAAACAACAGCCCCTAGAGCCAAACGCAGACATATGTTTTGAAGTTTGTCCAAAGTAGAAATAAATCTTGAGGGAGAGTTGGCAAATAAAAAACTACCGTAATCCGTGACACTGCGGATGAAAGATTTATACAGAAGAATTAAAACAAGAGGATCACCTCCAAAGGTAGTGTGGGAAAGAGATTTTAGTAGGTTAATACGTTTGCAAACTTTAGAGTGGACAGCCTCGATATGACTACGCCAGTTGAGTTTATAATCCAGATGGATACCTAAATATTTGTAGGATGTGGAGAATGGAATGTTGTGATTGTCAACAAGTAGACCATTTAAAGAATGGTTAATGCGTCTATAAGAGAATACAACAGCGACACATTTATGAGGAGAAAGAGAAAAACCCAAGTTTCGTAGACAAGTAGTAGTACGATCTAATGTATTGTTTAGTAGCTGTATGCCAGCTGTAAGATCGGCATTAGTCCAATAAAGTACAATGTCGTCGGCATAAGATAATATATTGGTGTGAACATAAGTACAGACCTGGAAAAGTTTGGATATGTATATATTGAATAAAACAGGGCTTAGAACAGACCCTTGGGGTAAGCCTAAATGAGGGTCAGAGATAGAAGAATGTTTGAAAATCAGAACCCAATTAGTAAATAAATTACACATGGCCTTGACAAAAAATGAAGGAATCCCTAAGGAGTAGAGGGTATCATATAGCGTTGAAAGAGGAATATACTCCGGTAAGTTATTCCCGACAAACTTCACTTCAACCGCGGTAGTAGGTGTATAAGAATTATTCAGCCTGCGTGTTATCCTACGTACAGATGCGACTGAGATACTGCATTCACTTTCTTGTAGTATCTCGTCTTCGGTTAAGTCAATTGGCACACCACGTATGACTCCGAATCTAAAGACCAAGCTAGTAGGTATGTACGCTTTGAATTCACTGTCATTGGATATGGATATTGTGTTCTCGACCGATGATTTATATAAGACTATCCTGTAATTGAAATTAAATCCGAAGGTAAGTTAATACGACTAAGGGGAGATACTCGGTCGTAACTGTTGTCTAATGCGCTCATTTCGTAGTATAATTTTTAAAAATGTTTTTTGTAAAGTTTTGTAAAATCCACGTTTTTCTGTTAGACGTTTCAACGGCATTTCTATGGCTATCTAAATTCTTTCTGATATAAATCTCTCGGTATCCTCCAATAAAAACTTTCATAAAATCGTCTCGAGATGTTCGGACGAGATCGCATTTTAGCCAATACTATCGCGAAATTTGAAGAAGCGTCGTCTCATTTAGTTAATTTTTAATTTTTTGGTTTCTTCGATTAAACGAGTCGGATGTTCCTACCTCGATGCACACATCCGGATTCGGATAATTTGTAACATAATTATTTTTTCTTAATTCTAAAAATAAATGATTTTACTTTGATTTCATTACTGCGAGTATCGTATGGTATGGTATGGTATCGTATCGTATGATGGTGATTTATAGATCGAGCTCTAAACGGGAACGCCAGTCTAAAATTTCGCCGCGCAAATGATGTAAATCTTCATTCGTAATTCCAATTATAGGTTGCATTCTTCGACGATATGTTTTATTGTTTGCCTGTGATGTCCGCAATAGCAACTAGCCGAATGAGAAATAGACCACTTCTACAGGAGGTGGCCGCATCTAACATGACCAGTTCGGATTCTATTCAAGAGTCACCACTACTTTCGTGGAAGTTCCATTCCTAGAGGTTGTTCCGTTCGATGAGGGCTCTATTTATGATGGAATTACAGGAATTACACACCGATTTCCATTTCTTGGTTCATTATTCCTTCCAATCGAGTGCTAATCGTGCTTGATCCAAAGTCGTCTATGGGGATTTCCTAGATTTTAATCTAAGTGCCTCTCTGATCAATTTCGTAATTGATAGATTTTTTTTTCATTGAATGGCGCGGTAGAGATCTGCACGCGCCATTCAATGAAAAATAATGGAAACGGCAAAAGTTGTTGCTCAGCTAACTCTACATCCTGGATGTTAATAATTATTCCGAGCTATACACAAGCATACACGTACGCACCTATATAGACGCGCGTACAATTTCAGAGACTTCCCCGTGTGTTATATGAAATGATTTCGGAGGAAGTGCTATATAAAGAAAAATAATACCAGCTGCCTATAGATATATATATATATATATATATATATATATATATATATATATATATATATATATATGTAAATATGTCAGGTATTACATCTGTATAACATGCATAATGCATAGTTATAAATGTCTCCTATTAAGTTTTATATATATATATATATATATATATATATATATATATATGCTTTGACATTTTAACACGAGGATTTTTAAGAAAATATAATCTTCCATGTATATACTTGTAAATGTAAGTACATACATCTCGTATATATATATATATACATATATATATATATATATATAAATTCGTATAAGTATAACATACATTTTAATGCTACATATAGTTGAATATTTTGTACTTTTTACAAAGTTCGTTCCAGCAATCTTAATATTTATCATCTAAGTCGACTGGTTTTTATTTGGTCATAAAATCTTATTTTCTTCCGTAAATAAAATTTGATTTCTTCTATCAAAATTTACGATAATGATCTCGGTGTTCGTGGATCATATATTCCTGTCTACTCCTATGTATGTCGTCCACAAGAAGACTATTCCACATATTTATTTTTATATATATATATATAAAAATAATATTCGTATGTATATGTATGTATGATATATACATATAATATATATATATTGTTTTTTCTGAATTGTTTCTATTTCTGTTTCTTGTCGATATCCACGATCAATTCCGTCATTTATTTTTTTATTCATCTCTCATTTTGATTGAATTGATTAATTATTTCGAACGTTCCTTTATTTGGTTAAATAATTTTGAAATATAAATAAAAAATAATTATATTGAGAATTCTAATTTAGTTCCGACCGACATCATTTTAACGTATGTGTATGTTTGACTTTAATACGATCGAAATTTAGGAAAATTATATTTTTTTTAAAAATCACAACATTTCACATTTTTCAAATTATTATCGTTGTTGTTATTATTATGTGCATGCGTATGTGTATGCGTATGTATGTGTGGCGCAATAATGCTTAAGTGTGTTTCATTGTTTACACGTGCAACTAGATGTATGTATATAGGATCTATCATATATATATATATAAATATATATATATATATATATATATATATATATATTTATATATATATATATATATATGTATATATATATATATATATATATATATATATATATAATATTCACATTTATGCATATGATTCACCTAAGTTATAGCATAAATATTATTTCATATGAGAATTATAAGCGCGTGTGTGAAATGTAACTGGCGCGCAGCTTGAGGAAATGTGATTGTATAAATGGTAGAAATCCGCACTCTATATTTATTATATGTAGAGTGCGGATTCCTCAGCATTTTCTGAAAGTTTTGCTACACGTTACAGCAGATCTTACCACGGACAAATTTGAATTGGAGTTCACTGATTCTGCAAATCAAATTTTATTTTGCCGAAAACGAAATAAAGGCCGAAATTGAAATAAATGCAAAAAATGATTATTTGTACTTTTTACCAGGGGTAGAAATTTACGAAGAAAATATGAACTAGCCCCTACCGCCGGAAGCGATAATAACATGGGGAAGTTAGTTTTCTTTGCTGACAATTTAGTGAATTTTAAGGAAGTTATTAATGAATTGTCAGATCACTCGCATCATGTAATAAAGGTAACATTCAAATTAATATGTCTACTCCCTCTGCCGTGCTTGTAAAATGTGAAATAGATGCCGGTAAAAATTGTATTATTGTTTAGAATATTTGTTTTTGAATGAAACGATTCCTAAAAAGTGTTAACAACTTAGTGACTGACAATTGATCAAGTCATATAAGTCCTGTTTAAGAGTCGGAAACACGAAATCGGAAAATCGAGGATTGCTTTTGTTCGAACAAATAGAAATTGTGGGAGGTGCATTTTAGAACATTGACTAAATTCCTGACAGAGGGGGCAATTCTAAAAAAAAAAAACATAGAATACTGCGGTAGCCAAGAATATCGGATATATCGACTTAAAGAGAATAAGTAATTTTTTAGTTGAAAGAGAAGGTGAAATGTCGTCAGATGTGGAAAGAAGCTTTTTACATCCGAAAAATACAACAAGTGATAAGCTTTGGCGAATTAAATTTTGAAATACATTTAATTATTTCCTATAATGACGTAATTATTTAAGTAAATGTTGAATATTTGTATGTGCACAATTAATAAATACGTCATTTCGTATACGTTAGTGTTTTCCTATCTTTACTCATAATTTATGATATAAATAAATTTTTATGGAAAATATAAGCCTTTTTTATGAATACCGAAAAAGTTCGAAAATTACTTTTTAAAAAGCGAAAAAAAAATAATTTTTAGTATCGAAAAATCCGCACTGTAATTATATATATATATATATATATAGTATAGGGGAGCAGTTTACGTCTAAACTGGAAATTAAACAAAATGTAAAGCATTAATTCGAATAATAATGCAAAAAAATATTATTATTATTATTATTATTATTATTATTATTATTATTATTATTATTATTATTAATTATTATTATTATTATTATTATTATTATTATTAATATTACGTTTTTTAATTATCAACGTTGCTATTTGTGTAGTCTGGATTTTAATTTTAGTTATTTTTAAACTACTTTCCAAGGAAACGTTTACAGATGACATAATTGAACCTACCGAACTGACACCGTATAAAAAAGGACTATCAACAAGGCCTTACTTGTTACCACCCGTGAATAGTGAATGAAAAACCGATATTAAATATTTAAGTGCGATATTAAAAACGTATATATATAACGAAAACATTAGTATTCCTTGTAGTTACCTATGGTTCAGAGTGGTCAACGCTGAAGAGACATTCTCTCTGTGCAAAATAAATGCCTTATAGAAGAATGATGGGAATTTCGTTTTCTTCCAAGTTGTCAATTACATTTTTATGCGCATTACCAATAGCGTCGTTTAACAGAGATATTGGTTATTTACACTAGGCTCGGGTATAAGTTTAATATTTTCGCAATCTTTCAACATGTAGGGAAAATTTCTAGTTTCAACGGTTGAAAAAAAGTCAACAAAAGATCGTCTCATATTTTTTTGTTGATTTGTTTTACTACTAACTTTATCATATCCAGTATAGCTTTATTGATTATTCGAATATTTAATAATGGCCCTGAACTCATCCAAAACTGACAGTGTCATGTATCTAAATAAAATATCATTTTTTCGGGGGGTGGAAATGATTGAGAAAAATTTTACACTTTTCAGCATCGGAGCTGTAGATTTCCGATATTTAATGTTTGGGATGTACCGTATTTCTTCTTAACATACTCTATATGATTTTCCCGATGCTGCGCTGTTACAAAACTAATTGATTCCAATTTGTCTAACTTGGACTCGATTAAATTTTTATACGTAGGATTTTTAGTGTTTTAAGAATAACATTAATATAGAATAACACATCTGCTTCCGCTACTACCACTACTACCCCAACTAGGAGATAAGGTTATACACGCTGTTCATTCGAACTTCGATATATTCACTTGTTTACACAATTCCTCGTATATTACACACTGTTCATAACACGCTCTCAAACGTTTTGTAAATAAAATTAACAAGTTGCGCCTGCAGTCTCATTAATTAATGTCATAATTACACACGCACGTACAATTACTAAGATAATATAATTAAATACACGCCATTCGGGTGTAGAGCTAACGCTGTTTCTATCTAAACTTTATTTTTAATACACGTAAAAGATTTTCTTTATCCTAATATCTTACATATACGTTTAAATATAGTGCAGCTTTATGAATATATATATATATTATATATATATATATATATATATATATATATATATATTAATTTTAGCTAAGCGAGCACTAATTTACTGTATGTAGCGAGAACTGCTGCGTTCGGAATGCGTTATATTAATTTCATTACTTTCGCAACGTTTATTTGTTTCGTAAATACAATTTTGATTTATCTAAGTATAATTTTACGCTGTGAGAATAATTCAAAAACTTACTTTTCTATCGCATATCGAATGCGTCAATAAAAAAGGTGACTCGATTTATGAAAAATTAAGACGACTCCAACTCAACACATTTAGTATGAAATATAGGGGGGGGGTCAGAGTCATTCTGTATAAGAGGTTGGTTGAGTTCCTGTATAATGGCTCTCTTGTTTATATTAATGAAAAAACTGTTAATGTTGTTGACAAGCATCAGAGGAAATTTCTTTTAAATATCTGCTCTCTCTATATATAGAACTTGGCCACCTCTGCGGCTAATGTTATCTCTAATATCACACCACTTGACCTTCTGGTCAGGGGATCCTCGATCATCTCTGAGTATAGGGTTGTGTGAGATTTCTTCCGTGTTCGGAATATTCCATTTTTAAATACGGATTATACAAATTTAAATATCAAAACTGTTTTAAAAACTTTATTCGTGGAAAAGGGTTGGAGATTTAGCAAGTGCGGTGGGACAATTACACAACGGGGAGAAAGACATAAATGTTTTTCCCGTTTATTTTTGATAGGCAGAAACTTAAAAATTTAAACTTTTATCATTTACAAGTACTCTCGGGACATGATAGTTTTGGTTCATATTTACATCCGTCTAGCCAGTTTGGTGCTGTTGACGATATTGAGCATTTTATATTGCTCAGAACTTTCTGATCTCAGGTTACTGCATAAGATTGACAACTGTAAATCACTTATTTTTAATAAAGAAAATTCGAATAACTTTTTGCTGTATATCGGACAATGTGTAGAAAACTTTAGGAGTTGAAAACTGCCTTAATTCTTAAGTCCTAATCATTAATTCAACCGTCATCTTAATTCGTATTATGGTCTGCACTATCATTTATATTGCTACTTTTTATGCGAAAAGAATATTTTACTATTTCTTGATTTGTTTTTGTGTATTTTTGTATATAAAGAATAGTATGCTACTTTTTTTTAAAAATATTATATTTTGTTTTAAGATGAATATTATTTTAAGGACCCACTAATTATATGTAATATTTGCACTTCTTTATAATCGCACCACTTATTTTATAACACACACTCACAAACTCGATGGACTAAAGGACTTGTTATTCATTCCTTTTTCATCCTATTTTTAGGTTACACTATGCAGGGAACTACTTCATACCTATTTATCTTTCGTATTGCGCATATATGTTTCTTCTCTTTCAGTTACACAACAATTAAAAGCATTTATTATTAAGCACACTAGTTCCCCGCATCTTTATAATTACAAACTAAATAAATACATTTGCCCCAACCACTATGTTCGGAATGGGGGACCATTTAAAAAAAGAAATAAAATAAAATAATTGTAATTATTTTTATATTTATATGAGATAAAAAGAACGCGAGTTAATTAATCGATTTGATTTTTCGGTCGTTGCGAAAACTAGTTTAATAATTTATTTGTCCAATAGTCGAGCCTGAACCTTTCCTTCTGCGCGGAAGTTTTTTTTATTTAAAAAATGAAAAAAAAAATTATACAACGGCCCACCGGTCTTCTTGTACTTTGATAAATTTTAGTTTTTCTAACAAAAAAAAAACCAAATACAAATCGAAGAATTCTCGATAGAAGGTTGTTGCAACTGGGACGACGGTTAGATTAAAAATTTATAGAGTGGACTCCAGATGTTACCTTGTCGAAAAATTCCGTACAGTTGGTAGTTATGGAAAACTGTTCCGAAGAAAATTTTTACTTTTCCAACGAAAAACCTCTTTTTCTAGATGTTAACTTCATACGCAACTTCACTACTATAACACTGTTCGTCTTCGTCTTGTTGGTCATTTCTTTTAGCAGCTTTCCTTTGCGCCGATGTTTTGTCGTCCGGCCTCCGTCTTGTTTTTTCGCTACAAGTTTTCCCTGGAGTTTTTTTCTTTTTCAATCTTTTCTCTAAATCGCTATTTTTTCTATTTTCCCTTCTTTTTCTTTTGTTTGATCTCATTTACTGCCAGATTAGAGTTTTAGAACGTTACATGACGTCGTCTATACACAGATATTATATATATATTATATATATATAATATATATACATATTGTAAGGTAATTTTCACGCTGCGAAAATGAAAAAACAGTTTTTGCTGACTATGGTCCGTACGTATCCCGCGCTGGTTGTTATGGGCTTCCGATAGAGGGAGTAAAATGTCACCGACGAGAAAATCGAACGTGTCTGGTGTTCGGATTTTTCTGTTTCCTTATTTTTTGGTTAGCTGGAAAATTTAATATATTATGAAAGTTCGACATTTAAGAAGGAGAGATTGAACTTTATGTATGTATATATATATATATATATATATAGTTACTATGTATTGGCCTTTACTGGATATTTTTAAGGCGGCATTTGCTATTATATTGTTACTTTTACGGCTGGATGATTTTCAACTTCATCCATCAGTTTCTACATGACACTTGGCTGATTCGCGCTTATTTCATCTCTTTTTATGACCTTTTTTCTCTCTCTTTCTCTATCCATCAATCTATCCGTCCATCTATTCATCTCTCTCACTCTATTTTATATATATATATATATATATATATATATATATATATATATATATATAATATATATTACTAGCGCCGCTATTTATATGGCTACATTGTCACCAGCGATTATAATGGTAACTTTTTTCCCTCTATATTCTCGTTCGAACGACGCGACATTGACGGTTGCATATTCTTCACGTCAATCAACGCAATATAACGATGCCGTATTTCGCCTTGCCACGATTTGAATTAGTCTAGTCGCGATTAGCCGAACGTATTGTTTTCGAAGGGATTAGATTTTTGAATGTGTGCGAAATTTGATTATCAATCGTATTTTTTACTCTATATCGAACATTAAGCCCGTCAAAGTTTTCGTTTTATAAAATATTACGCCAAAATAATTAAAGTTTATGCTAATTAAATTAAAAAAATATCTATAGTCATTTAAAAAAAATTGCATTTTACTCGAAATCTTACTTATCGTTTTTATTCTTTCTAGTCATTTTCTACAGCATCGGGGAAATTCTCCACCTTTCAGAAGTAGTGGAAACTACGAACGGTTTTTGTTATTTCAATTAGTACTAGTTAATTAGATATCGGAATTTATAATTTTATACGCCCTTTGATCGGCCTAGTTTATAAATATTTATTAGAATACTGTGTTTTTTTGTGTGTTTTTTTATTTATTTATAATATTGAACTGTCCAAAGGCATACACACAATACATTTAATATAGGAAAATACATAAGCGGAGGTACGGATTCGGCCAATGCCTTATAACGAACTAAGATTATAATTAGCGTTTTACATAAATCTAAATTTTAATATGAATATGTAAATAAAAGAATAAGTTATAATAAATCGTGCGGTTTAGTCCGCCTTAATCTACGAGTGTCTCCTTCTGTATTGAGAAGTTCAGCAACAATTGTATTCGGATGTCCATAAAGTTTTGCCGCGTGCTTCCTGGCGTGAAGGCTAACAGCTGCGTCGACGTCCAAAATTTTTAAATCGCGATGTAGCAAAGCATTGGGGACATACCAAGGGGCTTTAGCTATCGAGCGAAGTGCTTTATTTTGAAATCTCTGAATAATGAGCCTGTTCGATCTCTTCGTGGTGCCTCAGAGTTGGATGCCATAACACCAAGTGGGCATTAGAATAGATAGATAAATAAGTCGTTTGTTTGCTAAACTAACAGGTGAATGATATCCAAGCAGCCAATAGAGCTTGTGTAATTTAAGACGAAGTTCCTGGCTCTTGGTTTTGACATGATGATTCCAGTTCAAGCGGCGATCGAGATGCATCCCCAAGTACTTGACGGACTCGCTAGTCGGAATTTCCATTCGCGATTGACGGAATATAGCCGGCGGAACGTAGAGAAAAATCGACTCTGGTAGATTTATTTTCATTTAATTTAATTTTCCAATTTTTGGCCCAGTCGCAAATGTTGTCGATGGCTAACTGTAGATTTTTGACTGCCATCTCGTAAGAGCTACTGACTGAAAGAAGAGCAGTATCGTCTGCAAACATAGAAATTGTTACCGAAGGAATCGTAGGAGTGTCAGCAGAGTAGACTAGGTACAACATCGGACCCAGTACACGTCCTTGCGGAACTCCAGCTTGAATCATCGATTTGATAAGAGTCCATTAAATTCAACTTTGAAGCTTCTTTTGTACAAGTATGACTTCAGTATTTCGCAGAAGTTATACGGTAGTATTCTGCTCAGTTTGTGGATGAGACCTTCGTGCCATACGCGGTCGAAGGCTTTTTCGACGTCGAGGAATACCGAGGGACAGAATTTACTGTCTTCGAAGGATCGTTCTATTATTTGAGTGACCCTTTGAACTTGTTGCAAGGTGCAGTGCTGGTTCCGAAATCCAAACTGCCAGTTTGGAATGACTGCAGCGCGATCAATAATAGGTTTAAGCCGAAGTAAAAAAAGTTTTTCAAAGACTTTTGCTACATTTGAAAGGAGTGATATTGGTCTGTAGGACTGCAGTAACTTATGAGGTTTTCCAGGCTTAGGAATCACGATAATTTTAGCTAGCTTCCACTGGTCAGGAAAGTGAAGAAGTCTCAAAATGCCATTATAAATATATGTAAGAAATAAGATTGCTTTTTTTTCGGGAGCTCTTGAAGAATTTTAGATGAGATGTTATCCATACCTGGGGATTTCTTGATTTTTAATTGGCTGATTACTTTAGCCACTTCCTTCGGAGTAATGTGAGGAATAATTACCGACTCTTTTGACTTGATGTTAATCTCTATGTTGGAGCTTATGTTATTGGGCTTGAATACCTCTTCAAAGTATGACGCGAAGGCCCCTGCTTTTTCATCATTCCCACAGATCCTGTCACCGTTACTATTACGAATGGGCATGTTGATATTGTGCGGATGTTTAATTCTACGCGTGGCTTTCCATAATGAGTATTCGTTCTCTCTTTCCGGTGAAAGATGAAGTAAGTAATCTTCCAGCGACTTGTAGTTAATTTTACGAATTAGCTCAGTAGTATCTTTGCACAACTTATTAAATATGGATTTGTCTACAAGATTTCAAGTACGCTGCCACCGCTTTCGCGCACTTCGTCTTCTCAGAACTAGGTCACGTACGAGACGAGGGAACAAGATTTCTTTGTTAGAAGCAGCTTTGTAGACAGGTGTAGCTGATATAGCAGAATTGGTGACTATTGATGTAAAGTTAGTCACTGCTTGATGCAATTCATCCGGAGACTTAATCCGTGTTTTAAGGTTTATGGAGTTATCGATAATGTCGCGCATTTTATTCCAGTCAGTATGTTTGTTAGTTAGTCCTTTGGACGCACTTTGTTTAAATAGGACAGTATTGCTTAAGGATACGATTACAGGAGAATGATCGGAAGAGACGTCCACAATATTTCTAAGATCCATTATCTTGTCGATACATTCCGTACTATAAAGAAGTCTAACAGATCTGGGAATCTATTGGGATCTGAAGGCCAATAAGTAGGTTCCTGGAGGAGATAAAAATGAACCATTGATTTTATTTACAGATTTAAGAAGTTCTTTACCTCTTTGATTAGTTGATCTGGATCCCCATTGTGCATTTTTTGCATTGAAGTCGCCTCCAGTAATCCATTTTGTACCCAGTTTGGCAAATAGTCCACTAAAATCAACAGCATCAATTGTTCGGTTAGAAGGACGGTAAATCGACGCGACTACAGTTTTTGTATTATGTAGGCGAATGCTGATGCATGTAGCTTGAAAGAGGTTAGAGCATATATTAATTTCTTCTGCGAATGTAATAGAATTTTTTACGAAAATAGCACTACCGCCGCGAGTTTTACCACTCGGATGGTTGCAATAGTGAGTCGAAATAGCCCTTGATTTTCTTCAAATGAACTTTGTTGGTAAAGTGCGTTTCGGAAACTAACGCAATGTCAATATTCTCACGATGGAGAAAATTTATAAACTCGTCTAGCCTCGGAAGAAGTCCGTTAGCGTTCCATGTCATAATAACAATAGGAGCTGTCATTTACGTTTTCGGTACTTACGCTTAGGCGAGGAACTCGCTGAATTTTCTAAAGAGTCAACCCTCTTGATTAAATTATCTATCAGTTTTTCTAAGCTTTGATTAGAATCAAGAAGGCTCTGCACTAAAGCTACTAGCTCAGGGAGGGCTTTTTTTCCCTCATTGTGAATCGGCTGAGCAGTTGTGTCTTCATTAGTTTCCGGTGTAGAAATGGTAGGTTGCGAGACAGCAGCGGAGTATGAAGTACCTTCCGTGGTAAGAGATAAGGATCCAGTGACCGATGAGTTCCTTGGTATAGGTTGCATAAGTTTGGGTGCTGCGGATCTGGCGAGCTCGAGTTTACTTTTGAAAACGGGACAGCCTCTGTAGTTAGCTGTATGTTCACCGCCGCAATTGGCACATTTGCACTTGGATAATTTGGGTTTCACACATGTAGACGTTAAGTGATTCTCAGCACATTTAACGCACCTTGGTGGCTTGGAGCAATAATTTTTAGAATGGCCAATAGCCTGACACCGTTTGCACTGGGGAACGTCATATAGTTTCCTAGGAAGCTCAGATTTTAATTTTAACATACAACATGTGAGTGATGTCCAAGGCCTCGTTATTGTTTTCACGAGGCTCTAGTTCTACCCGAAATAGCGGAAGGTTGATCAGCGAGTGTAGGTCGCCGTCCTTCTTAATTTGAATGTTACTGATTCGTCTGGCTTCGTGCCCAACCTTCAATAGTTCGGAAGCGATGTCTTTAACATTAGTTGTTGTGTGCAAATAACGAATGAAAAATACAAACGGTTTTTCTTCTTTCAACTGATAAGTGTGGTAAGATATTTTCCCTATTTGAACGTGAAAGTCGGAGTTGGGTAATTCATCAAGTAACTTCCTGAGGATACGATACTCATCAGAGGATTTAGGTTGGACATTGTTTGCAAGAGCTTTACGTTCGAGTTCAAGACGGTTCTCTTTCAAAAAATTATCAAATTCAGAAATTTTTTGAATTCCACTAATGAAAATTGGTGGAGGCTTAAAGGACGGGGGTTGTCCTTTCATGCCTTTATGCTTGGGGTTAGCATCGCGATTAGCTGATTTATCGCTTTTGGAAGCGTGAGCAGGGAGATTAGGGTATGGTTTGCATTTGGAGCGGAGAAGGGAATTTACTTCTGATAAAAGCTCTTCAACCTTTTTCAATAATTCTTCAATCGTGCTCATAGCGCACAATAAAAAAAAAAAAAAAAAATCATACGAATGATACGATATTAGATAACGGCTAAGTGGTAACACTATAAATACAAATCGAAATGGGTTTGTGTTATAGGTACCAATTACAAACGAAAGGGATAAATAATAATGCTAGAATAAAGTTGTTAATCTACTGCGATAACGAGTAGATAAGAGAAATAAATTAAAACGATATCACCAGTTGCTGAATGTCTTTCTCACTCGCGATTACGACGTGTGAACTACGATTTGAATAGAAATTATTTCGATAGAAACTCGAACACGAACTTATTTATCCGACAAAAGAACAATGAACACGAAAACACGAAACACACGACCCGAACGAACGCTATTCATCACCTGTGTAAATAAACAAAAAAAATTCAGTGTTTTTTTTTTTATTATTGGAAAATTAACCGAGTCGAACTACGATTTAGTTTTTTTAATTTTATTAATTTACTATCAAGATCGTATTTTTCTTTAATAATACTACCCGTTTTCAAGGTGCGAGAAAAATTCATACGAGGAAGTTTGAAATCGAAGATAAAATCCTGAAAAAGACAAATAGGACTATTGGCTTAGTTTAAAAGAACTATTAAAAATAGAGACTGGCCGAAATTCCGGCTAAAAAGTTGGTTGTTATAGAGTAAAAGAAACGCCAGCTTTCAACTTTTTAAAAGCTGAAATAAATAGAATAAAAAATTAAATTTAACAAAGGACAGCGAGCCTATTATTAGGACGAAATTAAGAACGACGTGTCTACCATTATCGTTAAGAAGCTTTTACCGCCAGCAATCAACGCGTCCCCCCCACATCGCGTGAATTGTAGTTTTTCGACTGACTAGGTGGACGGAAACGACATTAACTCGAATCTATTTTTTTTCCTTGTTTAACTTTTGTTTTTGAATCGTCGAGTGCAAATAAATGCCTCTATCTCTATATTTAAAAACTAAAAGCCTACAGAGAAACACGACAGTTTTGTGAAAGATGATTAGTTCGTCAATACACTTTCACTGACCAAAGCTTCTGTTATCGACTGAAAGAAAAGTGCGGTGCGATTTATTTCGTAATAACGATAAATTCACGCACTTACAAATTCACATACGCAGGTTTTACAGTTACAATACAATAAGCGATGCAAAATGAATTATAAATGTTTACAATTAAATTTAAAAAGAAAAATAAACGTTATATCAGACGCACTTAGTAAGACACTATTCATCAAATTCATTCAAAAGCGATAAATGTAAATAAAATTGAAACGTTCTTACAATAGGGATTATTATAAAAATATAAATACGTTGTCTTTGCGTACAGGTTCCTATATATCTAAACAATCATCTTGAAATTTGAATAATTAATGGCCGTAGTAATACTAGTAATCGTAGCGATAATATTTATTTTATTTTATTTTTACAATAAATTACATTCATTGTATCATAAGTACAACATACAACAGCGCTAATTTATGTTTAATCAATGTATGGTATTCTCTTACAATAATTAGTACATACACATATGTCAACATAACTTATATATATGTGTATAATAAAATCGCATATTTACTCGCATTTTTGCGGGTTATGAGCATTTTCACTCAGAATTTAACCAGTTAATAATACTCTTCTATATAACTTGATATATGCCCATTGTTGTTTACATTATAAATGATAACGACAAGTCCTGCATTTTTCTTTGCTGATTTTAGTTTTAAGCAATAAGCTGTTGCGTTTTCAACTAGAGATTTTTATAAATCTGTAATTCAAATCGCCTATTGTTTTAACAAACTCGTAATATTTGACAGTATATAATATTAATTTTCGATATGAAGTTTATCTAAATGTTATTTTTCCACCGATAGTAATGTCTGGAAATTTTCATTTTTTATGTTGTTTTTTTTTTTGATTTGATGAAATTTGTGAAAATAAGTGATAAATAAATTTATATCCGACACTACGCAATCGGAACTTCGGCCTCCTTAAGGTGTCATTTTAGCTATTCTTGCGTTTGTCAAATGTGATCATGCGCGCATTCTACAAAGATCTACATTTTAGTTGTAGGTTAATTTCAAAACTCCATTTAAAGGTACGTTCCAGAACACTGAGCTTTAAACAACAGCAAAATCATATTAGTTTTCTCTATTGCTGAATTATTTTCCATTTATAAAGTGACCTCTTTGTGTTTGTCTGATAGTGATAATTAATAATCTTTGTTCGCATCTGACAAGGTCTCTCTTTAAATGATTAAACGTGACACAAGATGCCAAGCAACTATTAAAAACTTCATTTATGCGCGCTGTTATAACAATTGCCCGTTTTCAAACATGTACAATTATGTCGGATTCGTTAATTATATATAGTTCGTAGCATGTTCCGCTGATAATGAATACAACGAAAAATTGTTTATTTTTTTTTAACCCTTTCACTGACACGTGAAGTTTTAATAAAAAATTAGTAATTTTATACACGGTGCTTATTATACAGTCGCTACTTCTTAGATGATTCCGGGCGATTTTCATTTTGTTTATATAAATATTGCTGGAATTGAGACATTTCATGGTCAACCAGGAAATAAAAAATATAATTAGCGTTAAATTTTTATGTACCATGTAGCGATCATCGCGTGACTGTTAAGTTCATTTGAAATTTCAATGTTTAATAATTTTTCAACGATTTTCATAAAGCATTTAGCATCACCGGCGTATCGTAATCCGCCTATTTTTACTGCTCTTTTAAATCAAACCTTATTCTCGCTTTTGTTTGAACGTTGAGTTTGATTATTAAGTAGGATAGGTGACTTGGTACACCCATGAAGGTTAGTACTTGCAATAGTTTATCTCATTTGACACAATTAAAAGTTTTATGATAATTTTGCATAAATATATATACATAAGTATAGGGTGGCCCAGAGAACACAGATGGTGTTGTTTTTTGAATTGAATCTGGACAAAAACGAATTTCTCGTATGTTCACTAAAAGCAGTTTGCGTTGTAGCAGTGTTAACAACTGCGCTATTCAAAAAACTAAACCGTCTCCTATGGGTCACCACCTTGTATAAAACGGAAGGAAACGTATGAGAGCTTCTTTGCGTAAAAACTATTTAGAACAACGAGAATTTTAAAATTCTAAACAAAAATCTTATTACGTTTTGCGGATGCATCGGTAAGTTTAAAATCTGTTTTATAGTAACAAATAATTGTTTCCATACTTTCGACGGTACGATTATACAATTTTGTTTTATTTATGTTTTTTTGCAGAATTTCTAAGTATTGTTTTTTTTTCTAAATAGTTTTTCGTACATTGTTGTGTGGATCTTTTTTTTAATTTAATTTAAAATTGGAAATTACGAAGTTCATTTTTTGTATTAGCTGCTGGTTAAGATTAGAAAAGAACCCCTAGGTGGGGGTTGTTAAAGACAAACAGGACAGTTCTACTGTAGAAAATCAAGAAGCGTTAACTGATACAACCAGAAGAATTAATAATAAACAATAATTCAATTGAATTTATTTCTCGGCGATGAATATTCGATAAAACTATAGAAAAAATATATATATATATATAAATTATTATTATTCGTGTTAATAATAGTTATTAACGAGCATATTACGATAATTATTCATATCCGATATATAGCGCTAAATCGCTGGCACGTTCATTTACAATTATCGCCCCGTGCTCTAGAGCCATTATGTTAATGCGTTTATAAAGCAGCGGTTATTAGTGACGTCTACGACTGTTTAATGTCGGCCGAAAATTTATTTAATTATTTTCAATTTTAATTGCCCGCCTATTCGCATTTATACACACACACGAATCAACACACGAATAAACACACGAAACCTTTTCTCATCGTTAGTTTTGAATTGTTAACTTGCACTTCCTTCTTAATTAAATTACCGACAATTTTAATCGCATAAGCGCTCATTCTGTAGGAACCGCTTAACCACTGTCGTCGATTCTTACACGCTAATTGAACTCGTTAGACCGCGTCTTTAATTTTCTACGTTAATGCGTTTTTATGCGACACATACAAAAAAAACCCGTGTTAATAGTTGAGAGGGGTGATACGAGTATAAGTGGTAGAGTTGATTAATGAATAAGACCGATATTTTGTTATTACGTTTGAATGACACTCATTCGATGGAAAAATTAAAAATAGTTATTAAAATAAATCATTTCCATTCTGTTAATTTTAGAAAGGTTCTAGCGAGAATTAGAAAGTCTTTTCGGCAAAATGTAAATAAAATAATTGAGAAAGAAAAACCGACTTCAATCGACCGAGTTGTACAAACGATTCGTGTAAAGATAAAGAGCTACAAGAAGTTGCAAACAAATTTAGTCGCGTCTTAGAAGGGGGTGTAATAAAAACAATTGAGCATAGTTGCGTTTACAAACCTGCTAAATGATGAAATACCGAAGGAAATGATAAATATGTGACATGCCAAAAGCGAATGAAGCGAAAATAAGGAAATAACAAAATTAATGATATGAAAATGACAAAACACAGAATTTTAACAAATTAATAATTCTATAAAACGAAGTATCGAGAGTGACTATAAAAATTGTAGACTAATAAGCGCGATCGCGACTAAAGTATTAGAAAAATCGGGCTACCTAACGAAGTATATTGAATAGAACAAAATAAACGATATAGAAAATGGAAAATCCGCATAGAAGGCTCTAGGAGATATTCTGGATGAGATGGGAGAAAACTTTGAAATAGGAAACAAAGCAATTGCGACGTATATCGACTTGAAGAGATATTGCGAATCAGAAAAAGCCGTTATTGTAAATGAAGTGACGTTGTGACGTAAAAAGAAGAACACTTAAAAAGGGTTGGAGAGTTACTTCAAAAATATAGAAAACATAAAGGGAGAATTAAGATAAGAACAAAATACAGAGATAGGAATAACGCGAGCAAATAATTTGGCACTTATACTTTTCATTATATATATATATATATATATATATATATATATATATATATATATATATATATATATGTATATGTATGTATATATACTAGAAGACCCGGACACGCATTGCTGTGGCTAAGGTTTTTGTTTTTTGTTGTATTATATTGAGAACATCAATCACGGAGACCACTATGCTTTCTTTCATAGATGCCATTTGTAAAATCGAAAAAATGTTCATATTACAAAGTTGTTAGTATGTGACACTTAAAATTATGAATGAAGTAGATAGGGCAGATAGTTTTAAATCTTTAACAATAATATTTATTATTTTGAATTATAAATACTTTAATTTTAATTTAATTTAGCACTAATCGGTGCACAATATTTTTGGTTACCCTGTCTTTAGCTAACACAAGTAGATTCGATGGTTTTCCTACACGTGAACACGCAACATATAGTTGTCCATGAGAAAAACATGGATTTTCCAAATCTAAACCATAAGAAATGGACATTGTTTGGCCTTGAGACTTGTTTATAGACATGGCAAAAGCTAAACGAATTGGAAACTGTAGCCTTTTGAAAGGTATCGTAGAATCTGACGGTATCATTGGAATACGTGGCAACAGGACCACTTCTCCTTTAAACTTTCCAGTTAAAATGATTGCTTCAAGAATATTTCCGGTACTTTATCGGCTTTTATGACTGTCATTTTGCAATCGTGGCGAAACTCTTTTAATCAATCGAATTAGTTGATTCTGATCTTCTAAAAAATTTTCCAGCAATTTCACAATTGCTCTTTCCTCTGCTTGTTCAATGAAATTATACTGGCATCGAGTTGTCACGCGCTCTTCACAATTACCCAAAAAATAAATTTGAAGAAATTTCGGATCATCATCAGACATTGGCATCAATGACCGGATAATTTCACAAAATATTGGAAAAAGAGAAATTCCAAACTAAAACATTAAATAATAACAAAGTTAAGGTAACAACGATGGAAATTGACACGTATAGAATACTATGCAAACACTTAAATGAAAAAAGAATATATCGTTATACACATCAACCGAAACACGAAAGAGCCTACAAAATAGTAATCAGAGGCATACACCATACAATAAGTACTTCGGAAATTACTCAAGCTCTGGCTAATGAAGGACATCAGGTTAGAAACATAATCAATATACGACATAGAACTAATAAAAGTCCACTACCGTTGTTCTTTGTTGATCTCGAGCCGGCAGAAAATAACAAGGATGTCTATCAAATAAGAAGCTTACTTAATATCAATATCAGCATAGAGGCACCACGGAAGAAGAATACAATCCCGCAGTGCATTCGTTGCCAACAGTATGGGCACACAAAAAACTATTGCTACAGACCCTTTGTGTGTGTCAAATGTGGAGAGGGACATGACACCAAAGTGTGCACTAGAAAACGGGAATTGCCTGCAACTTGTGCTTTATGTAATGGCACTCATCCTGCCAACTATAAAGGATGTGAAATCTACAAAAATCTTATACAGAAAACTTATAAGACGGAGCATAAACAAATATCTCAAAAACGTGTAGAGATATACAAACAAGATGAACATCATTGGCCATCTATAAACCACACGCCGCAGATAAAGCAAACATTAACTCCTAAAAATAGGACATACGCACAAGCAGCAATGCCTAATATCAACCACAATGAAATCCAATATGAAGATGACAGTATGAAAAATTTGTTACAGACATTCTTAACAAAATTTGAAAATATGTTTGAACAACTCATGAATCAAAATAGCTCTATGCTAAATATGCTAACACAGATAGTCTCAAAATTAATTAAATGATATATAAAAATATAAAAATAGCGCTATGGAATGCAAATGGGTTAGGAAACCACATATTAGAAATTTCATACTATTTACAGAAGGAAAATATTGATGTACTGCTTGTTTCGGAAACCCACTGCACACACAAATCATACATAAAAATCCCACATTACAACTGTTATCACTCCGTCCATCCAAGTGGTAAAGCACATGGAGGTTCAGCAATTTTGATAAAAGAAAATATAAAACACCATGTAGAACAAAACTTGTCAACAGCAGAGATACAAGCTACTGTGATAACCATAGAACATCATAGTAATCCATTAGTCTTAGCTGCTGTGTATTGCCCTCCTCGCCATAAAATTCATAGAGATATGTTTCTTAATTTTCTTGCTAAGTTGGGGCCAAAATTTGTGGCAGGAGGTGATTACAATGCAAAACATCAAAACTATGGATCAAGAGTAACAACACCAAGGGGAATAGCGTTATATCAAGCAGCAAGCCTGTATCATTGTGAATTCCTCACAACCGGCCAACCCACTTACTGGCCAGCAGATCAGAAGAGGATCCCCGATTTATTGGATATATTCATTTTAAAGGGAATTTCAAGTAACTACCTATCAATAGCACCATACCATGACCTAATATCGGATCACTCAGCAGTAATGGTTACTTTAAGTGCAGAAATAATCATAAACCAAGGAAACAAGCTTTTACATACGAGAAATACAAACTGGGAATGTTATAGACAAGTGATTGAAGAGCAAATAAATTTAAACATCCCATTAAAAACACCAACAAATATTGAAAATACAATAAAAACATTTTCAGACCTAGTGCAGACTGCAGCTTGGGCTGCTACCCCTACCTTTAAGCAGCATAAATTTATAACTGAATATCCACAATATATACAAAAAGCGGTCATAGAGAAAAGGAGATTACGTAAAATCTGGCAAAAATCTAGGCACCCAGTGGATAAAAATAAAGCCAACAGGATGATGAAAACAGTAAAAAAACTCCTATGTGAATTTAAAAATAGATCTGTAGAAAAATATTTGTGTAATTTATCACCTTTTAAGCAAAACGAGTACAGCCTCTGGAAAGCGACTAAGATTCTAAAACAGCCGATAATACCTAATCAACCGATAAGGAACGATGATGGTACTTGGCTGAGAAGTAATAAAGAAAAAGCGGAGACATATGCAAAATATCTCGAGAAAATATTTAAACCTAATTTCCATATTACCAATAACACAGTTATTCAGGCTTCAACCCTAACTACAGTAGCCAGTAATGAATTAAAAATAAAAATATTCTCACCTGGCGAAATAGCAAAACAAATCAAGTTATTGAATCCCAAAAAAGCCCCAGGATTTGATCAGATAACTCCGAGAATGTTAAAGGAGCTACCGAGAAAAGGAATTATGCTCTTGACATATATATATAACGCTATAGCCAGGCTTGCTTATTTTCCTGCTCAGTGGAAACTAGCTAAAATCATAATGATACAGAAACCTGGTAAGGATGGAACAAATATTTCATCATATAGACCAATATCATTACTACCCACCGCTGCTAAATTATTAGAAAAACTAATCCACCACAGAATCAGCGAAATTGTTCAACAAAAAGGAGTGATACCAAATCATCAGTTTGGTTTTCGTCAGGGTCATTCCACTGAACAACAAATACACCGTGTTGTCAACTTAATAGAAAAAGGGATGGAAAACAAATATTATAATGAAGCTGTATTTATGGATATAAGCAAGGCGTTTGATAAAATTTGGCACAATGGCCTATTGTGCAAACTCAGGACGATCATGCCTGCATACCTTCCTTTGCTCACATCATATCTGCACAATAGACACTTCTATGTAACACATGGAGAAGATGTGTCGGATATTCACGGTATAGAGGCAGGCGTACCGCAAGGCAGTGTACTGGGTCCCTTACTATACACTCTATATACTGCGGACACACCAAAAGACAGTATGGTAGATATAGCCATGTTTGCAGATGATACTATGATACTCTCATCTGATAAAGATCCAAGTGTAGCTATTAACAAATTGCAAAGCTATATAAATAAATTCAGTGACTGGACTAAACAATGGCTGATAGAAATAAATCCAGAAAAATCAGCACATATTACATTCAGCAATCGGCTTCAACATAGCCACAGAGTATCTCTCGATAAACAAGTAATACCAAAGCTCGATGAAGTTAAATATTTGGGAGTTTATTTAGACAGCCGGCTATCGTGGAAAACTCATATAGATAAAAAAAAAAGGGAGATAGAATTAAAATTTAGAAAAATGCACTGGCTGCTAGGACCCAGATCAGAAGTTACTTTAAGTAATCGCGTACTTTTGTACAAAACCATGCTGAAACCCATATGGATGTATAGTGCGCAATTATGGGGTTGTGCAAAAAAGACAAATACGAATAAAATCCATCGTTTGCAAAATAAAATCTTACGCCTAATATACCGAGCTCCATGGTATATGACGAATTATATAATCCACTTAGATCTAGGCGTACATCCAGTACAAGAAGAAATACGTAAAATTGCTAATAGACACCTTCAACGGCTACGTCATCATCCAAACGAGCTGGCTGCTCAACTACTACACACGCAGCAAGATCTCAGAAGACTAAAAAGGACGAAGATTACGGATTTAGCCCATTGACAAATAGGAGGACTCACCAAGGGGTGTGTCCTTCATACAGGTGATTGAATCTTAGATACAATTTGTTAGATAGCTATTACTGGCTAGTTACAAATTTGGAAATGGTGAAAAAAAAAAAAAAAATGGTACATTTGGCCTTGTATTTTAAATGTAGTTTAAAAATTATGTCCATCGGATGCGACATCGCAAATTTTAGTTGCCCCAAACGACGTCATTTGGAAGCAAGAATTAAATTTGCGTATCTTACGCAAAAATAGTTTTGAATCATATGAATCGCCAGCAAGAAAGGATAATAAAGATTCCGGCGGAGTGGGTAAAGGTGACAGCACAACTTTTCCTGATGCGCAGCACGTGCCGGGTGTTTCACCCCGAAATTTCAATGTCTGACAATATTGACATACTTTATCCATTGCACCGATAGCAATTTTTGATCAGTTCGCAAGTCCATCCATCCTTAAGACCTTGAATGTTATTCAAAATTTCGCTCTCCGCTTGGCTACCGGTGCATTTCGAACCACACCGATTGATAGTCTGCATTCTGAATCATCAGAGTGGCCTCCCGATAATCGTCGGTGCCTTTTTCTAGCCAATTTGGCAGTTCAATCTCATGCCTCTGGATTCTCTCGACCAGACGACGGGATTTAATTCGGTGCTAAACGGTGTAAAGGTCGATTTGCCTAGTATCGGTAAACACGCCAAATTAGCGTAGCTTTTGTTCGTTATCATTAAATCCAGTAGGCGGTAGACTAAGCCGTAGTAGAGGTTTCGGTACGTCGTTTACGATTCTCGGACGTTGGAGTTCGTCGGCAGTTGGAAACGTATAAAAGTTGGTGTACGTTTCGTTTTGTTTGTCTGGTGCGTTACGAGTTTGCTTTTGAGTATATACGTATATGGTATACTTCTAAATCAAACATCTATAGTATTCTGTATATAATCACATAATTATTATTGTTAAAATTCTATGCAATTAATTCATAGTTAACGTATACAAATAATTGAAAATAAACCGATAACTCGTAGTCATTTCCGACAGATTTCTAAAGAAGATTCTAGTGATAAAAACGCGAGAACACAAATAAAACAGATTGAGAACATGAATGGCAGAGAAAAAACCACTAAAGAAATGACTAGTGAAGACCTTTTAACCCAAATTAGTAAAATGTTTGAAGTGCAAAATATGAGATCCGATGCGAATCAAGCTAGATTAGAAGAAAAATTTGAAAAAGGTCTTGAAGCACAAAACGCACAAAATAAAAAATTCGATGCGATGTTGGAAGCACAAAATAAACATTTCGATGTAATAAATAAATTAAGCAGTATGAATAGTCGTTTAGAGAAGCAATTAAATCATTTTAATAAAAAACTATAGAATAGTATAAATGAAGTAAAACAACAAGCAGAAGAACAGAAGTTAGAAAATAATAAAAAATTAGATGCAATCAAGCAAACGATTAAAAAAAAGGAAATTAATATTCAAAATTATATACAAACGAAAATAGAAGACAATAATAAAACTATAAATAATGAGATAGTTAAAATTAATAAAAACATCGAGACAGCGAGCATCCCTTATAATGTATTTGATAGAAGCCTAACCAATTTAGGGGAGAAAATCACACGCTTTGGTGGGTATTCGTTTACGGTACATGTAATAGAATTCATTAATGAATTAGATATGTTATTCAACAGAAGTAGATTCAGTGAAGAAGAGATCGTATCTCGCTGGGAAGGTTGTTGGTTATTCGAACTGCTCGTCCGTAAAGAAATCGAGTAAAATAACAGCGAAAATAATAATTCCTGGTTTTAATAATTATTATATAATACCTTCGTTATCTTAACTCTATTATCTTAAAGGCCGCAGAAAGCTCCGTCCCATTATTAAAAGGGAATGTTAAAAATTGTTCGATCTCCCCTAGCACTTTGCAAATAATAAAAATTAAAAATTATTATAGGAAACTTTATCAGAGATATCATAATGAAAATATGTATATATTTAAACAACTATATGATTAGGTTGAATAAATTAGTTAAATGACGTACAAGAAAAAAATGCTCATTACAACACGTTTCTCAGTAATATACCACAAATGAATAATCAGCTATGGAAAGTAAACAAATATTTTTCCCGGGGACAAACAAACTTGTCTCCTAGTAAAAAACCGGGAAGTGTCGATATAGTAGCGTACTCAAACGAAGATAAAGCTGAGCTTATAGCAGAACACTTTCAGAATATACATGAACAGAATAAAGCAATGTTCACACGATACCACGAACGGAAATTAAAACAAACAATAAATACATTTTTAACAAATAACGTACCTGCATTAAACTATGCTGACTTAACCTCACCGAAAGAGGTCAAGAATTGCATTCGATCACTAAGAAATACATACTTTACCGGACGCGATAAAATTAGCGTAAAAATGATTAAAAATTTATCTCGTAAATAGTTGCTCTCACAGTGTTATTTAATTCCTGCATTCGTTTGTGCTACTACCCTCTGTCGTGGAGACTGTCCTTAATTGTACCTCTTCCTAAACCTGGCAAGGATTGATGAAAAATATACGACCTGTTAGCCTGCTCAGTAACATTAGCAAAATTTTTGAGAAAATATTACTCATTAGATTTAGAAAACATAGCGATTTAAATGGTATTCTTAATAAGTTCCAATTCGGTTTTCGACCGAATTTAAACACTACCACACAGCTAGTAAAAATTTGTGATCTAATTACTGATAATTTTAATAAAAATAAGCACACTGGGCTAGGCTAGACATTGAAAAAGCTTTCGACACTACTTGGCACGATGGAATTCTGTATATATTTATAAAATACGATTTTCCATATCAACTAGTTCCCACGACTATATTTACATAACAGGAAATTTTATGCGAAAATTAAATATCAGATAAAGTCAGATATGCATCAGCAGGAGTACCTGTGGGCAGCATCCTTGGTCCATTCTTGTTTATTATTTACATAAATGATATTAGTACAATTAAAAAAGTTGATGTTAATTTATATGCTGATGATACTGCTCTGCTGACGTCATCATACCGTATTGATACGATTAGCAACAGATTAACCGCTGCAATTAACAAAATGTCCAAATACTTTCATAAGTGGAAAATTAAAATTAACGATAGTAAAATAGAGACCATTATTTTCACAAAGCGTAAACCCGCTATAAATGACTTTGTTCGAATTCATAATGAGTACTTAGACTGGAAATCTAAAGTAAATTATCTCGGTGTAACACTAGATAGTAAGCTAACTTTTACTCTAAACATATTAACGAGTGTATCTACAGAGGACATAAAAAAATGAGTGTACTGTTTCCAATATTTAACAGGAAATCTACGCTATCACCGGTGAACAAGCTTTTGATTTATAATCGGGTAATTCAACCTAAAATTCTTTATGCTAGTCCTGTATGGTCGAACACCTGCCTAAGTAATATAAACAAATTACAACGATTACAAAATCATTGCCTAAGAATAGTGTTGAACAAATCCAGATACACGCCCATTAAAACAATGCATGACATTTTAAACTATCCCTATATACAAGAAATAATAAAAAACAGGACCCTAAAATTTTTTAATGCATAATGTCTGCTGACCGAAATGTCAATGAAATTGGAAACTACGATTATCAGTCTCTACGACACAGGTATAAAAAATATAAACATAGACGAATTAAACATATCTTACTAAGGTAGTATTAAAATTCGATGATATTATAGATAATTTTATTTGATATATTTTTTTGTATTTTTTTTTTTCTTCTCTTTAAATTTTATAAATTATTTTAACCATTGTGTTTAAAATTTACTTATGAATTATACACGTTGCAGGTTTAATTTTTCCTGTAAATTTCATTAAGCAATGAATGTATAACTATCACTCGTGTATATTTTTAAAAATTATTATTAAGTTTATCGGTTAAGGAATTTTTTATATTTCGGAACGATAGAACTGTATATTATAAGTTATTATTTTCTTGTAAAATTTAATCAATCAAAATATACTTTTCTTCTTCTTCTTCGTCCGCGATCAAATAAAATAAAAATAATGAATTAAATTTGAAAATAGTAAAAAATAATTCCGAACAGTTAAATACCATTTTACTGCGGAGATACAACGAGCGGAATATCAGATAAGTCACCACGATTTGAAAGCTGCCACCGATCTCACCGGTGGTACTACCAGGTTACCGTTATTTTATATTTTATATTTTCTTTGTACGTCTTAATGAATTTTATGTATATATTTTGTGAATTATGTTATATGGAAATGTGAATGATTGTTAGTAAATTGTTTTTATGTTGAATCATATAAAATTAAAATAACCATCATAATAATTAAAATAAATAGTATTAAATTCGTAACGTATGCTAGTCATTCCGTACGCAAATTTGTTAGTTGTTGGCTCCACGCCACGCAACTTAGTTTCCGGTGAATAAAATAAATAATTTTTTTTTTTTGCACAGTATTCTGTGCTGGCACCGCGGCATTTCTTATTTAGCTTTATCTGGTACATTATCAGCCTACAAGTTCATACCAAAGAGAGGGTTTTTGTGAGAACGTTGCAAATTGTCCGCAATCACAGAGTATATGTACCTCGCTCTCTTAGGTGGAACGTAATAACTTATAAATTAGTTGTTTCCGTCGACTGCTTCATCTCCCTTGGCGCTATCTCAGTCAGTTCCGGGGTTTTTCAACAATATCTTATCCGAAATAAATATTTCGAGTCCACAATTAATCGATTATTCAATTGCAGTTCATCCACCGTGGAAAGATAATCCGATCCGACTAGATCATTCGATTCTCAGTCTCAGGAAGAAAGGTCGATCTATTGAAGAAATAAAACAAGAAGTTATGACTCGGACCCCCGGATCATTAGTATTTTATACGGACGTATCACTATTCAATAGGTCCGTCGGTTGTTCAGTTGTCAAGGATGGAGCTTCGCTTCCTGAGACACTTTCCGTTACTTCCGCTGAACTATACGCAATTCTGATCGCTGTGAAGTCCATAATGAGCTCTCCTGCTCAGCAGTCATCGATTGTATGTTCCGACTCCCTTCCAGCCGTCAATGCTCTCCACGATGTTTTCTGCCACGATCAGCACCCAGTAGCTAAAGAAGTAGTAAAGTTGGTGATGGTAGAACCAAATTGAAGCGTCGTCTTCATGTGGGTCCCAGCTCACTCTGGGATTCATAAGAATGAACTTGCCGATCAAGCGTCAACAAATGCTTCTTCATCTTTACCTGTTCTCAACATCCCAGTTCCAGCATCCGACCTGAAGAAACAAATAAAAAATAGACTTCAAAAGCTGTGGTAGAAAACTCCTCAATCGAACAAGCTTCGTCAGATCAAGAGCTCAACTCAGCCTTGGAAAACATATCTTCCAAATCGCAGAGAAGATGTCATCATCAGCAGATTTTGGTTGGGACATACTCGACTCACTCACGCATACCTCATCAACAGGACCTCTGCTCCAGAATGTGCCGTGTGTGGAGTTATTCTATCCGTTACATCCTCATTGACTGTGTCCTTTATACCATCCTCACAGATTATCGCATAACCTTCCTTCTACATTCCCTCTGCTTTTCAAAGATGAAAGCTCCTCTCTCTCTCTCTAACTTAACCTCGTTTCTCCATAAATCAGGACTTTATTCCTTAATTTAATTCCTCTACTCCTTCCGTGCCACTAGCCTTAGCTGCTGTACACGGCTCGTTAATTCAATTCAATTCAATTCAATTCAATTCAATTCAATTCAATTTATTTGTTTTTACATTTACCAGAAACAGGAAAATAAGTTAATAATAAAATCCGCAAATGCGCATTATCTACGCGAGCAGCGGAAAATAAATTCATGCATAATAACAAATTCGATTGTCTTAGTTTATTGTTATTAAACAAAATTAATTATGGAAAGTAAATTATAAATTATCGATATACTTTACAAAAATAAAAAGTAAAAATAAAAACGAACGACCGTATACAATAGGTAAACATTACATAAGGTAATATATATATACACACATTACATAAGGTAATATATATATACATATGCCCATAGACACGTATATACGCATACATAATATATACATACATACTACACATATATACATACATACATATAAATAAGCAAAAACATTAATATGAGAATATTTCATTTTAATCATATATACACCTATACACAAATGCACTTGTACACATATTTACATATCATTATTCACAAATAAATATACATACATATATATACACAATAATAATAATAATATAAATATTTCTGGTAATTCATGTGTAATATTTATTGCGTATGTTTGAAAATGACGTAACTGTCGAAAAGCTTTGCAATAAAAACTTTTAGTGATTAAATGTTGTTATGATATTGTTATGATTTTGTGTTTGGTTTATAATATATACATATACACACACACATATATATATATGTATGTATATATATATATATATAATAACTATATAAACGCGTAGAGTGTATTCGAACTAAATGCTAAGTCGGTCCACAAACAATATTGTGTCACGTGTATTAATATTCTAAACGAATATATTAAAAAATATATGTATATGTATAATATTATATTATCATTATCAGAATAATTGCGAAACTAATAATTATTAACGTAATAATTATGATGATAATGTTAAGAATAATGAATTATTATTACGATAATTTTTGTCATTGTCTCCGAGGTAAGCTGCGTCGATGCCAATATTTGTCCGATTTTCGTAAATTTTTTCTTTTAAACTTTGTAACATGTTTGTTGGCTCTCGTTTCCACCAGCAGTGTGCTGCGTATGTGAACTCCTGTTTATGCGTATGTGAACTCCTGTTTATGCGTATGTGAACTCCTGTTTATACGTATGTGTGCGTAAGACAAAGAATGCGCGCGTTATATTAATAACTATTGTCTGGCCGGAATTTACCGAACCGAGAAGTCTATTGTTTAAAATTGTAAATGTCTTTTTCGAATTGTACTCCATTATTACATATTTATTCGGGCGACATTTTTTTAATTAACTCTTAATACACTCGGTCGTGTTTACACAGACCATTTTTACGGAATACTTGTAAATATACGAACGTTTATTGTACGGGTGTTTATACGGATAGAAGATAGGTTGAATTGAAATGTTTGCAATAAATATATCGGAGTAAAACAGGCGCTAAAACTCGTCGGATCGGCTATAATAAGTTGAACGTCAAGTCGGAAAATAGTATCCCAGTTCTTAATTAAAAACTAACTTTATTACTTCTTATTGATGGAAGTTAGTACTATCGCTACTCGATGAAAATTTGCGTTTTCCGTTTTTTATTTTCGCTTTTTGTCGCGGGAATGTGTTTTTTTTTTTTCAGAACTTTAGTCTGAAATAAGGAGTTGTGTCTTCATCGCGAGCGACTAAAATACATCTTCCGAGATTTGATTCGGTCGATGATAATCGCGTCATTGCATTGCTCACGTATGCACACACTTCTATCATCTTCATCGTATTGCGTGTAGCCAAACATCGTGAGCAGCCCATTGTATAATTTTTTTATTTTCACACTTTCAAGATGGGCTAATATTCGAGGTATTAATTATACGAAACGCGCAGATGTTATATTTGAAGATTAATTAAGAGCTGTTAAAAATTGTCCATGATATATATTCGTCCGAGTCGATCGCTCCATTACACACACACAGTGGTGCAACCAGGGGGGTTTTGGGGTCTGACCCCCCCTTTAAAGGAATCTGATAATAAGAAAATATATACTCGCAGTTTTGCATTTGTTAAATCTTTTTTTTTTTATTTTCATTTATTTTATTTAAATTTCGTTGTTTTTGAAGTAAATAAATTATAATATATTGCAGAAAACCGCGAAGAATAGATTTTAAATTTTAAATTTATTTAAGTATTATACTATTCCTTTAAAAAATATAAAATCATTATTTATCGTTTATTTTTTCGCGGAATTTATTGTACTTTGTAACCACCTCCTTCTGTCCTCAATAACATACTATTAGTATGTTCCAGTGACGTTCAATATTTCTGCCGTCTATTGCTTCTAATAGAATTACATATTCGACGTCTAATAAGTATAAAAAATAACTCCGGTGAGTTGGATTGCTTAGAGATTTAACCTACTTCAGTTTTGGTTATTTATTTAAAGTTCAATTTAACTCGGGTTTACCGTTATAATTTAGTTTTGTTTTGAACCCCCCTCTTCAATCGAGTCTGGCTACGCCACTGCACACACACACACACACATATATGCGTGTTATGTGTGTGTAAACTATAGATAACATTCTCGTAAGTGTTTTGTTTAAAAGTAAAGCCGTATTTATAACATTTAAAACGGAAACGATATTATAAATCAAGTTATTTACAATAGCAGTTTAGTTGAATGACCTTTAGCCTACTGACTGATCTGATTGGATTAAATTATCGAATTGGATTTACATTTCTTTTAATTATGTAATTTTGCTTCAAGTTAAGCGACGAAAGTATCACTTTTTAAAATACAGACTGTCTTAATATACATATAAATATACACAGGCATATATGCATATATATATATATATATATATATATATATATATATATATATATATATATATATATATATATATATAGTGTACCCGGTTTTCTGCCGGAAATGTCGCCTGAAGAGTATCCGGCACTTCGGGTCGGTTACTTTGATCGGTACACTTGTATTTTGTTTGTCGACCTCTCTATTATTATAACGTGAAAGGTGTCTCTTAGAAATAATGACGACGCTTTTATAATTACGTTAGGAGGATTTCCACCGAAGAAAATTATTTACCGAGATATGGTAATGGTACATTTCACGTTGCTATTACGTCGCGTTAATTATTTCCAACTGTTCCGCGGCAGTATAAACAGTCGTCTTGATGTATCGTTCTCGTCTTTAAACTAGTATTAAGGACGAACAAAAACGATGTACTATATATGTATGTTAAAATCAGTCGCATTCGGTACGAACGTTGCGTTTGTTATTACCTGTAATTGTCAAACGTAGGTGAATTGCGTTATTAACTTGTCGGACCGACCGGGAACAAAAAAAGAGGTCAATGTGGGATCAAATGCTGCAACCGTAACTATATCTTCCCTCGAACACATAGAACGATTTATGTAAATTTTACCTTTACGGCAGGATATTCTCGACAAGCGGCGCAGCGATACCGAATTGCGGATATATTTAAGTCCGTACGTTCGAAGAGATGATACAAACTTGAAATTTTGGTCGGATATATATATATATATATATATATATATATATATATATATATATTAGAGATGGGCATAATCGAATAATAACAGATGATTAATTGGATTTTTGAAAAAAAAAGTTACTAATTCGATTTTTTAAATCTAAATCCGACTAATTATTCAGTTTCATTTTTCTTTATAGGCTTTTTACCGGAAGACGCGACATAAATCGACTAACGAGAAAAATACTAATATATCCATATTAATTCTGACTGTTCGAAACAAATAATAAGCAAGTAAACAATATTCTAATTTAAAAGAACACTTGAAAAGAAACGCGAAGTGGGTTAGGTCCGAAAAATGTCGATAAAATATGATTTTTAAATAATTTAAAATAAATCTATAATTTAAGTATTTTATTTCATTAATATCGTTAATAATTATACATTATTTAATACATATCCAGCTTTCTGCGACTTAAACTGTTCTTGTACGCTATCCTATTTTTGTTTCTTTGTGTTTTGTAATAGTTATCAATATATATATTAGGTGCATAAGTTCTAATCAATTGTTCCTCTTTTACAATGATAAGAAAAATATACGATAATAAAATATATTAGTTTATCAGTTTTACATTTATTCGTAAAAATTAAAAAATATAAATTTAACTTTTTTTCAAATCTCACTTCTCTTTCAACGTGAAGAATTTAACTTTTAAAATTTAATTTTCAAAATTAATTTTATTCGAAAATATCACGTATTTAAGGACTTGTTTAAAACAGGTGTTTGTCGCATTAATTTTCAAGTTTCTAATCGTATTAATACTTATTCGCAGTAATATATTGCACGCGTGTCAAATTAATCATTTAATTATATTCGCGTAAACGTATGTGAAATAACCACGAAAATTTTAAAACATTCAAACATCTCTTACAAATACAATATAATTTTTAAAAATATAATACATTTAAAAATAATGAATTTTACATCATTAGTGAAAAGTTGTAATTAAATTATAATAAACACCCGCAAATTATATTAGTAGTCGATAAAAACGGGAAAACACATTGTATTATACACGGTAAATAAATGTTACTAAAGAATCGAATAATTCGTAAACAAACTAAAATTAATTATCATAACGAAAAGTAACTATATATAAGTTCAGAATAAGCGACTAAATTGTTTTCTTAGCATAAATCCTGACTAAATCTTTTCAGGACTTAACAACTGACTACTTTGAACTGACTAATAAGTCAATAAACAACTAGTTCATTTTCAGAAAATCATTCCATTCTATTATTTGTATTTACTTATATAATTGCTGGTTAAAATAATTTTTTTAATTTACATTGTTTTTTATTACTTTTCAAATATTTTACACTTTCTTACTACGTTTGAAATATCCGTCGTATATTATTTTATATATTTTTGTGTTTTAAAAAACCTGTTGCCAGTTAGAATAATTAAATTTAAAACAAATAATATTTAAAATACAAACAGCTATTTAGACTAATGTTTTATTGCGATTAATTGAAAATAATTAATGATTTTTAATTAGTATATTATATTGTGACATTGCATATGAGGAATACATTGAATATTATCTGTCGTATTATGCGAAATAAATGTGACTAGAAAAAAAATCGATTAATTAATCGATTTTTAAAAGACGATGTTACTAATTTTCGATAAAATGAATTAGTCCATTATGTCCACTACTAATATATATATATATATATATATATATATATATATATATATATATATATTCGTATTTTTCGAGCTGATTTTAGTATATTTTTTAAAATTTTCCAAAATTTTTACCGAATACTCGTTGGATGATGATCGAAATGTATTAATTCCCATTTTGTTACTTATTAATAATAAAGTCGATTTTACGAAATTTTTATTTAAATTTTCAAAACGCGTTATCCATTTTATTTCTGTTTAATACTTATTTTCTCTCGTAATCCAACATCACGACGCTGTTGGTAAACTTTATTAGCTCGCATTATTTATATGCGAATCGCTGAGGAAGTTATGAAGGCGGAAAATGTGTCCTCAATTAAATTAACGTCCAGCGCTTATACTAGTTTCAGTTGTATTGTGATTTATCGGTCCTTTTTACATAGATGTTCCCCTCGGTGTGAGATGAAATTGTTCGATTAATCATGACAAAACGACGAAGCAATTCGTTATGACGAACAAGAAAACTACATTTGGAATAAGGATACTGAACAATTTAGCACCTCTCCATGAAATTCTCGATCAGTTTGTCGATGAAACGTGAGCCTCTTTTAGGCGGAATTTAGGTAGTATACGATGCATTAGTGTTTTTTACGCCAAATTTGGAAATGCCACCTCAAAACAGTCGCTTCTAAATAGAAAAAATTGCTCGTAATGCGGTCAAACGGATTATGCAACCTATTGATGCGAGTGAGAGAAATATAACTACGGACAGTTAATTTTTTCTGTGTTCATACCTTTAGTGAGTGACCTATTGGCGAATTATGGTCCATCGGTTTTTGAGACGTTAAGAAAAAAATAAAACTGAAATAATACCCGAGTTTATCACGACAAACGGCTGTTTTCAGTTCCATGTTCGCCCAACACTCCAAACAAAAGTGTACTGTGTTCTTTATACAAAAAAACAAAAAAGTCAAAAAACTTCTTAATCTTTTCCACGATTGCATGAAGGCGATGAAATTGATCCAACAAACGTGTAAGCCAGGTGATTGCCAGCAAGAACTCAAAGGTAGTCGGTTCCACTACAACTTCATCGTTGTCCATATCGTCAATTACAACAAAAGGAGCGACATGTAACTTTTGTCGTCCGAGATCGAGTAGGTTTCAGAAAAAGTTGTTCCGTCTGCAAACGTGCGATTTGCCAGAAACATTCTGTTTATGTTTGAAAGCAGTGTACGTAGACACTAGTGAAAATGATGGGCAGAAATTTGAATTGCGCAAGCGGTACTCGTTTTTTATCTTTCAGTTTTAAGTTTTATTTTTTAATATATCAGTCATCATCATTAAGTGCATAGGCGACTACTTGCTATACATATTTTGTTGTATAGTATAAGTAGCGTACAAGGCAATTTTAATATGGCGCTGGCGTATACACATACACTCACTCGAGAGAGACAGAGAGAACTAATTGCGAACGCTTTATTGTCACGATACAATGCAGACCCGCGTGTTATTGTAGTGCACTATATTGTTTACCAGCGAGCACACGGTGCTGTGCATGGTGATTTGCCATTGCAATTCCACGCGATAATATCAGTAACGATAAATTTTTGATTGACGCACTGTAGGAAAATAAATATATTTTCGTTTTCAATATTATAGGCGTAATTTCAATAAAGTGTATTTACTAAATGCGAATATTAAAATAAATTGCGTATTTTTTAAAAGAATTACACAACTTTAATCGTTATAAAAACCTGCAACCGGGTAGATCTCTTCGCGCGATGCCGTGAATTCGAATTTTTCAAGGAAGTTTCAATTTTAAATTAAACAATGCCGAATTTACTGAAATCATTATTTATTATTTGCTATTAAAGTAAAATAATAAGATAATTAAAATAAATTTTAAATTAAAAACCGAACTTGGCTTTTAAACGTTACTATTTCAAAATTTAAGTTTTTAAGTTTACAAGGTGCGAGCGTAAGAATAATCATCTTTTTATCCATCAAATATATCAAAAGATTTATTTATTTTTATATATATATATATATATATATATTTGTGGCAAACTGAATAACAGTCATTTAAAATATATCAATAATTTAATTCGTACTGAATTTAAATCTAGGTACGATACTAAAGGTATAAATTAATTACAAGTTTCTCTCCTGATATCTTAGTTCGTTTTAAAGATAAAAATTTTAATTTTTACATGTCTCACATGTTAACTGGACATGATTCTATTGCGTACTATTTAAACAAATTAAACATTAATAATAATAATAATATATGTTGTTACTGTTACAGTAATAATAAATAAATGTTCATCATATAATATATGTATGTTCTAAATATAATGAATTTTAAGACTAACTTATAATATATACTTCTCATCGCCTTAGTTCTATCGGAATATTTTCCAACATTTATATATGAAGTATTTAAGGTAAAAAAAATATATACATATATATATATACATATATATACATATATATATATATATATATATATATATATATATATATATATATATATATATATAAATATAACCATAAGCTATCCAGTAGGTTACTTTATCTTTATAATTGTTTATATTTAATAATAATAATAAATTATATACCTATATAAAATGAATGTGTGTTTTGTATATTAAGCTATTCAGTAGATTTACCTGTAGATTTACGTGTTATGTACTGCACCTAGGCCAGAGGTACGGGAAAGGAGAGAACGTAGGGTTAGTGATAGTCAGTGGAAAGTTGGAAGAGTAAATTGGAAGTACGGATTGTTAAATTAGATTATATAAATTGGAGGATTTAAGAAACTTTAATAAACTATTGGAAGTATCTTGCGTGTAGGAAAGAATGTTTAGGAGCTTGAGCGGTTTGTCGATGATAGAACGTTGGGAGTTGAATATGCACACATTCAAGGAGAATGTGTGTTCGACGGTAATGAGGACATTACAGGTTGAACAAAGAGGAGGAGGAAGATTTTGTGGGATATAGCTGTGTGAGATATTAGTATGACCTAGGCGCAGACGAGCAAGTACAACATCATATCTTCTGTTTGCCGAGTGAGATGGAATCTGGAAGCATGTTGTGCCTGGAACTGATCGCAGTTTGTTGGTGAGTGGAAGTGCAGACCACTGGAGGTTCCATGATTTGCGCACTGAAGATTTTATGAAAGTCTGGAGTAGGCAGGAGCGGGAATGGTTGAAGCAATGAGCCTTCTCTTGCTGCACTATCCGCTTGATCATTCCCTTGTATATCAACATGCGATGGAATCCATGTGAGAACTACATGTTTACTATAGAAGTTATGATCAAATTACCAATTTCTTTAGCCAGGGGGTGTAATTTAGGATCATGAAGATCACTAAGGCATTGTAATGATACAAGAGAGTCCGTGCATATTAAGAACGACTGGTCAACGACAATGTTTGAAATATCCATTACCGCCATTTTGATGGCATATAATTCCGCCGATCGTATTCAGTAATGGGTTGGAGTGGAGAAACGAACTCATTTCTAGGTAAGCTGCTTTTGTTACATGTTTAGGAGTATGATTCTTTGAAAATTTGGTGAGACTGATATCTATTGGGATAGTGTGTTCATTCCAAGGAGGAATGATATTAAGGGAGGAAGGAAAAACTGGGGGAAGGTAGATTTGAAGAAAGGACAGGATATTTTCTATTTGTTTAGCAAAAATAAGAATTGAGGCTGAAGATTTGAAGCCAAAGGCTGAGGAGTGGGAAGGAAGATTAGGATTTGAGGAGAAGTAAATGAAGGAGAAAAGTAGAGAACGCTGCATATGTAGATCAAGAGGGAGTTCTCCAGCTTCGCATATGATGCTGCAAACTGGAGTCGTTGGGAGCGCACCGATGGCCAGTCGGATTGCTATGTGATGGATTGTGTTAAGGGGTGAAAGGACCTTTTTACTAGCGGAACTGTAGATTTCGACGCCATAGTAGGTTACTTTATCTTTATAATTATGGTGTTTATATTTAATAATAATAATAAATTATATATATATATAATGCATTATATATATGTAAACATCATTCATTTCGCACATGCGCTTGTGAGTTAAATAGGTATGTACTAATCATGTTTTATATATATGTATGTATATACATATGTGTGTGTGTTTATACTATTTATTCTCATTTTCGCTTATAGTCGACCGTTTTCGCTGTTACCCTCTCCTTTTGTTTATCTTGTCTTTCAAAATTCTATTCGTTTAGTTTACAGAAATGAGGAATAAATTAATCGACAATGATACTTGGGCTACTCCATATAAAACCAAACGAAACTCTTATCATCATTATCACTAACTTTTCTCATTCCGTTTTTTAAACTTTTCTCTTATATATTTAATTTTATTTTGGTTGACCCATCGGAACGCATTTTGCTCTGATACCTTTAAATGGGGATAAGCTGACCTGAATTGTATTTTAAATGAAACTTTCGTTAATTTCGCACCGCCACTCTATATATATATATATATATATATATATATATATATATATATATATATATATATATACATAAACACACACATATATATATATATATATATATTAAATATTTGGGAACGGAATTAATTTTCATTATTTTTTTTCTGTCTCTCTCTTAAATAGGTTAAGTAAAAAATGAAACGCTATTCTAAATGTAGTTTTTGCTGTTTTATTTTGTTTGGGTCATTATTATTATTATTATTATTATTAATATTATTATTGAAATTACGTGTATATATATTTTTAAAGCGTTTATATTATCGAACGAAATTCAGTTTTCCGAGGTTTCCTTTTGAATTCGTATACGTACGAAATAGAATAAGTCCAACTTTAAATGGTAACCCCAATGTAGCTTTCGCGCCTTTCGTTTCATATCATCTATATTATTATAATAATTACTATAATAATAATAATTATAATTATAATAGTTATCATTATTATTATTATTATTGCAGTTAATATTAATAATATTATTATTTTTGTCTTGTATCAACGAAAATGGTTTTCGCGATAGCGCGTACAAATAAAACGATAGGACGGTGTGGGAAGGGAAAAAGCGATGTAGAAGCTTAAGAAAGATAAGGACGAAAAGCGTGCAATATTAAATGGCGACCGAATGGGAAATTTCTACTAAACGAGGTCTAGGCATTCTTTTTATTTTGGGTTTGGGGGTTGTATGAACGCGCAATACCATTTTGGTTATTCCGGAATATATAACCGGCTCGTATTATGTAATAAATCAAAACTGACCCGTTTTTCTTTCTTCGTGTGTCCTTTTATTCGGAATAGTCATTTTCATTCGCGTATATATAACGAATTAATACACAGACATAGATACGATTTTTATACATATTTCATACTCATGTGTATATGTATATATATGTATGTGTGTAGATTGATAATAACATATATATATATATATATTTTACATTACTTTGCGGATGAGTGCGTAGTCTGAAAGCGTATAATTTTCACAAATTGCACGGTTCTCACGTGCACCTTCAAATTGCTGTGTTATGTCACACCCTATACTCGTACGCATATATATATATATATGCACGACACACGCTAGTAGGTAGACTATCATCTTTGCCCACTTATATTTCCATGCATACATAATGTCTACAAATGTTGTGTTTTCGTGTAATACATCGAATATTTATATATATAAATAATATATATAAATATATAAATATATATATGCATGTATATGTATGTATTTATATTTCCGTGTGCATAGATAACGTGTACGAATCTCGTGTTTTTGTGTATTACGGGCGATATATGTTTTTCTAACGGCGCTGGTACGCCGTATATATTTTCCGGAAAATCTGTTTTGAACGTTTTTTTTTGCATTTCGCGTACACAAATATTCCAATTTCGTTAGTTTAACTGCTGACTTCGTCTTTCCTACTTTATTCGAGTTCGCTTAATTTGTTTGTGTGTGTGTGTGTGTGTGAATTTGTACGTTGTATTACGTTTTAATGGTACACGCTTTCGCCGAGGCAGTTCGCCTTTAATGAGACTATATATGCGTAAAATTTTAACTATAATAAGGAATAGCGAGCTTGGCTAGGCTATAGCGCGCGTTTATTTCGGCTCGGTCATAAATTTGAGTTGCTTGTCCAACCCCCGAGGCGGATCTCGACCGTTTTCAAGTATTAAAACTTTTTCGCCTTCCCCGGAAACTACGTTCCTCCCGCCGCCACGATTTTTTGGCTCACGCACGTTCGGACCTCCGCGGCAATAGTTTCTCCTTTACGATTATTTTTTCTCAGGTTGTTGGAATTTTTTCTTTTTCAGCTTCCTTAATTCATTCTCAGCTTCCGTACATACTTCGGTACGTGACTTTCCACCCTCCGTCTCATTACCGTGTTCGGGGTTAAATTTCGTCTCGTTATATTTACTCGGATTTTGTTTGTTTTTATAAACTAAGGGAAAAGCAATTTTCCAGTTGAGCCGGTTTTCTTATGAGCAGACGGAACTTGTAAAAACCTCGAACTGAATTGTGAATGTGTGAAGTGCACACTTCGATATTTATTTCCTGACGATATTCGATAAGATATTTTAGGTATACGTTTTTATATATATATATATATATATATATATATAGAGAGAGAGAGAGAGAGAGAACATTCTCAATCTTATACTACTCATTGAGAAAGCACCTGAATATATAATGTGCCAGCGATACTATGTTTCATTGATTTCAAGAAAGCATTTGACTGCGTGTACTGGCCGAAAATATGGTCGATATTACTGTACGTGAGTGCACCATTATATCTTGTGCGTCTGATCAAGCGGTTATGTGAAAAAAACATAAAGATACCCGGGCAAGTTTCATCCTGAGCGAGGTGTTCGCCAGGGTTGTATCCACTCACCGCTACTGTTTAACCTCTATGGTGAATATTTAATGTGCAAAGCTTTCCAAGTCGACACAGCAAATGGTGCGTTAAACTTGGTTGGAAGGCATTCCAATTAGAGTTGTGTATATTAATAATCTCCGGTATGCAGATGAAATAAGTTTAGTGGTAAAAAACGTGGGCGAAATGTGATATATTTTAAATCGGTTAATAAAAATTAGCGCGGAATACGGTTTATTCGTCAAGAAGGCCAAAACTAAAATTACGATCATCAACCGTCCAAAGAATAACTGCCCCGCGCTACGAGAAATTGATGGAATCGTAGTAGTAAACCGGGTTACATATTTAGGCTCTATAGTATGAAATAGCGGTGGCTGTATAAGTGAAATACGCCATAGAGCATAGCTAATTCGAAGCGCAATGACCCGTTTTAATCGAATCTGGACCCACTCCGCAGTTAGTAAAGCTGTTAAGATTCGAATAGTGAACTCCCTTGTTTTCTCGGGGTTCCTATATGGCTCGGAGACCGGGTTAGTAAGCAGTGCCGACAGAAAAGATATAAGACACTATAGAAATATGGCGCTGGAGACGAATGCTGCGTGTCTCGTGGACAGCTAAGAGAACCAGTGCTTCTGGACGACATCGGTAACCCGAAAGGGTTAAAATCGATCATTCAGAGTAGAACGCCACGGTTTTACTGTGTAAATATCCCACGCGACCTTATTTGTTTTCGCAGCCTCGTCAGCCGTGTATATATAGGCAAAGGTATTTTCTGTTCACCGTAACTCAACCACGATTATGTAATTGTTATTACTTATTAATCATTATGGATACTATAATGTGCTTTGCTCGTCAAGGCTCTACCACTAGTACCGTAGATGTGAGATGACGTGGCGGTCTGCTGCCAGCGGTTGTTTAATATTATTTTTTGTATTTTTCTCCATTTTCACGAGTGGATTTTTTTATATATATACACAAATTGCAATCTGGCTGACGTAGCCAATAAGCAAATGGAATGTAAGCTATGGCAGGATGAGAGATGTCATTCAACAATGACACTCCGAACTACCTCTCCAATCATTTAAACCGGTGGGGAAGATCTAGAGGTGTGCGATAGTTCAATCTGCGAGGCCAATTGGCATGATTTAATAAATCTACCGCCAGCTGGTTAGAGTGACCCTCTAACCTGTGCAAGTAATCTATACTGAAATCCCGAATTACTTCGTGCACTTTTGGTATTTTTAGGTCTTTATGCAAATTTTCATTTCGTATATTACCAGGGTGCACGGCTATTAACCTTAGTATTTTTGATTGAGATCGCTGCACCATTTTAATATTCGATATTGATGCTGTCCCCCAGAGTGATATGCCATATGTCCACACCGGCTTAATAACTGCTCTGTAAAGCAATAAGAGGTAATTCGGAAGTTTTGCCCAGGAGCCAGTACATATTCCGCAGTTTAAGTTTTATCTCTTGAACTTTAATCCTGATGTGTTCCTTCCAGGCCAAGCGGCGATCAAGCCACATACCCAGGTATCGGACTTTATTTTCCTGTGGGATCGTATCATTAAGATAACAGGTGGGCATGTGTTCCGCCTAGTTGTAAATGTAACATGTACTGACTTCGATGGGTTAATTCTAACCCTCCACTGTCGTGCCCAGATATTCAAGTCGTTTTAACCGCGCTGTAATTTTTCTGACGCCGCTACCGGATTATTATCTCCCGCGAATAATGCTGTCTCATCGGCAAATGCCGCCATCTCCACATTCGTATTTACGGGAAGGTCGAACATATATACGAGAAAAAGGATTGGCCCCTAAACAGAACCTTGGGGAACTCCTGCCTTGACAGAATAAAATGTTGATATATCACTGCCGAATTTGAAAAAGTCTATGTGACAGGTATGAGGACAGTAGTGTGTAGTAGGGATGTGGCAGTGCGTTTTATTTTTGAAAGTAACCCTTCATGCCATACACGATTGATGCGCATTTTAACAGCCGCTCTAGATATAGAAAACAGATTAGCCATTTCGCTAGAGAGAAAGAGAGGAAGACACTCCAAGATTTTAGAGAGTTATCTCATTTTATGTTTTGGATAAGTACCCTGAGGTAAGCGTAGGCGACTATCGGCTTTTCTTTTAGTTGTAGAAATTTTGTCCGGACTCACGCGGGTTTTATTAATATTATGGACAGCATTACAAAATCATAAGTTCCTTTTTGTGTAAAATGCCATACGAGGATTACATTTCTATACGACAGCTATATATAATATATATACCTACCGTGCAGAGTTTCAGTCACGACTTCAACTGTATGTTACATGGATTTTTTTTTTAAATTCTAGCAAACATTTTTTATTTTCTGGTTGACGTGAAATGTTTCAATTTTAAAACGCATCGAAACACATCTTCAGTTTACCTAAGAAACGTTATTGTATAATAAACACCTGTGTATAAAATTCATAATTTTATATCTAAATTTTATAACGTTACACTGAAACAGTTGATTGTCGCATTACGCGAAATGTTTTACTAACAAACTATCAATTATCTAGATACAGTCCGACGAATTAGCTCGTGATCTTTGAAATATTTGCTATTTCAGGTTTGATAACAAACTGGGATAGATTCCGCGAGGAACTAGATCAGAGAATAGACCTGAAAATTAGATTGAAAACTCCGGATGAGATAGAAACCCTATCTGCAGATTTCATTAACGCAATTCGAGAAGCCGCTAAGGCTGCTACACCGGCACCAAAAAATAATATTTATCAGGATATCACTTATCCATCGGAAATCCGTGATAAGATTGCTGAACGAAGGAAAGCTAGACGGCAGTGGCATACGACACGTGCGCCACACGATAAGAATGTCTTTAATAAGATCAATAACCAGCTTAGGCGGCTTATTAAAGAAGTAAAACATAAAACATTTACCACATACCTCGAGAACCTTAGTCCTAATGAGAACAAGGACTACTCTCTGTGGAAAGCCACACGCAGGATCAAACGACCGGTTGCTAGAATCCCTCCTATTCGGGATAAAGCAGGTAACTGGGCTAGAAGCAATGCAGAAAAAGCTGAACTATTTGCACGTCATCTATCACATGTATTCCAGCCTCATGACATACCGTCTGATATTAATCCATTACCAGTTTATCAGACTAATCGAGCAATCAAACTTATCACCCCACTGGAGCTAGCCAGTGAAATAGATCACAATATTAACCCGAAAAAAGCTCCTGGTATAGACGAAATCTCGCCAGCTGTTCTCAGGGAGTTACCACGTAGAGCACTTGTATTGCTTACATACATATTTAACGCATGTATACGACTTGAATATGTGCCTACCTGTTTTAAAGTGGCACAAATCATAATGCTCAAGAAACCGGACAAAAAAGCTGCTGAGGTAACTTCGTACAGACCCATCTCCATATTACCATCAATCTCTAAACTTTTAGAGAAACTATTACTAAGGCGACTGTTACCGCTTGTTGGAGACGAACTTCCTCTCCACCAGTTTGGATTCAGACAAAAACATTCGACGATCGACCAAGTACATCGCGTTGTGGCAGTCATTAACAGAGCGTTGGAGGAGAAGAAATTCTGCTCTGCCATTTTCTTGGATATTGCCCAGGCATTCGACAAAGTCTGGCATGAAGGCCTGATCCAAAAGCTGAGTACTTTGTTTCCAGGTAATATTTGTCGCTTGCTGGAATCATACCTGTCGAATAGAAAATTCCGAGTAACCCATGAAGAAGCGAAGTCACCATTCTACAGTGTACAAGCCGGAGTACCGCAAGGAAGTGTCCTCGGTCCTCTTCTATACCTGTTGTATACAAGAGACCTACCCGTTGATGCCACTACAACAACAGCCACATTCGCAGATGATACTGCCATATTAGCAGTCAGCAGTAGTCACCTTGACGCTACGAATAAACTCCAATGTAGACTTGATCGAATTAGAAAGTGGACTACGGACTGGAAGATACAAATAAATGAACAAAAATCTGTTCACGTTTTGTTCACGCTACGCTATGCCGACAACATGTACCAGGTATACTTGGGAAACCAACCTGTTCCGCAGGCTAACTCAGCCAAGTATCTTGGCATGCATTTGGACTCTCGGTTATCTTGGAAAGTCCATGTAAAAATGAAAGCTCAGCAGATCAAGCACAGAACAAGACAGCTATAGTGGTTAATGGGAAGACAATCCGAGCTGGATGTGTCGTGCAAACTTCTGCTATACAAGCAAATTATTAAGCCGATCTGGACGTACGGTCTTGCTATGTGGGGCTGTACTGCCACAACTAATCGAAACGTGATACAACGTCGTCAAAATGTCATCTTACGTGCAATAGTCGACGCATATCGCTACTCGCGTAACGACGATATTCACTCCGATCTCCATGTGCCGATCCTTAATGATGTCATTAAGGAGTTCGCGAAATCGCACAGGCAGCGACTACACAGTCATGTTAACGTGGAAGCAAGACAACTGCTCGACACCAAACATGAAACTCGGCGACTTCGGCGTCGTCAACCTCTAGATTTAGTTACGTAAATATATAAATACCGTTATGCGGATAATGGATGCGTAGCCAATGGGTTACGTACTCCACACCCGTTCGTACTTAATAGTTAGTAGTTAATTATTAAGTAACCATGTCATAAACATAGATAATTATTTAGCTAACCAGCTAAGATTGTATCATAGTTATAGTCCTATGGGCTGTTTAAAAAAAAAAAAAAAAAGGTTTGATAACGAACTTATATTTAGGTGGTTAATTAGGCATCGAATAAACTTGGTACCCCAGATAAGTGTACATTGCACGATGAATATATATATATATATATATATATATATATATAATTAATAAAACAAAATAAAAACACAGTTTAATCAGTATGAAAAAAATACTTGCGCGAAGTTTTCCGTTAAATACATCATTATAAAGCGTACAAAAAAAGTCATACCCGCGCCTATGTAATAAATTATATATATAGCTTCCTTTTTGATTTGGGTTAATTTTTTATTTAACGTTTATTCAAATATTTAAATAATTTTATTTCTATTATAGCTCCTCTGATAGTCTATTAAAGATAATCGTATCGAATACGCTGATAGAACTGCAGAATATATACAATCTTATATATCAGGTGATACACTCCAGCGGGTACGTCCACTCTTCGCGTAAAAATGTATGCGACGTTAAGAGAACAGAAATACACTTAGGTGCGGTAGTAATTAATTTATTTCACTGGAAATATTAAAAAATAAAAAAACTATATAGAAATTCCCATTTTATATATACATATATATATATATATATATATATAATGTCGCGATGGCGTACCGCACTCCGTATAACATCACATGCATGCGCACTGCTTCGCATATAAATAGTGCTTTGAATGCTAGCTTATTTTGTACGTAAAAATAAACGTACAATGGCTAGTCACAACATACGGGATGATATATATATATATATCACTATCGTAGCGTGATAAATTTTACTGGATAAACAGAATTTTAAAATACATAAGTCGCTTATAAAAAAATAACAATAAAATTAGGTTTGTTGCTTTTAGAAACTATAATTGAACCTTTGAGATCTCATGTTTTGAACTTATATAACACCCTTTAGATCGTGAAGATCACTTAAATGAAATTTCAAATAAATAAAATATTTACAAATTTTAAACTTTCCGAATTCGTTTGGATATAAATAATAATAAATGTACGAACCTGAATATGAAATTTCGAATAAAGAATTTTTCTGAATATTCTTGATATACACTGTGTACCATGACGCTTCGCCAGTAATATATATATATATATATATATATATATATATATATATAATATATGTAAAGTCTTTGAATGTTATCCAGTTGATGTCTCGTGTTGCTTATACGATGCAACACACACATACCCAATGTATATATATATATATATATATATATATATATATATATATATATATATAATGTTATGCAAATTGATCTCTTATGTTAGGTGTGTAAAACGTCGTTAACATATATTTTGTGGTTTTTTTTTTCAAGTAAAATACCAGATGAGTATTTCTTCAAATACTCGAACGAGGAAGCAATAATCCGTTAAAAGCTCGTCTCTCCTCGGAATGCGGTAAATACATTAAAATCGAGTAAGATACACCGTTGGATGCGGATGCATTTTACTCAGAAACCGAGTTTACTTTTCCGTCCTAAAGCTGAAAGGGAAATCATATTTTATTCATGAGTATCGGTTTAGAATTGAATAAGATGTAAAACAGAATCGTTCACCGTCGTCCGTTATTTTGGAATAGCTGATAGATGTAAAACAGGGTCAGGTAATGTATAAGGAAAATATGTCGGCGCTCGAGACTGTCAATATTAGAGTGTGTACAATCAGCATAAAACCGATATGGTCACGATGGTTAATCATGATTAATACGCGGCTCACTATATATATATATATATATATATATATATATATATATATATATATATATATATAAAGGGAAAACCTATATATTTAAAACATATAGTCGATAGAAATCTAGGGTATATGAGCAAGAATATCTATATAAAAACTGTACGCAGATTACGTTTTGGACATTATCGAACACTGCTTAACCTATGACGTTTAGGAATTATTGATAGCTCGATTTGCTATTATTGTGACCTAGAAGAGTCGATAGATCATGTTATACTGCAATGTGTCAAATTCGAACCAGAAAGAAAATTCTTAAAGATATTATTCCCAACATGAAGATCTTTGCCCTTAAGCGTTATTCAAGTATATAATTGTCTTCAGAATATATCTACTTATATAAATTTATAAAAAATTCGAAAATAGATGTTTACATTTATTTAATACGCGATTAAAGTGGCCAAAAGTTGAAAAACCGGGCCAAAAGAAATATATACATATATATTTTATCCTCGCTTGCACGTATATATATTTATTTATTTGTATGCGGTGTTCGTTGCATACATAAACGCAATTACTCACAATACATGTTGGAATGTATGCGCATAAGCAAAGAAAAAATTACAATTGTCCACCCATACACACACACTTATTGCATTGGGCAGTACTTACATAATCTTACGTATGAATAGAAATACATGTATACACTGCTATACAGTAAAGAAAAGACAGTTTAAAATGTATTTGTTTAACGATGTTTTAAAATTATAAAATCTATAACTCAAAAACAAGCTATCGGCGAACCGATGCCCACACATTTCTCACAGTAACCGCGTAAAGCTGAAATTTCGCTAAATCGAAGAATCTTATAAATATCTGCTTCGAAATATCCAAACACGAATGAGTTTTGAGTAATGAGTTATATAGAAGTAAAGTAGACATCAACGTTGACTTTAAACTAATCACTCTAGTATTCATCCTACAGGTGTACTACGTAACTGATTTAGGAAGTCAAATATTCGTCATTATCCGTACCATTAGTGGAGTTATGTAAAATCTTTAACTTGGAAGTTTTCCATCTCTTATACAACAGTACGTGAAGCATAACGTCGCACGAGACATCATAATCAATGTGGTCTGGATAATAAATCGTTATACGAAAAAATAAATATTCCCAAAACATAGTCTGAATCTTTTCCACATCTACAGTATACTTATTATAAAATTATTATAAAATATATTCCAAATTATTGAACAATACTCTAAGATCGAACAAGAGCTTTATGTAGAGTACATAGTGCTCTCGGATGACTGAATAATTTTGAGTTTGTTGTGACGAACTCGAAGTACGAGTTGGCATGTCAATTAATTTGGTTTATATGTACTTCTATCAAACTATACTCCAAGATTACAACAACAACAAAAGTATATTTGCTTAAGTAATAAACATAAAAGAAAATATAACACAGGGGGTTACAAATATTGTGTACCGGGGATTACCACAATAACACAGTAAGAATATAAATAATAAAGCAAAACAAAACGTTAAATGCTGCAGGAATAAAAGCAAATAAAAACCTGCGGCTAGAAAATAAACACGTTTTGTAATTACAAGTAATACATGATAATATAGAAACAGGTCTAAACTACAAAAATATATTGTATAGGTTGTAAGTTCTTAAATGAATACTATGTATATACACACATATATATACACATACACATACATATATAAAAAGTGGATGACACGGGTGTCGAAGGTGCTTACTAAGTAAAGGGGTTATATTATAATTAAAAAATTAAAATTAATTACTACATAATGTTATGTTCAAGTCGCCTGTGTTTATATTCGGAATACATGAAACGAAGTTGCTTAGAATCGTAATTGGCAATCGAGGAGATGAGTACATTGTTTATGAGTATTTAATAAAGAAAAAGTCAGTCGATAGCTTTAGAACAAAATCTCTAATATAGGACAGATCAGTAGCTTCGTGCATACTGTCGATTCTGGCATAGCGAGGTGCATTGAGAATATGAATGACTTGTAACTTGTTAAAGGAGGTTTTTGATATAGAGCTCATGAAAAGGACAAGCGTCGCAAAGTATTGGACGGATTAGTACTTTGTAGAGGATTATCTTGTTGTTAATGTTGAGGAAGGGCTTATGATTAAGAATGGGGTACCAGAAGGCATTGTTTGTCATGATTATGACTCCAAGATTACGAACATGAACGAGCATATCTGTACATAGCATTATTATCAAGATTGTAATTTAATTTAAGTTCATTCCTATTATACGTCCAGATAAACACTCGCAGTAGTAAACACGCAACGTAAATAGGGGACGATTGAATACATCGTCTCATCTACGTCGTCCTATTGCCGCGAACATTATGGCTAACTCATTGTACGTTATATTTATGTAAAAAATGGGCTAACGTTCGAGCCTCTAATTATATGCAATTTGGATACGAGCGAGTATACGGGTTTGGGTGTTCTCTGTAATAATTAACAGTTATATGATGATTAAATAAATTTTACATCGCAAGCCAAGATCGAACCCCGATTATTGTTGCTCTCTAACAACTATATCACAGCGGCATATATATATACATATATATATGTATGTATAGTACATTTTTATATTATGTACTTTTAAGGATGTATATAATATAACCCTTTTAAATAGAACTATTACGCGTTGGCTAGTTTTGATCTCAATACTCGCTACGTTCTACGGAAGTTAAATACGAAATGACTTAAACGCTAAAAATGATGACGATTTAGTTGAAAAAAATATTATAAAATAATTAAACCACGTGTATTTCGTTAATACAATTAAGATATTTAAAGAAATAACAAAAACAAGCCATTATTTCAGTCGTATTTTGTTAACACGGATCTTATTTTTGTTTGTTGCAGGTAATTGAAAAATTGTTTAATCGTGATAGTAGTAGTGCTAGTAGTAATAGTAATAAGAGTGACAGAGAACCGACATAATATTTCACAAGTTTCGGTTTACAGGTAAGAAATTTTTATAAATCGTTCGAATCTTACTATTAAAAATTTATAAGGAAAATTATTAGGAGATGACTTCGCAACGATAATCAATAGTAAACGATGATCGTGATAAATGGTAAACGCGAGCAAGAGTTAGTAAATTGCCGTATGCTATTCGTTACATCACTTCTAGTCGTATATTTCGTTCGATATTGAGTGTGGTTTGGCTTTTCGGTCCACTGCGTTTGTACCGCATTCTCTGAAAATTTCGTCAAAGGTGATGTGGACCTAAAAATACTTATTCACCTTATCGCGAAATATTGTCGGTAGGTTCTAAAATTAGTAATAACATAAAAAAAAAAAAAACGGGTGTGTAAAACACATACGAGTACGCACGTCTAAGAGTTAGCATCGTCGAAAGTCATCTTGAGTGAGAATATAGTTTAAATAAATAAACTTAGGAAATCTATACATTTTAATTCGGTTATTTATTTTTCCTCCACGACTTATACACAACGCCTATCGCACAATATCACAAATGTTCGAATCCGACGATTCGTTGCAACGCGTCTCGTTAATTAATATTTTCCTTTATAGTCTACCGTCTTGTAGTTTTCAGATGTAACATCGGAAATAATTATTTCGCCTACTAGTTTTGATAACTTTTCTGTTTTTGTGATCAGATGCAATTATCAGATAATATCATCATCATGTAGTCTCATCAGTCCGAAGACGGGTTTGATAATTTCTTCCACAACTGACGGTTTTCTGTTTTCCTCTTCGTATCCGTATGTGCTACCAGTGTCTTCTATTACTTGCTGTGTATATTGATTTCTTGGTCTTCCCTTTTCGCCATTCATCCGTCCTTCCATAATTATCTTTAATAGGCTTTCGTGTCTTAAAATGTGACCGATCATATTTCGTTTTATTATTTTTTTCCATAATGTTCTTCCTTCGCCAATTTTTTCTAACACCTCTTCAATTGTCAATTTATCGGTCCATCTTATTTTCAGCATTCCTACGGTTTTTTTCTCTGCCTTACCAATCATTCGTGTTTCACATCCGTACAATAGGGTTAACAATTTTTTCCTCGAATTTGTACTTATAGCCTTGTCGGTTAAAATAAAAAACTTGATTTACTCGATTGATATCCGTTTTTTTTTAATGTCCTTGCTACACCTGCCATCTCTGATGATTTTACTACCCAAGTAATGAAATTCATTCACTTCTTGTATTTTAACACCGTCAATATCTGCACTTATTTTCTTTCGACTGTTATTTTTTTCGCATATCATAATTTTTGTTTTATTTTTATTTATTCGCATTCCATATTTCTTAAGTACATCTTCCATTATTTTTAATGTTTCCTTCAATTGATTTCGATTTTCTGCTAGAACAGCTATATCATCGGCAAATTGTAATGTGCATATTATTTCACCTTGTATTTTTATTTCTTTTGTTTTTTCTTTAATTTCTTTCATTATTTCTTCTATATACAGGTTGAATAATATCGGCGATAACAGCCCTGTCTAACTCCTTTCAATATTTTAACTTCTTTGTTCACATATGTGTATCATTGCTTCCTGATTTTCGTATAATTTATATATTAATTTAATATCCTTCTCGTTTATTTCCGTTTTCTGTAATATTGTAAACAATGTATTGACATTATCAAAGGCTTTTTGTATATCTATGAATGTAATACAAAGTGAATCTCCGATTCTAAATCATTATTCGATTAACAGTCTTAGTGCTAGAATTGCTTCGCGAGTACGTCTCCTACATCCGAACTGAGCATCCTCCCAATACAATTTCTACTTTATTTACTATTCTTGTATATAATATTCTTACCGATATCGTTGATGCATGACTTATTAAGTTTAATGTTCTAAAATCTTCACATTTATCTGAGTTCGTTCTTTTTGGTATTGCAATTATTTTTCCTGTTATAAAATCCATCGGTATTGTCTCATTCTTATATATCTTTCTTATCAGCTCGTATAGAAAATTATTAGCCTGTATTCCTCCTACTTTTATTAGCTCAATCGGAAAATTATCAATACCCGTTGACTTATTATTCCTTATTTCTTTTAGAGCTTTATCGTACTTCTTAGTATTTCATTTTCTTCATCTTGACTCGCATTGTTATATTTTAGCTGCACAAGTTCTTCATTTGAATTATATAACTCTTCCAAATATTCTTTCCACCTTCGAGCTTTTTCAGGATCCTCTATTAACAACTGACCGTTTATATCTCTAATAGTTGTTGATTTATATCTGGATTTATACATATTTTGTTTTAGTAGTCTTCTTTCATTGAATTTTTTTCCTACTTCATTACATTTTCTATTTAACCAATCTTCTTTCGCAAGCTTACACAATCGGTTTATTATCAGGTAATATATATAGATATGTAAATATGCTAAACTAATTGCTTATTTCGATTTACTGCCGGCTGTAATTTTCCTCCCAATTCCTGTATGCAATCTTGATCAGGCACTCGATGCCAGCTATTTTACGTATAACGAATTACTACATTATTACATAGACAGTAGTTAGACCACCTCTCGAGTAGACCAGCGTATATATTTAGGCCAATTATAGAAATAAAATATTCCTATCGTGGACCGTTGTCGGACGAATCAGCAATATCATATCAGATATCCCTATTTCCGTAAAAAGGAAAGTATACAACCAATGTATCCTGCCGGTGCTGACGTATCAGCGGAAAACGTGGATCGTCATCGGGATCATACTCAGAAGACTTATTGTGACACAGTGTGCGCTAGAACGACTGATGTTGAGCCTCAAACGAACGTATCAAACGGATCCAACAACGGACAGAATTATTTGATGTTATAATACGAGTACGGCAGTTCAAGTAGAACTGGACAGGACATATAGCTAAAAGAACAGACAATACATGGACCAAACGGATTACAGTGTGCGGGGAAGTATTAGTAGGCTCTGTGCTAAGTGTGAAGACGACATGTATATATACATATGAATATAAAGTATATGTATATCATATTTATATATGTGCTCATATATATGCATATGCATCTACACAAATGTATAATATTCATGTGTGCATATATATATATATATATAAAGGCATCGTGAAAGAGTGATAATAGTTGGGAAAATAAAGGAAGTGAATGTGTAGTCCTTCAGCGTCTAATTCAAAATAATAAATAAATTAATTAATAAATAACAATATGTATTTATTTCCATATATATGTATGTATGTGTATGTGTGTGTAACATTTTTTACTTCGTGTACATGTGTATTTGTATTTTGTATTTGTCATATTTCATCTTATTATTATTGTTAATATTGTTTCCATGTGCTGCCTACTTTTTATGAATCATTTAGATGAAACAGTCTTTTCCAGAATTTTGTTTTTTAGGACTATTTTTTATTACTTTACTTTGTCTTTATTTTCTACATACAGGAAGCCTTAACAAATTTATCCGTTTCATCATAGGGAATGTAACGATGCAAAAAATTATTTCCATTTTCCTTAACAATATTCTCTGCTAATACTTTTTCACCAGTAATCTCGGCTCCAGCGGAATTTATTACTTCTCATTGTACATGGATACAGTGCTCTCAAATTTGTGTGTGTATATTATATATATATATATATATATATATATATATATATATATATATATACGTAATTCGGAGCTAAAAAAAAAAACGAAAATAAATATCATGAAGTAATTTTCAAATGTACGATCTATTCTATAGAACTATCGAAATTATTATATTTTTGAACGTTTTCTCTTTCGTTACATCAGAAGTTACAACATCTATTATTATCTGTGATAGCATTTAATAATATGTGAAAATAATATCCGTTAAAATCGTGACACCGGAAAGTATCTGTGTATGTTGTAATTTACTTTTAAAAAGTTCATCTATTTCGCGTTCGGAAAGAACTTGATTATTACGTTATCAATTATTAACGTATATATCGATATTTTGCATTAAATTTATTTAAAATTTTTGTATATCAAACTACTCGAGAAGTAATTTATTTATTGATAAGGTTAATTCCGGAAGATTAATATTACGATATATAACGTGACACATTATAAAACGATAATATATGAACACGTTTAGAAATTTCCTACTGTTTTATATTTGATATATATTCGTTGTTTAGTTAGTCGCTTGAAAAAGACACCAGCGCAATACGAATATAACGACTGTAACCTTTACATTTATGCGCATGTTTTTTTTTTTTTTTCTATATAATGTAGAATTACTTTAGTTTTATTATTGCACATCATTTATCACCTAGTGATTTAGAAATATAGTAATATTTGTTAGCTTAATTATTTACATATTGTACGTAATACTTTATTTCCAATGAATTGAAGTAAACTTTAGGTGTACGATTTTACGAAGCCTATCTATTTTATACGAACAAAATAAAACTGATATTATTGATTCGAATGCTACACTAAATTACACGATATCGAGATTTTTATCTTAATCCGAAATTATGAGTTTGAAAAGAAAGAAAGAAAAACGTATATTTTTACATGATTAAGCATTACAAAAGAAAAACAATAATTATGACACTGCGTACCGTTTAAAATAAACTTACCGCAGTAACTATAAATATAACATGAAAAACTTAATTTTTAACAACGAATGTTTAACATATATATATATATATACAAAAATGCAGGAAAAATAGTACATAAAAAACCTGCAATAAAAAAAACTAGACAAAGCGGACCGTCAAAAATAACATTAATTCAAAACGTATTTAATATGTACTTAAAAAAGAATGTTATAGATAATTATTTAACAAACTATAGTAAATTATGCTTGAGGATGCTTATACTTAGTATATTTTGTTCTTAACTGCTTGGAATCGTAATTTCCAATCACCGCAATTAGGTCATTAACATTGTTCGAAAAAGGTAGTAGACATTTTCAATACATGATCTTTTAGCAAAGGTAGTTTCAATTGCTCGTGCATTTTCATTAAATTACTATATATATATGGGATACATCTAATGCATCTATTCTGAACCAACTGAAGCCTCTTGTAGCTAGAGTTGCTAATCGAACTCCACACTGGACAGGCATACGTTAATACTGGTCTAATGAGCGATTTATATATTATTAATTTATTATCGACATGTAGGAAAGATTTGCGCTTAAATAAGGGGATAAATGGTACAAATTGCTCGATGTGTTTTAATTGCCGCGTAATCTAAATGCTTGTTAAAAGTCAACCTTTTATCTAAAATAACTCATAAATACTTTATTTCGTCCGACCACTCTACACTTACACCGTTAATCGTTAAGGTAGTAGGTAGAAGTGGCCTCCTACGAGTAAACAGTATTGCCTGAGTTTTGGCAGGGTTAATGGCTATCCGCCACTTAGCAAAATAACGAATTAGCCTATCTACTCCTGACTGTAATTTATTCTTTATTGCCCTCGGAATGTAAGAACTAGAAAATAATGCTGTGTCATCTGCATACGAGGCCTACCTCTGTGTTATTTGTTATAGGAATATCGTATAAGTAAAAGGTGAATAGAAATGGACCGAGTACACTACCTTGAGGTACTCCTGCAAAGCATGTTCTGCGAGAGGATAATACATCATTTATAAACACATAGAATGATCCATTACTTAAATAGCTTAAAATAAGCATAATTAGATATTTGGGAAATTTGCATTTAATCATTTTATATATTATACCATTGTGCCAAGTAGTATCAAATGCTTTGGCCACCTCGAATAAAACCATCCCCGTATGTTTATTACAGTTAAAGTTGTGAGAAATATGTTCTGCTATTCTAGCGATTTGATGAGTTGTAGAATGGCCAGGACGAAAACCAAACTGTACTTTTGGTAATAAATTATTTTCGTCCGAGAAAGCGCGTAATCTTTTTAGCATGATTTTTTCAGCGAGATTACTCAACAAGCTTATAGGTCGAATGTTATCTGGCGATGAACAATCTTTTCCAGGTTTCGGAAGAGTTATGATTTTTGCTACTTTCCAGTTAGAAGGAAAATACTCCAGTTTAAACATACTATTAATAATATTAGTGAGTTGTACAATCGCCTTGAAGGGTAGTTTTTTTATGATAATCGAGGGAATGTTATCATCTCCGACAGAGTGCTTGTTTTTGAACTATTGAATATGTTGGAGCACCTCCTTTGGAGAAGTGAGCAGAGGATGGGATGGATATGTAGAAGAAGTTGTATATTTTTTGATGACTAGTCTTATTTTATTATTCTGATAATTGGTCGATAAGTTGGCATTGCGACTATGAGCGCTGAAATAATATCCTGCCAAAAATTCCGCTTTTATCACACATACCTATTAAGAAGATTGTCGTAAAGCGGTGGGAGTGCTTCAGTACGTTGACTGTATCGTTTACAAAACCTCCAAAGACTGTTATCATTAGTAGAGAGTTGGGAAAAGGTTTTAGCAACTTTATCATTTAAATTTTTATTCAATAATTTTTGCACCAGTTTGGTAAAGAAATTTAGTAGTTTTTTTAGAGAACGGCAATCAGCGTTAGAAGAATGACGTTTCGTTTCTACGAAGTTTTACCGCTGTTTTAAGCTTATTAAATAACTTCGTTACAGTTAGAAAGACGGGATAACAAAGTCAATTTAAAACATAAACGTGCATTACATATTAAGAGCAAGTCATCTGTAAGTCTGCGTGAGTACGAATGAATTTGGAATGTATATTACAGTTTAATGTATTGCACAAGATGCGGTCCAACAAAATTATTTTCAACATCTACCGTATCTTTTCGATATGTTCGATTAAAACCACATCTGTTTGATAAATAATACATTCGAATTAAAGCCAAACTCAAAACCATTTACTCGCGATTCCAGATGTGCGGTAACATACTAAATTGCGAAAGATCATTAAAACATTTCGATAATTAACTCGAAAATTGAAGCGAATTTAATAATTTTATCGATTTTTTTGTTGTTGTTGTTCAAGTTCCGTATTAAGTTCCATATATACGTCAATTCCAATTGTAAGCGTCTATTTTTGTCGGTGAGTATTTTCATTATTTTTAAAATAAAAAATCCAGTTATCGACTCGTTTCGTTTTTATTGTTAGTGAATAAAAATATCGTTATAGCGATCAATTTTTCAAATCGGGAAATCGGACACATATTTTATAGAGAGTTTACCGTCAGCTCCGGATGAATTATTGGAATTGAAAAATCATTTTTTCTAATTTTACACTCACCATTGTAACCGATTTGTAACGTTTTACGAATTTTCCATGAAACGTATACCTCCGTGCGTGCGTCGAATACAAATTTTCAGACATGTATATACCAACAGCTACCATATTCATTGAAGGAAAAATCAACAAAAAACCAATAAAAGGTCGCAGGAAACTGGAATGGATGGCTTACAAAAAAAGTTCGAAACTGCAACAGATGACCGACCTCGCAAGAAGTTATTTAGTGTAAATTAATAATTATTCCGTGCAATCTTCTGCAACAGAAGAAGGAACATAACGATGATGATGTATATGAGTGTATATATATATATATATATATATATATATGTGTGTGGGTGTAGTTAATTGTAAAATCTTAAAATTCATATTTCCTTCATGTTATTATTAGCAGATGTTCTTAAGAAAACAAATCGAACCTTAATACACAATTATATATATATATATATATATATATATATATATATATATATATATATTAGGTAGATTGAATCTGTATCAGTATTTATGTATACGCAAATCATTTCACCCATTAAGAAAGATCGATTGTTTATCTTCAAATTATATAGCATAAATAATCAACGCGACTTACATACACCCACACATCCACACACACACACACACACATATGTTTATCTATAGTTGCATTATACTCGTAGAATGCGTAAAATTTACTTATATAACGATAATAAAAGTAAATTTATGTATATATATATATATATATATATATATATATATATAATTTCGCGTGTATGGTGTACATATTATATAGTCGAATCAATTGCAGACTAGAACTCTGATAAGCTGCAATGATTTTCTAGAAGAGGCGGGAGAGACTAGAAAATTACGGTAGATGGGTAATTCTACCTCTAGCAATTTGAAAAAATACGCAGAGTTAAAGATACGGAACTGCTAGAAACCTATCGGCGAGAAGCCAATTGATATTCGCGAAACGATCGTATCTTGAACGTAAGCACATCTTCTACCTAATAGTAACAGTACCGAGTTCCAATTTCACACACAGCAGACGATGCTACTCGTCTTCTATACGTAACACACACACACATATATATATATATACGCTTACACGAAGCGTATAAGTCGTCTTTAAAAGATAGCAGAGTTCATCCGTAAGTAGAAACCTTTAGAGTTCGTTCGCCTGTTTTACTTTCCAAGCACAAAGCGAAAGCTTTTATCAACGAGGGCGAATTCCGTTTTACCGATGATACGATCGAAGAAAATGCGTTCGAGACGGATTTGGACTATTATTATCATCATCATTATTATTATCATCATCGACGATAATATTACCGTCATTTTACACGACGATGCCCGTTTCCAATTCACTTGCCAGGTAATTCTTAAGAAAATAAGGAAATTCTCCCAGTCGCTGGATATCCTCCATATCTATGTATCTCGTTCGCTCTTATCGCTTAATTTATAGTTTATGTTCTTTTCGATTGCTCGACTTATACCAACGTCCGTAGAACAAAATTGCAAATCATCTCGAGATCAACAACAAAAAAGAACTAAGAGTCGCATCGTCCGATGAAACGCTCAAGGATATATTTTTATTTTATTTTATTTTATCTTCTTACTGCAATGTTGTCGTCGTTGCGCGACTTACGATGTATTTTTGGTCGATGAAGAATTATCACCGTAGACGAATGTGGTTGTCAAAAATTAGCGGCGATAGTGTTAATACACCGGTTATAGTGGTGATAATCAAAAGGTAAAAGTCGGGAGGAAATAGTGGCGTTTTATCTTCTGTTTATTTGGAAATAGTCCAAAATAGTACGCCACATCGCTAAGAAAACTTACATTCCCGATGATGCTATGCAATATCGAACTAGCATTTTAGATTTTGCTTTGGTTAAAAATGTAACAACTCCTGTTTCAATTAACTGTTTGCAATTTCCACTACTTTCGCAGTGGATAAATTTAGCCGATAAATTTTTACCCGATTTCCAAAATATTAATCGGGCAGGATTTAGAGACTATAAATCCTTTTTTTTTCCAGAGACACATAGCTCAGCTGATATTGATCATTATCATCTCTGAGGAAGATAATTATTTCTTCCTCGGAACTTTTTATTCCGAATCTAATAATTATCCACACACAACTTTACCAACTTGTATTCAAATTTCAAAATTATATAGGACATCGTACGTTAAACTAATAATCGTTTTCAAAATTTGAAAAATATGTTTTATATTCTTGACTTGTTAGTTTTCTACCGCGTAAATTTAAGAATCGCAATTTTAATTCAACATTCTCAAAGTTTCGTACTAAATATACGTAGACGGGAGAAGGATTGAACAGACGAATATTAATCTCGCAGAAAATGGGGAAAACGATGAAGAAATAATAAAAATAACAAGAATAGGCTGCGGAATAATTTAGATACTAAATGATAGAAAACTGTTCGTATAATTAAAAATAAGGATTGTTCAATGGTATGTACGGTCTCCGCAGTGCAATATGCTTCGGGAACATGAACAATTTCGGAGGCCGGCAAAGAGAAAATAAACCCCTTCGAGATGTAGTGCTACAGAAGAACGCACGGAATAGGAAATGATAACCAATACGGAAGTATTGAATAAATTTGAAAAATCAGCGAACGCTAACGAAGCGAAACAGAAATATTTCGGAGAAAAAAATCTGCAAAGAGGATCTTTGTACGATTGCGATACAAGGAAAAATCCTGGGAAAAATACTTCGTAGTTCCTCAGATTAGGTTCTGGGGTGCTATATTCGATTATGTACTTCTTAAATTCCACGAACAGAATGGCTAGAGGTACTAATAGAATTAAATCGAGGACACATTCTGTAAGAATACGATTAACGGAAAGATTAATATTACATATATTACTTATTGGAGCCGATTTATGCTGCAAAACATGGCCACGCGTTAGTTGAGTACGACCGATTCGTGACTCATCTCGACGTCGACTGAAGGTCGAACATTACCTTTAATTTGACGTAGTTTATTCGGAACAGCTGTTCACCGTCGATAGTTGCGAGGTATTTCTTCAAGTAGCGGATGAAATCTGTAGCAGGTGTTGGAATGTCAGGAACAGGACAGATCGAAGAGCGACTTCTTTGACTACCCTGTCGGTCAGTTGCAAGAATTCTTGACTGATCGGTAATTCAGAAGAACGACGTTATTTAGGAATATTCTTGAATACTATTTCCTTAGCAGCAGGGTGTTGTATCCCATTGTGACAAGCGGAGGTGGTTTTTAATCTGACGAAATCAGTGATCGATATTTCCCGTAATCCGTTAATATACCGAACTGTTAAATATACCTGTGGAGCTCAGCGGACAGAATTGGGAATGTCTCAGGTAGTGCATATAGTGTTATAACATTGACTTGTAGCACTGTGTGTTCGATTATATTTGTCCGTCTGTACGTGAAAACAATAAATTATCGACTGTCAGAAAAATTATACGTAAAAAATATTTACAGGTTAATCTTTCGTAACGCCTGTAAAAAATTATCTATGCAATGTAACGCGTAAAGGCATTTTTGCCGTACATCACCAGAAAATGACGGGATTTTAACTAACTTTTTTTTTTTTGGCTTTACTCGTCTCGAACCTTTAAATAATAAATTCATTCAACTAGAATCTCTAGTTGCTGGAGTAGTAGAATTTTAAATCGCTATTAAGAAGTCTCCGATTGATATGACGAAATGTATTTAAAATGCGCCAATTTATTTTTTCGAATTAGTGCGTAATGTGACGATTTAAAATATATACATCGAAAGTGATAGTTAAATTTTTATATTAAACCATTTCGTCAATTAACTATCGGATTATTTTATAATGAAATCTGTTCATTTTTTTTTTCTAATATCGTAAAAAACGTGGATTATTTTCTTAAATTTTTTCTTAAGACTTAATCGCGACTAATTTATGTGTTACAAATTGACACGTAAAAATCGAAATAATCTATAATTCCAAAAATAGTACAAACTAGACGTATTTATAATGTCGTATTTAAAACTAATTCGTGGTCGAATGTTATTTGTGATAAATTATTTTTATTTCTCGTCATTATTTCGAATAATTTAGTTTTTCATTCTACGATTAAAATATTATTATAGTTTTAAGTTAAAATCAATAATTTAGCGATTCGCTAGTTTTTTCAGTCTACCGTATGTTTTTATACGCATTTAAATGTCGATTTCAATTTAAATTTCTAACGGACGTATTACAAATTATTATCGTTTAAATATTTATATACGAAAATCGTTTAATCGAACACGCCAAAATCGCGAATTAATTTAATAAGTTAAACGCGTCCTATTATAATGAAAATTACTTATTGTGCGTTGACGTAATTGTCGAAAAGCTCACCAATAGAAAACTTTTAGCGATTATATATTTTGTTTGGTTTATAAATATTATAAAAATGTCCGGATACTTACTTGTAGCTGAAAGGACTGCGTGTGATTTTTAAAAAAGTGCTTGAAATTTACTTCTACGGTTGGGACCAGACGTTATAAAAAAACGATTTGCTTAAATTAAGGTACATACTGATTTCGGCGTGCGTATTAAAAAAAAATTAAGAAATTTCTTCAAAAATTAAATGAAATTAACGAATTTTATTTAATAAATTTCGAATAGCGATGCCAAGAAAAAAAGGTAACTTTTATAACGTGTACAAATTATAAACAATAAAAAAACAAACGTTAAACTTTTTGAAGAAAAGAATCACAAAGTTTTTCGACTGGTAAAAATATACAAATATATGCGATATATATATAAAAAGAAATTTACGAAAATAGATTTATAAAATAATCGTACGGTGGTACACAACTGATTATTATAATCGACGATGTAAAATTTATATCGTAAAAAGTTATAGTCCCGAAAAATATAAATAATTAAGAATTTCAGTTTAATATAGAAATTGACGAATATTTGTCTCCTTTACTACATTCACTATCGAATTAGTTTACTAAAAAGTTATTTATTAAAAAAACGGCAAAGTAAAATAACGGATTTGATTATAAAATAATCTAAAAAAAATTTTAATGTTTTAATATAAAAATTTAGCGACTTTAACTAATTTTTTTCGTTGTTTACTGAAAATCGTAGCATTCCAAACTTTTCAAAGTACACTGTCGCTTAACGATATCGGTCGTAATATTTATATTAGAGATGAAACACTTTAAAGCATTCGAGAAATTGGAATGTTTGATCGATCGTATTTATTGCGGATAAAGAAGAAGCGCTGCCTTTTATATATATATATTTATATATATACATACATATATACATATATATATATATTTTTATATATATATACATACATATATACATATATATATATATATATATATATATATATATGATGAGGTGTAAGTAGTTATCAATAGACGATCGTCATCATCCAAGGAGGTTATGTACGATGCTCTGGAAATTATTAACGATCTCTCAGCTAAGTTGTTGTAAATGATTTCTGAATAATTAGCAATAATCTCGCAGAAAGTTACGCTCGATTTGGATCTGCTGACAGTAACGAAAATTTCTTGTCTGAACGAGACCCGTTTTCATGCGTTTTTCACCAGTCTGCGAAGATGGATATTTCAGCAGGTAACATTTCGATGGGTAGTTAATTTTAAAAGGATTATATCCGACAACTACGCCAATATAATATATGATAGTGCAGCCTGTTCTGCACTAAAAAAAACTAATTTCTGTTCAAAATTTAGCTCTTAGAATTGCCTCGAGGGCCTTTCACACTACCTCAAACACAGTTCTACTCGTGGAAGCAAACATATTACCATTCCAATATAGAAGACGCATACTAGCGCTAAAATACTACACACAATCAATTTGCACACCATCTAATCCGATATCTCAGTCCTTATGAAGGAATAAATTTCGTCATATATTCTTAAACATACAACATGCATCTAAACCTCTATCAGAACGCGTTAACAATACATTAGCAAAGCTTCAATATCAATTACCACAAATCAAAACAAACCAAGCTCCAAAACTACCACCTTGGATGACGGTTTCAATTACGATAAACACTGGAAAAATATAATAAACACTTTACAAATATTCTCAAATCAAAATTCTACAACATTCTGGAAAAAAAGTACGGCGATTATACACACATATACACTGATGCATCTAAGTCTATACACCAAACCTCATCGGCCGATCTTACACTCAACCAATCCCAAGTTTTACCCGAGTCAGTATCAGTTTTTACAGCAGAACTTCTTCCAATCTATAAAGCTTTAAAATACACATCTAAGCAAGCGCAACCAAATAAATATATAATATGCACAATATAGCACTCTTCAACGTATTCAGCAACACATCAAAATCACAAATACGGATACTTTCAACCCGAAACACATAATCAATTGCATTATCTCCGAGAACAATGAACTTGTTCTTCTATGAACACCAGCTCATTCAGCAATAGAGCCGGGAATGAAAACATTGATAGAATAGTTAAAACGTCTCCTACAAATCTGAAAAGAATAAAATCAACGCACATTATCGATTTATATATAGTTCGTTCACAAACAATCAAAACATCATATCAAAAATTCTGGAAGACCCGATGTGCACATACACACTTGTATCAAATTAAGCCGTGATTAGGAAACTGGAAAACAGCAGAAACCGTGAAAAAACGCTAGACTAGTCACAGGACACACATTACTTCACAAAACCTACTCAACGGGGACCCCCCACCTATCTGCCATGAATGCCACTCGCAATTTAATATAAACCGGATACTATTAGAACGCACAATATACAGAAGCCAACATATAAAATACAATCTAAATTATTACATAATGAAAACAGTACTCTAACATAAACAGGCATTAACTTAATAAATAGTTTATAACCAACTTTAATGATCAATTAAAATAATAAAAAAAATCTTATTTTCGAAGATAATCCAATTTATTTGATTTAGATATATCGGTGTTGTAAAATTTTTCCAAGTAACGCCTAGAACGATAGTATTCGTTCGTAGAATTCGGGAATTACTCGAACGGAATTTTTTCTATATTGTATTTCGTTAGCTACGTTCGCAATGAAATTTTAAAAAAGTACATCGAATGGATATTAAAAATAAAGATTATAACTATATAGTAACTAAACGTGCGCGTGTACTGTAAGCAAAAAGAGTCGTAAATTAAAAAAAAAAAATTTAATGTTATAAAACTAAATAAAATTTTTCTCGAGAATTAAGCGATTAATTTCGCACGAAATCTGTTCAACATAACGAAGACGCAGAGTCGATTGAATTCGCGGCGCGTTCAGTTACACGGCATCCGTCTGTTTCGTACATGTTTCCATACCGTCGTTGTATATTCAGCTACTGAAACATACAGCGCCATTGCTGATACCCTCAAAGTGTACTACTAGCCAGATCCCGGCAAAGGACCTGATTATATTATTGCTCGCAGGGCCTTTGTTCCTCGTAGTAGTTTATATTATAAAACTGAAAACGAAATATCAAATTACAATACTGCCGAACGAAAATCCGATCATCTCGTCCGCGAAATTTTCTTTCTTTAGTTATCCGTAGTTTGTATCGTCCTTTTTAAATATATATATTTTTTCTTTAAGAATATTCATACTTTACGATAATAAAAATTACGTAAACTAGTGTAATATGGACAACATCATTATCGGCCAACAGAAGAAATGATATCGTTATCACAAGACTCCACCTAGGCCACTCCAAACTCACACATAGCCACCTACTATCAAATCAACCTCTCTCACTCTGTTCCGATTGCAATTTCCATGTTACAATTCAACATTTATTCGTTAGCTGTCCAATTTATAATGCCTACCGAGCAAAAATTTTTCAATCGTCCACCCTCTCTGAAATCCTGTCTGATCATCATATTAAAGTTGAACTTCATTTCCTCAAAAGTACCGACTTATTTCAATACATTTACTTCCTATATTCCCGTGCCTCTGGCCTAGGCAGCAGTACACGGCATGACAACGAAGAAGAACGAGAAAATAATTTTAAAAATTCGCGGATAAGTTGTACTTCGGTTTTTAAAAGACTGAATCCATTTTAGGCGCTAGGAAAGGAATTCTTAAACACGTGTGAAAAATCGAGATCTTATCGGAATAATTGGACTACAATGAATGACGAGGTTGTTTAATTTATTTAGTTGTTTTTTTTACACTCGTTTAATATTTTTCAACTGAAATCAAAATAATCTACAACAAACAATTTTTTAACATTTAATTTTTTTCCGTTTTCATATTTCTAGTAAGTATATAAATTTATTTTTACCCTGTTTTTCCTTTCATATATATTTTTTTTAATTTTACGTACTAATATATTTGATTTTTTTCACGTCCATTATGGCTTATTAGTCGAAAATTCTTTTTTGATACATAAAAATTTAGAGATTTTAACTACTTCATTTTTTTTTATTTATTTATTTTGTAAAAATCGCTACATTCGTTCAAAATAAAATTATTTTACAAAAGCCGGTCGAAATGCTAAAAAAAAAAAGAAAATAAAACGCTATTATTATAGAGATAGACCGTTCTATCTTGTCGCCGTTGGTAATGTCGTTCGTCGTTGACAATTTACGAATCCCAGAAAATTTAAATTTTCGCCCGATATAGTAGTAATAGTAGTTATACGGTAAGAATAAGTACCGGTGATAGTTGTAATGGTAACAACAAGGTGTAGATACCGATATGGGAGATTGTTCAGATTACAGTATATTTCTATCTTCGTCTAGTTTTTATAGTTTCCCCCTTTTTCCCTCTATTCGTATCTATCTTTTTATTCTTTTTATATATGCAGAGTAATGATTTTTTTTCTGGCATTGTTTTTCTGGTTAAAATAAAAATGGAAATATACACAAATTTCACCGTCGGAAAATGTATAAATAAAAAAAAATTAAATCGAACGAAACAAAAAGGGAACCGAATATAAAACTTTTACCATAGAAAATTCGAGCTGGTTCTTGACCGTCATCGGTTGTATACGTGTGTGTATGTGGCTTAAGATCTATTGGCTTTCCGGGGAAATATTATAATACGTACGTCGTTAGAACATTCAGTCCTAAGGGATAAATTTATCGTCGGGCCCCCCGACGAGCCAGTCCCGAAATATAATCATAATCGTACCGATCTGTATGGAAATTATATATATATATATATATATATATATATATATATATATATATATATATAATAGTTTTCTCCCATGCAATATTTCAGCTAGGCGTTCTTTATCAATTGTCTGCAACTTGAAACACTAATAGCATCCTATACTACTACTACTACGAATAGTATAAATATTTTCAAAAATAATATAATAAAACAGGTATTAGACGAAGTACGACCAAGAGAACAGGCGGGGCTTAGAAGAGGATTTGTCGACCATATATACGTCGTTAGGGAAATAATCAGCAGAAACAAATAGTATGAACAACCAGTGGCGCTAACTTTCACAGACTATGGAAAAGCTTTTGGTTAAGGGCGAGATAATTAAGGCATTAAAAGAAGAGAGTAGATGAAATATACATAGAGCCATTGAAGATCTATCCTAATCCAAAATCAACAGTGAGATTAGACGAAATGTCACCAGAATTTAGAATAAAAACGGGAGAGACAAGGCGATAGTTTCTCGCCGCTGTTATTCATATCTGCTTTACAAAGAATCTTTCAACACTTGAATTGGCAAAACCTAGGAATTAACATCGACCCGGACTATTTAAATCATTTAACGTTTGCCGATTACATAGTTTTCATAGCAAAAAGTGTAGGTGAGTTAGTCAGATAGAAGAACTATAAGAAATCGGCAAAACAACGGACTTAATTATTAGCCGGCGGAAAACTAAAATAATGCTAAACGAATTTATACCGAATAAAAATATCAAAACTTGAAAGTAAACATCTGGAGCAGTCCGAGAATGCATATATCCGAGCCAACTGGTTAGTATCACAGGATCATTGCATCGAGAAATAAGTAGAATGATCAGACTGAGATGAACAGCGTTTGGGCGGAATTCGGTTATTTTCAAATTAAAAATCTGCACTTAAAAACGAAAGCCTTAGGCATCCTCCCAGTGATGATATACGGTTGTGAAGCGTGGAAGTAAACCAGGAATTACGAACATAGGTTACAAGTAGCCCAGATATCAATGGACAGAAGCATGCTATCAATCAATAAAAAATACCGGAAAACGATCGTCCGCGATAGAGCAAACAGATACGAATATAAAGAATAAATAGAATGAAATTTTAGTGGGTCATATAATGAGAAGAACAGACCGAAGATGATCAGCAAGAATCTCGCAGTGGTACCCACGAGGAGAAAAAAGGTTCCAGCGACGATCGCATATGAGATGGGATTACGAGTTCAGATAACAATTAGGAGTTACCTGGACCAGAGCTGCACAACTCCGTCGAAACATCATCTTGCGCGCAATAGTTGAAGTTTACCGTTACTAACGTATGACATTCATTCTGATCTCAACATGATGTTTATTAATGATATCATCGAACAATTCGCTAAATTGCACAAGCAGCGCCAGCACAGCCATGTCAATGCAAAAGCAAGACAACTGCTTCATACCGAACGTGAAATTAGACGACTCGTTCGTTGTCACACCGTAGATTTAGTCATGTAAATAAGTATAATAAATTTACGTACAATGGATGCGTAACCCATAGTATACGTACTCTACACTCGTTTGTGTAGTTAGCGGTTAAGTTAGCTACGTAGTAATCATGCAAGTTAATGGTGATAATTATCTATCCAAACGGTTAAGATTGTATCTTAGTAATAGTCTATTAAGGGCTGTATATAAAAAAAGAAATTCTTCATTAGTACTTAAATTAACTTGTAGGTAGGATATGTAATGATATATGTATATATATGTATAGCTTGGTTTAGTTTCAAATGGAAACATTATAAACTTAAGTATCATTTCCATTTCGCACATCTGACGACTTAATTGCCTATGTATATAATGTGAATTTGGGGAAAGTTTGTTCATCTTGATATTGAGTAGTTAATGAGTACTGCTATCTGTATGGGTAATATCTCTGAAGTGAGAATTTTGACCGACTAAGAGAACTATATCTTAACGAAAGTTTATTAAATGTCGACTAGTTATATTATATATATATATATATATTATATATATATTATATATATATATATATATATATATATATATATATATATATATATATATATATATAAAATATAATGTAAAAACTTTATCGCTTTTACTGGCATCCGTTACGGTTGGTAGATTTCATACTATTCCAACATAGTTCACATATGGACTTCATGACAATAATGTTGAGTTTGCATTTTCCCAGCCAACATTGTACACGTAATGTATACATGTATATATATATATATATATATATATATATATATATATATATATATATATATATGTATGTATTAAATCATCATTTATTTTCCGATACAGATATTATTAATAGGCGAGTTATAGTTTGCCTCTTAGCATATCTACCGTTAAAACTTACAGAGGCGTATGAAATCAAGTTTTGCTGAATGTTACCACCTTTTATCGTTGAAGTTAATTTATGATATTGTAAACGTTGTGAGAGTTTCACATATGACCGTCTAAATTTTACTCTCGACTAGGTTGCTTAATTTTATCACCATCCGTTTCTTAAACCTTCAGTGATGACGGACTAATGAAAAAAAATTTTGTTTTGCCACAGACCGTGTCAATGAATAAAATGTGTTATATATATATATATATATATATATATATATATATATATATATATATATATATGTATATATATATATATATAGTCGGGGTTTCGAAACCAACACGCGACATAGAAAGTTTTCATCATTATTTAATTCTTAATTGTCACGGAGAAGTCAGAAGCACCCCACCGAACAATACGACGAAGATATATATATATATATATATATATATATACATATAATATATGAACACCGGTACAATTATTTGAAATAGATGATATTTTAATTAGAAAAATGTTACATTATAGCGATAAATATATTATTTTATTTATTTTCTTACGAATGCATATTTTTGTACTATTGCGAATCTTTGAATAAACAGGCAAATGACCGTATTATCACTGGCATCCTTATCGATGCTTCAGTATTCGTTATTAATTATTATCGCCAGGTATTTTCTGTTAATCATTTTTATAGTTTTCCTCGTGTTTATTTTTCTTAAATTTTATTTAATAACACTGTGGTTTAATTATTTATTAAAATACTATTATTTTTTTATTTATTTAAAACAATTATTTTTATTCTTCATATTGTTATTTTGATTATTCATTTTAAAAAAGTCTATTTCGTACCCCTAAACCTTTTATCGTCGTTACGTGTGTATATTATTATTATTATTATTATAAATTATTATTATTTTTTTTCTGACGACCACTATTGGTGCCGATAACATATGACGTAACTGTTATCTATATTGTCCATCCCCGATAGGACAAACAACACCGATGATAGAACTACAACATAGTTGGTATACATCGATGATCATTATTAACTAGCGCCAACAAGTGTCACCACGATCTTGATTGTTTTTATCAGTTATGTGCTTACTTAACAGCTAAAGCACGCTGAAGTAACTTTAACATGGTTAAGTTAAGCGTGAAATATCTCTCGACTGCTTTTTCTTTTTGGACACCCTGGAAGCCTTGGTCGATGGATATCGGCTATGTAAACATTTTTGTTTTCTTTTGTATCATTAAAAAATCGTATATAACGATGTTTATAATATTCCTATACATACGGTACACGAAGATCGGTATGTAGAGTCCGGTTTGACACGTAATACGGAGCATCTGCTATTATCCTGAGAACTTTAGACTGCAGCTGTTGCACTCGTTTCATATTACTGTTGGATGCTGCTCCATATATTTCAATACCGTACCTCCAAATTGGAGCAAGTATCGTTTGATAAATTAATTTCTTACAGTAGAGATTGACTATGGATTTTTTACCAATTAGTGGCTGTAGCTTATAGATTCTTTCCATGATCAGTTGTCTTACGTTTGCTACATGGGGTCCCCATGTAAGTCGACGATCAAGTACTAATCCTAAATATTTCACCGAATTTGATTCAGGAATTAGTTCGTTTCCATAACTCATTTGTGGACAGTTACCGGTATTTAAAGTAAATGTAACTTTCTGGCTTTGATTAATTTTTATTTTCCATTTAACAGCCAAAACGTTAATTCTATTGAGATGTTCCTGCACCATTATTGAAGCGTGTATGGAATTTTCGTGAGCTGATAATATGCAGGTATCATCAGAAAAAGTGGCCATAACTGTGGTATTTAGCATCGGAATATCACCAGTATATAGCGAAAACAATACTGGTCCAAGTGTACTCCCTTGAGTAACAGACGCTCGGATCAGGTACTGTTCAGACGCCGCTGATTGAAAATGTCTGCTCGATAAATATGATTTTAGGAGTTTATATATATCATTTGGCATAGTTGATTTTAATTTGTACAACAGGCTTTTATGCCACACGCGATCAAATGCTTGTTCAATATCGAGAAATACGGCATTACAATACTGATGCCTCTCAAATGCGGAACAGATGCGATCAGTTATTCGATGAACCTGGTGGATAGTCGAGTGATTAGTTCGAGATTATTTATGGTTATTACATTCTGTATTCTGTCGTGTAATATCATTTCAAATATTTTACCCAATATACTTAATAGGCTAATTGGCCTATAAGATGTTAATTTCTGTGGATTCTTTTGAAGTTTTGGAATCAGTCGAATAATTGAGTCTTTACACATTTGTTGGAAGTAGAAATTAACGCGCCGTCTACAGCAGTGAAGGCTAGAAGCACGGTAGGAAAAGAGGATTAGATTGAGGAATAGAGACCGGATCGGTGGAGGAAGATAATTAGATTCGACAATGAAACATAGTCATCTTTGAAGAGGTGATGAAGCGAAGGAGGAAGATTAAAAGACGCTCGAAGCGAGGAATATGAGGAACAATCAACTAGAATATGGGGAATGGAGAGCATAATCGCTACAGCTGGAACACACTGGTTATTAATAAGATACGCACGAGTGAGTATGGCCCAGGCGCAATCTGTGGAACCGACAAGAACGTAGCAAAGTTTCCTTGGCCGCTTTATCAGCTAGTTCATTCCCACGAACCCCAGTATGAGGTGGAATCTACAGGAATGTCAGTTTGTAGTTCAACCCCGCCAGTACTAGTTCCATCACTTTCTAGCGATCATGGTTTAAAACGTCGCAGAGAGCGCTGGAAAATAAGGATGGTCACTATCGGTGCTCATTAAGGATTTCCCATAACGGGATAAATCACGTTTAGATTGTTTTTAAAGATTTACTAACGTCGATATTATAGACGTTTCGTCCAATTACATTCTTTTTCGCTACGTTCCTTTAATTGCTCTAACGACACTCCTCCGCCGGCTGAATTTCTGATTTAGCTACTGCTCTACTCGCAGTTTATTATTACATAGATCACTTTTATAAATCCGATTCTACAAATTATTAAATTTATACAATATACTTCTATAACTATTGTATTCGTGATTGATTTCAAACTATCTTCGTAAATGATCTCATTACAGTGCGTATAACATGTACGCACATACATACATTATTATATTATATATAGTGGTTTATATTATTTATTATATATAGTGGTTTATATTATTTGGCCACATATTGAATATATAGTCTCTCTCTCTCTCTGGACTGGCTTTAGAAAATCCGGAAAATCGTAGACTATATTTTGTAGAGCTGTTAATCAACGTACGCAGCAGAAGATGACGGTTTTAAGTGGTGACGATGGTGATAATTCTAAAGGACGACAATGATCCTTCAGCTGGTCGAAACCGCAATTTTGCAAATTTCAAAAGTACCCCGGAGATACTGTCTGAGCTTTTGAAAGCGACGATGTCGGTATAACTCTGATTTTTTACTCTATATTAAATGTATATATATATATATATACATACATGTGTTTGTGTGTGTGTGTATTGCGTAATAAATGGTGTCTGTACGCGTGAGTCTTTTAAACGCACTGTTGTTTGTTACCGTAATCGATGTCTTGTTTATGGCACTACATTCGTATATATACAGCAAAAAAACAAGGACTATAGTTCTCAATCTTTAAGTCTTATTGTGGATTCTCTTGTTTTTTTTTCAAAAACTAAAGACGAAAAAGCTGCAAGTTCAGCATCGAAGACTAGCAGCGTTCGCCGTTAAGAGCTTCGTTACTGTCCGGTATTTACGTCTTATTCGGGCAGCGATAGGGATCATCGACTTGGATCGTCCCCGATACTGCGGCTCGTTTGGAAATCGTTTCCCTCTCATTTGCGCACACTTCTCCGCCAAAGGGAATAAGTTGTTTTTTTCTCTTTCCCCCTCCGATGGTCTTTTACGTAATTCTTTTATACTCTTATTCTCTCTGCGTCTTTTAATATATATATATATATATATATATATATATATATATATATATATATATATATATATATATATATATATAATCGGTTGTATCGTGTTTATTTTATATTATAATTTCCGCGTTATTTTATATTGTTAAATTTAAATCTTGAGACATAAAGAGATTAAAATAAAATAAAAAATAAAATGATGCGAAATTAAATTTTTTCAAGCGGCGTTGAAGAAACTTTTGTTGCAACTACCAGTTCAAATTCCGTATACTATACTCTGTGTATATACCGACTGCGGTCGTTATCTTTTAATTAAATCGGCCTTACCGCATTTACGCTAGCAACGTCGACCGACCGCTAAACTAGTCGTTCGGTCAACGGCACAAAGAAAAGAACACATAAACTTCACACGCGCTACAATCGTGTCCGATTAAAGATTATCAATTCCTTCCTAAATGATATTTATATATATATATATATTAATTAAAAATCGCTTGGGAGCTCATTCTTAGAAATAAATATATATATATATAGTAGGTGACCCTGCGAACTTCGCATCGTGAATTAAATAAAAAAAATACTGATAGAGAATTAGGAAGTATAGAAAAAACTTTTTAAAAAAATTGTAAATAACTTTAAATTATATTAATTTTTGTAGATTTATTGAACTCAATTAAAAATTATATTTAATTCAGCTAATAAGTTAGTACATTTGTTGATTCTGGGGTGATACGGAGTTCGCCAGGTAATGGAAGGCTAAATCGTATTATACAATATTACCTAATGCCTTATATTCAAGATAAAAGCATTGTAGAATCGGCTGACCAAAAATCACTCCAAAATTATCATATGATCGGGGGGGAGAACGGCAAAGAGCATGAAAATATAGAAGATTACGGATGACGACTGATATGTAAATGAGGCAGTGTCAAGATTCAGAGCGTTTACTAGCCTGTTCATTTTTACGTTCGCGATGCAGGATGTAATGACGCCCGGTATAAAAACGGAATCCCAGACGAGGCACTGTTGAATATTGGGAAAAAAAGGAAGGCTGACCGGTTCGATTAATGTTGATGTATTGGAGAGTAGTGATTTTATGAACTAACTAAACAAAATTAAAATTAATCGCTATAAAAATTATTTTATTAACGCAAAGCTTTTCGACAATCGCGTCATTTTCAAGCATATACAAAAAATGTCTTTTCAAGCATATAAAAAAAAAACCTTGAAAATGACGTGATTTCGAAAAGCTTTGGATTAATAAAATAATTTTTACAGCGATTAACTTTGTTTTTATAAGCAGACCGACACCGTATAACAAGAAGAATTGAAAAGAGATGTCGAGAGCAGGTTTTGTCAACATAGTTGATTATGTATTATTATTTTTTTTTCAACGAGTAGTTATTAAGGCTATTACTCGAAATATGAATTAGAGATGATTACACAGTTTAGAATTTATTACGAAGTTGGTGAGGAGGAGGTTGTTTACATCGGGTACATTGTTCTTCAGCTGAATGCATCAATATTGAGCAAATTTCTGGCAGATAGTAAATAGGAGTGCGTACTCAGCGTGTGACCAATATACACTCTGTTGACAGCTGTTTCCAACCTCGGTGAACAAATTTTACCAATTTTTGATGGTCAGGTTGTTAAATCCTTCTTTATATTTCCAAGTATACTCGGCCGAAAATGGAAGGACCGATTCCACGCGTCCAGAATTTTCTGACATTAATATTTTGCGTCGTCTGCTTCCAGTACTGTCGGCAGGTAAAATTGGGTAGGCTCTTGTGCAGCACGGCGTACCTCATCATTATCCCTCGATGTCTTGGAATCCAGACGAAAGTGATGCCGGTATTCACTTAATTTGTGAACACTGCACCATAGTTGGTCTACCATAGAGACACAGTAGAATTTCTCGCTTCAATGCATTGTAACGTCAAAGCTGAGTCGGTCAGTATAACATACTGGCCAGCAGGTAATTCCGCAATTCGTAGCAGACACTGAAGCAAGGCTATCATCTCAGCCGCTAGAACTGATGACATGGTCGGTAAACTGAAGGAATTGCTTCCGATTGAGAAGGCACCTTCAACGTATTGCGATGATTTCGGTGAAGCAAACGACTGTTGTATCTCTAGCGAAAGCCAAATAATAAAAGTCCGCCGTTAAAATTTTTTAAACCGGAAATTTGTCATTCTTTTTCATAATAAGGATTGCTTCACCGATGTAATTTTTAATTTTTAAGTTTTATCATTTAAAAATTGTTCATTTTTGAACATTTAAAAAATAGTATTATGTACTTAGATCTCGCGCGGTTGTTATTTTTTTGAAGAATCAGAAATCAACGACAGCGAAATATGGAATATGGAATATTATTTTTAAAAGATATTCCAATTGCATGTTAGTAAAAACCACTTTATGTTATTACTCGCGGAACATTTTTATTTCGACAGCCATTATCGATTGAAATTACAACAAAGATACATTCGCTATTTCGAGCCCGTCTGTATGAATACTTCATGTTTAGTTAATTCATTATTCGATTTTAACTCTAATTTATATATAAATCAGTTATCGCCGGAAAATGAAATAGCATATTACAATTGATCATCATCGTTAGTCGATCGTTTACTCGAGTCAGTCCGTTGTAATGTACAAAACTACTATTCAACGCACTAATTAACGTGTAAGATTTTTATTCGAAGTAGAGATGCCGCCTGTATGGTGAGAATTAAAACTTTCTATCGCGACCTGTGATCGAACATCCGGCAAGCGTTCTAGTAGCTATTATCGTTCTTTCACTGGCCATTCCAGAGAAAAATTTACTTTTTATTTCGTCATCATTATCACGATCATTTCTTCGGTTCTAGGACCGGTTGTTCTTTATGATTTTCCAGCCATCCCGGTCTTCAGCGACTCGCTGTAATTTTTCACTCTAGCCTTCTTTGTCAATGTTGCTACGAATGTACTACTCGGCCTTCCGCGAATTCTTTTTCCTATCTCTAAGTACTCAACTGTGTGCCGATGTCCCATTCAGTTTAGAAACGTTTCCTTCATTCCGTTCATAAAGCGAATTTTCTTCAATTTGTTTCAAAAATCTGTTCTGTCTAGCTTTTCGTGAACGCCGATAATTTGTCTATATTTAAGTTTCTGCATCATAAATGGCTATTATAAGCACACTTTTATAGTATTCACTTCCTTAGGTTTGACGGCAGTCTTGCCTTATAGTATGTTTCGCTTTTCTCGGAAAATATATTAGTCCAATTGGGGAGTTAATTATGTTTTATTATTAAGGTGGAACAGTAAACATACAATATTAGGAAAAGCTTTTGGTGAATTTGGAAACTCTGAAAATGCTTTGTATATTCCGTTAGTTGAAGCGCTCTTCCAATTTGCCAATGACAAGGACAATACTTCCAAAACAATCCGCTCATATTTCTCTTCGAATTTTTGAATTTTCGACTCCATTATCTTTGTACCTCCAGAGTTCAGGAGTCGATTTCATGAAATACACTGATTTTGTTCGGCATTTTAAAGAGAAAATTTCTGCGTTCAGACGAGATTACAAGAAAGTTCAGAATATTTCGAAAAAATTTGCTGAAAGCATGAATGTAACGTTTGAGAAAAAAGACTTCGATGCGGACATCGCACTACTGTGTTTAAATAGTAGAATAAGATTTATACAATGCTCTGTATTCATTCTATTCTTCTATATGAGACCGAAGCGACTATACATCGAAATCGATAAAATGCCTAGAAGCATGTTGGCTGATTAGCGGAATGCTGAAAATATCGTAGACACGACAAAAAAGGAAGAAGTAGTAAAAAATAAAGCTCAAACGGAAAGAACAGTTTTAAAGGCAATTTAAAAAATAATCTATTTTGGTCGCCTAATGCGTGGAGAAAATTATAAATTTCTGCGGATTATATTATTAGGAAGAAAGATTGAAAGAAAACGAGTAGAATAAAAACATCATACAATGGACAGGTAAGTGATTTGTTCTGTCATTAATCGTCTATCCGCATCACGAATCTAAAATCGGAAAAACTGACCATTGTGGTCATTTAACGGTATTTTTAGGTAATTCCGATTTCTATCGTGCTGAAAAAACTCGCGTTTATTTCACAGACGTTTATTAAGATAATCGATTTAATTTACAGCGAAATATTGCAAAAATGGCGACAATGCGCGCTAGAGAATCAGCTTGTTGTCCGCCATACTTCTGAAAATGTACTATCGTAACAAACGGAAGTCCCTTCAGCGCATTATCGAAAGATTGTACCCCCATAGAGTTATCGAGAGAGTTTAGATCGCGATATATTGTAACGATTCATATAGAAAACTATAATTGCATCTTGTTCGTAAATGATACGGCTCGAATGAATGATGTGTTAACTTTCGCCTAGCGAACAGCTTAAGAAAAGTAAAAATATTCTCGATAGAAAGATATTAACAGTCCCTCGTTATTAACTTTATACAATTCGTATTCTAATAGTTTCAATTATAGACGGTTATTTAAAAAAGTTCTTTCAAAAACTTACTTACCCGGATGATAATTCTGAGCCGGACGACTGGGGTATAACCCAAGATATTTGTAACTGCGATAGCAAAGCATCAACGAGAATATTGCTTTTTGTGTGGAGTAGCTCCGTATAAATAATTATCGATTTTTTTTTTACGTCTACCTACTCAACGTACTAATGTTAGAGATTGGATGATAACTTCTCCAGAAACGTCGTTATACGGGGTAATAAATTTAGATTATCTAGCTGGATAAGGGACGTTGCGTTATACGGAAGTGTAATATATATGCGGAACGAAGCAAGATACGGGAAAGCTCAGAACGTAATGGCGCCACAGCGGAACATTAAAAAAAAAACATTATCGGGATTGCAGATTACCTTTTTAGAATGGAGGCGACAGAAGGGACTTTTTCTCTAATTTGCATGTGGAAAAGACGATGCCCTAATCTACCGATGAGTACAATTTCTTTGCGATTAATTAATCTTCTTAAAAAAATAGAACCACGGAAGTTCAAAGAGAGAGACGGTTGAAGTAGCCAGTTGATCGACTCTCAGCGTACATCAGTTCCCAATGATCGTTAAGTTGTACGGAGTGAATGATATCGATGTCATAATGAGAGTACTACTACGCCGTTAGATGTCGCGTCTTAGCTAATAAGTCAACAAATTCGTTATTTGAAATACCTTCGTGACCGGGCATCCGCAAGGAAGATACGACTATTCTCGCGCATTCTAAATCATTAAGCCCTATTTGAATTAATCCAATTGAATATATCGGATACGTTCCATTTATTGTCTACCATACAATTTCCGAATTAACGTAATATCATATTATTTCCAAACGCCGACAGCTCAACATTACATACCGCAACGTGTACTGGCAAATAATCAGTAAAATAAAGTTATAAAGCTATTTTAAAACCAATTTGGTCATACGGTACGCAGATTTGGGGTACAACGAGCAACTCTTAGCCATAAACAAAAATTTCAATCAAAAGTCTCGCGGAATATTGTGTCAGCTGGATGGTATGTCCGCAACGACGATATACACAACGATCTCCGTATACCGTCTGTTAAATAAGTAATCAGAAGCTGTATTAGAAGATACCCGCATCAGTTTGAAATCCATATTAATCCACTATCAGCCAACATCCTACTCAATGGCTTGTCATTCGGACAACTAAAGAGACGTAGTCAGATCGAATTAGAAAACCAACCGTAACGATCAAATAGTATTTCATATCATACAACTATAAATTAAATGTTTTAAAACAGATCAGTGCTGCATATTGTTCAACGGAACAGATTGCACGCATCTTATAAGCTTTAAAAATATATATATATATTGTCTACGGCCTTCACCATACTTTTCGAGCCCATAGTAATCAGGTAATAAGATCCGTAGCAGTAAACAATGTTGGCATACTTTGTTCTTTCTTGAGAGCTGGAATGAACAATTCTGTTTCGCGTGACGACGGTGTTATCTAGGTTTTTTGCGATATTACGTTATATCGTAGTTTACATTCGAATATTCGACGACGCTAGTAGCTCTTTTTAGCGACCGACCTCAATGTTTGCAAATTTTTATTGACGAGCATTACTTGGATGACGTCTCTGCCAACTTTATAGTTGATGGTGTCTGTCCTCTTTTTTCGTAATTAACAACCGTTTTTTCTTTTTTTAATCTTTCAGACTTTATAGTTGAAGGGAGTTTTTTTTTTCATGATTTACAACTTGTTTTTTTTTTTTCTATTACAAATATTTCTACCGTTTTTTATCTATTTTCTACTTTTCCAAGTTAGAAGTTCAGAGGCGGCAAATAATGGAACAGTCTACAGATATGTAGGTCCCGATAATAATACAGTCGAGTAAGCAGTCGGAGATTAAATGCGACTACTCAGTTGACACCTCCACAAATCGTCAATTGCGCCACCAGCTAACTGGATGGAGAGCTGTCCAGGTGTTTAGAAGGAACTGTTCGGAGATAAAACCGTAATAGACTCATCTCAAGCTGAAACCGTTGCCTTGTTGTTAAGATCTTCATCCGAGGATTATGGTTTCACCCAAACGCAGTGCCATTTCGTTTCCCTCATTCCGTTATTAACATTTTGTTCTTTTCCTTTAGGCATAATATCTTGTTTCCTATTATCGAAAGGTTGTTTGGTTACACCTGCTTATACATTAGCAATTTGCGCACATAATATTCTGTGTATCTTTATTTATTTTCTTTTTTATAATTGCTTCTTGTTATTCAAAAGATTCTGTAACGATGAAGCGAGATGGTGTGAATCAACGAACGTCGTTAGAGCTTTACACATAGGCGGCAATAACCTTTGATCATTTATAAGCGGCCAGATGGACACGGTAGAAATGATTTCGGTCAAGAAGCACTATTTACGGATCGCATTATTTGTCCTCTGCCAAAAGAAGGCTCTCGAAAACAACGTGTCAAAAAATGACTGTCTCAGGTAAAACATGTTCAACTTACAGCAATCGGAGTCCAATTTTTTGTGCGACGAAATATTAATGTTAAAAAAACTAAATTACATGTTGGAACATGGATACAGTTTAGTGGACACTGACAATTTAGCTCGATCGTTGACATAAATACTCTCAGCATAATTACAACAAAATTAGATTGACGGTGAAAGACGTTTATATTTTCTATAGAATAAGATGAGACAGCTCGAAATCAACAATACAACTGCAACTTTTTAAAATAGGTTACTAACTAACGGACTTAGTCCCTGGGTTGTTGATAGTATAATATCGAAATAACAAGTATTAGATCACGAAAGAGAACTACGTGGCATTTATTCACGTCGATTTCGAGAGAAATGTGTTGAGCAAAAAACTTGTGACCGTAACAAAAGCTCTCGATTCGCTCAATAGAAATGATGTGTAGAAGATATTTAACGAAATCTGTTAAAGTAATTTCATCTCTCTATTTGAACGATACAAGCAAGATTTTAACCGCAGGTTAGTTTACAGATAATTTTAATTCGCCAGACTGTGTTATGTCCATTTTGCTTACTCGCTTTACAACTGCATTCACGATCGTTGTAGATCAATCATGCGATATTGGTTATAAGTGTCGCTTAGATAGCGGTTGTTCCACTAGAGAATGGTACATCTCCGAATCGATATGAGAAACTGTTTCGACATAAGACGATAATCGAATAGAACTAATTAATTAACAACAATCAAGAACAACTGGAAATTCTCGAATGGAGAACTGACTGTGCAAGAAAAAAACATTTCGTCTCCGTCATTGCAAATCGAAAAAAGTGGACATTGTCTCCCTGAAGGAGTTCTATTTGTGGACATATTTTTCAAGCGCGAACTGGACCGACACCGCGCACTCTGCTCTCTCGTAATTAATTTTATTTTCTACACTTCTTTTATACGGATTGCTTTACTGCGATTCGTTTTTCATGTTAATTAATTTTTCGAGTAGCGAAATTTCAATTTTTAAAACATTTTACTCGAAATTGCAATTATCCGTGTATATTACGTATATATTATATATATATATATATGTATATGTGGATATATGTATAGACACACCCTGGTTTAATTTTAACGAAGTAAACCGAACGTGTAATCGTGTAAGTGCGTTCGCAATGGGAATATAATCGGCTTTTCCGCAGTGAAGATTACACCCAGCACGAAGATTGCCTTCTCTTTTTCTCTTTCAATGTACTCCTTTGCAGGCAGATATATTATTATTATTATTATTATTAATACGCTACATGTAAAGACGGACAAAATAAACGCGAAAACTCTTTGTGCGAAGCTACAGAAAGGAAATGAAAAGTGCGTTAGAAGTAACGTTTTGGGGGGGTGAGCTTGTTAGCTTTTGTTAAAGCTTGTTAAAAGTCTACAATAGCGGCGAGCTATCGTTTCAGAATTTGCCTTGATTAAAGCGTCATAGAAAAGGTGTGGAGTAGCGAACCACTTTAAAGTAACAACAGCAAAACCGGAAAGCGAAACACGGCAAGCACAGCTTTTGTGATTACCTATATATATATATATATATATATATATGTATATGTATGTTTCTACAACTTTCATACTGACCCTTCAACTTTACACTTAATACTTCAACACTCTCGACCTACTAAAGGTTTCTTTCTCTACAATCGTTCGTTAAGTCGCGGCTATATTATATATACATGTATACGTCGCATATATAAAGTTATCGTAATAAAGTGCGGCATTTTGATTTTTACCTACTTAAACATGCACTGCCGACTGTTTGAATGTTCTATATTCGTCCTGATTCATAATTTGATTTTCATTATCGTCCTGCTTTACTTTGTCATCGCTTTCTAGTTCTTGTTTCGTCGCTAACTTAGCTGTGGGATTTTTTTTTTGATTCTATATATATTTACTTTCCTTATGTACGAAAGTAGCTGCGATACGATAATTAGAAAATTTTTAAAAAGTATGTCATTTATTTCTCTTCGATGTGGTGGCTACATAGAAGGATGTTGAAAATGGCACGGATGGACATCGAATCGAAAATTCCGAGTGACGGCCGAAACTGAGAGAAGGAGAGAATGAAATCAGTTATTCGAAGGAAAATTCGGACGTGTAATTAGGAAAGATAAATATAAAATACTGCGAGTTATTATCCAAAGTCGAGGACGATGAAAAACGTGCAGGTTGGATAACATCGAGGAATTGACGGACACAGTGTCAATACAAAAACCCATGCAAGAAGCCAGAGAAACGAAGTGTTGATTGCCAACAACATAGTGATCGCTAACGCTCTTCATACAGTAGGATGTAAGAAGAACTGGAACTATTAACGTCAAACTTTATTTACCCTATTACTCTCTTACTACTCTCTCCCTCTCTCTCTCTCTCTCTCTCTATATATATATATATATATATATATATATATATATATATATATTTCTATTAAGAGGATATGCAAATAAAATGATAACGATTATACCCGGTTGGTATAAATTTTTTTTTTACATTAATTTATACATGTAAATACACAAAATTATACATACTTATCTTACACGCATTATACAATATAATTCGAGCAGTGTCGAATGTAGTGATAAATGTTCGATATGTAAAAAGACCATAAAACCTTTTCTGTTACAAGCCATTATCTAGCGAACATAAAAAAATTAAATATAAATAAATATATGCAATTTATAAAAAATATAAAAAAAAAAAGAAAATGTAATAAAATATTTAATTTATATGTACAATATTATATTAAATAACAAAAATCTGATGACGAATATGATAAATAACACAATCGATAAATCAGAAATATACGTAAAATTTATAAATAAATAATTACAGTAAATGGCTAGAAAATAAAAACTTCCTGTCTAATATAAAAATTGACCAAATTTAATAAAATACTTCTTAATTAAAACTAATTCTTCATAGAAATTTATCGTCGAATTTTTTTAAAATTATTTTTCATCTCTTTCTTTTATTATTGCCACTTTTTACTAGCAGTTTTATTTTTTTCATAATGTTTTTCCGAATGTAATTGTTCACGCGTATGTGAGTAACATCATCGGCTTTCTTTAACTCGAAATCCCGGTGTTAATCGTCATCGTACTGACTGACACCCGCTCGCATTTATAATTTTATTCGGTACATTCTGAATGATGGCACCGTGTTGCGGCACATAACTACATACCGTAAGTCCAGATGTACTTAATTGTAACCGGATAAAAGATTCTTTTATAGTATACATTCAATTTAGAATGGCGTTCCAATAACACGAGGAATTCTGCCCTTAATCTAATCACGACTTAGCGATATTACGATATTGCCAGGTTAAAATTATATCTAGGTGCATACGTAAACGTTTAGCCGGAAGATAGATAGCGGAACTGGTTTAGGGACATCCAGATGTATTTCTGTCCGGCTTTAGTGTAATTTTGCTATTCCTCATCGACAAAGCTAATTTTCGTCGAGTGTCTAACGCAATATATAATTTTCAACTTGCTGAACATCGGCCGTGTGTATAGGAACTAAAGCAAGAAACCGAATGCGTTATCCTGAGGTACGTCTGTATTCCGTAGAATTTGAATTTTGTTTCACTGTAGACTGCGAAAGCTTCTACCCTTTAGATGTGACTGCAGAAACCGAACATAATTAGCTGACAAGAAGAAGCTTGAATGGCAGCGTGCCAGACGCGGTCAAATACCTGTGCTACATCTAAAAATATTACCGACCCGTATTTAATTTCCACCAAAGCATTACTAACTGACCGCACTCGATGTACTTGTCTCACTGTAGAATGCTTACGTCGGAAATTGAATTGTCCGTTTGGTAATAACACTCCTACAAATGGTTGATGTCTCTTCAAGATTAATTCGTCCAACCGTTTAGAAATCACCATGTTATGTTTTTTTTTTTTATTCTATTTATTTGAGCTGTCTTGAAACTTTCCTATATGTACTCAACATGGAAGCGAGCATTAAACAAATAAGTTAACAATGCAATACCGTTCGGTGACAATTCACGTACTATCTCGGAGAGATTTCGTCAATTCTGATGAAGTTTCTCGTGATTGATCATATCACTTGATTTATTTTTATAAGACCGAAAAATAACTTAAATTGTTCCCTAACGCGTTATAAAACTGGATGCTACACAAATCCGGCCATCGGATGTTTGGCAAATAGTTCAGCTTTGTAATATTCCTCCCTTAACCAGTTTTCAGACCCGTTCTTAAGAGGAGAAATGCATTTAATCGATCTCCGAAATCGATACGTTGCTTTCCACAGAGAGTAGTCTGTGTTTTTTCCGCGCTGAGTTTTTCCAGGTAGTCTTACACAGTCTTCTGCTTACTGTTTTTGATAATTCTATTAAGCTTATTTTCAGCTGGGTCATAGTTCTTTTGCCGGATTCGTCTGGGGCTACGTAGATTTTTGAGTAGGTTGTCTAATTGCTGATTTTAACGGTTTTAAAATGAAGGAGTATCGATGCATCGCGTTTCCAAATCGGAATGTGTTTTAAGTCATACCATGAGAGTTAAGATCAATATATCTTTATCAAGGTTACTATAGAAGCAATCGTAATTCGTACCCTCATTCGCGAGCGTACTTGTTGGGTGTTTATCGTGCAGTATCACTATTAGAACATAAACTAGCACGATTGATCACTTTCAATTAAGTGCGATGCCTTTACAAAAATCAAATAAATCTGGGATATAATTAGAAATTTGAGTTAACGCAAATACCGAGTTAGATAAGAAAAAATTATTCGTAATAATATGAAGTAATATAATATACAGAAGATTAGAAACGATAATGATGGCAGATGTATATTTTGAATGTATAAGCATATCGTACACACACGTGTTGATTTGTACTAAAACTATAGTTATATATATATATATATATATATATATGTACCCGTATGAAGGTAGAGACGTATTGAAAATACACTGATACATACGTATTTGAATCAAAGCTAGAAAATTTGCTATATATGAAGTGCGTTTTACAAATTTTGTATATAGCGCAGCGTTGAGTTTGACCGAGTCAATGAGTTAGCGACCTCGGTATAGAGCAACGTTGAGTTGTGACTTAGAAAGCTAGACAACGTTGCGCTCACTCCCGTTACACTCAGTTTTATAGATTCAGCGTAATGGCCCAGCGATGTGTTTTTTTTTGTGAAATCTCGTATTTCTGGTAAATATATTTAGATATGAATCGCGTGCTATTAAAACCGGTTACATGAACTATTTTTTTACTCCTGTAGAATTTCGTAACTTCCTGGAGTTAACGAAAAATTTCAGTTTCGACGAATGTGAGAACGAGACCACCCTTAATGATTTTCTGTCGAATTTTTTCCTTGAAATAATTTTTCTGCGGATTAAACATAAAAATCATCGGGAGGATCTGGTACTTTAAAAATTTAAATGCAACAACAGAGATATAACGTTTTAATCCTATTTATTAACACACATACGAGGCAAAAAAGCAATTTTCCAAGCTTGTAACATTCAATAACATTCAAACGATTAATGGGATCCAGCTGAAATTTTAAACGTGCGTTTACGTAAGTACTGTGAGAAAAAGACTACCGAGGAAAAATCGAAATTTACAAAATTTGATGCGGTGGTAGGCACATTTCAAAATTCGTAATTGACATATTTCCACTCAGGTCGTGTTTAATTATTCAAGTTAATAAATTACAGGCAAAATTTCATCCAAATCGCTATATATATACATTTGTACATATATATATATATATATACATTTGTGTATATATATATATATATATTCATTCTGTTATCTAGTTACAAATTTCTTAACTAATCACGTGGTTTTTGGGTTCTGATTTTCTTGTTAACATTACATTCCTATTAAGTAATATCTACTTCATTAATTTTAGCAATAACGCTTCTAGCTTTTAGCACTCTAGCAACTATGCCACCGCGACATTTATTATATATATATATATATATATATATATATATATATATATAAAAAGAATTGGGCGTTTAATAAGATAAGATATAATGTGGTACGAATGATACATTAATAAAATCCGGTCGATAGTCTAATTTCTAAAATGGAATTAATAAATTTTCCGCTATTATCACGTGTTCATTCAACTTATAATAAATACTTTTGTGGGAAATCCAAATTTTCACATTCATCCTAGCCGGAAATGGGAAATTCGCGTGCAGCTCAATTTAGATTGTATTAATAAACTTTACGTTTCTCGAAAATTCCATTTCCGCATCCTATACAAATTCAAGTCGTTTACTTTCCTCTCCCTCGTCGGCAACGATACTCTGTATATATATATATATATATATATATATATATATATATATATATATATATATATATATATATACTATTTCGTATTGAATAGAGAGATACTGCGTCTTATATTATCGGACTAATATGTCGGAGTAGGCCAGTTAACAGTTTATTAGTCGGCTAAACCGTGCGAGAAGAGCAACCTGTCGTAGTAATCGCGTGGATGATTAAAGTTGACAATACAGCTGAAAATAATGATAATAATTATATTAGTAGTAGTAGTAATAATAATAATAATAATAATAATTATAATTATAATTATAATAATAATCTTGTAAACTTAAACCTGCGGCGAGAATTATGCGGGCATCTAGCAACGGTGTACAAAGATGATTACAGAATTAGACGGTAAATAGCGGTAATAACGAGGCGCGCTCTTATATAGTTTATAATACCGGAAAGCTAGGGAGACGGTCCTGTACAAGTTAAGCTTTTGTCCCTCATCTAAGAGAATATATATATATATATATAACGGGCGGTGTGTATGTACAAATACAGACAAAAATAGAACGAGATGAAACTAAATATAGAGTGTCGGTTGGTTACTTGCAAAGGAATTATCGAGCTTTAATGCGAGCTTTATTTTAAGCCTTTAATGAATTTAAGCCGGCATCCTCTCTCCGGCGAGTCGGATGCTATTGGTTTAAAGGCACCAAAACAGGACGCCACTGAAGCCCGTGTATATTCGTAATACATATACATACGAGAAAACAAACAAAAGTGGGACACCGACCCGAAATTTCGCCGTTGGTCTGTTTTTTTCTAATGTAGAAGATAGAACGATTGGAAAGTGAGACGGACAGAATGAAACTAGTATAAAAAGACAATGCGGATGTGTTTTGGACCTCTTAATCGTTGGCAACAACCATAGCTGTTTAGGGGGCGGAGTGGGCAATCCAGTCATTTCGTTGGATTAGTATCGTCGCGTATAGTTTTTAGGTTATAATATCTAATGCTATTATTACTATTATTATTATTATTATTACTATTATTATCATCATTATTATTATCGAGGTAGGTATAACTTAACGCCGAAGCTGGCGCGTAGATTTTACAAGTGAAATATTAGCAAACAGTTTAAGCCGACTTAGCCGAAAGTAGAACCGTATAAATGTATTTAGGTAGAAGGACGCGGAATCGAGTTGAACTTATTAAAATTATTGGCGACCGACCGAATACAAATGGCAATTCGCTATCGTCCGAAGTTATAATATTATCGGCGGAAATGAGCCACGATAATAGCGTTTTCTATTCCCATGCCACCGTTTCGGTATTAAACAGTTTTAGGGACCCATTAAATATCTTCCCGCGCGTAATAATAATAATAATAATATCAGTTATAATTGGTCTTCGATATATATGTGTGTGTGTAAAATTTTAGCCCCAACTAAAAGCTTGGAGCGTATGGTGTTGTAACGTAAATTATCTGCGATTTAATTACTTTAAAGGGACCGGCAATAAATAAATAAATAAATAAATAAATAAAAAAAACGTGGAATTTACATTTGTCTTTTTTCATTTTTTTTTTTGAACAGTACGATTCGTATTTAATTTTTAAACGACGCGAATTAAATGATTAGGAACCTTTTTTTTTGCTCGATAACGTTAAATAATTTTGTCCATTTGTAATGCAAAATTAAATCTATTTTCGTTTGTCCATTTAATTATTTTTAATGTTTTGTTTTTTTATTATTATTTTTTATGCAACACGCATTATCGCATTAATACGTAAAACTACATCCGAAGCAAAAAAAGAAATGAACATTCTCCATTCCATTGTAAATAATAAAAAACCAACAATATTATATACTTAAACATTTTTATGACATATTACGTGTATATATATATATATATATATATATATATATATATATATATATATCACGTTATCCCAATTTCAACCCACTGCTGGGTGTAGGCATGTCCCAGACGTTTCCAACGATTCCGGTTCTATGCAACCCGGATTCAATTGATCCCTGCATGTTTAGCAATGTCGTCTCGACATCGTGTTGTTGGTCTGCCCCTTTTCCTTTTTGAATGCAATGGGCATCATATGCAGGATACATTTTGTCCACCTGCCATCATGTCTAGGCGCCACGTGTCCACGTCCATTTTAATTTTCATATTCGCTCTACCGCGTCGGTCAATTTTGTGCGCTCCTTGATCTAAGTAATGGTTTTTCTGTCTTTTAACTCGACGTTTAATCGTTTCGTGAGCTGTTTTGCGTTTTCCCAATTATTCCCTTCGTGAAGCTGCACGTTTCTCTGCTCCGTATGCACCGGCAAGACACATTGGATATAAAGTTTGCACTTCAAACTGTTCGGTATATCTTTGTTTCGAAATATGTTGGACAACTTCCTAAATGCAGCCCATGCGAGAGAAATTCTACTTCGTATGTCTGCATATTTTCTCCTCTGTCTGTAGTTATTTCTCGTCCTAAATAAATATACAAACGTACCTGTTCGATGTCTATTATCGAACGTTAGCTAACATCTACGTCGATCTCGGAACAAATTCATCGAGCTGATAATAAATTTTACCGATCCGACAGATTCTGCGACCGGGTTCCACGCGATATTCTCCCTGTAACTTACTTTTGGCCTGCGTTTATTCGATTCGAATTTTTTTATTTCCTTTTTTCCCCTTAAACACTATATTTGACGATTTTTCCACGGGCTAGGCTGAACATTATCGCGTAAAACTAACTTTATCGTATTTGAAATATACGTATAAGAAATATCGAATTCATGTGAAAATGAAAGCGATAGTTACGTAGTTTAGCATCGCGGTAAAATTTCATCTATTACCGTCATTCCGGCTGACCGGGGTAGGTAACATCGTCAGCATCATTAACACGATCATCGGTATCGACGGCAGACGAGGCAGCAGCCAGTAGGTAAGAAGTAGACGTAAAACGTATCTATTTTCTCGCTATAAAGTTGCCGGCTAGATTAATGGGAGCGTTGGCAAATTGAACGGAAAGTTCAATCAGTTTAAACGGTCCTATGAATCACTCGCGACCACCAATAGAGGCGTCCGCTGTTGCTGATCGAGTTTTAGGTAAAAGTTAGAAAACAACTTTCGCATGGTACACGTACACGTACTTACTACGCAGCGCATAAAGTATACATACGCTAATATATATATGTATATATATATATATATGTAGTTAAGAGCAAAACTGTTAGCGTTGAACCATATTTATGCGCTTTATATAGTGGTTTAAAATTTAAGTCGCAACGGTAATTACAGACAGCAACTCGGATTTACGAGCACCATCACGTTTCTTAATTATGAAATTCCGCTCCCGATAAATAGTTGTCCTAGTACAGGAAATGGTGTTGGGTGACGGTCCTCTGTTCGATCTTCGGTATATTTTCGTGTTGTATTCGTGTAGTGAATATACAATCTTCCTTCAATATTGTTACACCACTTCGAACAAATTACACACATACACACAAAAACACGATATATTTATACGTAATACTGATTATTTCTCCGTTTAGACATTATCGCTAACTGAATATATAACACGATGTTGCTACAGTGACAATATTAACGTTAATGTTAGTTGAAAGTTCCCCGTCCACTGAAGAGCTTTAATTTGGCTGAGCAATACGCACACAACGCAAACATATATATATATAACATGTATATATATATGTCTATTCGCTGACCGTACAGCCAACTTTCCAATGAAATATGGACCTTTGGCGTACGCGTTTATTACATTCCGTTACAACTTAAGTAGAGTACACTTTACAGTATTATCAAAGAGTCATTCTGCGTTCATTCTTTCGCCAATGCCTTTTGTCGTATATACCCTATTTATCGGTGTTCTATAGCACGGTGTTTATATACATACCATGTGTATGTATCAATTTATCGGTAGAAAAGAGTGGAATAAAAAAAAAAAGAGAAAAAAAAGTAGAAAAAGAAACTAAATGCGGTCTGGCTCGGTTCGGATGGGGGTGAGAAATTACTAGCGAGGGTAGCTGGTGGCAGTGATTATGGCGGTGTAAGAATGTCGGATGAAATATCGCGCTAATAACGTCCTATAGCGTTTACAAATGGTCCGACCTGAACTCTCAATTTCATAACTCTACGGACGTTGGTGATCTTTCACGAACTTTGTGCCAACAACAATTTCGTTATAGTTTTCATTCTCTACCGGTTCTGGATTTTTCATTTTCCTCATCATCCGCATTTTCGATTTTTCCGACAATTTACGGAACTATTTTTAATTTCGTTTCTTTCATTTTCTGCGTTTATCTATTGGACGGTATAAAAGTGATTAGTTATAATTTTATTTATACATATATATCAACGATTCGTTTATTTCTATCCACTGCCGGATGTAAGCGTTTCCCTAACTCATTCTACTCGGTTCGATATATTCAATATACTTAATGTATTTTCTTCTGATTTACGTAAACGAAGAAAATTTTGGTTAAATCGGTATTACGTTTCTAATAGTTTTTTGAAATTAAATTTGTATTATTTCCGAAATTTTAGCTCGTCTACTAAGCGTTAATATCGAAATAAATTTTTTTACGACTTCGGTTACTAATTTCACGATTCTTAAAGTTTACGGTAGATCTCGAAAGATATGGATTGCCAAAGTGCGATCCTTAAACTAAGTTATTGGTAAAGAAAAAAATTGCATTTATATCGATCGATAAATTATTATTATTAAAAGTTTCAAACGACTTCTACTCGATAAATGTGTACAAACAACGACCTTTTTCAACACGTTGTAATCACAAAGTTGCTCTGGCTATTTATCTCGATGTTTACAAAGAGTTTGATTAAAATGATTTTAGAGAAAATTAATCGCGGTGGTTTTTATATATCTTAAATTAAATAGTGTAAACGGTGTAAATAGTGAATATAGTGAATATGCCTTACAGAAGTTTGGTCTCTCACAACGGAACATTTTATGCCTTTATTCCTATCGTCGATTTACATCGATAATCCTTGAAATTTTAGGTTTAATGGTAAAATTTGAAGTTATGCAGATGACACTGTGTTAGTTGACCCTCGTTTAAAACATGTTTAATTATCCTGTAAAATTGGTTATAATAATGATGAAACACAACTTTTAATTTATAATTTACTCGAGATTCCGTAAAAATTATCATTCGCTGTCGTTATTCTGCGCTGTTTAAAAACAATTTTCCTCGAAGTATAAACGAATCTGATAGATAATTTATGAAAATTTGACGAAATGAAGTAGCACCCTGTTGTGTGGACGATATAAGGTATCTCGAAGTTATCCTTAACAAATCGTTTAAATTGTTACATACATAACATTTACTTAGTAAACAAAAAAAACGTGGAAAATTAAGCTACTTATTTTACTATTTAAGACACGATTAAAAACCACCTCCAAAAACTTTATTTCCAGATTTAAATATTTTATATGTCTGTTAAACTGTACTAACTTTAGCATATCATTAGATATTAGATAAAGGGTTAGTTTCGCATTTTAACGAAACTAAAATAAGATTAGGAGCAATTTATGAGACGGAGAAATTAATAAATTAAATATCTACGAATTATTTCTCAACTAACTTTCGGCGTAGTTAAAATTCAATTTGTCGACAATTTTATCCGAAGAAAGACTTTATAAAAGTAACTTTTTTGTTATCAGTATTTTTAACATTTCTTCATACCCAAATTTTATCGTCAACATTTATAATGTAAAATATTCCAAGTTTCCGTCTGCTAGTTGTATATTAATTGTTATAATCAAACGATTTTATATTATTAGTTATTTTCTATTTAATTTTACCGCTTAAAAAATATACATATTATATATTTTTTAAGCGGTAAAATGTATTTTATAATGTAATTCCTCAAAATATATACATTGCAACGGAAAGCCTATTCGCGTCATTTATTTTATTTGCGCTATATGTACATATAATAATAATAATAATAATAATAGTAATAATTAACTTTTCAAATTGTACCATATCCAATCATAAGTATATATATTTTTTACTTTTTATCGGAATCAGATATTTTTATACGATTTAAATTATCTTCAATGTCCGTATTATTTAAATAAAATTTAAAATAGGTGATGACGACAATTTCGTTAATTCGTTATTAGTATTCCAAGTGATTTGATGTCCATCATTATTAAGTTCCGTCTCCATATCGGAGATAGGCGACTAATGATACATATTTTTGTTGTACAGTGTAAGTAGCGTAGAAGGCAATCCTAATATGGAGTTAGCGTAGATAGACACCCGAGAGAACTGAATCGCTATATTTTTGTCACGACACAATGTGTTTTTGTACATTATTACCAGCGCGTCTATAGTGTTGCACGTGGTGGTCTGCCACTCCGAGCGATAATATTATGATTAATTTTTATTTTTCCGTTATTTGCTAATGTATAAGCAGGTGTAACCAAACAACCTTTCGATAATAGGAAACAAGATATTATGCCTAAAGGAAAAGAACAAAATGTTAATAAAGGGAAACGAAATGGCACTACGTTTGGGTGAAACCATAATCCTCGGATGAAGATCTTAAGAACAAGGCAACGGTTTCAGCTTGAGATGAATTGTCTATTATGGTTTTATCTCCGAACAGTTTCTTCTAAACACCTGGACAGCTCTCCATCCAGTTAGCTGGTGGCGCAATTGACGATTTGTGGAGGTGTCAACTGAGTAGTCGCATTTAATCTCCGACTGCTTACTCGACTGTTTTACTCCCCTAGCCTTTGGATAAAAATCCTACCCGCAAAGCAGTTGTTTTATGTCAGGATTGTCTCCCTTAGGCATTTGGATAAACATCCCGAGTAAGTATATATATATATAAATAAATAAAAACTGGAATTATTCTTTCAAATTTAAAACACCATTATCCAGATTTTTCTTTGGGCCAATTCGGACGAATATCCTCCGTAAGTATTTTAACCCATTTTTTTTTTATTTTTTTTTTTTTACTTCGTCTTTATAGAATTTTTCCTGTAAAAATTAGAATATTCGGAAAACTTCCAACTTCTGCGGACGATATATCTCTGTCTGCGTCCGATGACTCGATATCCGTATTTTTTGTCCGAGGTGACGCGACGAATACGAAAATATAGTTTCGAAAAAAGTCGCAAAAAACATCGAACTAGAATTAAATGCAAAGCTTCGCGAGGTTTAAGTCCACGAATCGAAGCAGCGAAATCTAAATTTATCTATCCGTGGATACCTTAGTTCGTATTTACGGTAGGGACTGACGTAGAAGTATTATGTAAGTTTTAAGTTTATTTAGGTTGTAATCCGGCTTATGGTAAGGCGTTTCAGTTTGTTTGTGTACTGTTCGTTCTTTTTAACATATCCTCGCATTCGCGTCTAGAATCCGAAAGTGGCCATACTGCGAACTTAAGAAAATCTTCTCGAGTCCCTCATATTTATTCGGTCCGTGTTTGTCTGTCCGACGTCCTTATAACTCCGGTTTTTGCTACTCGGCGACCACGTTATTATCCGAGTATTTTGTTTGTTGATTACCGATTGCGGTGATAATAAATCTATACTAGTATTAATCATAATAGTATTAGTAGTAGTAGTAGTAGTAGTAGTAGTAGTAGTGTATAATCGCTGTTAACAGTAGTCGGTTTAGCGCGATGCTTGTAAAAGTTGTTAGTAAATTTCGCATCGTTATATTGCTATACGAATTTTGCTCCGTTTCTTCTTCTTCTTATTATTATTATTATTATTACGCTAGCTTTTGCTCGATCTGCCGTTAGTACCTTTTGCTATTTTATTTTTGTTTATCTATATATGTATATATAAATTTTATTATACAACAACTTAAAAAAATTCTTTTCAATCTTTTTTCCCTACGTTTGCAATAAGTATCATTGCAAGTTCTTTTACGTTTCCTGTTTGGAGCGAACACTTCACAAATTAAACATAGTGCACCCCACACACACAAACATTCATTCGTGTATATAATATTATATATATATATATATATATATATATATATATATATATATATATATATATATGTATACATACATTAACCGAGTAGTAAAAGTACGTTGCTTTGTTATCCTTTATCCCTTAACTAATCCGACGAGATGATGGCCTATGGCTCTATACGACAATAAGTTAGAAGTATCCGGTTTATTACAGTTGGAGAATATCATCGTTGTTGCTATTACGATGACAATGATTATTATTAGATTTTCTAACTACTATCATCCGTATTATTATTATTATCATCCGTATTATTATTATTATTATTATTTCGTCCTCCCCTCTGTCCTAAGATCATTTCTTCTCCGGATGTATTATATCGTCATCATCGTAGGCTACAAATGAGAATCTTAAGTTGGTTGATCTACTCAAAATTCTGTACCCGTTACGTTGTTGACACACGATGAACTTGTAATTTTAACCGGCAACAATAAAATATTTTCCTTAACAATTTAACGCCGCTAGTGGTAGTTTCCCTTTTACAAATGTCCAAATTATTTTTTTAAATTATCATCATTGTTATTATTATTTGTTTACATTCTCTTTTAATATCGTATTTAGTTATTTTTTCTTTTTTTTTAGCCATTTCGAGAAAGAGTACGAGCGAGAGAGAGAGAGGGAAATGTGGTTGGCCACGATTGTTTAATTCCGAGACACGTTTCTTAGCGACGGATTATTATGATCTTAATTTTTCCTCATTTACGATCGTGCTCTATTTATTTATTTATTTATTTATTTATTATTATTATTATTATTATTATTATTATTATTATTATTATTATTAATGATATTATTATTACTATCGTAATTATTAAAAAAAAAAAAGTTAAAATCGCTAACAAATTGGTTTTCTTTATGGAAAATCACAAAGTTTTTTAGGCCATTATCGAGTGAATATTTAAAAGTAAATAATATAAAGTGATAAAATATTAATTGTAATTTACAAAAATCAGCAAAATGAGGAACAGTATTAATAAAGCCATCCGACGACCAATAATTAATATTTTTTAATTAACATTTTTTCATTGTATATTTTCTATTTTTAAATTTTCATTCGATAATGGCTAACAGCCGAAAAGCTATGTGATTTTTCATAAATAATAAATTTTAGTGATTTTAACTTCTTTTTTTTTTTTGTCTATTATAATAAAAATCACTACATTCCACATTCTTCGTATCATAATTATCGTTGTTATTATTATCCCGATTACATTTTATAATTATTATTATTATTTAAATAAATGAAAATAAATAATTATTATTATCGCTATTATTCAAATATCTGTATCATATATTCGGTTATAAAAAAAATATTTTACATTTATTTATTACGAACGACTGTTTCCAGTAAGTATCCATATTCCCTTCTCGTCCTTTTGTCCTTCCTTTTTTGACTTACTTCGTCGCCGTCCAAAAAAGGTTGCGCAGCATTTAACGAAGTTCTTCGCTATCGGGGAGCTAGCGTAATTTTTGCCTCAAAATAAATTACCTTAAAACAGTTTTTTTTTAAAAAAAAAAAAAAAAAAAAGAAGTTAAAATGAATTTGTTTTATCACACCTATTTTCGTTTTTCTGTATAAATATATCATCATCATCATCATACTCTTTCGCTAATTTCGAATTCCAAGTTCGTTCAACCTTCTTACGTCCCTATTTTCGGCGAGTCTTACAGTTTGCTGGAGCGATTAATTGTTTTATTCCATCTGTATATATCCGATTTCTGTCCTTCAGCGCATTTTTTTGCCTCCTACCATTTCTTCGAGATTTAATTTTTCCATTCCTCACGTGTCCCTGAAATACCCCGCCAATATCTCGCGGGCGTCGTTCCGATCCTATATCGTTCAACGCGGACAGTTTGGTTCGTTTAGGAACATTTCGAAAGCATCGATATTTACTTTAGATATATATCGCGCATCGACATGGCCGGTATTTTTCTCGAATATTAAAATCGTATTATAATAAAATCGTATAAATCCTTTGGACTATTAACTCACCTACGAAAAATGTTAAAATTAACGTCGCAACGGAAACCACGTCCACATTATGAGACTGATCACGATATCTAGTCGTTAGTTGGCCGTCCATATAATCTCGATCAAGTAGAGTTAAATATATTTTACCAAAATTATATAGATGAAAAATATGACGTACTAAGTTGTTGAAAACGAACATAATCCTAGGATAGTAGACGGAATTACTGAGAAGAAACCGGTAAATTGTAAATATTAATGTTTCCCCGATTAAATACGATTAACGAATAATAATAATTATTATTATTATTTTAATTATTATTTTAATTATATATCATAGAAGTACGATTTCGTTTTTTGTTTTTTTTTTTTAATATTTCAAAAACTAGTATTGGAAAATTTTTGAATGGAATTTTATTTAAAAATAGAAAAACGAGACATTACAACCATTTGCGGGACACAATATTGTTCGAATGACCGTCATTCATTACAAAATTTTCGAATACTTTTTCGATAATAAATAGCTGAATTGTTGGAATTTCTTTATAAATCAGAGTTTTCATCTTAAACCCGACTCTTATACCCGCAATAAATCTGAATTCTTTTCGAAACTCTCTTTGCACCGTCGTGATCGATTCACGCCGAAAATAATATTCCACGCAAAACGCGAGCTCTTTCTCGTTATAGGATTCCGTGATAAATTGGATAATCTCTCGTGTGTACACTAAAAGCGGAGCACGCGGTTTGCCTTGTAGCAGACAAAAACCGTCCGTCTTGTCTGGGTCACCCTACGATATTCGTTTTGATCTGTCGAGGTGTTTCAGCTTTTTTCTTATTACTTTAGGACTGTTAAAAGTTTACATTTTCCAAGCAATTCCTCGAATGTTGAAAAAACCTTTTCACTGAAAAAGCTTTATGTATATATATATATATATATATATATATATATATATAAAAAAAAAAACGTATTATACACATATTTAAAGAATTATAAAAACTACTTAATTAATGAAATTTTCATTTCGATCAGATTTTTTTTATCGCATTAATATTTCGCCAATGTTATTTCATAAATTTTTAACGACTTTGTAACAAATTTTACAACGTCAAAAATAGAAAACCCGATTTAGGCGGGCGGTGTATTTATTTGCGTAGGACGAGCGATAGATCGACCTGAATTATTTATACGACGAAGGAATATAAAAGGATTATTCGACTAATTTACATGATAGCGGAAAGGTTAATTTCCTTAATGGGCTAACCTAAAAGACTATTACGCTAGCGTTATTGCCGTTATTAACTACTACTACAATACCACCTTATGGGGCTATTTGCTATTTTATCGATGTAAAGCGTTCTTATTCGAAATCCGTTTTTTGTGTTTTTTTTAACCGTTATTCCGTCTTTGTTAGAGTGGAAATAGCGTGTAATTTTCCCCTTTCCCGATTCCTCGATTATTCTCTTTGTATTATATTATCGATTTTAAAATCGGGTCTTTTTATATTTATTACTGAGGCGTGCGAGGAGTGTTACAGTAAACATATATATATATATATATATATATATAGTTATAGACATATATATATATATAGATATAAATAAATTAATTTATATATTTCATATCGACACGCGCAATATTCAAATATTAAGGAACGCGAAATCGTATATTTAATTTTGTTTTTTAAACTAAATCTATTTTTAGCCGTCGACAGCACTTCTTAACTGATGAATACTTAATTTTTTTAAATTCTTCAGAATAATTATTATTCGATGATACTGTATAGAAATGTTCAGCCAAAGTATTAACTTTATTATCTGTTACGTGTGAACCTGATTTGATAGCTGTGATGGGTTGTGCTGTGCGTTGGTTTGTTAGTTTCTTAATTTGTTGTCACAATTTATCGGGTGGACGACTGGAATCATTTGTGGCTACAACGAATTTTTTCCAGTTATTAAGTTTTGCTTCTCCTATACTTCTGAGCAACAGACGTGGCTTTTTTAATTTGTCACTACTTTATATTACCGAATTCGCAACCTAAAATTTATATTATTTTTGATGGGAAACTTATTAATATGTTTATCTATATCAAAATTTAGTGGTTTGATTCCTGCCATGAAAATGCTTGCCAAATAGCTTGTAGTTCTGTAGGATTTAATAAATGTTATTGCTTTGAAAACTTTTTAATATGTTCTGAAATCTCTTTATTTTCAACGTATCTATTTTATATATATATATATACGACGCTGCTGTAAAGAATGTTAGGTAACGCTGCATTTTTATATTATGTTATTCATTTTTTGTTTTTATTTTAATTTAAACGCTTGAATTATCATACAATTTGTTAAATATAATTAAAAATTTATTTATTTTGGATATTCGGTCATTCGTTAATAGAATTTCGTCAAAAATTTTATTATAATATTGTAAATTTCACGATTTAATTAACACACTCAGTGACTACGATATAGCCCCAGTCTCGGCATTCGCTATAAGCGTTACAAAAACATCTCTGTTTTAAGGTTCCTTCGGGTCATTTTTTTCCGGGGAAAATGAGTAATTTAATATTTATTTTGTAATTATGTCAAATTTGTAATTCAAGTGTTTGCGAATTATCGACACTATAAGCTATGAATGTTATATATATGTCGTTTTATGTACGAAATAATTAATAAATAAACTAATCATTTTTTCCTTCTTATATATATATATATATATATATATATATATATATATATATATATATATATATATATATATATACTTACATATATACACATACATATATATATGTGAATTGTATATGTATGTATATGCTTTGTTTGGTATACTTGAAAACATTCAAATTCTTATGCTTCTACACATGCATTGACGGACGTATTTCAGGGCGAAATGTGGATTTTTCTATATATCCACATGTATATTGCGCACACATTTACACTTATATATATATATATATATATATATATATATATATATATATATGTATGATTGTTAGAGTATATATTATAATATATGGACGATGTGCATACCCATTATTCCCAGGCGCTATTTATCCTCGTAAACGTCGAAATCTCCATCATCGTGTATTTCGACGAAATAACTTTATTCTCGTAGAAAAGAAAATTTTCATTTTTTTTTTATTTATTTTTTTTTTTTTTTAAATTCTAACTGGCATTTACCCTCGGGATTATTACTTTTTCTATCCTTTACGTTCCATTCTCTCATCCGCATTTATTCCCGACTATTATTATCCAGTTTTCCTTCACCTATTTTATTCAAAGCATGTAAATATATATATGTACATATATATATCACATATATATATGTAATGTATATATATATATATAAAATGTATGTCCTTATATATCAAAGTGAACTTTTGAAAATTTTTGTTACGTAAAGCTAGACTGTTTAATGGTGCCAATAATCTCAGTTACCTCCTCCGCTAAACCTTTTTCATTTTACTTTTCTCCCGGTTATTTTTGTCTTACTTTGAGAAAATAAAACCGCGACTAAATCTTTAATTTCGCTTTGCGCGCTATCTTTCGTCGTATTTCATATCTTAGTTTATTTCATTCTCATAGAGGAGCAAATTGTGTCAGGTTTTTCTTTTGTGTACAAAAAATTGAAACCGTCAAAGTAAACGTTCCCAAAATAGCAATTGATTTGCAATGCACGCGATTTATTTACGGATAAAGAGAGGGTTAAATATAAGATAATATGTATATATATATTTGTTTGTTTGTGTGTGTGTGTGTGTGTGTGTACCCATTTATACGTACCGCTTGTACATATATGTATGTATGCATCGTATATGTGTACATTTATACAAATAGGCATGCATGCATACACAAACAAAGTGTGTATATATATATATATATATATATATATATAAATATATATATATATATAAATATATATATATATATAAATATATATATATAAATATATATATAGTAAATTTGTGAGTTTTCATTTCGATAACGAGGTAGGGTGCGCGGGTAATTGCTCGTTAAACGGATAAAAAGTAAATTGCCAGTCAATTTATAGTGCCGGTGGTCGGGTGATGTTGCTTAGATGGAGGTTGTTGAATTTTTGTTGATAACGATGATGTACATTGAATAGTATTAGAACTGGGAGGACTTCAATTCGAATGAATCTTTAAAGTCGATTTTCCCTTATACGTGAGTGGAATTATAGTAGTAAATTTTCTTTTAGAAGCTAGTACAATTTATCGTTTTTTTTTTTCCCCTAAGAGATACCCTCTTACTTGACTTTTTCCTAAAATCCACTTTTTATTTATTTATATTCTTATTCGTGTATATATATATATGTGTGTGTATGTTGTAGTCCAGAGATGCGGTAAAATGAAAGATAATAAAGTAGGTTGGTTCATTAATAACAGACGATAAAGGATGCAATTGCGAAATACGGTCTAGAATAACATTGGTGAAGGCCGCTTTTATTAAAAAGAAATCGCTGTTAACGTCGAGAAATATAATTATAGATGTAAAGAAAAGGTAATCAAAGGTAAGGTAATCAAAGGTATACGTTTCTGTAGACCGTATGACACGGGAACTTGGATCATAAATAAAGGAAGTAGCCGAAAACAAGCGAAAAATACAGTGTTATGGGAAAATAGAAAAAAAAACAAACCGATGGACGGAATGAAAGATACGAGAGTATACTTCAAAATATCAATCGAAAAAGATGCTTAATGAACGTAATAGGGTGATAGGAGATTCGGTTGGATAGCACGTATACTAAGGAGTTACGGATATCTGACGATAATAATAGAGACGGATTAGTAAATGGCGAGATAACAATAGTAAGTCTACGGAGAAAGTTCATATCCCAGATTATATTAGACGATACAAGTATGGAGACGTACCAAGTATTGCAAGATGCTCCTTACAACTTAAAAGTAATCGACTGTAAAATGTTTCACCGGTCGTTACTTGGATGTTTCCCACCAACTACAATTCGGGCCCACCTACCACAAAAATATTTTCTCCGTCTAACGAAAAATTTATTAAGATTACTTTTATCAATTTTCGTTACGAGCTCTTTTGGTTGAACTTTTATCGTTCCGATATCGATTTGCGAATGCCGTTTGCTGCATATCGTCCTTAATCGTTATTTTTGTTATTATTTATGATCATTTTTAGTTTTCCTATTTCGGTGTTTGTTGGAATTCGAATCACAACTTTGGAAAGAGTATAAGAGATAAAGTACATTAGGGATTATGATAGATTTTAAATTGTCTCGGTCGAATCAGTCAATATTTTTTTGCGCCGAACTGAGAAAATTGAATTATCTTTTTTATTATCTGCAACGTAATTTTACTTCGAAACGTCTAATTCGTCTTCGTTACGTTTCGTATTTAACTATTTCGTCATACGGAACTATTCATTGAGTCCGCCGCTGATAAAAGTTATACTAATAATTACGTAGCAAAGATGCAATCTGCTCTTACCGAACGGGACAACTGACATTCATAGATTAAGTAGTAATTTATTAGTGCTGGAGAATTTATACAAAAAATTGAATTATTGAATTTTATCTCTGTTCGTGAAGGGAATACTGGATATCAATAACGCGTGAAAAAATGACGTTTTTTAAATTTAGTAAATGTCATACACGCGTATGCCAAGTGCGATATATGTATTCTATATAATAAACTATTTGAAATTGTTAAAATTGATTTAATGAACTGTAAGCAGCGGAGAAAGATCCCTATATATATATATATATATATATATATATATATATATATATATATATATATATTAAATAACGATACTGAGGATAGTAACAATTAAACGATGCATACGATATATTGAGATTTCAGCACCTCATGTCACTTTTATGTGAAGATATTCCTCTGGTTGAAAAGTGTTGCTTTTCACATTTATATATATATATATATATATATATGAGATTATTATTTTTATTTTTTGCATTTTATTTTATATTTTATCGTTTTTTATTATTTTATATTATTGTGTTTTTCTTTTATTTCTATTTATTTTCATCTTATGTCTATTTATATATAGATTTGTTTGTTCTTTTCGGCGCAATTTGGGTATGTTTATTATATTTGAAGTATCTTATCGTTACACATTATTTCGTCATTTATCTTCTTCACGTGCCACCCGATTATATATATATATATATATATATGTATATATATATATATATATATATATATATATATATATATATATTCGCGTTATATATTCATTATTGAATTTTGTAATATGAGTAAATTGGAAATTATACATATATTCGTTAATTTATTTATTTTATTTATTTTTTTACAATAATTGGGCTTAAGTATATATTCGTTAATGAGATATATATAACGGTATCTATAAATAATATTTATTCGAGATGGTGATTTAATATCTATTTAAATGATTTAATATCACAAACACATATTTAGAAGTGTAAATATATAATTACAAAATTTATAGTAGAAATATTTCTTCTAATATATATTCTATTACAAACACAGATATGTATATATATATATATGTGTGTGTGTATTAGTGTATTATATAATCACTAAGTATATTAAACAGAATATATATATATATATATAGATAGATAGATAGATAGATAGATAGATAGATAGATAGATAGATAGATAGATAGATAGATAGATAGATAGATAGATAGATAGATAGATAGATAGATAGTGAGATAGATAGATATCTATATATAAATGTGTGTGTATATATAAATGTATTTTGTATTTGTGCGTTGTGTGTGCACATTCCGGATATTTATATATATGTACATTTTATGTAAAATACACGAACTATTTATTTCATGACATTTAATAATTACGTTAATCACTTCAAAACTAAGAGAATCGAATAATTAACTGATTCAATTATCCCTGTACGGACGATATTTCTATATTTAAAAAAGTCATTTATAACTATCTGTATATTTCTAGAAAGTTGCTTGTTCTGAAATATTCGATGGATTGTTAAAAAAATAAGTAACATTTTATTTATTATTTTCTTTATTATTATTATTGTGATGATTATTATTATTATGTAATATTATTATTATATATAAGTATTGCTGTTATTTCGCTTGATGCATATAATTTTATATATTTTTAGTTTTTGTTTTTTTTTTTATTTATTTATTATTTTAAAATAAATATAAATTCGGGAGCATCGTATACATTATTTTTTGTAAAACAAACGTTAGGTATGGTTACGTCATTCGGCATGCAGTATGTACGTCACGACATTTTGTACAAACAACATACACACTGTGTTATTTTTACCTTAGTGTTAACTACTGTGATTATTATCTTCTATTATTACTGGTTATTGTTATCATTCTTCATAATTATTATTCTTATATACTCTTAATCGTGACGATTAGATTATTATTATTATTATTGCGTTATGACAGTCTATATATTACTTATTATTCTATATTATTTCTTTACGTGATAATGCAATAGGAAAATTGCGATACCTATCTATCTATCTATATATATATATATATATATCAAGGTTAAAGCAGTTTCCTAGCTAAATACTTAGATTAAAATTTGGGAACTCGAAATTCGGTTCAAATTTTCGATCAGTCATAGACGCCAGCTAGTTTCGATCGTGTAGGTCCGGGGTTGGACGTTATTATCGCGGTTAATTTTTTGCAGAAATTATAAGGGAAAAAAAAGAGAAAATAACTACGTCGAAATGGAAGCAAATGATGATGATGATGATGACGATGATGGCGTAGGTATTAGAGTTGATTCGGTAGCAATGCTCGTTCTTTGATACAACAGACTTTGAGAAATTCCGGTTTCGTTGGCTATAATTTTAACGGTAACGCCTCTTTAGACGATCTGCACGCGAAAGGATACTCCATAAATTTTAGCTTAACTGCCGAAACAACAAAAGCAGACGATTCTATTCGGTTTGCTCGTGTTAGTAAGTTCAAACGTTGCTGGTTAGCACGTTGGTACACGAAAGTAGCACCACAAATAAATAAATAAATATATATATATATATATACAATCTGAAAGAAATGTAGAAATGTTACCGGTTGATGTAAGTGTTTTGTATTCAAGTACAAATTCGTTATACACATATTTTTATATATTATATATATATATATGTATGTATCTATGTATTCTACATTATATTTAGTATAATAATTTAATAGAATATTTCACGGAGGAAAATTATTCAGTTATAGAGTTTAAAATGGTGTACAAACGCGTGTAAAGTTTGCAATCTTTTATTTAGACTATTTAACTAAAATTATCAGCGTTATCTTATTAGGAATTACATTTACTTAAACAGTGCAAAGAAATAATATCATAAATAATTATTACACACCCTACTTCCCTTAAGTGTCACTCTAAAACCGTGTAAACATATCCGTCATGCCAATTTTTAACATTTGAAATCAAACTAGGATCTATATATAAAATTATATATATATACATATGTCAATCGTTTAAAACGGTTATTCAAACATAAATCTTTTACACGATCTACATTTCTTTTATAACAAATTCCAGATTTATGATTTAAACTTAACAACATTTTTATTACTGAAAGTCATAAATTCCGACTTGCTAGTCTGAGAATAAGCGATATTAAGTTGAAAGATATATGTTTATCGCCTAATTTATAAAAGCAAATCATGAAAGAGCTATACTGTCACCGAAAAATGCAACTGCCAAGGATTTATAATATATTAGAAACATTTGAAGCTGAAACCGGAGATTTTCATTCTATCGATACAGTTTTAAATACAGACGACGTAGTACAATAGCCGTAATAATTTCATAACTCCCTCGCTCCATCAAGATTTTCGCCTCGTAAATTAAAATTAAAAATCGAAGCTCCAATTATGTACTTACGAAATATGCAACCTCTAAATGTTTGTAACGGTACCGAGTTAAACGCTTTACGGAACAATATTATTGAAACTGCTATTCTCAATGGACCAGTAGATGGAGAAATTGCGATCATTCCTCTTGTCCCGACGATCCCTTCAGATTCGTCGTATTAATTTGAACGCCTTCAGTTTACAGTGAAACTTTCTTACGCTATTACTATTAACGCGGAACGAGGTCAAAAGATTACGTAGGTTGATGTTGATTTACGAGAACGGTGCTTTTTTTATGGACAGTTGAATAGGACTTACTCGGACTGACTAATCGTCTAGTAATTTTGATTTCACATGGTGAAAAACTAAAAATATTAAATTTATAATTAAAAAATTCAAATAAGATTCTTTAAAAAAAAAATTAATTTTGCACGAATAAAAAATCAACAACGCGAATCTCGGGCAAAGCCGAGACGAGTCTGCGCATAAAATTGTATATTTGGATCGTTTAAAACTGTTATTCAAACGTAATATATTTTCACGTATTAAACTACGTTTCTTTTTTTGTTTCCTTGATTAATAAATTCCTGATTTACGATTTAAAATTACTAAATAACTTTTTTCTATCGCTAACAGTCACAAATTACGCATTCCGGCTTGCTAGTGCAAAAGTTTTAATCGGTTCTTATTAAGTCGAAAGAACAACAAATATTCATCACCACCTATCAGATAAATTTAATCGAACAGCAGTCGAATAAGTTGCGATTATTAATATATTCAACTCGCTTGTAAACGTTCGGGGGAGGGGGGTAATTTAATTTTAATTTCATTCCGGATGAGCTGCACAAAATTCAACTGAGAACGGATCGAACGAGTAGACACTGGTATTTATACTTTAAATCGAAAAATAACGAAAATGTCGACAGAAGTGAATGTAGTTAGCGGACTAAACCGCGGTATTGAACGACAGATTCGACGAAGGACTGGAAGCAAAAACCTGTCCATGTCACTTTTACCTTGCGGAAACCAGATTTCCATCAAGCAGTCAGAAAATACCTAGGATACGGCAAAATCTAGATCCCAAGCCAACTTGGAGAGCTCACATCGATGTGAAAGCTCAACAAATCAGAGGAAAAATACGCCAAAATGTATTTGCTTATTGGGCGACACTCTAAGATGAAGCTTGAAAATAAAGTACACTCATCTCAAACCATCATACGACCCATTTGGACGTATGAGGGGGTGCGCCAAAGCATCAAATAGAAAAATTATACAAACAGTGTAAAACAATATTCTTCGCATGATATTCAACGCTAAATGGTTTCAACGGAATGAATTATTGCATAATGACCTTCTGATTAAGTTAATAGACTAACCTTCTTGCTGACTATGCTCACCGGCATGAATGCACACTCCAGAAACATCCGAACCTAGGTGTAATACATCCTCCTCAAAACCGGCGAAGACTTAAGACGCCTTAAATCTCTATAACCAAAGGACCTAGTCCTCTTGTAAAATATTTATTAAATGTGTACTTGCATGCTACGTGCAGCGCATGAACTTGCGTATATACTTATGTATTATATATAGGTGTGCGTGTGTGTATTGTAAGTGTACAGGTATATTCATAAATAACAGTGTTTAGCTATTTACCTATCTCTGTAACATGTTAATAATCTCAGTTTTAATCATAATCATGATTTATTTAGAATATATATATTTATATAAACTATTTAAAAAAAAAAGATTCGCCCGAAAAAATAAACAGCGCAGCCGATGTCTACCTCGCAATCCGTGGTCCTTATATAATAATAATAATAATAATAATAATAATAATAATAATAATAATAATAATAATAATAATAATAATAATGCGGTTTGGAAACGTGAAAAAACCAGAACGGCTAATTGATACATAAAAACTGCGTATATTTTGAAGTTCATTCTTTATTTCATGCGCAAAAAACATCTTAAGCTTTTTAGTCGGAAAACAAGAAGCGGTTTGCGATAATTAAATTGTTTTATTTTTTAACGATCAACCGACAGATGCAGTTAGTTAGGAAGATATAATAAAACGACCGAAGATGTAGGCGATTATTATTTTTAATAATTTTTTTAATTTAAAATATTGTTGTTAGTTTTTACTTTGGCATAGTTGACAGCGGCGTAAAACAAACAACAGTGCAAGAAACATTTTTAACGGCGCGATTTGTTAGTTTCGATTTGCCTGAAATGTAAATAATCACCTTCTATCTGGAATTAATAAACAAATTTTCTCTTTATCATTACGAGCGGTTTATTAGACGGATTGTGCCAGATGTGAGCCGATTAGCCGCTGCAATAGAAGTGAGCGCGGATTACGCCAGTAGTAGAATTGACGGATTACTAGTAAGATTGCCAAAAATTTTTATACTTATATTTCTTCGCTCTCGTCGACATATATATATATATATATATATATATATATATATATATATATATATATATATATATACACATCATATCGCTCAATTTATGTATGTATATATATATGTGTATGTGCATACATGTGTATATATTTAAGATAGAATGTTTGTTTTCAATGAATTAGCCGTAATTATTATTATTTTTCTGTTGAAATCAATATCGTAATTGAAATTATAATAGTCGTTGATTATGAAAAAATTAAAAAAATTATTTTTTTAATATATATTTAAATTATATCGAACGGCTATTCGTGTGTACCGATAATAATATTAATTAATAAACTCGCTTATCGCGAACGAACTCTTTCCAGCGTCATACAGCGCTTAGTTATCTCATGAATAAAACGGTTTCACTCCAGTTTGTTTAACATCATATATGCACCCGCGTTGCACATTATGGCTTCCTCAAATAATTTAGTATACAAAAATAACAATACAAAATACACAAAAAACTAAGGAAACATCCTAACTGAAATGTGAAATTAAACAAATGTACCTATATATATATATATATATATATATATATATATATATATATATATATATATATATATATATATATATATATATAATTAACAAAACAAAATAAATGTTAATCACTATAAAAGTTATTTTATTAATGCAAAGCTTTTCGACGTTAACGTCATTTTCAAATATATATATAAAAAGGTTACATATAAATTAACAGAACCTCGCACTTTTTTGTATATCCTTGAAAATGACGTTAATGTCGAAAAGCTTTGCATTAATGCATTAATAAAATAACTTTTATAGTGATTAACCTTTTATTTTGTTTTGTCAATTCATAAAATCACTACTCTCCAATATACGTTAACATTATATGTTTATTACTACTGCCTTAACGAATAAAGCATCTAAACAGGGGCAACTACGAAATGATTTTCGCTCGTGCGATAGATGTTGTTAGTAATCATAAAAAACAATACCAGGATGCGTGGAAGTGTATAATACGGATAGATCACGAATAATAAAAGCAGTATACAGTTAGACATAATTCCTCCCTGAAAGGTGATTCTAGCCTAGCTCTGCGTAGATCTGAAAGGTCGCCTCATCATGCCGCTATTGCGTCCAACAAAGTACATATTTCTTCTAATGTAAATATCACAATTAGAATCTGGCACGTCATTAAAGGAAAACTACTAAATTCGTATATACCATGGTATTCCATTGCACGTTTTAGCGAAATTATTCCTGGTACACTTTCTATTATTTACATCGTGTTGTTCTGGTATTTAGTGTAAAGCCAGCTTATTATCCGTAAAAGATAATAATGATGACAATTATGATAATGATGATGATAATGTGTTGACGTTTTCTTACGATTTAAAAATAACGAATAAACAACGCGAGTAAATAAATAAATAAATTAAACAAATTAAACCGGTAAATAGTTTACTTTGGCTCGTGATTTTTTTTCGCGTCTCTGCCAATCGTTATAATATCGAATGCGTAAAATTGAAAGTTCAAAAGAGACGCTGACGACGGATTCGGTTAGTGATAAATTCGTAGTAGTAAAATTTTTACGAACTAATGTAAGTAGTCGTAGTGTACAATGTATATATATATTATATATGTATATATGCGTGTGTTATACTATACATAATGATAATACCTGTCGACAAGCGAAAGCTTGACGGGATAAGTAAATGTAGAAATTGTTGTATTTAGAGGGTGCCTTGCGTGTATATGCACGTTTTGACATGCTCGTGTGCATTGATGTATGTGCAAGCGTACATATATGTGTACGTATTCTGCTTATGTTTATGCACAGAAAGTTGCTTTGTAAAAAATTTATACAAATATCGTTTTTTTTTTTAAAAAAAAAATACAAAAGAAAGTACTAGTCGTTGTTGTAGAAAGTATTGTAGTAGAAGTGGTAGTGGAGCATTTTTTACAATTTCTGTTTTTTATCTTTGTTTCTTATCTGCGTCGTTTCTTTCCTTAACACGATATTTTACTGTTTCAGTTTTTTTTTTTTTTAATTTTCCTCGTCTTCTTTATTATTATTATTATTTCACGATGTTATATATTGCAACGGGCATTACAATGTTTAAAATGTGACATCTTTGTGACAACTTGGACAGCATCTGTTACCAGAAAATACAATTTTTTGTTGCTATACCCTAATTTTTTTTTTTTTTTTTTTAAAGTTTCTTTAAAATCCTCCAGATCTTATTATATTTTTCTTAACTTTACTTACTATTATTATTAATTTCAATTAAATTAATACACGGTAATCGGTAACTAAGGTTAGGAAACTGGTAGAAAAGAAAGCTAGATCAAGGAATAGGAACCAGTCTGTTGAAGGAACGTAATTAAATTCGACGTAGAAGGGTGTGGTCGTCTTTGAATCTCTGCCGTTTTGAAGCGAGCACGTCCAAGAACGAAACAAATGTTTAACTTTGAACTCAGACGCGTCTTTCTTTTGTCATAATACAGAAAGTTCTCTGGTTTGACGTACTTTTTAAGATAGAATGTCAGAATTGGAAAGTTCGTGACGAATGTAAAAAGTAATACACGCATATATATATATATATATATATATATATATATATATATATATATATAATATATTCATTTTCACACATATATATATATATGTAAACGTGTGTATTTTTAAATATGAAACAATTTTTGAAAATTAATACGCGCGAATAAATCCTAAACGTGATTAGGAATTTAAAATAAAATTGTTAAATATATATATATATAGTAGACTGAACAGTGTTATTGAATGTTCTTAAAGAATTTGGTCTATATAAAAACTACAAATTTAATAGGAACTTCATTAACGAGCACTTATGCTAAAGTGAAGTTTAGGGGAGATATGTCTAGGCAATTTGAAAAGCAGTTAGGCAAGAGGACGGGCTGTCACCGTTACTTTTCAACTGTATACTGGAAAAAATTATAAGAGAATGGAGAAAAGCGAAAAATGAAGAAAATGTCACAGGGGAGATTAGACTAGGATAAAAGAAGAATAGCTTGCAAATAGATTGTTTAGATTTTCCGGTTGATTTGGTAATTGTAGCCGAATCCATCGAAGTTGCAAAGCGACAGATCGAATTATTAAAAGAACAAGCCTGGACTACAAATTTCGTTTGAAAAAATTAAATTTTTGACTAATACAGCAGCCGCGCTTAATAAAATTATAACTGATTTTGGTCTAGTAAAAATAGTTAATAAATTCAGGTATTTAGGGGAGTTAATCGACCAAGGGGGATCAGAAAAAGAAACAATTAAACAAAGGATTGATAGATTGAAAGCTGCCTTTCATTTAACAAAAGAGATATATAAAAATAAATATATAAAAAGAAATATATAAAAAGTAATATTTATCAAGAAATAAGCTGAGGCATTACAAAACTGTTGTCAGACCGGAGGCATTATCTGCAGCAGAGTGTTTAACACTGAAGAAAAAGGGATCTAACGATCAACTAAAAATTGCGGAAAGAAGGATTATGAGAACAATACTTGGGGAGCCGACGAAACATGGCGAAAAATATAAAAATTTTTATAATCAAGAACTGTAAAACCATGTGAAAAAAATTACTACAACTATTAGAAAAAGGAGAATTACTTTCTATAGGCATTCGGAAAGGATGGATCCAAACAGCTTCACCGGAAGATTATTTAATTATATGCGAAACTTAAAAATAAACGGCACGTGGTTCACGGAGACAAAAAGCGACATGGAAGAGCTGAAAATTAGAAGAAACAGAAAGGAAGAACTGAAAATTAGAAGAAACAGAAAGGAAGAACTGGCACTGTGTGGACGGAAGAAATTATGCAATACATAGCGAAAGGATGAAAACCATCTGGAAACAGAGGAAAAAGAATGGTAGTACCAGTTGACAACGCAGTCCATCTGTGGCTGATTCGAAATAATAAATTTTATATATATATATATATATATATATATATATATATATATATATATATACTTGATTATTAAAAATAGTTAAAATCACTAAATTTATTTTTAATTATGCAAAGCTTTTCGGCAATTACGCTATTGTCAAGCTATATACAGTTAAAATTAATTAATATAAAATCATAACATATTAATTTAAAACTAAGTTTTCAATTTTACACAAAATGAATTATGAATACTTTAGACTATCTGACCCTGACTTTTAAATTAATATGTTATGATTTTATATTAATTAATTTTAACTGTATATAGCTTGACAATGGCGTAATTGCCGAAAAGCTTCGCATAATTAAAAATAAATTTAGTGATTTTAACTATTTTTAATAATCAAGTATAAATAAAAATCACTACATTCCACAATCAATAAATATATATATATATATATATATAATATATATCTGTATAATCGGGTTAATTAAATTTAAACTGTACATTTGTGGAATTTTTTAATCAGTATTTAGAAAATTTATATACGAGATGAGAATAAAAGTAATTTTTTACGTCGTCTATAACTATATTAGACGATACCAGTTTTTTGTTATTTATTACTTTCGGGAAGTAGTGTATTCGGAGTAGCATATAATGGTTAAACACTATTATAGCTTCCGTCGGAATTTGCGAGATTAATTCGGCGGTTAATAAATCAAAACCGAGACTATTTTTTTACTTTTTAGCGTTTTCAGTACGCATTTAACCTCTCGTGGCGAGGTTGACTTGTTCCAGCGAAAATTCTGAACAGCGATCTTTAAGAGATTATTGATTTCGCTCTTATCGCTATTGTATTTCGCTTGAATACTGTTGCCAAATAATTAGCGAATAAATTCGCCTTTTCTTTAGGATCGCGCGCCCTTTTGCCCTATCTTATCGAAGGTATCTTTGTGGTACACTTCCATAATGAATCGTGAAACTTATAAAAAATAATTTTTAATAGTTTTGTTTTTAACGTCAATTAATATTCTTTTTATTTCCTTATTTTTATTATTGAGCATAGTTTTATCTACCGGATACCTAAACTATAAAGGCCTACATAATATTTATTATATTTAGTTCGTCTGATTACCGGAGTAATTAGTGTTGCCGCAGTTTGAATTTCTCGTGTTCGATATTGTACAGCACTACCGATATCATCAGGGTTTTTTTTTAGCGAAATAGAAATATTTAATTCGGTCTCAAGATATTCACTGAACGATTCCCAGTCTGTTTTGTGATTATACAGACGAATCGGTTCCTCGTTATATATCATAAAATCTTCAGAAATGAGAATAATTGTGGAATGATCACAGAAAAGAGATTTAATATCAATATAATAAGACGAAATTCCTTTAGTAACGAAGTAGTCTAAAAGATCGGGCAACTTATTTTTATCAGCTGGTCAATATGTTGGTTCAGCAGTCGATTACTCGAGCACACGCCCTCTAGCTGTAATGACCCTAGATCTCCACGTTGTATTCTTCTTACAGTTCTAGTCTGCACCTGACAGAAATCTGCTACCTAACGACTGAATGTAATTACTTAAAACTTTTGTTGTTACTGTATGACGTGGTGGAGCTGATACAAGCTGATCGCTTGTTGTCTGTATTCCCCTAATATTAGTCCCCTGCAGTTATTACTCTCTTAAATTTGTGAATTCTTGATGTTGGATATTAGTCTTAACCAGTATTACTGAACTATCCTGGGCTCTACCTGATGGATATGTAAACGACCATGTGATGTAATAAGTAACTTTAAAATAATCGTTGTCAACGAGGTGAGTTTCGGCAAGGAGCATATATGGAATGTTCATTCTCGGATTTATGATTCGTCAAGCCATTAGCATTTCACAGAGCTGTCCTTAAATAGGAGGACATTATTTCAGCAGTTTTTGAATTAGCGTGGTGAGCATAGACAGAACCATGCTGTTTTGTTCGATTAACTGGCGGAGTATAGAAATTCAAACAGAAATATCATCAATTGTTCTCAGTTGAGGCTGGAGTTGGTTGTTTACTTGTTTCAGCATTTTTAGGGAATCATTAGCGTCAAAAATTTGTTTGTCGACTTATGGTACGGTTGTACTTTTTATCCATATTGATTTGTTCACTACAAAGATTATGTTTAGTGACCTAAGAGTAACTTAGACTTGGTTGCCTATAATTTCCTATGGTAGATTTTTTCGTTTGATTACTCGTCGGGTTTGTTTTATTTTAAGCCAATCTCAGTTATACTTCGCACCCCTTATAATTTGCAGGATCCGTCGCACACAACGCATGTAGTTGTTGGGTTTAACTCTTTAGTGTATTTGTAAGTTAAATGACCTACTCCACGGTTTACACAATACTGGAGCCCGCGAACAATACGCTTGTTGACAATTTCGATATTGTGGTATCGAGGCCTTTTTCTTTGGAGGCTCCACTTTAATAGCCGTATTATATGAAAACTTCAAGTCGCAAATCTGTTTACAATCATTCGTCTGTTCGATATCTTAAAAAAATTATGTAATAGGTTTTTTAGTCTGAAATTGCTTTACCTTGTGAAGATTCCGAACACTAAAACCGATAAATTGCAATTCCTGCATGCTTATTTCAGGCTCAACGGAGTAATGTAAGTGCTTGATGAAACGTATGAAAAACAATATTTTCTTGTCTAAAAGTTCGTGCTAAGTCAATCTGTAAGGTGAATATTGATTTTAACTACCTTATCAGCGAGAGCTTTAGCTTAATAGTCGTTGTTTTTCCACTTTTACGTGTCTTATTAGATTAAAGGAATAAGATTAGATAATGAAAGGTAATCTGAAAAGTAAACTGTACAATCAGCGCGTGCAGTCCTAACGTACAGAGCTGAAGAAGAAGAAGAGAGCTGAAATACGGAATTTTAATGAAGGAACAGTTATAAAAATTAGTAAAACTCAAATGGCACACGAAAGAATTATTCTTAATATCAGACTCAAAGATCACAAAAATATTTCATGGATACGACAACAAATAAAATTACTCCATGTGGTGGGACGAATAGGCTAAAATGTAGTAGGCAGGATATATCGCAAGATAACACCGTAATAAATGGACCAATGGGACGATTGATGGTAGCCGTACAGAAGTAAGACTCACGACTCGGGGATGATATCGCGAAATGGATAGAGCCGCACAAGTAGAAAAGGTCGGAAATGTTTGGGGAATGAAATATCCAACAGTGGGTTGATACATATGCATATAGCTGCTAATTAAATTAAAATGGTTTTTTTATTATTATTATCGTATCAATTACGCGCTTATTTAAAGATATCCTGCATTATAAATTCACGTTCGACAGCCAGTCTTCTGCCCCTTCTTCTAGTGAATGTAGCCCAATCAGTCCTTTGTTAAAGCTATTTACTTTACACGAATTTATAAAGTGTGACATCGTTTGGATCTCGCCACAGCTGCACAGCTCCGTTTCCGACAGTTTCCATTTGTTCATTAAATATTTGCAACGACCCTGGTTGGTTCTGACGCGATTTAAATTGCACCATGTTTTTCTGTTGAGACCAAATCCTGGCACCCTGCTAGCCGGATTTGATATTAATTGTCCGTTTGTTGGAGTCTGCTTAACCCATATTTCCTTCCATTTCGTAGTTGCGTCGACACTGCTCTGTAGCTCGTTAGCCGTCAGCCATGCTGGTTTCCTGCTGCTGAGACGTGTAGGTGGGGGATCTTTGATAAATTTTTCTACGTGAGAGTGCATACTGTTGTATTTAGTCCATTCTCGTTTGAATGTTTCTTCTCTGCGGATGTGCGGTGGAAATATATTTGCCAGCACGGGAAGCCACATAGTAGGAGTAGATTTTAGCGTACCGGTTACTAAGCGTAGTGCTACGTTCAGCTGGCCATCCAAACGGGGCAGCAATATTCTGCAGCTGAAAATACTAGTGCCAGTGTAGCAGTCCTGATGAGTTTTGTCTCTGCTCCCCAAGCTGTACCTGCAAGGCGAGCGATAAGGTTTACTCTTGTCTTCACTTTTTGAGCTATTTTTTCGGAGTTCTCTTTGTATGTGAGAGTTCGATCAAGAACGACGCCTAGATATTTTGGCGTTGGGTTAAAAGGTAAATCTTTACCGTTGAGTTTAACATGTATTTTAGCTTTTGCCATCTATGAGTTGAGGTGAAACACCGAAGTTTCTGTTTTTACCGGGTTTAACCCGAGTCTCCATTTAGCACAGTATTCATCCATGCTGTGTAAATCTTTTGTGAGTACGTCCTCGCCATTTTTTAAGTGCTTGCTTTGAGTTGCAAGTACAATGTCGTCTGCATACTGGAAATTCTCCGCTTGGAGGACCGGTATATCATGTATATATAAGTTAAATAAAATTGGCGCCAACACTGAACCTTGTGGAAGGCCATTATTTATGGTGCGCCACCGGCTATGGTCTGCTCCCGTATACACCGCGAATCTTCTGTCAGCCAACTTATTTCCATGTAGAGTCACGATTTTACGACTAGGAACTGCCTGGGCTATTTTTAGGAGCAAGCCATCGCGCCAGACTGTGTCGTAGGCAGCAGTAAGATCGATAAAGACTGCTGATGTCTTCAAGCATTTTTGGAAACCAGATTCGATGTACGAAGTTAAAGCCATGACCTGATCGCAGCATGATCTTCCTGGACGAAAGCCTGCTTGAAATTGTGGAAGTACTTTATCTATTAAAGGGGCGATTCTTTGATGTATTAGTCGTTCGAGTAGATTGTACATTGTACTTAGTAGCGATATTGGTCTATAGTCTGCTGGATCTGTTCCTTCCTTACCAGGCTTCTTGATGGCGATAAACTTAGATTTTTTGAAGATCGCAGGCAGTTGGCCAGTCTCGAGTATTTGGTTAAACAGTTTTAGTACGAAAGTTCTAGTGTAAAGTGGTGAAATTATATAGCGTGAACGGCTTTTAACTCGCATTTTGATACTATCAGCCGTATGTGTGGTCAATAGTTTTATGGAAGTAATGTTGTGTACGAAAATTTTAGGATCACTTTTTGAGCTTGAAAAACAATAATGTATAATTTTTTTTTATGGATTTCCCTAGACCATGCTGAGTTGACCCACGTTATTGTTTTATTTTTTATTTGCCCCATTATTGACATTAAATTTTCGATTTCTGCACAATAATATTATTATTATTATTATTATTATTATTATTATTATTATTATTATTATTATCGTCATTATTATTAGTCCGGTCGAATTGAGGATCGCTTAGGTAACGTCTCAATTGATTTTCCAGTTGACGGGACCTTCCTGTAATGTATGTATATATATATATGTGATATATAAGTATATATATATATGTAGAGAGACCAAGAAAGAAATCGTAAAAGAGAATGATAGAAAAAACAGAGACAGCCGCATTCAGTTAATTGTGAAGATAGAATGAGGTAAAAATCGGAAAATGACGTAATCGTTAAAAGTTGAACTATTATCCCTTAATGCGCCGAGGGAATAAACTCTTTACTTTTTTCTTACGTGCTAGGAGACGTTGTCTGGTGAATGTTCTTTTATTGTTTAAGACAGTTCGGGTTGTCGCATCTCGTCTCTTCAATCCTTATTTCACCTTGTAATCTACTACGTCCGACAGCGCGGATAGATTTTCCGTTACTTTAACAGATTGGCGCGTTCGGTAAATGGGAACTTTATCTCTCCAACGAGCAATGTTTCCGATCTGCGTTGAATGGAAAGATATTGCCAGCGAGACAGCCGTAGAAAAAGCAGACCGGTTAGTTTCACTAGCGACGTTTTCTTATCTCGTCTAATTTAGAATTTAAACTGGCATCCTACGTCGGCCGGAACCGCGTCGTCAGACGTAACATCTCCTAAATGAAAAGTACCTACTTCGATGTGCCGCCGATATTTTACCTTTTTCCTTATTTTCCTCCTGTCGATATTACGTAAACGAAAAAACGGGAAGATATAATATATATATATATATATACTTATTTTTCATTTCGCTAATTTACAGTTTGAACGCCACAGTGAAAAGGAAATTGAAAAAAAAAGGAAATGTTACCCCACGCGCGCATTGACGAATAAGGAAAAGGAATGAGGGAATGAGGAAGTTAGGAAATGGCGTAAAACGTACCGAGGACAACTGTCAAATTTTCCAATGCGACGGATGTATTCAAGAGAAAATGGGATTGTTATCTCTGTGCGCTTTACAACTACTTATACTAATAATACACTCGATCGTTATTCATTTATTTATTATTTTTATTATTGCGACTGACAAAGAAAAAACAACGAACGTCTCTCTCACTCTCTCTCTGCGTGTGTGTGTGTGTGAATGAGAAAGATAACGAACGAAAATTATTATTTTTTTCATTATTGTTGCCGAGGAAAGAAAAAAGATTATTAAAGTTATTTAAGGATGTGAACTGGTGTCACAACGTGTTGTAACATCAATCGTAATCAGCAATATTACGATTAGATGTCACGTTTTGAACTATATGGGGATATTAATGAAAAAAGTAAGCAACAAAAAAAAATTATCTTTATTTGAAAAATCATATTTTTTTCATATTCTTTTGAATTTGTAATAAATAATGTTCCGACTATCTTCCAATACTACGCACTCTCTGCAACGTTTTCAACTACGATCAGCACCCCATAGTGAATAAAGTGTTGAAACTTTTATTGGCGAGGTTGAGTCAGTGACATTCTGGTGAATCCTAGCTCATGCTGGAGTGCATGGGAACGAACTAGCTGATAAAGCGGCCATGGAAGCTGCTACGTTCAATGTTCCAGTTCCATCACCTGACAAGAAATATATCATGAATGGGTTTCTTGCATTATGGCGGAAGAAATGGCAGCTGACGTTACAAATGAACAAACTGCGGCCAATCAAACATTCCATAGATTCTTGGATAACTTCGCTTCCAAGTCGAAGAAATGATGTGGTTGTCACCAGATTTCATATCTCACTACTAATAAAACTTTGGCTACAGTGTGTTCCGGCTATAACTCTACCCTCTCAATTTCCCATATTCTAGTTAATTATCTCTCATACTCCTCGCTTCGAGCGTCTCTTAATCTTCCTCCTTCGCCTCATCTCCTCTTCAAAGATGACCGTGTTTCATTATCTAATTACCTTCCTCCACCGATCCGGTCTCTATTCCTCAATCTAATCCTCTTTTCCTATCGTTCCTCTAGCCTTGGCTGCTGTACACGGCACGTTTATTTAATTTAATAATCACAATATACACATGATTTGTAAAAAAATATATATATATATATACATGTACACGTAAATATTGAATGTGGCGATTGCACGCGCATATCGTGTTATAGTAAAGGCTGTAGTATTGCCTTCTTCTTAATAATTAAGAGTATATGATCTGTATTTAATCTTCAGCAGTCGTCCGGTTATATATAGGAAGATAAGGAAGACAGTGCGAGAAAAACTATTATTGAATGTAACCCATAGCCTAATAAATGGACAATAGGGAAAACTGGGCTGCATGATGTGGAGCAAATGACGAAAATAAATCCTGGAAAATTGATAACGAACGGACAAAATGGGTGCTGTAATGGTGGCCAATTGACATGAAGAGAATCAGGGGTAGACGTTGATAGTGTGATGGCTTGAAACGAGCAGCAGGAAAAAATTAAATAAGAATATTTTAGGATAGTAATAAGTGGAAACAATTAAGGAAAACATATGTCCAAAAATGGACTGATATAGATTATGTATATATATATATGAGAATTGCGATTTCCTTTCAAAGGAAAATGTGAATAGTGCTGCAATATTTTAACGCTATAAAAATCTAAGAAGACGTATAAAGAGAACAATTTGTTCCTATGAATAATTTTCTCGCGCTTTACCGCTTAATATAAGCGAATAGGTACAGTCAACTCTACCGTCTGCAGATTAATATCGAGTAGTAAATATATGTATATGTGTACACATATGAGTATGACTAAAAGCTGACAAAAAATAAAATTATCTTCCGAAATAAACGAAAAAACGTCAGCTTCCGACGTTTATAAGAATATATTGAGCTGCGTCGACACCGAAACTTCAACTAAGTCTGCACTTAACGCGTTTATATTTCAAACCTCTCAGGTATCAGCTTGTACACGTAATACATACACATATATATATATATATATATATATATATGTGTGTTATCGCCGTTTTTTAGTTTTTTTTTTTTAAATTACTGCTGGTGAGATTTAGTCCTGATATTTACAACGAGCTATATGGATTCGACTATTAGTTTATGTAGCTGTAGAAAGAAGCAGCGAAAGGGAACTAACTCCAGTCGAGCGAATAGATATCATAATTCAAATTTGCTTCAGTTTAACCTCGACTCAACTAAGCGATGCTCTTCATTTATAACGACGGTAGCTGCAACAATAATGTCAGTCCTCACACGCCGTCATTTACATCTCGCGCGACGTCTATTCGCTTAATCTTTTTCAGACGGGCGCCTGTGTGTGTCCGCGTATTTTTCATCCCTTCAGCTTCAACCCTCTTTCTCTTCCAGCGACTATTTCTCTTTCTATAAATCACTCTTCCTCCCGACCACCGGCTTATTCTAGTCGGATAATACCGCGGGAACTCGCTTTTCCGTTCTCGTAGTAGTAGTAGTAGTATAGTAGTAGTTTAGTAGTAGTTTAGTAGTAGTTTAGTAGTAGTAGTAGTCGGTTACTGTATTTAGCTGGCCCGATACTTTATTTTCCACGATTGAAAACCTATCCCCCCATCCTATGCGCAGATTCTTGTTCTCTTTCCTCCGATCGTCAGCACCGATTTGCTTTTCATCTTTGTCGCTGACAGTTGCCTCGGAAATTAACGGATTTTAAATGAACTTTGATTGATGAATTTTAAAAGCCTTTCCGTGCGCCACGTAACGCCCGGTCCGGTACTTTTAGTATCTTCTTGCGGATATTCTCCGAAACGAAGCCCCGGGAATAATACGTCGAGCGAACTGCCGAAATTTATAATAAATGTTTATTCGGTATAATTCGAACAAATACCGAGAATGTGGAGACTCGGTTTCCTGTCGGAAGAGAAATGATTGTCTTCGAGAGATATCATCGCGAAATATGTCGACGATAATTGTGAAAAAATGATAAAACTTCTTCGGCGTTGCTCAAGAACAAATGGTTTCTATAACGCACACGTCCAATTATAGAACTTAGCATCCGCGATATATTTTCTGAATGGTGGTGTTAGGGGTTAGGTAATAATCATTGAAACTACGAAATATTTACCTGGGCACGGAAATTGTTCTTCACGAAATAGAAAAAGGGGAAAACATTTAACCTTAATGTCGCTAATACGCCGACAAATTAAATTACGCGTTATGTACGCTTTAAAAGTGCGTTACTATGCGACTTTACGTATTATACGCGATATCGTATAGATCTTAATTTGAACTAAAATTTTTATTAAACGGAATCCTGCATTTTTAATCTTACGTTGCATAGTAATATGCAATAAATTCTACGACATGTTACGTACGCTCTTTGAAAATGTTGCTAATATACAACTTTATATGCATTACTACTAGAATTTTTTCTTATTAAATTAACTCAATCCCTCGTATTTTCAACTATAGGCGTGATTATTATGTGATATATATATATATATATATATATATATATATATATATATATATATATATATATATATATATACTCAGTTAAAGTTACAACTTTTTTTATTTATGCTTGTTTAATACATAACGTTGCGTACATACGTAATTTTAGTTTTAATTATCTCCGGACGGTATTTAATTAAAATAACTTTTTTCCAAAAAATAATTAATCCATTCGCTGTAGCGTTATTAATATTATTATTATTATTTAAAGTTAAATATAATATAATGAGTAGTTTTTGGTAGTCAAGTTTATACAATATTAATCCATGAAGGCACCAAGTTACATCGGAACATGTGTCCATGTCTCTGCCGTTCTCCACGCTTGCATTTATCATTTTCAGCCAGGTCCCATTTGAATAAATTCACCGAGGTTCTGGCGCAACCAGAGTGAAGTCAAGGTTTTCCATCTTTGCCAACTTAAGGGACGCACCGGGTTCAGTTATTCTTTTAATCTACTTCCGTTCTCCGCTTTTTCTGTCCATCTCTGTGCGCGAACTTTTAGCGGTGGGCCGTCTCATCGTCTTGAGCACTGTATAGAAAGCTTCTTCTGGATTTAAGACGTGATGTAAAACCGCCTTCTGACCAAAAACTTTGGGTGTCTATAATCTGTCTCTAGTCTAGTTCTTTCAGCATCAATAGCGACGGATCAGCGAATACGGGGGGGGGGGAGCTACACCACAGGCAAGATACAATTCGTCCACTTTAGTACGTTTTAGACATCCAGCGACTATTCGACACGTTTCATTGAGTGAGGTATCAACCTTTTTAGTATGTGCCGATTTTCAGGGCATCCGTACTCAGCAGCTGAGAAACATAGCGCTATGGCTGAGATGCGTAAAACCATTGGCCAATACAAGAACCTCCACCCCTGGACAGAGGTCTTTATATCGAGCGAATTTAATAGTTTATTATGGAAAATTTATTGAACTTCGCGAAAAACTTTACGCTGAAAAATCCTGCCACCACCGAGACCGGACCGGAAAGAAAGTCAAAAATAGGCCGTAGTGTTATAAATTACTTAAATCGCATGGAAACGACGTAACTTCAGAATATCGCAAGTACGTTCGGATTTCTTATTTAATTTTGTTCCAAATCGACGGTAATTAATTATTTTACAAGTAATTTAATAATTAATAATAATTATTATTCGTTTATATTATTATCGCCCGAAAATTTACCGGGTTATACGTTCACAAACTATAAAGGTGTACCACGACAAGCAAGCGTAATTGGACTATATTTATTTTAATTATTACATTAAACGATTTTCCTAAACATACTTTCTGTCGAAATTGCTTTATATGCCGATAACTTAGCATTATACTATTCTTCACGTAGAATTAGCACGATTCGTAAATTCTATTTCCGGAATACTACGAAAGAGATTGCGACTAAACGCGTATAAATCCGATTATTTTCATCAGAAGACGTCCACTACCTCTGCCTGAAGTAAATATTAATTCTCGAACAAATCGCGTGGTCAAAAGAAGTTCGTTATTTAGGCGTAGTTCTCTCAATGAACGCATAAAATCATACAATTGGTTAATAAAATCACTATATACAAACAAATACGTGCTCCTGTTTGGAGATACACGGGTGTCGAATATGGAACTGCAGTGTTAGAACAAATATAACACTAATTCAGCGATTCCAGAGTAAAACTCTACGAACCAGTGCAAATGCGCCGTAGTTTGTATCAAATAAAACTTTACATCATGATGACCTGCATAATGTGATAAAACAGGAAGCCAATAAAACATGCAACGAAGTTACATGATCACCTTAAGTGGAAAGCGGTGCTGGATAATTCATCAGAGCTGCGAAGATTGCAGAGGCTCAAACCATTGGACTTGATGGAATAAATCCGTACATTCTAGGCTACCTTCGATGGAAGGAGTGCCGTTCAAGTATACCGTACCCACTGTTGATAGCACTAGATATAGGGGGGGGGATATTAAATATGCGATAGACAAAGAGCCCACAAATGCAACTTTTACAATATTTAACGGAAAATTTGCCGGATTAAATAAAAAAAATTACCGTACACAATTGTTGTTCGTCCGAGATGAACTTATTGCTTGCCCTGCATGCTATCTCTAATAGTACATATAAAAAGCTTCAGATAGTCTAAAATTATAGTTGTAGAATTATATTAAATACCACCCGTTATACAAAAATTTCATATTTACACGAGCGAACAAAGCTACTTATTGATCAATTTATTATTAATAAAGTGCTCAATGACAGCGAGGATTCGTGCAGATCTTGCTGACCTGAACCTCGAAATGACCAGATTGCTCCACTTGCCACCGGAAAAGATCCGCTCGATCACCGTGGACTAACGGAAATGAAATGAAAGATGAGTACCGATGCGGTAAATAAACTGAGAACGATTAAAAGCAACATATATCCTCTAAGGACAACGACACAATAAAGTCGCACATATATGAAAAAGTACCGGCTCATGCGTATATCTTCGGAGATGACGAAGATATACAGAGTGCTAACTGTGTGATGAACCCGTGTGACTGTACATCACCTGTTACTTGAATGCAAGAAATACGATAATTGCAGAACGCTGAATGATATACCAAAAGAAGATTTGAATCCACCGGGACGATATAAATACGTAAACTGTACGCGTATCTGATTTGTACAAATTTAATGCGTTGCATTTAATTAATGTAAATTAAATGGTCATAGCGATAAGAACTGCTGTTGAAATAAATAAAATTTCTAAAAATGTCTCCTGTTAAATATCAGTTATCGGTTACGGCACACGGCCGTATATACTAAGTATATAAGACACCGTGGAATTAAGCAGAGATTTTTATAAAAATTATATTTCTAGTATACTATTATTTTATCGCGAGATTTATTAATAAGTACCGATTGTAAATTGCATCTGATTTATTAATTTAAGTATTTTTTATTCTTTTCTCATTTTAGCGGGTTTTTATTTTCTCCCGTATTTGTTTTGTGATACGATTTTTACTAAATATTAAACATTTAATTTATTATTAAATATTTCTAAGGTTAGAAGCGGTAATTGACCGATAATTTTGTAAAAGTGTTATACTAAATATTAAACATTTAATTTATTATTAAATATTTATACTAAATATTAAACATTTAATTTATTATTAAATATTTCTAAGGTTAGAAGCGGTAATTGACCGATAATTTTGTAAAAGTGTGTTATACTAAATATTAAATATTTAATTTATTATTAAATATTTCTAAGGTTAGAAGCGGTAATTGACCGATAATTTTGTAAAAGTGTTATACTAAATATTAAACATTTAATTTATTATTAAATATTTCTAAGGTTAGAAGCGGTAATTGACCGATAATTTTGTAAAAGTGTGTTATACTAAATATTAAATATTTAATTTATTATTAAATATTTCTAAGGTTAGAAGCGCTAATTGACCGATAATTTTGTAATGAGACAAAAGCTTTTTTTTCTTGTACGTCACACGGTACGATGTCCATTATTTTAACGACGTAATTGTGTTAATTTCCGAGTTAATGTTTCGGTATCGGTCGTTATTTAATCTACTGTCGCGTTCTTTAAAATCGAACAAAATTACTGTAACGTATTAATTGTTGAGCGGATTCTCGTTATAGAATTTGAACAGTGTGCGATGTAGCGATTTTAAAATAAGAAAAAGTAGTTAAAATCGCTCGATAAAAAAACGCAAATGTTTTTCACTTCGCTATTCTTTTGTAATATTGTACATCTAAGTTGAATATATTTTCCTTATATTATTTTATTTATTTCGTTTTTCTTTTATATTTTTATAAATATATTTTAACGTTCACTCGATAATGGTTTAATAGACGAAAAGCTTTTCTCTTGCGCTAGATTAGTTCTATTTCAGTTCGGCGGATAGATTAAGCGCGTTATCGATGTTTTGAAACTCGGCAGTACGGATACATAATCTTTACTAATAATTCTTTATATATATATATATATATAAATATATTGTTATTCAAATTTTCAACTAACCGCTTCAACGGTGTCCCCCTGTATCTGAATATTTATCGGAGTTATCTTTACCGTCTGTGCGCTAGTGACTTTACCAACGATGCAAGAAAAGTGTCTGTCCGATATGTGTCAGCTGTCTAGCTAATGTTTGCACAATGATCGGCGTAAGGAAAATTCGAAATATTCAACCGTATATAGATTTCGATCGTCGTAATGTAAAAAATCTTCGGTATCTTTCGCTTTTCTCTAGTTACCTATAACGAAGACAGTTGTAAAAGGAAATTCAACAATCACCCGTCTTATTTTTTAAGTAGTCTGTATATTTTTCTGCGTCCAGTATTTGACAGATATCGTTGGAGTAAAATCTTCTGTTTACTAGAACGTCTTCTCGTTACAGCCAACATGTTCGAACCATAACCGTTAGTTTTTTTGTTTTTTTTTTTTTCAATGGCCTGGCTGTTCAGTTGGCCGCAGAAAGAACGAAAAATAAAAAACATAAATAAATATGTATAAACGGATTAAAACTAAAAGAAGGGAAAGAACTATAAAATATTAATATAACAAGAGAGGAAAATCAAAAGAAAATATATAAAAAATAAATAAAAGGAAAATTACTGCGAAAATGAAAGCCAACCGTTAAATTAGGATATGATTCTAACGAATTTAAATAATACTATTAAAACACAAACATCCAAACATAACAAAGATAAGATATACAGAAAGGAGGAAAAACACCGAGAAAGAATAGCTTAATCCATAATGTTCGAACCATCCGCGGCTAAAAAAAAAATAAATGATTAATTAAGAACTTCTCTAAAATTAACGCTACTACGATCGGTAAAATGAACATAAGGAGGATTTACAAGATTGAAGTGTTCAAAGCTGCTCTAGAATGACCAGAACGTAGCCTACATACGACAGTGACAAATCTGCGGAGAGTCGTGATAACAGAGATGATTGAACCAGTGTGAATGAGGAAATTCAGTTTGACTATAGGTTTTAGAATTATGTATACTTTCAAGCCGGTCGGTTTTTAAAAAGTCCTAATCCCGTCATATAGAGGTCGCTTGAAGGAATAAATGACGACGATCTTTAGTTCTCGTTATAAATTACAGAGACGTTGCTGCTTACTTGTTAACTTCCTTTCCTTCAATTATTATTTTTAATAAAATTATTAACGCGCACATATATATGATAAAATTTTTAATTTTCCATTTATCAGTGTGACACTTTTTTCTTTAGAATTTTGTCGATTGCTATCATTTCCGTCCAAGACGTTCTTGTCATTATTCACATATCTCTACGGAGTCGAGCTTCTCTCGAGCTGGTTTAAACTCTTTTCGGATATGCTAATTTATACACGGAGAGTGAATTTTTAAGGTAGTCTTTTATCGAAAACGACGCGGTAAAATCAAAGTATCAATAACATACGGTATGCAGACGGCAATTTTATTACGGCGAACAGTCAGGACGCTTTATAGAAAATGGTAGATAAACTTATTACCCGCGGCGGCGAAATTTTCGTGATCGACAAATGTAAAACAAAAATTAAAATTTGGAAGAAACGCGAGAAAATACTGAATATGGTTAACTGATACAGCGCTGGAACATACGATCAAATACTTAGGCACCAACCTTGAGCATAACGTTAAATCGAGAAATGTAGTACGATCGAGAATAGAGCGCGCGCAAGAAAAATGACACACAAAAATGAAGATCGCGCTTACTAGCAAACAACTCAATTTAGACCTATGATTAATGTATTTTCAGTTTTATGGCTGCGAATGCACGCTGTATGGTAAACTTGAAAATCGCATACTTTCGAGATATACCTATACAGACGGATATTTCCTCGCATACAAAACGTCAGTAATAAAGAAGTTCTCGATAAAGTGAATAAAAAGTATGCGGAATGATTAAAATCTATATTAAAAAAAAAAATGAACCTGCGATAGTTAGAACACATTCTGAGATGACCGAAGCATGGAATTATTGCGGAATATTGTAGAAGGCAAAAATAACGCATGGAATCAATGAGTCGCCCATAAAATTCATGGTAGGCTTACGACGTCTGTTTAGCTGTTCATCTATTCAATTGCTGCAGACTGCTGCGTCGAAAGATATCGTAGCCGATAGAAGAACATTTCTTGTTTATTAATGTTTTTTTTTTCAAAATTATATTTGCCGGTTCAGTCGGGCGACCAATTTTTGTTTTTAAATATTACTCATAGGGTTTCTCTAAGTCTCGAGCATCTTGAGATTGTTCGGTACACTTCTTTTGGAGCTGTTTCGTAGTTACTCCTTCTTGTCTGAATCGGCTGTAATAATATCTTTTATTACTTTTATTAACTCGGTTGGTTAAAATTTCGTCTAATACTTTCCCGATTACCCGATAAAGCTATTCGTTCTTTTTACCGTTATTATTCTTATCTATAAATACTTACTCTAATGAATGAACTTTTAAAATCATCCGCAATGCGTTCAATTTAATATATATATATATATATATATATATAATATATACGTACAAATAGACATATTGATGAGTGTACGTGTAGATGTTACCTAAACTACGGTGTATATATATATATATATATATATATATATAGTTTTTCTTTTAGAATTTTTTCTTTTGATCTAAACTCTATCTCTCACTTATACGTTTTTAAAATGTGATTCTCAAAAGGAATTTTTAAACCTTTTTATTATTTCTAAACCTTTGCGTATTTTTTTTGTTTTTTTTTTTTTTGTTTTGTACCTCTTTGGCAACAAATCCAATGATGGTGTTACACAAAGGAAACGATCGGATAATGTTATTGAAAGGAAATCTTTATTCGTCTGAAAAAAAACGCCAATTCATCTTTTTCCATTTTCTCCACTGTTAGCTACTACTGCTACAATGCTTCTACGGCAATTTATATTATTACTATTACTACCGGTATTGATAATGACAACTGTCGTCGTCGTTATCATCGTGATTATTGTTATCGTTAGTCCAAATATTGTTATCGTCTTTTTTCTTTCATAACGAATTATTTGATCCGTCGATATGAAACTCTTTCTTCTACTCTCTCGACTCGTTAAATTGTTTTTATTTATCTCCGTTTTCGAATGTCTGTCCTAGCAGATAACAACTTCGACTAAATAAAATGACTATTATTAATAAACTTTATTTCATTTTAAAAGGTAATATGGTTTTTTGATACGGCAGATGGACAGAAGACGATTAATTATCGACCTTTCTTGAAATCTCTACAATCTTCCGGGATTTATTTTCGTAATGACGGTCGATATTTAATCCTCATCGTACATCGTCACGAATGATTGAAATTTACAAAGTTTAGAAAATGTCTTTCTCAACTGCTACCGAATCGAATATTTTTAAATGACGAATAATAGAGATTCTTTAAATATTATTTAGTGTACGCCTCGGTGTGTAACATCTACAGCTTTATAAACCGGACTGTCGATAATTCGATTATATAAAGTTTTTCATCGTCACGTAACTGTCGATGATCATTGAGAAGGTTGCGGCGACATCCCTACTCCGTATGACAATTAGCGCATTGAATACTAGGGACTATTACGTACGCGAGAATAATGGACCAGTCCACGATGTTCGTTGAATACGACGAAGACACGCCCAAATGGAATTGCTACATAAATCATCGAACTATTTGGCGTCGAATAACTGCCATTACTAGATTTAACGGTAAAAACATCGCTGCTACTTATTGTCCACTTCAAGATAGATCGTGAGGACGTTAATTTAACGAGTAATCTTCAACAGAACAACGCTCAAGTCATTATAATAGTGATAGAAGATATAATGATTGCAGAATAGAAAAAGGAACGGTGAATAGATTAAGAACAAAGAAAGCTTCGATACAATAACCAATAGCAGCTCTGTAGATTGAAGCTTCAGGTGTTTTGCATTACTTCGTTCAACGGCGTTTACTATGAAATTACAAAAAAAAATAAAAAAAAAATGAAGTAATAAGAAGAAAATTTTCACACTACAACTCTCATTCTTCTCCCATAATACTGAAAATTCGTACTTCAGGATGTTGGTATCTTCATTAAAAGTTTGTATGAATTCCCGGTCACTCTGGAATCAGCGGAAATTTTCTCGCTGACTACCATGCCTACTCTCCTTCCCTTCTTGGACCGCGTATTGATCTTCTCTCCATTTGATTATGCCGTTTTCCGTTCATGCCATTCCACTTCTTAATCTATTAAAGAATTTAAATATTTCTAACTTACACGATCCGGTTTCTTAATGAATAATCTCCAGAACCCCGAAACACGTTTAATCGCAAGTAAACGAGTAAATAGTATTTCCGGATTGATCGAATTCGGTCATTCGATAATTCCCTACACCGAATTCGTACGGGCCGTGGCAAAAGAATTATTCTAATATAACAGGTTGGTTAACTAAATGACGACGAACCAATGGCGTTAGTAGTTTTGTACGTAAAATTCTGAATATAAATTCTTCTTAAAAGGCGTTTTGCTAACTTTTTGTATAAAATCAGAAACTTCTTACGGACCGACCGCCGAATGACGGCGACCTCATCTGCTTCGCATTATAATATTTTCTGGTAATGTCGTCTTTCAAAGTTCATTAATTATACCAGACGATGGGTGGGGTGACCGCAAAGTTTTTTGGAGTTTTTCATAACTAACTATGCAGTTTGGTTAACTAAAACTTCATATATATAAAGACCTAGCTAACTAACTAAAAGCTTCTTTAGCGACTTTCATTTTTTTAATTAGGAACTTTCTTTTCATAGTTTTTCTTTCGTTTGGTCGCTATTAATTCCCGAGTGTCTTGTTCCCCTTTTAAATAGTAACATACCCCAACTGCGGCGTGCGATATAAATAAAATTATATATATATATATAAATATATATACATATGGATAGATATAGTTCTGGATATATAGATATGGATATAAATATAACAACTTATTTTTTAATAATATTTGTATATTTTTCTTTCCCTATATTTATGATTAGTAGAGCGTAGTTTTTTATGATGATGATAGTTATTGTTATTTATTATAATTACAATGTTTTTTTTTTGTTTTTTTTTTGTTCTTTTTTTGTTTTTTGTTTTTTTTATTTTTGCCAAGACTTGTCCATTTGGCCATTGTTTGCTTTTTATTATGATTATTATTGCTATTTATTAATAATCATGATATTTTTATTTAATATTATTTATTATTTTTGGTGGAAAGAATAATTATATTTCGTTATTATTATCAAAGACCAAATTTTGTTTTTTATCATTATCAGTATATTTGTTATTATCATTGTTGTTCTTTTTTGCGTTATTATTATTTTAATTTTTTTTAACACTTTTTTTTCCCGTTTCTGATTAACCGGTATAAACGTAATGACATTATAAGGTTGAATTTTTTTTATCTTTTTTGTTTTCACGTGGTCACTTCTCCAATCGGTATTTTCCCCCACCCTCATCGACTTTAATTCGGTTTATAGTAAAATATTAAAGTCGATTTTCTTCTTCCACTTTTTCTTCGGAATAATTTTTTTTTGCGTTCGTGACTTTTTTCTTTTTTTTTAAATTACGAGTATTAACCTTCGTCCGTAATTTTATATCCTCAAATTTATCATCTTCCGGCATCCTGCTGCTCCTCTTTTTCGGACTTTCTCCCTTTGTCACGGTTTCAATTTTAAACATTACCTTTACAATTTTTACTTCATATCTTATTGTCTTCCTTAGTATTATACTAACGGCTATTTTTATTGAAGGAGCGGGTGTCTATTTGATAGAAATGTATTACAGTGGTGATTAAAGTACGGTTGAAAACGGAACCTTATATAACAACAAATAAAGTTATAAGAAAATATAAGACGTATTGGATTGCAAACATTTTGTATCGGGAACATCTTACCGCAATATAGATAGTAAAAACAAAACGTTAAACACCGCAGGAAATAAGCAAATAAAAAAAGTTAGTCGATAGTTTTTAGAACAAAATCTGTAATCTAAGACAGGTGTCAGTTCGTGCGTGCTGTCAATTCTGTCATAGCGTGGTGCATTGAGAGCACATGTTAGGCGTGTATTTCGAACGACTTTTAATTGATTAAAATTAGCTTTTGATATGCAGCTCCAAGCAAGGCAAACGCGGCAAAGTACCGAACGGATTAATGTTCTAATAGAGGATTTAATTTTGTGTGAAAAACTTGCTATTAAGTAGAAGGTACACGGAACAGAAGGCTTTATTTGTCTTGATTGCGACATTACTTACGTGCTTAGCGAAAATCAGTCTATCATCGAGGATCACACCCAGATGACGAACCTTATCGTACCACTCTAATGTATTTCCCTATACTGTCAGATTATGAGGTAGAGCTGGTCTGCTACCGATGACGAATATAAAACTATTCACATGTATACATATGTATATGTGTGTATATATTTAAAGAATTTTATACTTATATGTTATTTCATTTACATCTCTTAACCGATACTTATATAGATTTATTGAGAATTCTTTATTTGTTCGTGGTCGCCTCCTAGTTTATTGAAATTTTATTGAATTATTCTCTGAATGTTTACGTTTATTAATTAAATTTATTAATTAAATCTATAATTTATTTTTATTATTTATGAAATTATTTGAAAATATGTGAAAACAAGCACACTTTGAATACGTTTTAATAAGCAACACGCATACATTAACATACAATGACTTGTTAACAAATTCTATAACGCAGGATAATGATGATAACGTTGGTTCGGAAGATAAATTGCACGTTTAAACAATATCTAATTTTCGATCCGGCTAATTTCCGTACAATTCCCACAATTATTATTATTATTATTATTATTATTATTATTATTATTATTATTTGGCTATGTGGATTACTAATAATTAAGTTTGGATAAATATTTCGATTGTTATAAGTTAATATTATAATAGTAATCCAGACATCGCATAGTGTTGCGCATAATAGGCGGTTTTATTCCCTTTATTTTAGTTTCATATAAACAATAAAATGAATTGTGTAATACCATCACTATTATTAGTAGTAGTACTTTAATTAATTTCTCAATATTTATTTAACCTTTTTTTTATTTTATTTTATTTATTTATTCGTATTCGATTTGTAATTAATTTTTATTTTATATTTCTTCTATTTGAAATGTATTGGTGTATTGTATTAAAATTAAAATAAATTTGATTTGAGTTGATTATTGTCATTAGATAGCCTTTGTTTCTTTCGTCTTTAGGAACTGTAAGCATAAATGAATTTAAATTTTGACGATTAAAGAGTATTATAAATAAAATTCGAATTTTATATTACATCTAATTCTTATGAAATATTTTTTTTTTTTTTTTTTTTTAAACTACCGTGGCCACTGCTAAAATTATACGCGATAATAATTGTCGGTTACTGAAATGTTTGTTTTTAAGTATTTCGTTCAAATTTGGGCAATAATTTGTACGCTAATCCGTTATACTGATTCCACTTTTTTTGATGTTGTAAAATATAATGTTGATTTAATACAACTTTTTATTATTATATCTTGTTCCGTTTTTAATATTATTTTCCATTTAAAACAAATCGATACGTTTCCTTATTTCTCGGGTATAATTCCTGACTATTGGTGATCAGTAACTCGTTTTGTATGGCTTTGTAATTCTTCGATAGCATCTTTATTAATGTTATAAACGTATTAATTGTTAACATATCGTTATAAATACTGCTACTATATATGTTATACTTGGTATTATTATAGATTTATAAATTCCTAATTATTCCAATTATTATTATTATTACTATTATTATTATTATTATTATTGTATATGCCCATGAATTTTTTTTTTAATATTTTTTACATTAGTGAAATGATTTTAAAATTTTAGATTGTTATCAATTATTAAATACTTTACATTTGTTTAAATTAATTACTGCTATTGATTTAATTTTTTTTTAGAAATCTTCTATTAAATAATAAGTAATTTAGTTCGGACATGTTAATATTTAAATTATATTCACTAAAAAATTGTTCAATTGTTTCTTTCCATATTTATTTCGCTTTTATCCGCCATGATCGTTCAACAAACACGATCATTTTTACATTCTCCGGTAGCTAATTTTGTAAATTCTTGAAAATACGGTATTGCATAAATACGAATATAGATCCATTCACAATACTACTACTGTCTCTGACGGGTGTTTTTTGAAATTTATTAATGTGGTATCATTTATAAAAAATAGCGATTTAATTCCTTTAGTAAATAACGATCCACGCCTAAATCCGCTAATTACGTTGATTTATTTTCTAATCCGCCATATTGTGATCTTTGTTGATTATATCTTTGTCGTTAATTCATTTTTTTTCATAAAACTTTTCAAATATTTTACCTATGTTTGATAACATACATATATATGAACAACAATAATGTATTTGCACATTAAAATATTTTCTATTTACAAAAAAAGTAAAGTTACCATTCAATAGAATTTTCTGTACCGAATGTATCAACTATTCTTTCCAGAAAAAATTAATACAAAATATAATCTAATAAAATATTATTTACATTGACGCCTTATTATACGATTGCAGGAAAAATTTTAATACAAAAAACCTGCTCATTTAAAATAACAGAGTGCGTACACTCTTACCGTATCAACAATATACTTAAAAATATCTTAGCTTATTTATTAATACTAAAACTAGGATTTGTAGCTGGCTTACTGTAGAAGGATGTGTTTTATACGCCTATGCTTATATCTTTTATAACTGTGTCGTAAAGCTTGGTTAATCCCCTATAGAATTTACCATTGGAATGTCGGAATATCTACAGTCGTCAAAAAAATTTCGTTTTAATCATTTCCTGTACGTAAGGGAATTTTAACGCATCATGGAGAGTTTCGATTGAAGTAGATCGCGAGGTTTATTCAAAATTATTCGAAGGCAATCGTTTTGGACTACTAGTGCTAAAGACCACACGGGGCAGGCGTAGATATATAGCTTTGGTAAAATTACCTTTTTGTATAATAAAAATTTGTTTTGCGTTGAAAGCGCAGATCTTTTATTAAATATAGGAAATAGACAACCCGTTTTCCGTATTGTTCTACTTATGTTTTGTAAATGTGAGTCTTCTGTCCATGATGACGCCTAAATGCTTCACATGTTCCTTCCAGTCAAGTTCAACGTTTTTTATTTTAACCAAACGATTTAACGAAGGCCTACGTCTGGTAAAAATTATTGACTCTGTTTTCTCATCGTTAACTTTTATTTTCCATTTATGGTAAAATTTAGACATGACATCAGTTGCTTTAGTTAATCTATTACTTATAGTGTTGTCTATTCTATAAGAAGATACCATTAGAGAGGTATCATCAGCATAGAGATTTATATCTACTCCTGGTATTGTCGGTAAATCATTAATATATATAATAAAAAGGAATGGGCCTAAGATACTGCCTTGAGCCAGCTTTAACGTACCTTATTTCAGAGTTATGGTTTTTCAGTTTCACATCGAATTTTCTATTCATCGGATAAGATTTAATAGTAAAAACAAGATATGGAGGGAAATTATATTTAATTAATTTATATATGATTCCATCATGCCATGTTGTGTCAAACGCTTTTTCTATGTCCATCGAGACAACACCCGAATGTTTATTCTGGTTAAAGTTATCAGTAACTTTGTCACAAACACTGGCCAGTTGGATTGTCGTACTTAGTTTTGGTCTAAAACCGTATTATCATTAATATGATTATTTCTAAAATGATTATTTATATTATTTCTATAATCGTGATCGTTATTACTAGTGCGATTATTATTAACGTTATTTACGGTATTCTTATTTAGTATTCGATACGTTTTCGGTTATAAACCGGACAACTTTTCTAGTTTGTACTCATTTGCACAGTTAGCACATTTTACCTGATTATTTTCGCCGCACTCTTTAATAGAATGCTGGCCGCCACATTTTAAACATTTTATTTTTTTGAAACAATTATAAGATACGTGCCCATAAGCCTGGCACCGAAAACATTGTATAATTTTATTACTGAGTTTAAATTTTTCCCAGGATACTATACAATAACAAAGTTGTTTGATATTTACAATCTTGTGTTTGCTGGGAATATAACATTAAAAATAGGCAGTTTAATTATCTGATTTTCAGAATTTTTTTTTGTAAATTGTTTAATATCATCGATCTTAATTTTAGATTCGATTTCTTTTCTAATTTCATTTAATGTAGGTATTCCTTTTAAAACCATTTTTATTGGTTTTTCTATGTTTAGGGGTATGCGTGTAATGCTCTATTCCCATTTTAGCCAAGTTATTCATTACGTTGTCATAATATTCAATACTGCAAGTATATAAGACGTACCAATTACCGTTAGTTTTAATTTTTACGTTAATTTTTAGATTTTTACGAATTTTATCAACAAATGTATTGTGGCTTTCATTCAATGTGCCCCGAAGTATTAAATACTACCTTAGAACTACAATTACCGGCGGATGTCCTGCTGTGCATAACCGCGTTAATTTCTTCTGTTAACTGTGTTTATGATATTCAATTCCATCGTTATTTATATTGTGTGCTTGGTGAAACGGTGCATTATTGGTTTCGATAATCATATCATTTTCTCTTTTTTTTTCTTTTTTAGAGAACTACCTCCTTTCTTTTTTCCTGGTTGCCATCCATTCTTATCAGAATCATCGTCAGAATCCCCAACAGACTCGAAAGCCGACGTTAGGCTTCGACGAATAGCCATTTTATTAAATTTCGTTGGAGTGCTAGAGGGGTTCTCTACCGTTTCCATCTCCTCCTGTAGTTGTGAAGCAGCTTGTTCTTCGCACTGCTTTGTCCCTCCACGATCGCGGGGTGGGGTATGATACATATTATAAAACTATTAAAATACGAACGCATAAAACACGATATTCGACGAAAACGAGTATATGTATGAGTTAGATATATGATTTTATTCAACCGATGTCTTACTTCTTAGCCATTATTATATTTTTTATTCATTGTTTATGTTTTATTTAATTTATTTAAATTTCTGACACATCTACCCTTTGCACCAGGTAATGAATTTTATATATATATATACATACGCGCAATATATTACTGATCAGCAGGTGTATACGTATACGGCGTATTGGGAAAACCTATATTTCTAAACTACAGATAGGAAAACTGTTTAATATAAACGACCGCTGGTATGCGCTGCTGATTTACCGCGACCATTGCGGCGGACGATGAGCGTAAGGGCGTGGGTTGCGACGACGATATGAAATCGAATGAAATAATGCCGCGTAAGGTATCGAGTTTTACCGTTAATAGTAGTAGTGTAGGGAAGTTAACTACCTCTGAAATAAAGGGATAAAAATCTGGACCTTTGAAATGACTAGCAGCTCGGTTATTCGGCCCATTTTGATTTATGCCGACTAGTTTCCGAACGAACTTTAGATAAATCAACGGTCTTCCGTTTACCGATAATAGACTCTACTCGACCCGTTAACCGATCTCTACCTTTGAACGTAGTTCCCTATTCCTGTCTTTTTTACCATTATCGTTTTTACCGTCATTTTATCATCTATCCCAGTTCGTTTCGGTTATTGACGATTAATATATATATATATATATATATATATATATATATGTGTGTGTGTGTGTGTATGTATATACAGCTTTTATTCTCCATATTGCTAATCGCTGCTACTAATCTCAGTTGTTAAAAAAATATAATATATAAGTATATATATATATATAATATATATAAATGTCGCGATGATTTAGTTACTAAACGCTCTCGACTCTCAAATGTCGACGGTCAAAGGTTTCAATCCCGACTAACGACATAAAGTTTTCGAAGTTTATCATCAGCTGTAACTGTTAGTTAAAATCAATTTGAGCTCGCGCTAAAATCTAATGAAGGACATAATGAGAAGTTACAATATGAAAATAAACAATAAGAAAACGAAAATCATGGCAGGCGATAAAACGAAATTCAACACGAACATCGAAGTACAAAATTATACCGTAGAACAAGTAAATCACTTCACTTATTTGGGGAAGTCAAATCTCATATGATGGAAAGTACTCAACAGAATTCAAGGCCGGAATAGCACAAGCGAAAGCAGCCTTTAATAGGATAAGAAAACTGTTAACGTCGTAAAAATTTAATATATATTTAGTGAAGAATTTTGTAAAACCGTACGTGTGGTCGATATGCTTATGAAACTTGGACGTTGAAGAAGATGAACTTCGTAAAGCTGAAAGCCTTTGAAACCTGGTACTAGAGAAAAATGCTCGAGATAAAAAGGAATGATAAAGTTACTAACGAGGACATTTATAACAGGCTCAAAGAAGAAACGCAAATCATTAAAACTACTTGCGAACGAAGAAATAAATGGATAGGACATCTCGTAAGACACAGCGAGCTGATATAACATTGTCATTAGAAGGAAAAATAGAAGGTACTCGTGCAAGGGTACGGCCAAGAAAGAGATTTATACAGCAACTTATAGATGATATAGGAACAAATAATTACCAACAACTGAAGCAGCTGAGTATAGAAGAAGAGAAGCAGAATGGAGAAGAATCACGCGGATTTGAAGTCTAATTGTTTCGGTTCTATTGAAAAATCAATCGAAAGATCGATAACTACTAATAATAGTCATATTAAATAGAATATTTCTAAATTTATATACAGGTCTAGAGCTTCATGATCAGTATGCAGGTTTAGTTGGTGGTTTTTCCTGTATTTATTCATTTAGTTAAATGAGCAACTGGACATACGTTTTAAACTAGTATACGTAGTAAGAACTGTATATGCGTTATATTATTAATTTGGTTATTTTTTTTTTTTGTAACATATATTTGTTTAAAAAATACACTTTTTATCTATCGATCTACATATGTGTGTATTTGTACACACGTACATATATATATTAAAAAATTAATAAAAAAATTAGCCAGAGAGGAATTTTATGTATACAGGTTAATTTTTCACTTAACTTCGATGGAAATCTGATAAAAATTAACTAATTCGTAATTATCCTGGTGATTTTTTTTTATTCCAGGATATATTTTATAGTTTATAATTTTCGAGAAGAATAAAATAATTCATGTTTTTGTTTTATACGAAACTAAAACAAACATTAATCCGATTCTATTATTAATTTTTATCTGTTACAGAGTCTTTGAAAGAATATTTCAGTAAATTCGGAGAAGTTTCAGAAGTGATGGTGATGAAGGATCCAACCACTAGACGATCCAGGTACGTACATTTATTAGTGAATTATAGGCTTAAGAGAAAACGTTTTCAAGACCTCATATGAATATATGTGTGTGTCAATTATGGGCGTTGGTGTGTGTTTAAATGCTGAATAATTTTATGTATACGTGTATTTTGATTGTACGAATGTTACGTTAATAATTATCTCCTTTCACCGGATATACATCGATTATATATAGTTTAGGAAACTAGATGTAAAATTGCGCAGTATTTAAAAAAAAAAAGTAATTCGATTATAATTAATAATAATTTAATTTAATTATTTACGCGTTATATAAAAATCAATTGCGAAAAGTGTTCGATTTTCTTATGTGAATTTCGTATGGTAATGTGGTAAAATCGTTGCTCTGCTGAACTATATATACATATATATATATAGTGTACCACACTTTACCATCTTGAGCAAATTGTCCCCATTTGTCCTTTTTTTGGATTTATGCTGATTCTTTTCAGATCGCTCCCGATGATATCTTTGAATCGCAATACAGGTCTATCAATAAGACGTTTGCCCTTGATCAGAGTCCCATACATCAATCTTTTTGATATTATCATCATTTTTCCATCCGGATGACATGTCCTAAGCATTTCAAGCGCTTTTCTGCCAGCAGCAGATCCACCGAGTGACAATTTGCTTTTGTTAGTATCTCTACAGTCGAAATGTGTTCAAACCATCGTGAGCGAAGTATTCGCAGAAGCCGCTGATGGCACATATCAAGTTTCTGCATCTGTTTCTTCATTGTTGGCCAAAGACACCGTATAGGAGCACAGGTATAATCATTGCTTTATACACAGCTACTTTTGTTTCCGTTGACAAGACTTTCTTGGTGAACGCACGATGTGGTGTAGCTTACTAAACGCTGTGTTTGTTTCTCTTAAGGGCGATGAAATTTCGTTTTCAAGCGTGTTGCACTTTTATTTACTGTGCTTTCTAAATATTGAAATTTCTCTACCAAATTTACTCTGTTTCCATTTATTTTTACGCCATCCGTGTCGTCATTAATTTGAACAATTTCTGTTTTATCAAAATTTATACTGAGCCCTAAATCCTTGTATGTACAATCCAAGCATCTTAAAGCTTCCGTAAATTCTTTGCATCGTCAGCGACCAAGACACAGTCGTCGGCATACTGCAAAACTTTTCGTTAGCTTCCTCGATGTAAATCTGTTCAAATTGTATAATCCACCGTCGATGCGGAACTTAACCTTTACACCTACATCCGATACGCGTTGTTTGAAAACTGTGAACACCGTACTTATAAAGAAATTAAACAGCGTGTACGTAGCCTTGTTTTACCCTCGTATTTATAGAAAACTACCTGCATAGTTCGGCGTTACATGCTACAGTTGCCTTGGTATCCTCATGCAGTTGTTCTAGTTGACTTCATAATTTAGACGGCCATCCTACTTCATTTAAACGTGTTCATAACCCGTCCCTGTTCATAGAGTCAACATATTTTTAGACATCGACGGATGTTAAGTATACTCTCGTGTTTTGTTCTCTCCTTTTTATATCTGATATATATATATATATATATATATATATATATATATATATATATATATATAATTGTTTATTAATTTAAATTTATTTAAAATTTGCTATATTGGACCGATGGCGTTTATTTAATTAAATCGCACCCTACGTCGGCAGTATATTATATATAAAATATTTCGTGGACGCTCTGAAATAAATTTTATAATTTACGTTGTAAAGACGACACTACTATGCGTATTTATATAGGAAAGACACGTAATTTAAAATGATTAATTGGATAAAATAATTTCGGAATAACCGCGTACAATTTTAAAAAAAAAAAACGATTTATTAATAATAAAATAAAACAATATATTAATATTAATAAACCCGAGTTTACGTTTCAAGCAACATACCGCGCTCATCATCAGAACTAAACTAAATGAACTCTGACCTAACAAGCTACTAACTTAAAATTAGTTGGGACTACTATCGGATAAAATGCTTGTTAATTGTTCACCGCGATAAATAGACGTAGCAATTCGCAAACCTAATAAAGGAATAAATAATATCATAACCGATCACGTCCGTACACCTTCGGACAAGCAACCGTGTGACTGTTGAACGGTGGGAAGCGTCTACTTCCACGTTGCTGCGTGATGGTTCAATGACAAACTTTAAAGTAAAATCACCGTAATTAATTTATATTTTAGTGTTTCGTCTGTTTAGTTAAATAAAAAAAATAAAAGTATTTATTTCAATCGACTAGTATGTATCGTTATTTTACACTCTGGAACTACGCGTAATACCTTACTTTCAAAAATAATACTTTCCGAAAATGACCGTTTAAAATTTAAAACCTAAACAGAATAGATAAAACGTACCAGCGAACTCGCTTTTTAGCAAACGACTACAATAACGTGTTTATCAACGATCGTAACGGTCCTAAAAGCCAAACAAAATCGTTCCGAAACGCTTTCGACTATGTACGTATCTCGAGTTGGCAGCAATTAAGGAACCTAAATAGACGGCGTACAGGATGTGTGGAAAGAGTAGACGCAATCTAGTTAATTGAGAACTGGCAGACAACGAGCTGTACGAATATGGAGAGTTGCAGGACCGTAAACACCTGTTCCGATGCCTGCTGATAACAACAATTATCGAAGCAAGATGATTTATAGTCCAAGAACATCAAAGACGAAACCCGTAGACTGCTGATAAATTACCGCATTAATTTCATATAGACGTCACTTTTATGTTTCGTATTTTATTTACACGGCGTGTTGGCCGCGATGATAATAATAATAGTCAGATAAAATCCCAACCTAATAGTAGCACGTTACAGTTCTCCGTTATTTTCAATTGCAGTACACGGCGTGATAGAAGAAGTAGAAAAAGAAGTTTTCATATTATTCCTGATAATTTTTTAAATCGTGTTTTATATATATATATATATATATATATATATATATATATGTATCATCATAATTAAGTGCCGTTGTCTCCACATCAGAGGTAGGCGACTACTTACCTATACATATTTTTTTGTACAGTGTAAGTAGCGTACAGGGCAGTCGTAACATGGCGCTAGCGTAGATAGACACACACACCCGTGAGAACTGATTGTAGTCGCTTTGTTATCACGTCACATCAATGCAGCCCCGCGCGATTTTTTCAGTGTACTATATTGTTACTAGCGCGCATCTGGTGTTGTGGATGGTGGTTTGCCATTGCCTTCCACGAGATAATATTATAATTATTTATTTGTTTAATTTTCTGATGAAAATTTTTGCGTCTTCGATCGTATTCGAACCCGGTACTTTCCATATAGAAGCCGTGCTCTAGCCACTAGACTATCCCGACTATATATATTATATATATATATGTATATATATGTATATATATATATATATATATAATTTTTGTTTTTTAAATTCTCATTCAATTTTTTATTATATTCCTCTGGGAAGGGGAGTGACTAATTAGTAAATGGTTTTTAACGAGGCTCAAATTTATCTTATCGTCGTGTATAAGTTTAGAGTGCACGTGAATATAATTGGTAAATATCACCGTTGTTTATTGCGAAAAGTTGAAACAGGAAAATTTCCTTCTACTAGACCGATGTGGGATAAAAAGCTTAACGAGTTAAGAGAGTCATAAATCTGTTTCCGATCGGTTCAAAAAGATAATATATTTTGTGAACTTTTTCCCAAAATAAAACATTCTGAAATATCTTCCTTTTATATATATATGTATTTGTGTGTGTGTGCGTTTATATATATATATATATATATATATATATATATATATATATATATGTATATATGTATACGTATTATATGACATAACGAAAAAACAATTATTATTGGCTTCTAGTAATGTATGAAAAATCGATTTGTAGAAAATGTAAGTTTCTATCATACTGAGAGGAAATAACAGTAACAATAATAATAATAACAAAAAGCTCAGAACATTCATAAAACCAATGTTAGGAATGGCGACAACAGTGGTGACAGCATTTCGTATAGGAAGACAATAATAGTAAAGACTACATACATACACATATATATTTGAATTATATACGTATATTTGTTTACATGTATTTATATATATATATATATATATATATATATATATATATATATATATAAACAATTTGAAAATAGTTAAACATTACTTTAAACAGTCCAAGAACCGGCGCAAGCTCCAGCTTTCTGTAGAAAACGCGAACAACCGAAGCGATAAATTTTGGCGACATACACACGCTTATACAACTAACTTATATATATATATATATATATATATATATATATATATATAATATATAATATATATGTATGGTCTATGTGTTTACATATATAGACGTACATATTCTACCGGGCGTTATGATAAAAGTTTGCCGTACCGCGAGCCCTGCTTAACAACCTTCAGAACTTTCAGTTGCACGCTCTAATTCCTTTCATTTATCGCGATCGAATTTTATTATATAATCGATGTTTGTTAGATTTTCATGTGATCACACTGCGCATACCTCGCGCCAGCTTTTGCGGTCGCATGAGAATAATTGCCCGTTGTTTCCATTGTAGTTTTCGTGTGTAGCGGTTGCGTTTTCAAAACAATAAATAGAACAAAATCGAGTTTTAGACCGTTTTGATTATGGGATATTTCTTAAAATGACACTATTTCCAATTTGATAAATCGATATTTTTCGATCGGATCCGGTGAATTTATGTTTCCGTGGTCCTTTTATATTTTAAATGTTTAACCGCTATTTTATTATGTTCGTTATTATGCGGCCGAAAGAAAATCGTATACGTGTAAAATGTCGCAAATTATACCGTCAAATTAAAAACAAAATAATACTCATCATCATCATCATTATCGTCGTAACGTTGCCGAACGTCGTGAATTGATTTTTACATACAAAATGAGCACTCAAGGCACTATTAGATGCGCGTGCGTATGATGTTATACGGAGACTGCTGCCACTGCCTTCCCCGTGATAATTAAGAATTAAATAATGATGAAAACTTTCTATGTCGCTTCGAACCCCCCGACCGTCCAGTTGACAGTCGACTAGCAACTACACCTGATAAAATTCGAACGGTATCGTGCGTGTGTATTTTTTAATCCTCTATCGATGCATTGTTGGACGTAGATTCTCGCCGATCTCGTTTCGGTTCTAGGCTTTCTGAACCCAGTTCTTTCTCGCTATCAGACCAACGATTCAGCGGTCTGCCGATGTCTTTTACGAAGCGGCTACCGTTCCAACGCTCATTTTACCCGTCTGTTACGCTTCCTTCCGACTAATAATGAATACGTATTGGAAAAATGTAGCCTCTAAACAACGATAGTAGTTCAGGACATCTTTACTAGGGAACGGAAATATCTGGCTCAGAAGATCGGGGAATATTTTTACTGTACCGGATAAAATCGAAAGAAGAACGTCTAGAGGAAGGAGACGATTAGAAATGATAACCGCCAGTTTTGGAGAAAAGGAAAAAGTAGTAGATATAATAAAGAACGCTAGGAATAGCGAATTGTAGGCTAACTCCTGTTAAGAAGATGCCACTAGAAGAAGAATAAGGTATATTAATATGTGTGTTATTAGTAGGTGCTCACGATGATCGACGGTGTCATAAAATAATAGCTTCATCTTAGGTCACGATGTTGGAATTCGAACAGTCGATGATGAGATATTTATTATTATGACGATAATTATCTATATTTATGCATGTATGTCTGTATGGTGATTTAATACATTCGTCTTGTTGAAAGTTTCGGTTTTTTCACCCTTCCAACATAACGGAAATTCCCGCGTTAATATTACATTCGAACTGCACATTTCGTTGTAAAATGTTTAGAAAGGATGTGATTGTGAGTTCTGTTTTGAACGTTAATCAAATTTTTATCCGATACTCTCGATATCTATTCATCGCGGTCGGTATTTCTAAAAATTCCTCTCGACATTCGAGCGATTCTCCTCCTACCTAAGGACTACACCGTTTGCAGGATTGCAACCTCTTTAGTCACTTTTTAACTAATTACAAACCACTGACCATCGCTGTTACGTTTCGACCAATAATGGAAATAGCGTCGAATTTTCTCTTACGCTCGAATAGTATTCGGATTAACTGAAAATATTTCGAAAATACCACGCTACTTTATATCTTTAACAAATTTCCCGAATGGTATCTTATCACTACCACTAAATTAATATATATATCAACTATTCCGTATCCAGAGTTGAATTTTGAATTTTCAAACATGAATTCAGCGATCCCTGTTGAAACGACTAAAATATTCTATCAAACGAACATCAGCAAGAGCAACTCGTTAATACTTATTGTACATCTGCATGGTGTGCGTTAGTTTGTTTATATTATGTACGTGATCGATATATATATATATATATATGAATTCTTACACAAATTTCCGAACGTTTTATCTAAATTAAACGGCTACTCCATTAAATTTAATCAATCCAAAAACTGAATAGTGATGCATATATACTATTCGATTTATTGGATTGAGCATTTTTTCTGTTCGAACTATTCTCATCTTTGTGCCATACTGTTTCAAGTACTTTACGCTATCGAACTTAGTCGTTGTAAAATTATGCTGATAAACCGAGCGTTAAACGTTTGAATATTTCGATAAACTATCGATAAATCAGCGTCGCGTAATTTCGAATTGAAATTAAATTTTTCTTTTTCAGTACAAATAAAAACGCGCTTGAAAACACCAAATTAAAACGCAATTTTTATAAATAATGATTATCACGAAACAACGTATCCATTGAAAGTACGTAATTTGATTATAGAATGAAGGCGAACTAGACGGATTTAGCGTATCCGCAGTGTGAGAAGAACGCCTTCAATAGTAACAGAAATAAATAGGAGAACGTTTAAATCGTATCCTCGAACGTCGTAACGTATTAGCGGATTTCTATTTTATCATGGAAAATTAATAAGGAAACCGTTAGTTCGAATTCAGCACCGAAGACTGTATCAGAGCCAATGAAAATAAAGCCGTGTTCTTAATATTTAGGTAAATATTTTCATAGAGTCCGTTATTAATCTTACACCTCACATATAGGAGTAACGTAAAACTTCCAATTATGATTTAATGTAAATAAAGCTCCGAGAATGAAGGGAATTTCTTCTGTAATTTAAAAAGAATTATCGCGTAAAGCTGTCCTTCTCTTAACATATATATTCAATGCATGTCTACGTGTTGAATATGTTCCTTATTGCGTTAAAACAGTACAGATTATTTTTATGCTACATAAAAAAAAGAGAAAGAAAAACCAGCATCGACCGCAGTTTCAAAACTTAATTTGTCTTCAGGAACCAGCATTCGACTATAGACCGAGTTCACCGAGTTACATCTATTATCGAAAAAGCCTCGACATGTCGTCAATTTTCGATCGTGTTTAATGTTAGGGACTCGAAATGAGTAACCTTCTTCTAGGAAACTATCGTTGACGTCTGGAATTTAACTAATCGCAAATTTCCGGTGACGCACGTTGATGTTGAATCTACTTTTTATCATATACAAACAGAAGTCCCACACGGACCTATCTTGTACCTACTGTATACGCAGGATTTACCTATAAATATGCGGCTCTACTTTCTGTTAGCGATAATTAGGCCGGAAACAACAGCTACATCCAAAAGTAGACAACAGCATCAAACTGTGTCTACGTCACTTACATCTATTATACAATCAATATGCAGCTCAAAGTATACCTAGCTTATCGAGCTGTGTCTCGAGCAGAGTTAGCTAGATACCCCAGAATGTGTTTGGATCTTACTTGGAAAATCCACATTCGAACGAATATCAAATAAATCGAGACAAAAATACATCACGGCTTGTCGGAACTCTTCATTAGACCTATACTATACTAACGAATAATGAAGTCAATCTGAACGTTCAGCATGTTACTATATGTGTTAAGAAGTGCGAATCGAAATCATATTCAATTCGGAAAAAATATCAATCGGTTTTCACGTCACCGTGATCTTCGGATAACGCTCGTCAATGATGTCGTTAAAGAGTTCGTCAAAAAGTACGAGAAGCGGCTTTTCCAACGTGCGCGGAAAAATTTAAACTTCTCCAAACCCGCTTAATATCAGACGCCTTAAATTTAGTCTTGTGAATGATAATCATATTTTAGGAACTTTAATCATTAGGTTAATTACTTCACAGTCGTTTGTACCATCTAACATTGTACGTACTGTGTCGAGTTTTCCGCTGCGATTCTGAAAATCCTAATTTACCTCTTAAGCGCAGATTTCGTTCAAAATGCTGTTTATCTGTACACTCGGATACATGTTCTCGGGGAATTTCGAAATCCGAATACAAACATCTATGTATACAGTTACCGATATTTCGCATTATTTCTAGGATATTCTCGTTATTTCCGAGGAATTGCCGATAATTAAACGATTCCTTCTCGAATAATTTTCTTATTTTAACGAAGTATTTTCACTTACTGGCGAATTAGGTGTCTCTCCTAGTTGTTGTTCATCGCGGAATTTCGCAACGCTGTTAAATTTGCGTTTAGTTCAACCAACTCTTTTTTTTTTAATACAACAACAAAGCGGATTCATCATTACGATTCGCCGGATCTCAACTATAATTTTTTCTACAATTCCACCGTCGTTTGGCGGTTTCCTACATCACTTACCGCGTTATTGTTTTTACTCCAGAACAACGAAAATTTAAAATTTGCATTTGCTACGGTTGTAGAACATATTTTACGCAAATTTGAAGTCACTCGAGTATTCTTCCATATGTATAGAAACAGACCGGTCGAATAGTACGTATAAATTTAAAACGGATAGTTAAAATAATATTTAAATATAATAATGTTTAGAATGAAATAGTCAACCAGCAGCTCGTTGCATAATTTACGTACTATGATGCGGAGTGATGAAATAACGAATGCGACTAACGTTCCATATAACCTGAAAAATCTGCTAATTATCGTTATATATAATTAATTGAAATAAAACCGGAACGGACTGTCATATTTTGAAAACGATTATTACGACGCGTATACGAAAAAACCGTTCCAAGAAAAAGTAACAAATAAAAAATCGTTCCATATGCGCAAGAATAGCTCGCTTTTACGCGAGAGTTAATGCGAAAACTGCTATTGTTAGCCAAGTTTCTGTTCGATTCAAAGTAATTTAGTAAGGGAGGCCACTCTAAATTTCACATTTAAACAAATTGCGCTAGTTTTAAATATAGAATGATTATGGAAGTGAACTGGTAAAAATTCAAACCTGTGTTTTCCATCTTGCGATTGTCGAAGCAAAACACAAGGTAAGCATTAAATAGCGTAACGCGCTGATAATCCTAAATATCCAGATATCTTGATAGATCATTTAATGTTCATGCAGCACTGCTTAATTCGACCTAATAATAATACGTAAGCGGAGAGGAATTGTACTTATCAGCAGATTGCGGTTTGGGCATTGCTTGTTGCCAGACCGCCTGTTCCTTATGCAGCTTAGAGAAACTCCTTACTGCCCTCTCCATACTGGACGTGCAATAATCCTGATCACGTGTTTTTCGAATGCCCTTCTTTAATAACATTACGCTCTGAACTGTACCTTAAATTACTGCGCTCTTGTAATGGTCCTTCCTATAACGTTTTATCTCTTCTTCACTTTGATAATTTACATCTGTTTCCGGACATAGCGATATTTCTAGAAAAGCTGACCGAGTTTATAGAAATATGAGTCAGGAATTACAGTATCACGTTGGGTAGGCTGTAGTGGCATCCCCATAAAAAAAAAATAATATATATATATATATATATATATATATATATATATATATATATAATTTTTATTTCATACATTTTTTCTATTTCGAAGTGAACTAAAATAAAACGTCTATACGCAATAATAATAATAATAATAATAATAATAATAATAATGCGCAAATGGCTAAATACCATCTTTTGTTCACTCGCGAACGTATAGCGCACATTCATATACACACCAACTCGCAAAATTCCATCTACGCATAACGCAATATTTTTATACGATGAACGTATAAATACGATAAAATCAGCGAGCGCCTTATTGAACAAAAACCTATAAATAAGTTTTTTATAATAAAGACCATGTAAGTTCGATGAATTCTACAAATTCTAATAAAAATATATTACTATGCATACATATACATATATTCTTGTATAATAAATAAATTACAATGGGCGATCAATGCTCGCGAAATACAATAAAGCTGATTATATGAAAACATAAATGTTTTGAGCATACAATACCCTTTTATTAGTTAATAATGTATAATTCAGGTTTGACGGAATTTCCCCTTAATATAAAGTTATTATCAATTATTTTCTACGACATCGTTTATTATAATTCTTTAAATCGATTTTGATTAGGGAATTATATTCGATTCGTCCAGCGTACAAAAGCCTATTTTCTTGTTATTAGCGATTTACTTATACACGAAATTTTCGTGATCTTGTCCCACAGCTATCGAATGAAATTTTAAATTTACTAGCGTTATTTAGCGCGTAACCTATATATGCTTTTAGACATATATTTATCGCACGTAGAAGTACTTTTATGGATTCAATACGGCACACTTAGTCATACCACCCAAAATGGACTATCCCATATGATGATACAGTATGGTTCGATAGAGTGCGAAGTATAGACGTCTTATATAATAATTATTATCATAAATTTTGTCACTATCGTCGATTTATGCTCATTTCTTTTTATATTTTAAAAAAAAAATTGAATTATCTCCTTTATTATGTAAAATAAATATTATCCGCTCGACCATTTAAAGACGTATTTATCTCTAGCGTTATATCAACCGGTCCTAACGTATGGAATATTGAATTGGGGCCGGATGTCGAGACATGAAACCGATTGAAATTTTACAAAAACACGTCTTAAAGAGAATAATCATGAATGAGAATTTGAATCTAGAAAATACTAAACTTCTATCTGTTTTATATACGTTAATTTTGCCGCAGTTTGTCCTGAAAAATGGTAATAAGTTTGTCATATTAATGGATAATGGAAAGACACGGTCAGAAGCTATAACCAATGCGATAGAGTTCCTCATTATAATAAGACAAGAGTGAGGTTGCAGCCAATTTATGCCGGAGCCGTGGAGTACAATTGGCTAGAGAACTAAAAATTGACACCTAATTGAATTACAAAAGAAGGCGAAGGAAACTCTATTAACTAAAAATATGCTGCAGAGACGAGAAAAAACGATGACAGTTTTGACTAATTAATTATGAAAATTTAAAAGAAAAATTAACATTCATCAAAACCTACTGTATTTTGTAGCATGGATAAATTATTCAGTCCTCTGCAGGTGTTGTGATTAACTGTTCATTTAGGAAAATCGTGTACCTGTTTCTTTATATAAAGGCTATGCGGAAGCGCGTTGAGTACGGCGGCTTTCCGTCTAATTGCCAAACTTAAGCAACGGTACTTGGATGGGTGACCGCCGGCTCAGTGTGTTGTTTGGTATCTCCCAATTTGCCTATAGCTCGCACGAGAGATTAGACTATTTTCTCGCCAATTTATTGATCGGGGAGATCTACGTCCAGCAGCGAACCGATATAGGTTAAAGAATATATATGTATATATATTATAATAATACAGCCATCGGATAATGTTACGTATAGGCGGTTTTATTCCCTTTATTTAAATTTCATATACACAATCAAAAGATGAATTGTGTACGATATCATTTAAGTGTTATGCCATTACTGTTATTATTGGTAGTGCTTTATTTATTTTCTCACTGTTTATTTATCGGTTTTTTATTTTATTTTATTTGTTTTGTAATTAATTTTTATTTTATATTTCTTCTATTTTGAAATGTTATTGAAATTAAAACATGTTTGATTTGATTTGATTATTATTATTATTATATTTATGTATATCTGAAAAATAAATCGACGAGAGTGATAAATTTATTTATTTGAACAGCAATACGTATCCTAATAATCGTTATTGTTTACAGTCTTACAAAGTAATACCGTGATCTTATTTTCCATGGACGGACATTGTGACTAGTCTATGGTACGTAATTTTTGCGCGGAAAATAGGCCAGCATTCGAAGCGTTCAAAAGAATGAAAGAACGTCTCTCTTCAACTCAATACTTGGAATCGTTAGACAAACGATTCAGCCAGAAACATACTTTATCGAACTATGAGCAAACGTCTTTCTTCAACTCAATACTTGGAATCGTTGGACAAACGATTCAGCCAGAAACATACTTTATCGAATTAGGACCAGTGGTTTAGTGTCGAATTTTCTTTTTAACTTCTCCACAAGTTGACATTCATTTACCGACCGATTCGATAAATCGCTCAGTTGACCACAGGTTTTTACCGCTTTGAGTTGTCTTCCCGTTTGGCATTTAAAACTAAACACATAACATTCTGAATACGTTGATATACTGCATATATATCTTTTCCTTATGTCCCTATTCTACAAAAAACGTTGGCGATCATGTATGTTGGCAATCAAAACTTCCTTTCTCTGGGTTCCTTCGTGAGTTTTTCTATTGACGATATATCCGTCAATTCCTCGATGTTATTCAATCAGCATGTTTTTCGTCTTCATATTTATTTATTTATTTATAATTCCTAGATAAAAATCCGAAATCGGTTTGATAAAATAATTTCATTCAATTTATGTGGTTTCAATTCTATACAACTGCCGCAGATGATTCGTATTTGTTACACTTAAATATTATATGTCGAAAATGTTTTATTTTAATACTCTTAAAGTTGCAACATTTATTATCTTCAATTATATAATATTATCCGATAGAATCACGACCAGATACGATTTGTTACGTTAAGAAAGAATTTATTTTAATTCATTTTTCGTTAATATCTCGCGTTAAATTCATTTAAAATTCGTATACGAAATTGTTTGACAGCTATTATAATGCCGTTGTTATTTCTTAGTGGTAAAGATTAAGGATATATATATATATTTTCTTTAATATAAAGATCAACAGGTAAAATCCGTGTTATGGTTTATATTAGAAACGGTAATATATGAAGAAGTTAAAAATTAGAAATTTAGTCGCCGCATTACATTGTACATTCGTCGTTTAGTTAAATATTTCAAGTAGTTTATACGGAATTATCTTACATTTATAGTTAAGTCGCCATAATTTGCCTCTAACACCTTTAAATATATTATAATATTTGTCGACTTTGTTATTTATACATTCTATATGTTTACTTTGTTTTAATGTATTATCTATAAAAAAATATTTTACGCTATCGGTAGAACTAAACGTACGATTTTTCAATGTTATCGTATATTACTCGATCATCGTTTTCACCTCGATCACATATTTAAATGTAAGATCCTCATCTGCGCTGATTCGCTCAGCTCTATTCGCTGTCTCCAGGAAAATGTTCAAACTTCAGCATCCTATAGTTGAAAAAATTCTTACCCAGGCAGCATCTTATAAAGAAGAAATCCACTACCGGGTCATAAGGAAGTAGGACTGAACACAATGGACGATAAAGCAGCTAAAGAATCTGCCGTCCTAGCACCATCTCTAAATCTACCAATGTGACAAGATTCTCATGTCTACCGCAGTTCACAACGGATCGGAAGAAGGCAACCTGGTCGGAACACTCCAATAGAAAATATGAAGTGGCTCTGTTCCGCATACGCTGTGGACACACATTTCTTACATACAAGCATTTCTTTCTCGGCCAGAGTGCGCCGTTATGCTCGTCATGTAACATACCCCTTACTATTCCTTACATTCTCCTATCACGTCCTTTGTACTCAGCTCACCGTCTTACTGTTGAACTTGCATCCTCTAACCGAAGTCCTACAGTATTCACCATCTGCTGAATCTAAACTTATAACTTTCCTTACTTTATCCAACCTTCTCCCCTTAATCTAACTATCATTCCATGCCTGTGGCCTTAGAAGCGGTATAAAAGGCACGTTAAATAAATAAAAAAAAATTACTATCTCGTAATTTCAGATTTGATAATTTCAAATTTGAGATTTAAAGCATTTTAAACTTATTAATAACTTCATTACAATTAGAAATACGGTACGACAACATCGTTTAGTTACTATATATATATATATATATATATCGATAGGGATACAAGAGGTGACGTTGTTTTAATCTGTTGTTTGGTTGTTATTTTGATTTTTTAAATAATTCCCGTTTTCTCTCTAACTCAGATAAAACTATCCCGTCGTTGGTGCGGTGTTAGCGACGTAATCTCATTTAAAATTGATTCGATTCCGGCTTGTTACAAATGTACAATAAGTCGAGATGTTATTATTTTAAAATGAAATCATTTATTTTACTGCAGATATAATACACGCGCATATTACGTATTACTTACACACACACACACACACCTACAAATACAAATTCATACTCGCATATATAATTACCAACATAGACATATATATATATATATATATATATATATATATATATATATATATATATATATATATATATACATATCGTTGCGTTGGGATTTAAAGAGGAAAATCTAGCGAATTGAACATACCGACCGATTGTTCGGCCAGATAGAAAATGTATACGGGTGTGCGGAATGGCGAAGAGCATCGAGGTGTCGGGGATAGTAGCTTGCGCAAGATTTACAATAGGACGCATTAAGTTGAACAATGGCGAGCAAATAATAGCGCGGTGCCCTATACGAAAATTCTATTCCGTGCAGATATCACGTCATCCTATCAATACCCTCTTCACCTCCTCTTAAAAACTTTCCCCGGGATCGCTTTCCTATCCACTTTATCATTGTATTTCTATACGGGTAATTTGTCGGGAATACGTCGCATTCGAAAACAAATATTCCCGCATTTATCAAACGCGTAAAAATTATGTTAATATCCGAATGTATTTTCGTACTGAACAATACCCATTTTCTATTATATTCTATTTTATTTTTAAATTTAGTTAAAAGCACGCGTTACCCTTCGATTTATTAATATCGATAATTTTCATTTTATTCGGAAAAATATTTTCGATTTTTAAAAGTAATCAAGTATATATATATTTAAATATATATATATATATATATATATATATATATATATATATATATTATATATATATATATATATATATATATATATATATATATATATATATACGTATAAAGCAAAATGTATTCGTAGAACACATACCAGGATTTTTTAAATATATGTATGTGTATATGTACATTCATATTCTCGTATATATATATATATATTTATTTATTTTATTATTTTTTTAAATTTAAAATATATTTTTCAATTCTTTACCCGATACCTGTTTACATTTCAACTAACATTTTACTCTTTTATATATATATATATATATAATAATTAACAAAACCAAATAAAAACAATGTTAATCACTATAAAATTTGTTTTATTTTCACAAAGCTTTTCGATTTTTACATAATTTTCAAGCTATACAAAAACTTGTATTTTGTTGTATTATATAATACATAACTAATTTAATAATAACTTTATTTTAAAAAAATGATATACGTAAATCATAATACACATTTTAGTATTACAATTTAATGTTAATATATTTATTGGATTTTTTCATTAGATATGGTATTATACCAATACATAACATTCTCCCCTTGTTTTATTGAATTTAAAATCCCATACAATAAACAGAATAAAACGATTAAGCTAAAGTTATAAATTAAGGTCGCTTGGCTTCTTTGATTATTTTATTATTAATTATGATTATTATTATTGTTAGATCATCTGCGAAAGTTCTTCTTGTTACGACATCTTCAGTCGTAGGTCGACAATCATTATAACTATTAAATATCTGTAGATGCCTCTTGCAATTGAGGTGCTGATAATACCATCTTCTTATACTGCCCGAGAAAATTTTCACCTACTACGTTTTCTACGGCCGATAATTTCACCATATTGTACAGGATGGAACGGGAGATATTTTTCTTGATGTCTACGCGTGTGTCCATAGTATTTTAACTTTCTGCTTACCTCAGCTTGATTCGACACTTTATTCAGCACTTCTGTATCGGTCACGCGATCTATAAGTATGATAATTTTAACATACTGCGATGAACGTACACCTCGAAAGCTTCGATTTTCTTCTCCGAGGTTTGTGTAAGAATCCAGCTTTCCATACCGTATAATAGTGTTGACCGAGTGTAACATCGCAGTAGACAAATTTCAAATCTTTCGAAGTCATAAAGTTTTTCATGTTAAGAAAAGCTTTCTTCGTTTTCTCTCCATTCGTGCTCTTATTTCTACCGGTTGATCCATAAGATTTTAAAATTTTGAGGACCGTTCGATCTCTGTGTACCTTCTACAAGTAATTTTTTCTTCTTTAATTTTGTATCCTCTATATTCCGATGTACTGTCAGCTATAATTGTCCTTCTTGTACCATAGTCTAATGATATTTTCTTCATTTGTTAGTTTTCTATATTATTTTATAACATTCGCTTGTATATCTCTGTATATTACAGATATATATATATATATATATATATATATATATATATATATATATATATATGCCCATTTATTTATGCAAATATAACGTTTACACGATCTAAAGTTTTTCCTTAATTTAATAATAATTCACGACTTTAATTCGTGTATATTTAATAGCCTTTCGTAGCTTTTCTACAGACGTATCCTCACCAATTTGAATTAGCCCCTCGATAGTAAGTTAAAATTTTCTCAAAATTTACGCGCGGGTATGTATCGTGAATAAGAAACAGAAATCCTTTCAGGGATTCATTTTTCACGAAGGTCCTTTACGCGTTTTCCATAGAATTGGAAGTAGGCTTACAAGTTTATGTATATTGCGTATAGGATGAAGAACCTTGTTGGTTTATTTCTGAAACGACGCAAAACGTAAGTAAAAAAAATTGAATTTTGTATTGTATGTATATGTAAACATACATACATACATACATATATATATATATACATAATATCCGTTACATGTATTTATATACTGGCCCTACGATGGTGGCATTGTACTCATTCGTTTTGATATGGTACGTACAGCGGACGCTTAGTGGTTGACATCTGTTACAAACGAGACTTGTGGCGGTTTGCGCTACTATAAATGCAAATTGTTTCCACCACCCCCACTATCATCTCCACCCACATCATCGTCATCTTCGGCGTCGACAACAACAACATCACGAAGAGTGGTCCGTTCGTTTGGTCGGCTACTGGTGCTCGTACTGGTGCTTTTATTTGACATTGTTTTTGTTATAGTCGTCGTTGGTATGCCAATCTCGAATTTTATGACTAATGGTAGGAAAAGCCTGTTTGTCTTGTATATATATATATATATATATATATATATATATATATATATATATATATATATATATAAATGCACACTCATTTATTTATTCCTGTATATATTTATAAAGTGTACTTCTTTCAACTCGGTCGAGTCAGATTTAAATTATTGTACGGATGCTTACAAATTTGTGGAGTCTTTCCAGCGGCAATCTCATCAAGTCGGCTTTCCCTAATTTTCATTCTGAACGATTATTATACTATTCTCGTTTTTCCGCTGGTTTTACGTCGAATATTTTCATTTTTGAGTCTACCTCAGATATTTGAAATTCCGCTTCTTTTATTGTTTTTTCAATGATGGACTACCATTTTTTTTTCTTATAAAGAACGAAATAATTTTCCATACGAGCGTGAAATTCTTGATTGACATGTGTAATTTATACGTGTGTATCATTCCTCAAAATACGCGACATTTCAAGTTTTTCGGGTACTTGTAATTCGATGAATCGTTATAAAAATGCTACTGTAAAGGCACAAATTTTATCTCGGTAAATGTATATTATTACCAGCAGAGACGTAAAGAGAGAGCGAAGAAATACTTAAGGAAGGTAAAGAGACGAATCCGTCTCTCGCAGATAGTTTCTAGGACGTTCATCAATGTATTGAAGAATAAAGATATACCGAATGGACTATAAAAGAAAGTCTATGAACAGTGCTGCGTCCATCCGGTGTTTGCACATGGAGCGCAAATATGAAGCCTGACGAAATATATAGTTACGAAATTTTCCGTAACTCAGAGTGTAACGCTAGGAATTAAGGTGGCAGACAGGAAAAACCAATGCATGAATCAGACAGCAGAGTATGCAGTAGAACGTACAGCGCAGCTGAAATTGAACTTGGCAGGTCGTGTGATAAGAAGAAATTATTACAGGTGGACGAAACAAAAAAGAAAACGCAATGACTGGTAAAGGAAAAAAGTCCACTTGTTGGCAGGATGATATAAAAAGGTCCGCCGTTATAAAGTGGACGGTAGAGGCCGGTGATCGTTATAGATGGAAGAAAAAAGAAAGGAACGCTTACATCCAGCAGCGGATCGATATAATTGTATCGCGATCGTGGAGTATATATTAACTTGTATTCAAGAGGTCAATTTCGCCAATAACCCATTTCGAATTTTGACCTCAAAATTTGTTCGTTCTTTGTGTTGGTTTGTGTCGTCATTTTTTTCCTTTTCAAAATATTAGTGGTTTAAGCGAGGGTCTCAGCCTCCATTTCGAATTTCGATCTGAAAATTTGCGTATTATTTGTGGTATGCGCCGTTTCCATCCCCGAGATATTTAGAAAACAAATTTAATGAAAAGTGAAGACCCTCCAATTTGCCACGAGCACCTTAAATGTTTGCTACGGTTTTATTGATTCGTGTTTTTTTTTTTCGGTTTTTTTTTTTTTTTTTTTTTTTTTTGTAATTTTATATTATTGCTGTTTGGAATAGAATCTGTATTGGTTAGGTTCATTTTTAAACATCGACATTAAAATTTGTCGTGCCAATTATGGCTTTATAGATTTTTACTGTTTTCAGTTACGCTTATTTTCATTCATGAGATATTTGAAAAATAATGTTACCGGGGAATTTGACTATTTTTTTGATTTATTTTTTAATGCTTCTGTCGGTTAAAATAATTTTAAAGTCAATTCTAAAAAATAATAAAATAAAGGTATACGATGATATAAATGAATTAGTTCATATGGATTTTGTATTCTTAAAATCAGGTTTTCGCATTAGTTTTCAAAACACGCGCATTCCGCCTTTCGATGCTGCTGAAACGAAAAATGCGCAATGTTACGAAAAATTATTACACAATATCACGTCACACAAATTTTCAGATCAAAATTCGAAATTGAAATCCTGGGGATCTATCTTCGACCACCCTAATATTTTGAAAACGAAAGTAATAATGACGCAAACAATACACCAGCGCACCGATTAAAAGCGCCTGCTAAATATGCCCTGCACTTACATTTTGACAGGTCAGCTCTCTAAATTTCTGTACAGAGCATGTGCTGCGAATTATTACAAGTTATATAAACTACGCGCTATAACGAAAAACAAGTGTTCGTAATAATTGCAGACGCTATAAACAAATATATATATATATATATATATATATATATGTGTGTGCGGGTGAGTGTAACATTTATGTCGAACAGTAATTTCTTTGGAATTACTGATTAAGCAAAATTAAGTCAACTTCGCTATGCGGACATTACCGGTAAATTTGTTTTCGAATCTGTTGTATGTACTGTTATAAGTGTTAACGGTTTTGGAGGATTGTTTTTCCCCTCTATAATTATTAAACTCCGGAAAGAAAAATGCTACTATATTTACGAAGGGTATCTTCTCTTCTATGGACTAGGTCGTGAATTCTACTTCTTTTCAATCGTCATGACGTCCGGAAGGGCAGCTATTAGAGCGTTATTGTGTCCGTCTATAATACACATTGCATGACTTCGAGCCCGCTGCTCTATCACTTCGTCGACCATGCAGACCCCAGTTTCGCGATGAATAGCTTCATCGGTAAATGGCATTCTGTATATTAGGCTTAAAGTGTTATTTCGAAAGCGTTGCATTATATTCTTATTTTTTGCACATCCCCATATACCCTATTAGCCAAATTTGATATCTAGTTATTTTCTTTGTATATGTATTTTCCAGCATAGTGTGCGATGTAAGTGTATATATCTGATGATGTTGCGTCTCGGTATATTTTTATATTTTTCAGCATAGTGTGCGATCTAAGTAGATATCTGATGCTGTCGGGTCTTACCTAGTGATAGATTATTATGATGATCAGTTCTATTGGTAAATGAAAGGTACATTCATCAGACTTTCTAATTTCCAAAATTGAGCCCACTGTAGAACAGCGTCCGAGCTTTCGTGTAGTGCTGCAACTGCTACTTCAGCTTCTCGTTTTGAGCAATGAGCAATATACCATCGGCAAAGATTACTACATTGGCAAGGGCCGAACCAGTCCACGGGTTGTATATATATATATTACACGGGTTGTGTATATATATATTAAACTACGGGATAAGTTTATTTTGAAAATTAAGGGTAGTGAAATTAAGAAATAAAAATAAATCATTTAACGTTGATTTGAAGAAGATTTAACTTTTGAAAAGCTTCAGTAAAAATTGTTTAAATATAAATTTCGTCGTTTTTTTTTTTTTTTTGAAAAAATGGATCGTATATGTTTTTGTATTATATATATAGTGTGTGTGTATGTGTGTGTACAGTGCGTATTAATATACTTATATGGAAGAAATAAAACGGTCATATGAGTGACAGTCGCGTGTTGGAAGGAAACTTTTGAACTTTAAATCACCGATAGAAGGAAAAAATGTTAAAAAGCCCCCGAAAAAAATATTTTTTTAAAAAATTTATTTCGTTAGCGATGAAATGCGACACGGATTATTTCGAAAGATTTAAAACAAAAACGCCGTCTTCTGGATTTCGTACACGGTTTTACATCGGCAAGTGGTGGGGCTGATGTTGGGTGTTAAAAGTTGTTGTAAAATATGAAACGGGGCTTTATCGCTATTAATAACGATAACGCCTAGTATTTCGCGTGTTAACAGCGCATCTCGTAAATGTATGCGCGAGTTAAAACTCATAACGTATAATCGAGCGGAGTGTATAGACGAGTGGGTAGACTTTTCCGCTGGAACGGCGGTGCAGACATCCGACCGACGGTCTGGCGTGAAATTTTGTTTACCGAGAAAATAGACGAGTGAATTATAGCCGGCAGTTATGTAAAGGAAATGGATTTCTCGAAAAGGGATAAATTCCTTTCGAACGGAAATGAAACATTCCTCTCGATAACGAACGAATTTTGATCTCTCTTAATGGGGTTTGTGTGTGTGAGACTTTGTACTCTATTTATGTATTTCCCTCGCAAGTACGATCCTTATTAGTTTACCCGGCTTCCTTCGACTACGAAGATTCGACTATTTCTATCTACCAGTCCGTTTAATTACTTTCTCCTGCGTATAAGGGTATTATTATTTTTTATGTATACCTTCCATTTTTTTTTTCTTTATTTAGAGCATTCCTTTTTCTGGTTTCTTTACACGTCTACTGATAACTTTTTACAATTTCAACCGGAACATTGTTATCTTAAGTATATATGTAACAATTCTCGAACATAATACAGGATAGTATACTATCCGCAATATCGTAATACATTATTATGACCGGTGTTCATATATATAAATTAATATAATATTAATTAAATTCGATATTAATCGTGTTCTTATAATTAGTGTGTGCCCCGTCGTGTTGTGCGCTATGATTTATTATTTATTTATTTTTTTTACATACAATCTCCGTTAGATGGATAATAAGTAGCGCTACTGTTATTAGATGAATCCAATATTAACAGAACGCTGCCCGACGACAGTCATCCTTTATTTGATAAACATCAATTAAGCTCGGCTACATAGCTCCACTTGCGTGTAAGTCTTTTCAGACGTTGAAATTGAATTATCCTCGAGATCGACTGCCGGTGGATTTACACGGTGTTGTGTAATCGCTGGATAATATCTGTCACTGTGGATTTTGAGAGTGTCCTTTACAGTTTGCACGTGAAGGTCCATTATGAACATTACGAATATGCCACGGGATAATGATGGACCTTCGCGCCTATATTTAAGGACTTTTAGATGATGGACAAACAGCCGGAAAAGATGTTCTCTATATAATCGCGCTTATTGTACGCTTAAGATTACTACTTATATAGTAAATAATAATATTGTTTTTTACACCCTTAAATCTATTTATACTAAATTAACGATATACCTACACACGCTGAAAGAACTCGCCTATTAGCAAACCCGAAAAGAGTTAAGAAACAATTTTTCAGATTTATTTAATTAAAAAAAAAACACAAAAAACAAAATATAGTAGTTAAGAGTCGAAAAATTTTGGTGATTTTTAAATTTTGGTGATTTTTAAATTTTAGCGATTTTTTACTTTTATTTTGTCGTTTAAATTTCGGGAGACTATTTTAAAAATTCGTCGATTTTATTGCAGAATCGTACGAGCAGAAATCATTATATCGTCCATATATCGAACGTTGTGATTAGACTACAAGAGTTAAAGTCCTATCAAATCGAAAGTTGATAAAAGCGAACCTCTGCAATCCAAACAGAGGAGTGGTGAAGAACCGACTAAACGAATTAGGCAAATTAACAATTGATGGGCTTCTGCGGCAATTTTGGTACTATAATTAGACGGATAGCTGAAAATATTATCGATATCTTTTGAAGATTAAAACTTATCGTCCATCTTAACAAACATCGTACCTGTAAATAGCCATTATATATAGGTGTAAAAAGATAAATATTCATTTTATGATGATGGCGCTGGTTATAATAAATACAACTTGTTATTTATAATAAGAACGACTTTATTCTAACGAGTTTTGTCAGTTGAAAATCATTCGTTGTATAACGATTTTTTTTTTCAAAGTTGTATTTTCATTTAAAATGGAGTCGCTGTAAGTTTAAACAGAATTAAAAAATTTAATCAGGAAAATTTCTCAAACTATATTTACGTGCTTGTCAAAAACGCATTTTCTTACTGGCATATATATCTATATGTATAACTGGGAGCGTGATTTATATTTGTTTATTCGTGTGTACCTATTAATATATATATATAAGGCATTTTGAATACATGTATGTATGAATATGTGTATATATATATAGTGCTTTTGTTTGCTATAATAAATCTACCAGAACACGCGATATGTCGTGAATTTCGGTAGTTTGTAAATGGTTGAATCGTTCCTTTGACGCGTAACAAATTTGCTATACACGGATATTCAAATTCGACCTTTATGATTGAGGTGTGCCAGCATCATCATATTGTCGTCGTTTTTTGTTTTTGTTTTCTAAATAACCGATATTTTACCTTGGCTGTTACGCTATTTTACGTTACTAACGCGATTATTTTTAATTTTTTGGTTTTCTAACGCACCCATCACAAAACACACACAACTGTTTCTTATTATTTTGCGTTGGTAACTCGTTATAAAGCACGGTCGATCGATATAAGATGTATTTAATGATATTTTTATTTTCATTAATCCGGTTACAAACTTCTTCGTTAACGACCTTTCGCATTCGCTTTACTTCTTGCGTTCTTTAAATGAAGCCTTTTAAAAGAGCTTCTAAGATTTTCGACGACGTTTACTATCCGCACTGTGTCCGAGTGACAAAAACCGACTAGGCGAATGTTTTTATAAAATTCTTAGATCGAATCGAAAATAAGAAAGCAAGAAAGGAACATCGATAAAATTCGTGGAAAACGACCTTTGAACGCGTTGTACGAGACGGACGGATGTTGTATGGGGTTTTCTGAATCCGGACGAATGGCAGGCAAAATCATCTAGTGAATTTTATTTCATCATACCCCATCTAGGACGGCCACTATAAATGATGATGATACTATAAAATAAATAAATAAATAAAAAGTGTATTTTTACATTTAAAAAATAAGAAACAACAATTATCATATATACGTACCGAAATAAAACAAAATTCTTCCCGCGTATATATATATGAATAATAATATAAATAGAAGAAGCTTAAAATAGACTGCAGGAAAAACCACCACGAAATCCTGCAATAAGTATTGAATAAAATGGAATATGAGATGATATCAGAGTAGCGATGAAGAGAAAAATAACTATATACATAAAATAAACTTAAACTTAAATAATAACTATATAGCATCAGGAAATCGTAATAATGTATTGTTTTACGTTTATATTTCTTATAATTAGAGACTAGTGCCAGTGTAGTCTCCTATATTGTTTATATACGCGCTTAGGGTAAAATCGCAAAAAAAATTTTTTGGTTTGCTGAACTCGATGCACCAAGGTCGAGGCCTTTGCCCAAGATAATGGCTTTTAGTTTGTTTTTTTTAGTTTTTTCAGTTAAATTATTTATTTTATTTAAGTTTTGTATAATGTTAATAAAACTATAAAAGTAATAATAATAATTAATCTTCTATGTTTGCGGTTTTTAATTTTTTCTAAATCTATAAATAAGCGTCTTTATTCTTTCCAGTAGGAGTTTTAAACCTTCTCCTGGTTCCTTTTCGTAAATCCAGATTGATCTAGTTTTTTTTTTTTTGGTTTCTCACAACGTTGAAGATGATTTTCATCTCCATTATTTTATAATTTACACGATCCTTTAATGTGTCCTTCTTAACCGTTTATTTATATGACAGTCCTATCTACACGTTCGTTATTTCTAGCCGATATTCCATGAAAAAAAGTTTCCTTTACACCGAGAATCCGCTCCATTACTATATTATAAATCGCAATTCAGTTAACTCATCTCTTGTTGTTTATTTGTTTTTTTAAAAAAGGCTACATTATTATTCAAGTTAACATCGAACATATAACAAATTGCCTCCTAATCCCGAAATTTAGTTATATGTATATATTTTTTTTTAAACCTATATCGATAGATCTCCCCAATCAATAAATTGGCGAGAAAATAGCCTAATCTACCGTGCGGGCCAGACAAATTGGGAGATACCAACAACACACAACACACTGAGCCGGCGATCACCCATCCAAGTACCGTTGCTTAGGCGATTAGACGGAAAACAGTCGTACTCAACACGCTATGCCCGTTGGATATATATATATATAGTATCTCGTCGTGTGAAGCCACTTTATAAAAAAATTCTAACAAGGTGCCCGATTCATAAGGAATTAATATATTAGATCACCCGCCAATTTATAAGGAAATTGTAATAATTCTCTACAAAGAATTATATTGATATTTAGTCTTTATTATTGTCGCCGCTTCACAGAAAACAACCCCTTTCTACCGGTTACACGTCACCACAATCTAATATTTAAGATTGAAGCACGTTACCGAATACCAAAACCAATATACGGTGAAGCAGCCAACCTATACAATTGTTTTATATAAAATTCTATATATACGTTGAGTGGTCTTTTAGTTAACATATAGGTAAATATTTAAACGGACACAGTGAACAAAAAGACATATAAAATTTACATTTAAATATATATATATATAAATTGCAATCTGGCTGATGTAGCCAATAAGCAACTGGGATGTGAGTTATGACAGGATGGGAGATGTCATTCAACAATGACTCTTCGAACTACCTCTATCATTTAAACCGGTTGGAAAGATCTAGGATAGTTTAATCTGCGAGGTTCATTGACATGATTTAATAAATCTACCGCCAGCTGGTTAGAGTGACCCTCTAACCTGGGTAAGTAATACTACAATCTCGAACTACTTCGTGCGCATTTGATACTTTTAGGTCTTTATACAAGTTTTCGCTTCGTATATACCACGGTGCAATTCATTTTGATATTCGATATTGAGCTGTCCTACAGAATGATATAATACTATATGTCCACACCGGCTTAATAACTGCCTCGTAAAGCAACAATTTCGATTTTAGAGGTAATTCGGAAGTTTTGCACAGGAGCCAGTACATGTTCCGCAGTTTAAGTTTTATTTCTTTAACTTTGATTCTGATGTGTTCCTTCCAGGTTAAGCTGCGATCAAGCCACATACCAAGGTATCGGACTTTATTTTCTCGTGGAATCGTACCACTAAGATCAACAGGTGGGCATGTGTTTCCGCCTAGTTGTAAATGTAACACGTACTGACTCGGATGAGTTTAACCCTCCATTGTCGTGCCCACATGTCCAAATCGTTCAAATCGCGCTGTAATTTTTCAAACGCCGCTACGGCATCATTATCTCTCGCGAATGTATCGTCGACAAATGCCGCCATCTAGGATGCGTACGATATTATTCAAATACCCGCTTCGCTAGCTGGATCGTTTTTCATGCTATTCCTTATTTAAATCGAGTGAAATCGACCGATTTTAGGTGAGATCGTTTCTTTGTTTTGTTTCTTGATATTTATTTACTATTATTACATCGACTTCAGATTCTTATGGCGAATTATTTATTTAAAAGTATATTTAAATGTACATAGTGCAACGTACCATATTATTAATGATTAGACTTTAAAAATAAGAGAAAATCGTTACGACTAGATTCTAAAATATCAAATTTCTTAATTTTTTACCGCTATACATTCGAGTATTTATTTTATGAAAACTTGTATCTTTTGTAAACGAACATTCGATACATACTTGTTTTACCGAGCTTCGGACTATACTACGAACGATACTAGCGATACGAACGAAAGCCGAATCAATATTACCGACGATCGAGAACTAGAATATCCTCGGGTCAAACTATCTGGCGGAAAGTTAAGACAAAATTTTCCGGAATTCGTTATTAATACAAAGTGTGGCTAAAATTCTTTCAGATGCCCCTATAGGTTACCCTGTATTATTATTACATTGCCCCTATATATTACTTCTATGTATTTTTATATTATATTTAAATTTTATTATTTAACTATTATATTTTATTTTCTAGTGTACCCCCTTATTCTAAAATAGTTATTATATATATATATATCTATCTTTTTAAACAAAAAATAATAATTGCCACGTTTACATTAATCCATCCCGAAGTAATTTTAATTTTTTTTTTTTTTTGTAATTTACAAAAACATGAAAATTATGAAAAATTAAATCTGGAAGTCTAGCAACCAATGTTAAATAACGTGAAATAATCATAATAATCATAATGCAAAAAACGTACCGAAAACTTTTTTATACTCGACTCCAGTGGCTATGATATCCCAAAGATTACTATCCGATTTCAGCGTATATTACGGTGTGCTATATATATATATATATTACATTCGGCTTAGTATGCAAATGAAGAAAATTCGTTCCGAATTAAGATGATGGAAACTGTGTTGCAAGTTTAGAAATTTTCACTTGGAAATGACGTTAAGTTTTTGGGACGAGTGCTGGCGTTCTATCAAGACGGAGATGAAAAAAATAAGGTAAACCCGTTAATGTCTCTCAGCTATAAAATCTGGATTTGGGAAAAAGTCGCGAAAAATTAAACTCCGGGAAAAGATCCGACGCTTAATAGCCAAACTTAAATCGGTTTTCAGTGCGAACAGGACGCCGCGAACCTCTCGTCGTCTGGATATTATTATCGCATCTCGTGTAGTCCTATCCTTTTATCTGTCTTTCTTTAACCGCTCCAAGCTAAACAACTATTTACTACTACTATCTTTTGTCTATATATATATATATATATATATATGTATGTATGTATGTGGTGTGTGTACGTACATAGTAATTCGGATTTCGACGCACGTTTAAACTGGCGAATTCATATTCGAATTTAGTTTTTCTGCGCGATCATTCCTTTCGAATGGAAGTTTTTCTTACTTTCCTTCCCCGAAAAAAAATAAATGTAAAACCGCTTAAGGTGCGACAGTACGCTTGTGTTTGTGTAAAACAAAATTGGAATACTAAGGATACTGTAGGAAATCGTTCTTTTTTTACGGCCGGAATAAGAAAATCTGATTTATTTTTATTTTTATTTTTTTGTTATATTTCATTACGATCAGTATCTATATTAAAATTTTTTTTGAGAAATTTCCTATACCGCCTTCGTTACGTTGTGATAAGAATCGAACGAAGAAAAGAAAAATAAAATTGAGAAAATAAATTCGCGCGAGAGAGATGCGGATATTTTGAAAAAAATTTTGTCAAGGCGAAAAACTCGTAAATATTTCTTTAGAGCCGTCTTTTGTTTTGTTTTTTTTTAAATTTAAATATTACGCCTTACGAATCTATTTCCGATACAATACCACGGCTGGACTTCCCGCTCTATTTCGTCTATTCCGCGTTAATTTAGTAGATTAACGGTAACTGTTAAAATTTCAACTTGACTACGGCGTAATTAAATTTTTTTCTTTTTCGTTTAAAATGAAAAAATAAAATTTTATTTAAAAATAACTTAACGTATTTATTTTATTAATTCCGTTATTCGAATCGAGAATTACCACAACGACAATTTGCTTTTTAGGCTGAAGTTGTTCTCTTTCCTGAACTTTCGATTAGGTTTAATCGGAGGCGGGGGTTACGAACTGTGTAGAACGAGTTCCGAACGTCGAATGGTAAATTAAAAATACGCATTCTCGCATACACTCCTAGTGTTGTAATGCCGGTGAACGAACTTAATGATAGACAAATCGAATGAAATATATTTCTACGCCGATACTACGTATAGAATTATGAACATATATTTTTTAAATAGCGAAAAATAAACATTATAAACCGAATGATAAAATTAAATAAATATATTTTTATGTAGTCGCATGTTCCTCGCAATTAATAAATATTAAATGTATAATTATTTACCTCAGTTATCAATACTACTGGTACACGTCCGATAATTTTAATAATTTCGTCATTATTTCTTCAGCATTCGAATTAAAATTCAAATTTATTTCGAATTTCCGTTTGATTATTCACAGCAATTCAGATTTATCGAATAAAACGACTCTGCTTTGATAAATAACGTTCGAATGGCAAAATACAATTTATATATATATATAAATGCATAAATCTGTAGTGTCTGTCTGTGATTTGATAATATGTTCATTATAATCACTGCAGTGAGCTATTTGTATTACACATAAACAGAAAATCGATTTTTTTTAATTTTTGTCTGTCTGTCTGGTCCGATTTAACTCAAAAACTATGAAAGCAATAAATCCGCGCAGCTCATAGCCTATGTTATCGGATTCGTTCTAACCTCTGTTTCACATTGATATCACAAATAGGACAGAAATGACAGCCTTCTTATCGTTTAGCGTCACAATATTATATGTAAGAAGTAATTAAATAAAATAATCAATAATTAATCGAATATATTATAATAAAACAATAATAAATTATAAATCGAATTTTAAATTTTTCAGCCAACTTTCAAGCGGTGCAATTCCTTCATTTTGATTCCCGGGCGAGAGTATACTAAACACTCTTCTACAATGGTTTGATACGTTTTTCCGCATTCACAGTCGGAAGAAGCTGTCATGCCCCACGTTTCCATCAAATATCCGCACCTTCCATGTCCAATTCTAAATCTGTTTAAATTTCGCCAGTTCCGTCCTTGTAGATTCATTCCAGGCGGCTCTTTTGTTGGATTTTCCACCGAATTTCTCTTATCAATTTAGTTTCTAACTGCGTTCCAGTGATTTTGCCATCTTTTATTAAGACTGGGTTCGATTTTTTACACGTTATTCTTGTTCCACGGTACTTTTCTGGATTTTCAACGTTGTTTTGAAACGTTAGCTATTTCTGTATATATTGGTAAATCCGTATTGATGAAAAAGTTGGCGTAATCCCGTAGTAAGGGTTGTTCACGTCGGATCTCTACTGGTAGAAATTACAATAATTTAAAGTTTTAAAAAGTGGGAGACAGCGATATCTCTGTCAAATCGTTTAAAGTTGAAAACGGTTTCCGATTCGAATGCACCTACACACCCGCAATACAAAAAACGTTTTGTTGAGTTAAGGGCGTGGCCGAAATAACGGACGGATATATATATATATATATAGTTCAATGAAAGAGACAGTGATATTATTTTTTTTTTTTAAATAACACAGGAGAAGCCGTGGGTAACTTCTACTTATTTAATATAACCGAAATTTGCGAATAAATTTCAAAACCCGCGTGAAAATATAAACAATAATAGGTCTATATATATAATGTACGCAGGTGGCAGTGTTCCAACTTGTGCGATAGAAGTGTGAATGTACTAAGTGTCGTATTAAATATAATCGTGCGAAAGTAAATCGAAAGTTACGATGAAGATAAAAATATTTCTTACTATTACTATCGGAAACAAAAAGCTGAAACAGCTGAAAAACTTCCACGACGACAAAAATATAAAATAATAATAATAGTAATAATAATAAATATATTAATTAAAAATAATCAAATCGAATGGACCGAGTTCACCGTCCAAAGAAGCTGTCATGCCCCACTTCTCCATCCAACATCCGCACATGCCATGTCCAGTTCTAAATCTATTTGATTTGGACTTATGCACTTATGGCATTGAATTATATGGCACTACTAAGCCAACTAACATCCGGCGCTTACAGTCGATGTAATCAAAAATCTTACGTAAAATTATAGACGCTCCTTGGTTCGTGTCATACCAGTCTATACGATCCGACATGGGGATACCAACTATTTCAGAAGTTGCCAAAAAAAGATACAAGCTCTTTTTCAACAGGCTAGGAAATACCGCTAATCCAACTATTCAACAACTAACAAATCGTCATGTGCCACTTGCTTCATCACGTCGATTGAAGAGAAACTGGCCAACAGACAATCTTAAAACACTTCTTCCTCCTCCTCATCATCCTCTCATTCCTCCTAAATAAGTCCTAAGTTGTGGTCACCATCAGCAGTATCTGATCCCTTCCTGTTCTTTCATCGCATTTACTTATTGCACTATGTGCAGATTGCAAATAAACGAAAAAAAAAAAATAATACTTCCAGATGGAATACTTTATTCTTCGATAACTTATAAGCTTCTTACTGGCGTAATAATTCAGTTCTTCTTTAAATAAGCCAAGACTCGATCGAAATATACTTTTTAAAAAATTACCTTTTTTAATTTTTTTTGTTTTTAATTTTTTTTTAGACACCAGTTCGTAAAAACGTATATTGTGTAAATGAAGTACCAATACAGTAGAAATAACAGTTTGTACAGAATCTATACAATTAAGTTTATGGAACTCCGAACAAAATGTTTTACAATATTATTATAAGATTAAATTAATTCGATATACATATACTCTATGATGATTTATTTCTGCAACGGTGAAATAAAAATTAGAAACAGTTTAATAATTAATCTGCTCTACTACCGGTAAAATATTTATCACTACGATTACAGTCGGAAAGAGTGTGCTTAACAGTATCAGTTTACACGTTACGCAGTTGTCGGAGTGTGCGAGGTTATACTTATAATATTTAAATAAGCCTCGGCCCGTAATAAATCGTACGTTATAAAAATTAGGTGTAAATGATGTATATCATTTTTCAATGTGTGGGAATTGTTTTTAGCTCTACCGTTTCATTCATTACACTGTGATTGAAATTTATTTGTATATCGCTTCTCTAATACGTGTACAAACTGTTTAAACGTTTAAAGTTTTTGCTCATGAATGAAATAAGGTTGTAGATATTTTACATTAATTCGTGATCTGAATTTGTATTATTTTTTATCAAAAATATGTTGATACGTTTGTTTATGTCTAAACTTAACGGTTTAATTCCTGCAATGACAATAGCCAACAAGCTGATAGTTCTGTAAGATTTAATCAACTTTATTGCTAAATTACCTTTCTTCATTCGAATCATTTTTTTATTAAATTAACTAGGATAACCGTAGCGGCTCTAGTTGTAATAATTAACTTAACGCAATTTTTTTTCACTTCAGCTTCATCTCGAATTCCGAAATATTTCCCAACTCGTACATCAAGAGGCGTAAAAATTACGAATACAGTCTCGATTTGGTCGATACAACAGCGCAAAAGCTGCAAAAAATAAATATTACCACTAAAGACTTCTGGGTTTAATACATCTATTTATATATCTATCTATGTACACGAAATGTTCGTATGTTTGAAATATTTACATAATTCTCGTATTTTATATATATCTTCTTCTTCTTCACTTCCCATCATCAGTCCACTGCTGGACGAATGACTCACCCAAATTTCCCCGGACGCCTCGATATTGAGCTTCATCCCGCCAATTTGAAACTTTTGGATTTCATCTGTCCACCGTATCCTTGTTCGTCCTAAGGTTCGTTCGCTCTTAGGTTTCCACGATGTTGACGCACTTATCCAGCGGTTTTCGGTTCTAGCCACATGTCCGCACCATCTCCATTTACCATGTTTAAATAATACTTATATCATCTTTTATTGTTTTTCGTATGCGCTTTGTCGTTCATCAGAGTGATCCCCAGCATAGACCTTTCCATTTTTTGCTGATTAACTTTTATTTCTTGTTCCATTTTTTTTTTACATCCATGTTTCACCAGCATATACTAAAACTGGCATTACACACTGATCGAACACACACCTTTTCAGGCTTTATTTTAACTTCCTTGAGTATGCTTCTAAGCTTTGAGAATGCAATCCATGATAATTGTATTCTTCTGGATATTTCACCTTCTAAGTCGTTGTTTACTTTAATTATTAGGTAGATGAACCTAACCATTACCACTTTTTGCGTGCTTATATTTACATCCTTGTATTTATCTCTTACAAGTTCATTGTACATATATTTAGTTTTATTTATATTAATTTTAAGCCCTATTTGTGCGCATTTATCGTTGACTGCCCGTATCATTTGTTGTAATTCTTCCAGGCTATATGCACATAATATAATGTCATCCGCGTGTAGAAGGTGCGTTAAATTTTTGTTTCTGACCTGTATACCTGCAGTTCCCCATTCAATCGACACCGTATTGATGTGTGCAGCTGTGTACAGTTTCGGAAATAGCGCATCTCCCTGTCTTATTGCTTTTTTTAATCGAATGTTTTATTTTTCCTCATTGATAACAATCGTAGCTGTTGCCTTCTTGTATATGTATTTAATTATTCGTACGTATATGTTACTAATTTTTAATCTTTCTAATGTCTGTATTATTGCTTTGGTATTCAGGCAATCAAATGCCTTTTCAAAATCCACAAAAGCCAATATATATATATATATATATATATATATATATATATATATATATATATATATATATATATATATATATATAGATATAGATATAGATATATATATATATATATATACATAATACGGACATACGAATTACATAAATATATATATAAAATAAATCAGAATATCACTATCATGGTTAGCTTTTGGAAAACTACACAGCGTATTCAGAAACGAAGAAATACCGATACGTTTGAAAAGGATGTAATCAATGTGCTTTACCGGATATATGTATACGGATATAAACGGTTCGCAAACGTCCACGTTTAATATAAAATTAAGGCAGATATAAGGATGGCACTAGTACCGTAAGAAAGACTACTATTTAACGTAAAACTATGTGATCGAAAACTAGATAAATGGATAAAAAGAAAAAATGAATTCCATCGAAAATAAAGTGGCGATGTTTCGGGCAAATAGCTCGTAGGGTAGATAATAGATTGAAACAAAATTGGTGTTGGAATGAATGGTGGGCAGTTTACCGTTGGAACGATGGCATAAAACGAATGTCACAGGCGAAAATTGGATAAGAACAACTCAGGATCATATATCTGAAAATAATTGGCGAAAGCCTACGTCCAGCAGTTGAATGATATAGGCTGAAGATGATGATCAACATATTATATATATATATATATATATATATATATATATAAATAAATTGCTTTTTCAGAATTTCTTACGAAAATCTTTTTTTCAATTATCCTTCATCACCTTTGGCAAAAATTATTAATGTAGTTGTCCGATACATTCATTCAACCGTAATATATTATATATATATATATATATATATATATATATGTATATATTGTGTGAATTTATATGTACACGCCAAATATTAAGAACACAGGAAAAATAAATCGCCTTAATGTATTACCTGCAGTGTCTGGTTTTCCTGTACTCTTGCTTGTTTTTCCACTTTTTCTAAAAAGTAATATAAACCAGTATTAAAAAAAATATACATTATTAATATTTAATCAAATCTGATTAATCGGAATAACGCCCATTTTCGATAATAGTTTATTTATAAATAGTTTATAAGAATTTGCAAAAGGGAAAACAGGTTCCTTTAAACTTTAATGATGGTCGCGTGTTACGCTTTTCAGATTTTAGATTTGCTATAATCGACGATTTGTTTTCCTATTTAATATATATATATGCATGTATGTATGTGTGTGTATATATAAAATATATATGTACATATATAATGTTTACATCTATATAATGGGTATATATATATATGTGTATATTTATATATTTGTGTGCGTGAGTGTGTTCATGAAATACTTAATAAGGTGATTATCGTCATAGATGATAGGAAAAAATTTGGCAGACAGTTTTTTTTTGTCTGTAGAATATTAAAGAAATTTAAATGCCGAATAAAACTAATTTTAAACGGTTTTGTTTCTTTTCGTGAAAATTTAAAGAAAACTTCTCCGCTTTAATTTGTGACGACGAACTATTATTAATTATTATTATTATTATTACTACAATTATTGTTTTATTTATAATATACTCGTTTGTGTGAAATATTATCTATTTCAATGTACGTGTAAGTCCGGGTTTATTCTGACTGTCCTAATTTTCAAACAGTAGGTCGAAACCTTATCAATTTAAAAATATATTCCTATATATGAAATATATTACATTCGTAGCTAGTGGACGGTAGAAAATGCCGCGATTTCTAGCTAGTTTGGACTCGGAATGGTAAAAAAAAAATACCGGGTTAAAAAAGACATTGTGAAATAAATAAAGCCGTGAATATTGCCTACCGTCTTAGTGCTTGAGTACTTAACATAGAGATACAGACCTAACTGCCGCGATATGTCTACTAGTGTTGGGATAGGTGCTTTCTCCGTAAAACATCGTTTTACCAATCTATCTACGAAATTGTAAGATTCGTATTTATACGGTTAAATCAAAAATAGGCCATAGTTTGTTAGCATTCAAGTTACGCATTGGCAACAATGCGTTCCGAAGTTGTATTCTATGTGTTCCGAAGTTAGTTAACACAAAATAAGAATGTAATTAATTATTCCGCTACCGAAACTTAATTTATAACGACATATGTATCACCTTGTTCTCGTACAGCCCGATTCGGGTATTGTTTAACCACATCATCCTGCATCGAGCGGATAATTGGCTGTAGCCGGTTCTTATTTCTTGCTATTTTCACTAATTCCTCTGGATTATTAATTCCGACCCACTGTTTTATGTTATCCAGTCACGATGTACATTTTCTTCCCGGTTTTTGTTTTTTCTTCAATCATACCCATTTCTATCGTTTGTAGTAACTTGTACTTTTCTCCTCTCATAAAATGTCGAATCTTTTCAGTGCTAAGTATTTTCCACATTCTTCGGTAGCACCACATTTCGAATACATATATATATATGTATGTGTGTGTGGTTGTATCACGTCTCGAGATACACGTTTTTTTTTTTATATACCTTGTTGTGTAAAAACCAATTTGCTACATTTCTATGCGGGGCCAATTTGTAGTCGCTAATTTAATCTTCGATCCGATATATTTGTTGAATATATATATATATATATATATATATATATATATATATATATATATATATATATTAATATACTTCTGCGGGTTGAGAGAAACTGTATAGAACATATTATTTTTAAATGTCCAAACTACCAAACCGTAAGATACTTCAATAAAACAAATCTAAAATTCGACGAAATCGCTCAAAATTTCCGAAAATTTGCTTTTCAAGTACTTCGTCCTAGATTTCAAAACACAAGCGTCTTCATATAATCGTCCGTTTACATATCACCATGTGTCTATGTGTGTATCTGCGTATGTGTTTTTGGGTGAGGTGCACGTAACATCAAGAAACCTAGTTATGTAAATAAATAATTATTGTAGATTTCCGGTGTACATATTCTTTAAATGATTCTATCAACCGCGTGTATTTTGTAAATAGCATAACGATTCGTTTTAAAAAGTCACATCAAGATTTCCTCGAAAATAATCGTGTTCCTATTGTATTGACGCTCAGATAGTAAGTAGTCGTGTTGGATATTTCGGTCGATTATTTAAGAAGTAGAAGATTAAGTTGTTACCGACCGAAATGTATAATTATTTTGTATAATTTTAATCCGCGGCCGTTCGATATCCTGTACACGGCTAAATTTCAAATTAAAACCCTCGAATGATTTTCCGATTCTTCGGTCTTCTATCTGAAAGACCATACCGAATATGCGCAGTATTATTTCATAAATATGTATCGATGTCAACGACATCCATCCCGATCACTGTTGTTTCGTAGATGGAATGTTAGACTCTCGAAAATACCATCGCAGTGAGATAGACAGTTCTATTCGGTTGTTGTGTTCATGTGGATAAGTATTAATGCGGTTATATTAAAGGGTTCTTCGAATGCGGAGGGTTAGTTACTTGCGTATCAATATATATATATATATATATATATATATATATATATATATATATATATATATATATAAAGGTAAATTATTTTATCACGTCGCATGATAGAGTAAAGCAGTGAGGGTTGGTCGCTGTTAGGGGTGCTAGTATGTACAAAATCGTAGGCTATATTTATTTTAGCGTCGAAATTGTAGGGTAGCTTTTGTCGATGGTACCGCGTTGCGGATGAACACGTCGTTAAAGCTAAATGGGGTGATGGCTCTCCTATTTGCAGATTAATTTTTTAAAAAGATGGGCTTTTCCGCTCGATTCGGTCTAGATGAGGTCAGACGTCGGACGTCGGGATTGAAGTTACTCGCGAATATTGATAATGACATAAAGTACGCTAATCCCGAAGTCGGATAATAACGGTCCGACGAAAATGGGACTTAAAGAAGGGCATGCCAGTGTTAATATAGACGATTATAATTTACAATTTAATATCAGTATTAATACCTGCTGATTAAACTCGTTCCCGAGTCTAACGAGTAACACCGTGCAGCTGATTCGCTATTCATTTATTTATTTTTGCGCTTATTTATTAGTTTATTTATTTGACTTTCCGCTCGATTCGGTCTAGATGAGGTCAGACGTCGGACGTCGGGATTGAAGTTACTCGCGAATATTGATAATGACATAAAGTACGCTAATCCCGAAGTCGGATAATAACGGTCCGACGAAAATGGGACTTAAAGAAGGGCATGCCAGTGTTAATATAGACGATTATAATTTACAATTTAATATCAGTATTAATACCTGCTGATTAAACTCGTTCCCGAGTCTAACGAGTAACACCGTGCAGCTGATTCGCTATTCATTTATTTATTTTTGCGCTTATTTATTAGTTTATTTATTTGACTATTGTTCGTTTTAACGCAGTATGAATAATAAATTACATATTCGAATACTTACATACATACATACATACATATAATATATATATACAGATGATGAATGTACACTCGAATAAAATACGACTGAAAATAAATGTACATAAACAAAAATAAATACGAACATAGTAAAAAGTGTAGAAATAGTAGTAACAGAGCAAGTAGATAGTTACATATAGGTAGGTCAAAAAATCACCACAAATAAAGACAATGAAAGCAGAAGTCGCAAGGAGAATATCACTACCGTGGGTTGCTCTAGGGAAATTACACATGAATAAAGAAATACCGATTAATCCGAAACATAGACTATATAACCAATTTCCGATTCTTATATATGGTTCGGAAACATGGCCATATACGAAAACAAATTTAAAAAGGATAAACAAAGCTCAGAATGATGCCGGATATAAGATTATCAGATCGTAAAAAGAATGCATGGATACGTGAACAAACACCTTTGAATGGTGCAGCGGAGCGGATGGCTATAACAAAATGGAGTTGGGCTGGTCATGTGGCTCGAAGAGAAGACAATCAAAGCGGATCTTTCAGTGGTGGCTGATGGTCAGAAAAAGGAAACGGGGAAGGTCAAGACTGTAGCTATTACCAATGTTTACACGGCCCTGTCAGTCCTACCGCTGACGAAAGCTGGCTCAAATTTTTTCATTCTGCGCTTCCCCGAGCCAGTTGACTTCACTATTTTCGTCTTTCCACCGGATTATTAGTCTCCTTCTATTGCTCGCGCGGTTCATTAACGAATTTTCTTCGACCACGTACTGCCTTCGTTCGAAATGGCCAATCCAAATCCATTGTTGTCCAATCCACGCGAGATTCCGTTTATATTTGAGTCTAATATTCGACATTAATCTCTTTTGCGAGCGATTTTCTTTATAATTTCTCTTGTAGCCCGCCGAAGTTTTCCCTACGTATAACAAAACCGGTAGAATGCGCATTTATACTTAGTCGAAATATAAATCTGGCATCGAACTGTCAGACTAATAAACGTAAAATTGTCGTTAAAAATTGTTTACTGACTACGAACACATTTTGCGATGAAGAGTTCATTTTAGTCCTAAGAAAGTTTTCATAAACATAAAATCTATTAAATCCCCAAATATTCTGCGGGACCTGACAATACTTTTTCCGTTATTATTAAAAAAAAAAAAACTAACATTAAAAAGTTGTGGTATTCGTCTCGAATTAATAATATACCTCCTGTTAGTTTGCTCGGTATAATTTAAGTAAACTATCGGAAAGAAGTATTACATAAGTTAAGGCACTTCTAAGACACGCGTGTTTATTCCATTTCGCCTTCCGTTTCAGTTTTTCTACAATAATAGCTAGGATTACCAAATTCATTGCATTTTTAATTGCAACAAGCATACTGATATGATTAGCTAAATTCTTTGACACAACTCGGTACAAAGGTACTTATAAAATTATACAATATGAATTATACTTAGTTAATATAATAAATAGTTTACTTATTGTTTTTTGTTTTGTTTTTTTTAAATATAACCATAAGCTACTCTACAGTCAAAAGTAGAACCTGCCATTGCTGGAAGGAAGTCTGTTAGGTGCTTTTTTATTTACATTGTTACTTTACGACTTGCCAGAATTGCGTGCTAATTATACCGCGTTGTTTTGTAGCGAAATAGACTCGATGCAATCCGGAATAAATTACAGCCGGATGTTTCAACAAAAACAAGCGGGACTGCACTGTGTCGTGACAACAAAGTTCTCCCGAGTTTGTGTGTGTGTGTGTGGCTATCTGCGCTAACGTCATATTACGATTGTCTTGTACGCTACTTACAATGTACAACAAAATATGGATATGTAGTCTCCTGCCTCCGATACGGAGACGGAAATTAATTATGATGATGGTATGTCATTTATCGCGATATTATCGTAAACGACCGACATTAATCCGCCTAAAATTGAAACAATCTTATTTACTCGTAGAGGCGACCTTTATCGCCAATTGAGCTGCTCTAGCATTAGCCGGGCATATGGTGTTCTCGTTATTTGGGAATTCATTTAGATCGTTCATTACAGAACGTATAAACTATACCGTTCTATTAAAAGATAATAATGGATTGGTTCTATTTATAATTCAAAATACTAATATTATATTATTCGTGTGAAACACTTATTTGTCTGGTTATTACTTAGTTAATCGTGATGTATGTGATGGACGTAGTCCCCGATGATCGCCACCAATTTTTTACTTAATCAATAGAGGTACACGCGTAACTATATATATATATATATATATATATATATATATATATATATATATATTTAAATGATATTAATTATATTAAACTGTCGTTACAATTATAAACGATCGATAAAGCATCAGATAATTATAATAATAATAATGAAGCCTTTATTTAATTTAAATACACCAAAAAATACATACATAAAATAATTAAAATTAATAATAACGAAAGTCCAAATTGAGCAAAGGCATCTTTCGTTTTGTTTTTTTTACTTTGAACAAAAATATCCAACACCCATTTTCTCCTAAATCGTTTTATCTTTCCGCATCCAATTGATCCCAACATATTTAACAATATCGTCTTTTCGATCTTTGAATTTTCCTTTTCCTATCCAGCGGAATCCGTTCTATGCATTTATCCAGCTATCTGCTTGTTTCCGCATGACATGACCACACCGTGCCATCAGATAATAGTTGATGGAAATTATCAGTTCACGGTTGAATTACCGTAAGGATATATACGTGTAATATGCAACTATTGTCGCATGACAATACAGATAACTTAAGGAAAGCGTAGTGATTTGTACCGTCTATTTATCACGATGATGCCTAAAAACTGATTGTACCCGGTCATCTTTTTTTGTAACCATATAAACGTGTACGCAGTTGATAAAATGTTCTGCATACAATATTTTTGAATATTTAAGTTCTAGAGTTCAAAAGTAGGCTGAAATTTTGTTTATCGTGCACTTAGAATTTGCGTCGTAAAAAAAATAATTTATCTAATAATAGAAATTTACTCGATAAAATTCTATTATAAACGTGTATCATCTTATAGCCGGTAATACAACTCTCTTTCTGATATATACGCAAAGATGTATGCGAACTTCTAATATTGTAATAATTAATATGCATTATTACTATTATCATTGTCATTAGACCTAAGATAGACAGACGTAGTTAATAACATTCCTTTCTGTATAATTAACTAACGATAAAATTTCGAGGAAATTTACGATCAATTTAATTTACGAAGACTACCAAAAGCGTACTCTACACCGGTTTTTATCGAAGAAAATTCGATGGGGAGCTTCGTCGGTTAACTTAACTCAAAGATATAAACGAATGAATAAGAAATGAGACAATATTATAACGAGCACTATACAATTGGAATATAGAGATTTATTTATATATTATATAATATATATATTATACTCGTATATTATATATATATATATATATATATATATATATATATATATATATGTATATACATATATATAAAACATGTATATACATACCTATATATAATAATAATAATAATAATAATAATAATAATGTTGACGAACTTTAAACTTTCATTATTGAGAATCGTTGTCTCTTTTACAGTTTTCTTCAGCAGTCTGACGAGCTTTTTAAAATAATTCGAAAGGAACGGATGACAATAAAAGTCTGTATATGTATATAATATATATATATATATATATATATATATATATATATCAGGTAAACTTTTGAGGTGATTACTTTGAATAGTGTTAAGGAATGGAGCATTTGTACAAAGTTTTTAGTTGGTAGTCCATCATTACTACTATCACTTCATTGTTCTTGTTATTATTATTATCATTATTGTTATTATTTACTAGTAGATCGTTGTGTTCTAGTCGTAGTTGTTATTAGCGGTAGAAATATCCAGCGGGGCAGCGTTGGGCGAACAAGCATTTATATTTTACTTATAAAGACTGCAAGTTTTCCAAAGTAAACTAAGTGTGGAATCTTCTCGACCATCTATTATTACGATGATCCCGGTCTGTCTCTGTCTCCGTCTTTGTTTGTCTGTTTCACTTTCACTCGCTCTCTGCTGTTGGTTGATGGTTTTTTTTTTTTTTAGCGAGGAACTTTTTCCCCTGCGAAGGACAATTTCCACGATGCTGGTTCTCCTATATTATTTCTCATTGTTTCATTTTCTATTTATTTTCTTTCTCTAAATATTATTATTATTATTAGTAGTAGTAGTAGTATTATTGTAGTTGTACTGGTACGTAGTAGATTTGTTAGTGTCCCCTTATCCGTCTCTGATAATTCAATTTTCCCCCCAAATTTTTAATTCGTTTTCGACGGCGACTTCCCCCTTCCGTATGTCGTCATATTCCTAAGTTTTTTTTGTATACTCTCGTTTCGATATATCGTCTCTACTTCTGTCGACATTCGACGTTAAAAGTTTTATCCTCTATACTCGTTTCCTATTTTCGTTTCAAGTTTTTTTCTCTTTTTCGTTTTTACGTGTAGCCGTTTCTTCCTACGATGCTTTCTACATTGCATTCCGTTCCGTTCCGTTCCGTCAGGTTACGTTCCGTTCCGTTACGTTACATTAAGTTAACGCTACGGTGATTTCATAACTTTCGGCGAGATCTTTTCTTCCGCCAGAATGAAACTTTCCGTCGAGAGCGAACGTTAGTCAAATTTCATTTTCCGCTTATGCGAACCCGAAACTTTTCTTTCTACTACGATTATCACCGACCGACCGAGTTAACGACGATGGTGGTGATGATGATGATGATATAAGCGTCACCACGTGTCGTCGTGCGGAAGAATAAATCTTTCCCTATGTCTTCCGGACGAAGATATTCAAACAGCCTTTTAATGGATTGCCGTTACAGTTTTACCGTCTCTATATGTCGAACGGAGATAGGCTTTTGTATATATACAGATATTCGTTTATTTATATCTTTCGTTATTTGCCAACACGACGCCTTAATAACGTTACATCACGTATTGGTCAATCCGTCGCTCGCTTACAGTTGCCAATGGATTGTATTCATTATTTAAATATGTATTCGCGTATATTCGTATATTTATTAACGCTCATGTACAGGTATACATAGTATGACAATTATATATATATATATATCACAATCGCGATAAGCCTCTGTCTATCTACTCCTGGATGAAGGCTTTCCCCACCGTTTTTCACCAACTTCTATTTTTCCCAGCTACTTTCGCTATATTATTGTGCCACCGCGTCGTTGTTTCTGCCCATCCTGTGTAAGGACCGTGACCATCCATTGTCTTCTCTTCGAGCCACATGACCAGCTTAACTCCATTGTGTTATAGCCATCCGCTCCGCTGCATAATCTAATCGTGTTTGTTCACGTATCCAGGTTTATATGATCCGATTATCCAACATCATTTTCCCATGTGCAGTCTGAGCTGTTCTTATCTGTACATTATCACTTATATGCGGATGATGCCCTATTGTCTGTTATCACACAACATGTTTATATGTGAAAGTATAAAGTTTTCACCTGAAACTTTCATTATTCAGTACCATTATATTAACTATTCATTGCGCTCGAAATTATTTTACATTAATTAGAAACCGAAAACTGTTACCTAAAAGTGTCAGTCACATACGCATAACAGTTTTTTTACATCACAAACAAAACATCCTTGTTATTAGTTTCGAAACAAAAAGCTTTTAATCGAAATAGTTAAAAAGTTAAGTGTCATATGACTGACGTTGAATCACAAGCATACTGGTCACTGACATGTGTTAGTTACCACCACGGTTCAAAATGTGCGTGGGGAGGGGTCAAAGTGTTAAAACTATGAGCGACATCTTAAATTATCCGTATGTACAAGAAACAATTAAGAACGGCACTTTAAAATTTTTCGATACTTGCCGTATGTCCACTGATAAAAATGTTTAAAAGAAAATCGATGATTTATCAGTCGCTACGGTACAAAAAGAAATACAAGCATAGACGACTAAAATAAATTTCATAAATTTCGGCAATTTATTTATATCGATACTAATATTTTTAACTATGTACACCGTTGTTTATTTCAATTATTTCTTAAGTTATTAAATAATTAAAATTAACTTCCGATACGTTTTCCCGCAAAATAACAGTTAACTAATAAGTTTCGTCATTTTTCCAGTTGCCGCATATTTAAATTATTAATTCATAATTTTCCGAACGATAAAACAACCCTTATTAGACTATTTTCGGTATTTTTATAAAATACTGAGTTTGTTTTCTTAAAAAAAAAAAAAATTGCTACTATATTTTTGTGACGACAAAGAGCTATTTTCTACGTAAATTCGTTACCAATATGTACTCCAGATGAATATATCAAATATAATTTGTTAATATTTATTTCATATATATTTTTTTTATTTTTTTGTTGTTCACCGTTCTTTAATAAATTCGTGAAATTGTAATATAACATTTTCTAAAAGTACCTCGGAACGTGCAAATGTCCTAATGTATTCATTCCTACACACTTTACTTTGGTTCTACACGTATTCCCTGTGATAATAAGGGCTAAACAGCTCCGGCCATTGCTAGGACGTAAATCAATTCTCAACCTAGCCGTAAAGCGGAATGTTTACTTATCGGTCATCGCTCCCATTTGGAGATATGGATTAGAACTGTATGGAACAGCAAGTCGAAGTAATCTCCACAGAGTACAGCAACAGCAGTCCAAAATCCTACGTATAATAGCATCTGCACCGTACTTTGTATCGAACGACATATTACATAACAATTTGAACGTTTCATACGTGAAGGATGTTTATACGGAACAATATAGAAGATTCTTCGGAAAGCTCCAGTTCCATTCGAATCCACTGGTACACCGAATGTTTACTAGCGATTTTCCAGTCAGATCCAACAGTCGGCTAAAACGAAGAAAGTGGTGCCGTGATGCACTTCCAATTACCTAAGTGGCTACATTGTTCTCAGGGGACGCTACGTGTAATAGTTAAACTCTGCGAGAAATAAATTATATAATAATAATAATAATAATAAAAAATTAATATATTTTTCCTCTTTGTAGATCCAAATCTGGCTGTTCGTTGGAATTGCCAGCTTAATAATATTCTTTCACTTTCCTCCTCTTGTCCACCATACTCCGACCTTCCCTTCCTTCTCCTTACTTCTTTACTTACGATCATTATTGTTTATGACAGAAAACTGTCGGTACAGTAAAAAAAAAAACATATGTTCAGTGATGCGAACAATGGTTCTTTACGCAACCAAATTTTAATTGATATATATATATATATATACACTTATTTATTTTTATATATATATATATATATGTGTGTGTGTGTGTGTAAGAGATACAAATGATATTTATATAAATGTCATAAATATATATATATATATATAAACTTATTCGATGATAAAACGAACATACGAATAAAACATTTAAAGACGATCTATAAGTATCTAAATTTCGGACTGCCTATTACGTTGTAGAATTTTATCGCGAGCCAAGCGAAAAACAAGTTACGCAGTATAGTAGTTCTTTCGGTTTGAAAATGGAAAAAAGTTTTATTTTATGTAAAGCAGAAGAAACTATTCTCGCGTTCGGCCAACCTGAAAGATGAGAGATAGGCGCGGCGGATAAGGTTAGGTTAGGTTAGGTTACGTTAGCCTAGCCTAGCCTAGCCTAGCTTAGTTCGTCCGATTTTAGTAGCCTAAGGAAAAGGGCTAAGCAAGCCGTTAGAGGGAGCGATGGTGGTGGAATGATGTAAGAGAAAATTTCTGTTTAGGTAATTTAAGAGCCGCTTCTAGGTGTTGTTGTTAGCGGTGCTATAGAGAGAAATATCTTTCCTTTACATTGAACAAGTTAAAAGAAACAGCATTTCTACGAGCGTGAAACTACGCTTATAAGACTTTCTAACAACGTTTTAGAACGTGAACGCATTTCGTATGCGGAAGTGAATCTGGCCCGTACACATTTTCACCGATGCCTCGGGGATATATATATATATACCGTCATCCCACCCAACCCGGGGGACGACGAGATGTCTTTGTACGTGTTGTACTATAGCGTATACGTTCGACAGACATTTAACCGTTTATATATATATATATATATATATATATATATATATATATATATATATATATATATATATATATATATATTATACGAACGGCGGAATGGAAGTTGGCATTTGCAGCAGTTAAGGTAAATTATTACCTCCTAGTTTCGGAAAGAACTTTTCTTCGGTCTCGTTTCTTTTCTTCCGATTCTAACTCTTCGCCCCGGTCGGATCCGACCATTATAAAGACGATTTATTATCAATTCCTCTTTGATTCCTTAATCTTCGTTTCTCGAATACTATTCCTATTACTACCATTACCACCATCGTTTTTATTTCACCGAGTTCTACTGCCGCTATCTACTTTTTACGATATTAGTTATTTTTAACGTTACGATACCCGACTTATTTCGCTAAACTCACAACGGTTATACTGTCGATGTAACACTTTGGCTAAGGTACAGTTTGTTTTTACGGTACGCGCGAAATTTACTATCTACTACTACTGTAAAATTTGCTTCTCGAACTGAACAGTGACATGCCGATATCAATTTTATTCGTTCGAATTTTAATTAAAATATTCGATTAATTAATTTAACTAATTCGCGCCAATCGAGTCGACCACATACCGGCGTACGGGTTATCGTTGAATAATCAGATCTTGAGGATAATTCGAGGGCGCTTGTGAAATTCGATCGATTAAACTTATTTGTAAATTCGCTAAAATGACGATCCGTCTCTTTCGTTACTGGCGGACAAATATAATAAGAACTCTAGGTAGTTTAGTGGTAGAATTGTTCCGCTACTAAGTGTAAATCTTCATTTGGTTACATAATCTGATGATGTCGGTCGGGAAACCGCATTAACTAATCAGATTCGGTATTTAGGTAAAAAAAACTTCACACTAAACATATTAACTATATATTAACACGAAGACTAAATCCATTCGTTATCCAGTGTGTTTAATAGAAAATCATTCCTTAATACATACGATAAACTTATTATTTATATAACGCTAATACATTCGGAATTTACACGCACTCGTCTCTTGTTTGGTATTCGATATGCTAGTTATAATAAATTGCAGCTCATTCGGAACATTAGGTGCATACTAAATGTTCCCCATTACACTAGAATAGGATTATATGCAATTCTGAAATTACTTCGTCTTTACGTGTACGGCGTCAATTTCTCGATGATTGCCGTATAAATGATCACGAGTTTCATCTCGTCGACAAGTGTAAATACGATTACCTAGGCAACTAATGTTTACGTTTACAAAATGTAAACGTAGACGTATTAAACGTAATTTATTGTAACGAGCTATTCGCTTATTTAATATTAGCATAATTATTACTGCGATTTTACATTAATTATTTTCATTTAACTGTTAGTTTCAACGCTATATGTAATATTATGTTCGCTTTGTTTGTTTGCGTTTTTAAAATGAAACTTCTATTGGCGCGGTATATATGGGGAGTTAACCTGTAAAACGAGCGAGCCAGGTGATTTAACAAACGAATATATATGTATAACCACGTTTTGTTGCGTTAGGTGTGTCAACAAAATAACGGACGGATATATATATATATATATATATATATATATATATATATTCTGTTCGCATGTACTGCACTACCAACACCTATCGTCAAACCACGTTTATACACATAGGTAGCCTTATTCGTATACACCCACGGACACACACCAACAAAAACACGCAGACACACATATATATATATGCATGTGTGTTTATGCTTATACATACACACACGCGTAAAATTAAAAAAAAAAAATGTTAAAATATCTTTCACTGCGGTCCGAGGCACGGATGTTTTTTTAATTATTATGATAGCTTTATCCACTGTTTGAATACTTGACACTGATAATTTATAAGCTCAAATTCATTGGTTTTCATTAACTTTACCGAGTTAAATTCCTTCGGGTCTGAAATTATTGTGATTAAAGATTTTATTTAACGAATCGATTTCCGAGGAGAATATCCACAAAACTAGATATTATTACTCTAATTTATAAATCCGGTGATAAGGTGAAAAATCGGCGATTGAGATAAATTCGCATTCTTCCGATCATTTCCGAGATATATGAAAATCGTGTCGAGAAAATTTTACTTAAAACAAGTATTTTAGTAATCAACAATACGGTTTCGGTTTGAAATTTAGCTCTATTTGACCACATTTAGATTTTTGAAGACGGGCAGTCGGTTGTGCTTCAGTTTTTTTTTCGACATCCGGAAGGTGGTTTGATTCTGTTAATATTTTGTTAAGAAAGTTGTACGATTGCTGCATTAGAGGTATTTTTTATAGTTGGTTTAAATCGTATTTAAATAATAGGAGGTATACTACAAAAATAAATATTGTAAAAATTAGCCGTTTGTTCAGCATTTCCGAGTCACTCTCGGAATATGATTTTAGAAACATATTTATTTTTAATATAAGTATATATTAACGATTTGCGCAATAACCTTGAAGTTAACGATAAATTGATTAGCTATGTGTACGACACCATTGATAAGTTCTCAATTTCCTAATATTTTACACTTCTCGTTACAAGCAGATATTATAACAAAACGTTTCGGATTGGTTAAATTGTAACCAATTACTTTTAAGTACACAAAAAATAAATATCTCGTTTATAGTTTCCTAGTTCAGAGCTGTTGGAATTTGAATACTAAGTTAAATAACGCAACTTTGGGTACACGAGATAATCTACTTTGGGAATTATGCTAGATTCTAAATTGCTGTTGTCGAGTCGGTCTTTGCGTTGAATGAAGAAAATTAAATTATCTTTTTTATTTAACTTGGAAATTCTTTTTTATTACGTTTTGTATTTAGCCGTCTCGTCATATGGAATTGTTCACTGAAGCGCTGCTGTTAAACACTTTACTAATTACGTAGAAAAGATTCCGTTGAACAGTACGACTGACCTCTGAGTAAATTAGGTAATAATTCGTTAGGACTTGAGGAATTGTAGGAAATTGAAATATTAAATTTTACGCGTAAAAATAAATCTTATTTTAGAATCCGTGAAGCGAATACTAAATTTAGTTATCGGGATCTACAATGAAGTACATTAAATTGTGAAAATTGATTCAAGTTATCATAAGAAGCGTAGAAAGATCTTCGTATCCTACATATTTAGTAACGATTCCGAGAATGAGCATAATTAATAAATATATAAGTGTATTAAGATTTGACCAGCCTATATCACTTTCATGTAAATTTATCTGTTCCTTTGCCTGGAAAGTGATATATATATAAGATTTTTTTTTTAATTTCTATTTTTTATTCATTATTATCGTCGTGGTAATTGTACTAATTTATATTCAAAGTTATGGTCGCTTATCTTGTCTTTATTGTACGTAACCGAAAGAAATAAACGTGATTCTCTTTTAATTATTGTTATTATTATTAATTATTTATTACAATTAATAAAAATTATTTATTATAATTAATGGAAATTATTTATTATAATTAATCGAAATTATTTATTATAATTAATTATTAATTATTGTTATTGCTGTTATCATTAACATTTGTAATAATGTGATAAATGCTTTTATTTATAAATTTTATGCAGGGTGTTTATTATACAACACTCTCAAAATGATTTTCAATGTGTTTGGAAAAAATTTTAGTATGAAGATAAATACGGAAAAAGTCGAAATAGTGATATTTACAAAGACAAGTAGTAATGATGCGAAAATAAAAATTGACAACGAATGGTTAGTAAAAGCAAGAATCGCAATAATTTGGAAAGCGTGCTGAAGAACAGGAAATTATCGATGGAGTTAAAGAAATGAATCGGGCAATGTTACGTATGGCCTATGTTAAAATATGCGACCGAAGCGTGGGTTATTAACACCAAAGGCAAAAGTATGTAGGACGCATTCGAAATGTGGACTTATAGACACAACAGTTAAGGATATTACGGACGGATCTCATCTCCAACAAGAAGGCGTTAAATCAATGCAACGTAGACAGGCTGACTGTAGTAGAAGATATTACGAAAAGGAAATTAAAGTATATAGGTCACAGGCTCCGGAAGAGAGGCTGTTTATGTGGGCAGTACAAGGAAAACACTTGGAAAAAACGACAAAAGGAAGGAAACGAATGGTATATGTGACATCAAATACTCTGGATTCAACAGAGCCAGGGTAAAGGTAGCTGCAGCCAGACTTAGGAAAATATATGAAAATGCCAACGCCCTCGATGCGCAATCTCTTTTGAAGGAGATGCAACTTGATGATGGTATAAATATTATTAGAATTGAAAGGATAATGCGTATTATTATTTTCACGTTGTTTTATTTTATTTTTATTTTAGGATTACTCTTAAATCTGTAATATATTCGATTTAATTATTCTTATTATTGTTAGGAATAATCGTATTATTACGATTACACGATTGTTTAATATCGTCCGTACGATTATCGATAATAATTATCGGATATTAGAATTAAATATCGCTGATACTTAATTTTTCGATTATCGTTATTATCGGTAAAACAATTATTATTATTATTATTATTATCATCATCATTATTAAGAAGATTATTAAGAATTATAAAGGGTGGATTACGAGCCTGGCAAAATTGACGGGGAATGAGGATTAAAATTCCATTCGACGAGGGTAGCTAAAGAGATGGCTGTTTATTTATTTATTTATAGAACGACTTAACTACCGCCACCGGTCCTCATTTCTACAGTTTTTGCAATTCTTTAATACTTTCGTTTAATTCTTATTATTTATATACATATATTTGTATACCACCTCATCTCACTCACCCGCTCACACATACACACACAAGAATATATATATATATATGTATGTATGTATGTACGTATATGTGTTTTATGCCACTGTTCGCTCTTAAATTGTTACGTCGAATAAGGATAGGCAAAAAGCTCGATTGAAGATAAGCGAAAATTTTGAGAAATTTTTCAACAAAATGGAGGCGCTAAGCGAGGAAATAAAACAGTTGTAGTAGTAAAGACGAGTGGCGTGTTAAAAATCATTTAAACTTAAAAAGCTCGTCGCTTTAAAATTTGGAGAAATACACCCTTGTCCACGATGGAGCCAATTCCCCAGCTTCGTATACGATATATATATAATAAATAAAAGTTTTTGTGAGCTTATTTGAACTTTGCACCAGTTTGAAATTCGAGTTAAGGCCTTCCCGCTATCATTATAACAATTAAGTCGCTTCTACCCTATACCAGTCAATTGGACTTCCTTCGTTTCTGCCTGTTTGTATTCTTCGATGCGTTACTTTCCAGGTCGAGTCTCTTTCTTTTCTAACTATAGTTATCCTTGTTTATTTTTTCCCAAAAATTTCTTCCTTTTCTACTCCCCCCTTCACTTTGCATTTTGGTTACTTTTCTTAACAGTTTTAACCGTTTGTTTTATATATATATATATATATATATATATATATATATATATATATATATATATATATATATATACGAGTATAATATAAAATAATGATAATAATTAGCTCCCTGCACATACTAAATGTATTTTTCCTTTTCCCAAGGAAAGCAAATGTTTCTTTGCTGGATTTATAAACACTTTAACACTGGCTATAATGGTTTTTCATTACATATATAATATAAATGGCGTAAAATGGTATATGTCTGTATTTGTAGCATGTCGATGAATATGACTGATAAGTTTTATTTCACATTCCTGGGAACACGCATGCGTGTATGTGGATAATGTATACATTTAGCTTTAAAATAAACGAATGAAATAGCAGGGATAAAGATAGCTTTAATAATAATAATGCTTTTATATTATTTTCCTTTTTTGTCATAACAATTGGCCACACGTATATTATACGAGTGAACAGATAAACTCCAGGATACATTAATTATTCATAAAATCTTCGAATTAAATGTTTTATTAAAACTTTTGTTGAGTTATAAGTTTCTGCTACTTGGGAGTAGTTTGGTAAGTAGTATAATTGTCGGTAGTGTAAAACTTGAATTATTAATTTTTCTGCGATTAATCGATTAAAAAAAAGTAATACATATATTAGAATTATATATAACTAATAATAATATTATCGCGTGGAAGGCAATGGCAAACCACCACGCACACCATATGTGCGCTGGTAACATATAGTACACCACAAAAACATGCGGGGCTGCATTGTGTCCTGACAACAAAACGATTACATTTAGTTCTCTCGGATTTGTATCTATCTACGCTAATATTATGTTTGCCTTGTACGTTACTTACACTGTACAACAAATTCAAATTTATTCCAGATAGAGCGTGTATGCGTATTTGACATTCTAGTAGCTTGGTGGACTTTGTAAAATATGAAATTTGAATTATGATATTTGTTGTATAATATTATAAATCAATAAAAAAGTAATACTTTTATGTATATATATATATATATATATATATATATATATATATATATATTTATGCCGACGGGCATAGCACGTTAAGTACGGCGGCTTTCCGTCTAATCGCCGAAGTTAAGCAACGGACTTGGATGGGTGACCACAGGCTCAGTGTGTGTGTTGTTTGGTATCTCCTAATTTGCCTGGCCTGCACGGGAGATTAAGCTACTTTCTCCCCAAATTTATTGATTTTGGATACCTAGGTCCACCAGTGGACCGATATAGATTAAATATGTACATATATATATAATATATATATATATATATATATATATATATATATATATATATATATATATACTTAATGCATATGCCTTCATAATCCTGATTGTATTTGATACACACAATGTTATCATATAATCCATAGAGTAGTTTCTGATTTTTAGTGTACTGGGACCGGACTGTAATTATCTTGAATATCAAAGACGAAAGTGGAAAATTTATTATAGGTAACTGGTCTTTATTCCTTTTCAAGGTATGACTTCTGCCTTTAATACTTTATATTCTCTAGTCTGGCATTTTATTGATGGAGGCCAGTTACATTCGAAACATTACACGCACTATCTCTCTCTCTCTCTCTCTCTCTCTCCCTCCCTCTCTAAAACAGCGAAAACGACAAAGGAACGTTGTTTGTTAATACATTGTCGTCGTTATCGATAAGGATAATATTACGTAACATTAAAGTTGTTAATAACGAAGCGGATTCGAACTATACCTATATATACATATCGATAACTTTCAATTCAATTCAATTCAATAAAGTATATTTATGTTTTTATACATCAGCAAATAATAAGTAAATAAAAAAAATGCGCATACCGAGCAGCGTTAACGCTCTTACTACGCGTCTTAGGAAATAGTGTACAAAGAAATCTTAAAATTTATTTTATAATTATACAACACAACTAAAAACCCTGCGTAGCCGAAAATAGAGAAATTAATTAATTATAGTTTGATCTTAATAGTACATTAAGGATATGGTAAAATTATACAAATTATATTAAGGTTAAACAAATAAATAAGAGGATAGAAGAGAGAAATACTGATACAATAGATTACATGAGGATAGAGACTTATTAATAACGACTTAAGTAGTTCGACAATCTGGTGCTAGAGAAGTGAATGTTTAATTCTTTTGTGTTTATATTTTTTATATTTTCTGGTCAGCGAGTCGCGAGTATAGTTTCCAATTCGCTGTACGATAGGGTAATGGCTAGTCAGGCATTTTCTGTAGAACCTATCTGCTTGTTCCTGTACTAGCTCAGGAATAGTACGCTGATGAAGAGCTGCATGCATGTCAGTTATCTTAGTATAGTAAGGGGCATTAAGTACAATACGCAGACATTTATTTTGAACAATTTTTAATTTATTTAAGGTGGAATTACTAACACCGGACCAAATTGGGCAAGAGTATAATAATATCGGCAGTATGTATGCTTTATATATTATTAGTTTGTTTTATTTTACATACTTTCATAGGACGAACATTGGAAATATTCGTGTTACTAAATATTTCATACACGTTTAACCAAGTACGGTGTAAAAACAGACTTGTCTAAAGTAGAAGAACTTTACCTAATTATAAGCAGTAATCCCATTTATTCTCAATTTATGTCATCTTCACTTCAAGATTCCGGTTTCGACGGTAAACGAACTTTAGCGTCAAAGTCTATCGAATAAAATGGGACTGTAAAGGGAATATCAGAACAAGTTCCTTACAAAATATGCTGGATAAAGCGTAAAGATTTCGCTCGATGTATCATCCTGATTGTATTTGTTATATATATACACACACACATATATATATATATATATATAACTTGAGCTAAAGACCAGGAAATAAATACCATTTACATTAACTTTGTATTAACTGCATCTGTTTGTCATTGTTGATCGATAGTAGAGGATAAAAATACTACCACTACTATTACATTTCCGGCTTTTATTATTATTATTATTATTATTATTATTATTATTATTATTATTATTATCATCATTATTATCCAGTCAAAAGTTGAAACCATGATGCGACTGAACAGTATTTCATTTTGGTTGTATTTCCTCTGGCGAATAATGGATTTCGTTTTGGGAACACTAATGTCTGCATTCCAGGTTTCACGTGAAATGCACTAATTGACAGACAACTGGAATTTATAATGAACCGAACCGAATTTCAAAAGGAAGGACGAACCAAAATTTATCCTAATTCCCGCCGAAGTAGCTCCTACTCGTACAAAAGTACACAATAAACTTTTGTACACACACACACACGTACAAAAAATAGTAATAGTGTATAAATACTGTGGAATTGTTGGCATTTCGTCTACATCCTTATTATATTACACGGGACGATATAAATTAAAATCGTTCCCTCTACCCTGTTTTTCTCACCCGCCCATCTATAATGATTTTTTTTTCTTTAATTACTTTCGTCCGTTTGCAACGTGTGTGTTTTTTTATACTCTATTTAATTATGTACATTTCTGCAATTCGATGGGGAATTTTTTTGAAATTTTTTATTTCTGTCTTATTTTTTGTTTCAGTTGATAGGCATTATTTGTATTACTTTTCCCTCGTGTATAAACGAGGTTAATCTTTCTTTTTTTCTGCGACTTCTCCAATGTACACACTCATACACGTATGACAAAGTTTAATATACATACCGGAACTCGTTACGTTTATTGTTATTTTCCTATAGTCGAATAGACCTTACAAATAGCTAATCATCTATTAAAATAGTTGAAACGTACATCCTTCTACATATGTACATCCGCGCATAGCGCTGCAGGACAATGGTTGGATGGTAACGATTGCGTAATTAGAGAGATACAAATCGAAATCCGGATGACTTCAGCGATAAAAATACGCTTCAACTCAAATAATAAGTACGCTAAGGTACACCGAAGCAGGTAAATTCGAGAAAAACTGGAGTATAATTTAAAAAGTTTTGTCAAATCGATCGAAATTATTTCATTTTTATTTATATACATACATACATATATATATATATATATATATATATATATATATACGTATATATATTGATTTTTGTCATCTAAATAATATACACAAATGGTCCTTCGTGATTATATATAACGATAATAATAATATGAGTAACGAAATGTATACAAATAGCAGACGAGTATTTACCAAGGAAACAATGGGTTAAATTAAACCGGTTGAGGACCCAACATGGAAGAAATAACCACATGTTAAAGAAGTGTGGATTTAAAGACAGCAACAGCTGCGACTTCGGAGCAGCTTCCCAACAATGGACCATATCGTGAATAAGTGTCCGGACGCCAAGGAATGGATAAAAAATTAGGACGTAGAATTTTGTCAAATAGCTCGGAAACAAAATAATAATAATAGTAACGAAATTAAATCAAATGGAATGTATTTAATTTTGTAAAAAGACCCTTAAACGCGAATAATAAGTACGCTAAGGCAGCCCACCCGGTTAATGTGTTTATTCGTGTGGACGAGAAAATTTAGGATATACGTGAGTATAATTTAAAGTTTCGTCAAATAATAAACGAAAAAAAAAATAAAGAGTTAAAATAATTAAAAATTTGTTCCTTTACTGAAAAATCACAAAGCTATTCGGCTGTTAGGCCATTATGGAGTGAATATAAAAATTGTAAACTATAAAAAAATATAAAAATTTATAAAAATATAAAACATAAAAAATTACTTAAATACACAATTTGCAACAATTGTCAACGTGATAAAACAATGTTTTTAAATAATATGATAGTGAATGTGGTAAATGCTAAATTCATGTTTAATATGTATATATATATATATATATATATATATATATATATATATATATATATATATATATATATATATATATACAGGATTATAATGCTTGAAATCATATCTACATAATTATATTCCTATATATATATATGTACACATAATACAATATAAACTTACATAAGTAATACAGATGAACGCACATATTTCTAAATAATCACCAAACATCATCATTATGCATATATATTTATAAATAGATATATGTTCATCAGCTATATATGTAAAGTGATAAAAAATACAATAATAATCATCATTATCATCGTGATAATGAAACCAAGTTTATTATTTCATATTATTATGACACGTTTACAACAATATAATAATAATTTCAAATCAATCATCAAAGGCTTATACACATAAATGTAAAATAAAACATAGACCGACTATGCGCATAAACTACGCGAGCGCCGGTAAATAAGCGTGCGTCATTTTACAATAGTCTACAAACGAAATTTATAAAACGTAAAGAGATACATTGCCCAGTACCTGTGCTTAATTGTTGCCCAGTAACTTTTTTTTTTTGTTCGGTTTATAGTATTTGTTTTTTTTTTGACACTATGCGCAGCTCATTTTACAGACTTCGGAGTAAGTTTACATTTGCTGGCCCGAATACACATTTATCGGAAACAATTTTAGTAGACTGTGCAAATAACTTTTGTTTCTTACGTATTACTTTTCAAAGCGTTTCAGACAGATCGTTCAGATTTACTATATAGTTCACTATTATTCAAAGCGTTACCAATTTGAACCGTACGGAATGTAGTGATTTTTATAAACATAAATGAATAACAGTTAAAATCACTAAATTTTTCTATATAAAAAGAAAGACGTAAAAGAATAAATTTTATAACAGTATACGACATTTATAAAAAAATATTAAAGGAACGAATCCCCCACCCAACACACACACACACAAAATAAAAAGTGCAAGAAAATACTTAATTTAGATAATACGGCTGCGAATAGTATATGAAAATAGAAATAAATATGTATCCTGTCATTTGATCTTGTGGCCAAAGCCTGAATGATTTCAAAATAAAATTATAAAAGTAAATAGATAGAAATAAACCACCAAAAAATAAAAATGGACTGAAGTGAAAATTAAACATTTACAGGATGAGACTCTGCGGCTTAAGTAACTTTAGACGCCGTATAATTTGTGCAGGTGCCGTCGAAGCTTTTTCTTTTGATAACTGTAAAATATTTCATCATTTCGCTGTTTGTCTTCAATCTGATATTTCGATGAGTGTCATACGGGAGCAGCGATAAGCATTAACGATATCTCAAAGAACAGTACTTTGTTAAGCTTGTATTTTATTATAGTTTGATTTTTTTGTACATCCCCATAACGCTGGTTTATATGTTTTCAGGGCCTTGATAATTTGTTCGTAGAGGAGGCATTTGCAATGGACATCAATTTTTTTTTTTTAGTCTATTTTCTCTTCATTTTTACATGTATAGTCCATAAGAGTCTAGATATAACAATATTTGACATAATCGTACTGTGGAATTAGCTTAAGTGCCTCAGTTTAAATAATACGTGTTGCGACTTGTCTTCATTTATACCAAACTCTGGCGAAAGCTTGAACAACATCCAAAAAAGCGAGCAAAAGCTTTTTATATAATTTGAAGGAGCCTATGCACCTAGTCGATAGTTGCATGTTGTTCTTTGTAACCAAACTGATGACGTGGCAGATCAATTAAAATCTTCGGACTTTTTAATAGCAGCTTTTCATAAAAGTTACAAATAAATGCTAGTAATGAAATTAGCGCTCCATCTGCCGGTTCACCTGGTTTTTTAACATAATTACTTTTTTTTTTACTGTAAAAGTAGCGAGTACATATTCTAACCTGAAGTTCATATAGGCTAATAGTCTTTCAGAACACAAGATGGAATTTCCTCTATTCCTGAAGATTTTTTGGAATTAGGTATTTGTAAATTTTATATGTTGTCGTCATCTAAAATGGGTGGAATACGGTGGAATGACCTTTCAGTTCTACGCGCAGTTTTTCATAGGGAGTAGTTTTCATCTGTTGAAGAGCTGATTTCTTCGACATATTTCATAAATGATTTACGTTCGATGCTGTCGACACGATTAATTAATTTTTATCCAGAAAGGTTAGTGCCATTTCAGTAGTCGTTTTGCAAAAATTAAAAGCAAATATGTTATTACTAGGGAATGTATTACACTTAACAGATAACAACAACGGCAACTTCAGGGCCTGGTTCGGAAACGTACTGTACATTAAAATCCACATCCGCTGTAGTCCTAAGTGGTATCCTCAAAGTCGATCTGCCGATCAATTTCCGTATCAGACATGACGATTACGATTAGCCATTATTAGTTCATTGCCGAATGCAGACTTTCCTAATTCATTCTAAATACTCCTCACTTGCACCAGATCCAGTTTTGCCCCCCGTTACTTCGACTGATATTATTTGTCAACAAGTTTACGAACAAACGCACATATATATATAGTAACAATTCACGATTTAGCCTATATATCCGGACGTAGACCTTTCAGAAGCAAATAAATACATACGTGCGTGTATGGATACGCATAATATAACAAATGTGTATACATATATATTCTACAGTCGTCAGCCTAGATATGGAATCGTGCTTAACAATTAATTCACCATTGATTTTGATCTTCTGATTGACGTACCCATTCTGAAAATGATAGATGCACACATCACAATATCTGTCCGTCAGACGTAATTATTAGTCGTCGTTTTCCATCAATTTTGCACATGACCATCGTGCATTACATTCCCTCCCACTTGCTTGATATCAGTTCAAGAAGGCATCCTTTTTGTGACAATCGTTGACAACTTTTATGTGACGCCGATTTCCTGTAACACCGATTCTTTTGTATATTTCACTGTTCACGAAAGTATCGACATTTCAGTGCTATCGATTCTCTTAGCGGTCAAATTTTTTTGTGTCCAATTCTCGGTTAGGTACAACACGAAGGAAATCGAAAACATTTCGGGGAAGATCAATAAATTTTTTTTTATGTAATTGTCCTTCCAAATCTTGTTCATCTTTATCGTGACGTTTCCGGAAATTTCAACTTTCCATTTTATTTCACGTTCGCAGCTCATTTTGTTCTCTGGAAATGATTCTTACTATATAAAACTTTCCATAGTTTCAAAACCGGTCTTTTTGCATTTCCTTATTAATTTTATATCATCCGCAAACGTCGGGTTTGTAATTCATTATCCTTCGTTCATCTATTCCATCGCTCTATGGCTAATCTCATTATATATTTCGTGTAAAAGCTAAAGAGCATATGCTACAAAAATACATCCTTGTTTGACTCCTTTCTGAACCTAAAACTTATAATTTTATATTAAGAATTTGCTCTCGTATTCCTGGTCGTTTCATAACTCCTTCTTGTTCTTCAAATATTTCCTTCATCATATGCCGCATAGATCCGGTTATTTAATATCCGTAAAAATATATTTTCCGACACGCAACAAAATTTACATTACGCGATACGTACGTAGTTACTTGCACAGTATTGCGGCTAATCTTCAGTCGCCCACGTGATGCTACATATCGAGTGAATTTTGGCAAATATTTCTTTACGAATTTGTTTAAATACCTCCGTGGATATTTCATCAGTTCCCGAAACTTTGATACTTTCAAGCGCTTTTACAGCTTCTTCTACCTTTTTCTTTTTGACGCTTTGACTGATTTTTGTGTTCTATTTCTTGTCGCTTGTGCATCAGTTCTATGTTTCCACATTGTATAGTAGTACCGGTCATATACAGCAATTAATGGCCTTTAACCTTATAAACTATGATCCTAAATAAATAAATAAATAAAATATTTTGTCTGTTATTATATCGATATTACTATTAAATATTATTTCCTATTTCGGAAATTGTTAAATTAACTTATACTACTTTTGTATCGAGCGATATATATATATATTGGTATTATTTATATATGCACATTAACATTATTATTATTATTATTATTACTATTACTATTATTTAGTTATCAATTGTCAGACTGATTTGATCATTTTCTCCACAGTTGATGATTTCTGTCTTGCGCATAACCGCATATCCTGTATTTTCAGTATCCTACTGATTGTCTTACACATTGTTTTCTTTGTCTTCCTATTTCTTGTTTTCCATAAGAACATTGTTTCTATACACAGATATACAAACAAAAAATAAAATATATATATATACATAGATACGTGTGTATATAAACAGACACACACATATACACGCATATTTATTTGTGTTATTTTTCAGATTGCCTACATATTCAAGTATATATATATATATATATATATGTATGTATGTGTGTGTGTGTGAATACGGTGTGTATACTCATAAGAGTGTAATAACGTACAAATGTCTCGGCAAACGCAACATTCATTTCGGTCGCTTGAAGCTATTGTAGGACATTTTCCCTATTTCCGGGTACTCTTGATATGAAATACGCGAAACGAATAGCAGTGAGTAGGAAATTTCTACAGATGAAAACTTATTTGCTTCGGACGATTTCTCTTGAAAGTAATTTAGCTCGGACAGATTGCGTCCATTTTACCCATTTTGTTTGGCGACCGTTTATTCTTTTTTTTCATTTATTGTATCGCATACATATATATATTATATACAGTGTACTTTATTACCTTCTCTTGGACTTGGATTTTCGAATATATTACAAATTTAAAGTTGCTTATTGAATTTTTGAACAATACGATGACAAACGAAGAATTTTACCCGCTCTAGTGGAATAATTTACGTTCTCAAATAATACTGGAATTACTTATTCGGATTTTGCGTGTATTAGAAAATACTTTCGAACGGATTACTGTGCGACGAATGCCGTGTCAGAAAATATAAAATTCCCTCGACAGAAAAATGTACTAACCAAGAAGTATTAAAGAAAAAAGACATACGATATGAGATAATTGCGAGAAATATTTTTGAGAAGTCAACGAAAAATGAAATTGACTATTGCGAGGAATATTTCAAAGACTCGCTAAGATGAAAAAACTTGAAAAATTCCGTTTTCTACGATACAGGCCTAAGCAGCGCCGGACAAGAGTTGATATTCGACTAATTAAAGAACGTAACTGGAAAATAATTCGAGATTATTCAACCATTCCTAGTCACCATCGATTATTGAACGAAGACTATAAATTTCGCTTTTAGGAAATAATTATATACCTTCAGCGTAATTCAGTTAACCGTATATATTCCTCGTACGAATGATTTAAGATGAAAAAAAACACAAAGTCGGCTGTTTTGTGTACATTGCTTATCTCTTAATAAATAATTTTGTTGGGACTAAAATTTTATGCATAATCGCGTCGACTACTGAAAACAGTAAACACGAGACGAGGATCCGTTAGATGTTATTAACGGTTAATTTATAAATTTATTTATTTATTTATTTATTTATTTATAAATTTATTTATTTATTTATTTATAAATTTATTTATTTATAAATTTATAAATTTATTTATTTATTCTTCTTCTCGTGTCGATCATCCTATATTACTTTTTTACCCTAATATTTAACAATTTGAACTGCTTCGTCCGCGATTCCATTTACTCTTATCTCCTATCCTGCGCCGTGTTGGCAACAATGTGAGCAAGTTAGTAGATGCTCTGAATCTTGAAACGCCGTTACCTGAGTTTTATTAGGGTTCGATTTGAGGTAATTGCTAGTATAGTATTTTTCCATAGTCTCGAGTATCCATAGTCTCGAGTATCCATAGTCTCGAGTACTTTGTTCAAATTAAAGTTTTCCCTTGAGTTACGTTAATATATATGTTAAATAAGGATAGTTTCTTGCGGTAGCCCATTGTTCTGTTTTCGCCGTCTGATTTTTAACATTACATAAAATCGTCGATTCCACAAAAGCGTTCAATAAGCTCGTACATTTTTTTAAATTCATATTTTATGATTTACTGTGTCCCGAAATCTACGAACGTCGCCCCTGTTATCATTTTGTATTTATATCGATTTTCTATTTCCTCTACTAAGATTTTTCTTGCGCATGACCTTCCAGCTCTAAATTCGGTTTGCTGCTTAATAAGTTTTCAGTCTATTTTTTACATTCTATTTAATATTATTCTTTTAATACTTTATAAGTACGACACTAATGAAACATGCCTAAAGTTTCTAGCATCTGTATAAGTTTTTCCCGGGTAACCACGTGCGATTTTAAACATTCTTTACGGTCCATGTTAATACATTTATTAAACATATCTGGAAGCCATTTTTGTCCTATATGTCTAATTTGTTCTGTCATTATTCTATCAACTCCGGGTGCTTTCCTATCCATCATCTTAATTGCCTTATCTAGTTCATCTATTCTAAGCGGTTCATTAAAGTGGCTCGTATTATCAGTTGTTTACAGCTATTACTCCCATGAGAATTTCTTCGATTTCAATTGTAACCTCGTCAAAAGAGTATTCTTCATATTTTTTTATAATAATATTCTTCTAGATTTTTAATATCTTTATGACATAATCCCTTTATAATAATTATCGCGGCATGCTCTTGGTATACGCTTTTTATATACTTTTTTAAGATCTTCAAAAACTGGTGATAATTGACTGGTGTCTTTTGTATCGTTTCTACTTTACTATTCGAAACATTTGCAAATTCCATCCATTTTGCTATCTTAAAATTAAATATTCTCCTAAAAGTTACCTTTTTCAGCACTATTGATGCATTTACTTTACATAAAATTAACCGGATCTGAGACTTCGCTTCGGGAACTAATATTGATTTAGTAGTTATATTTCTTATATTATCGCTTACAAAAATGTTATCGGGATTATATAGCCTTTCCGCCATCTTCCATTATTAACCGATGGAGATAATTTCGTGAACTAAGTTCAAACAGTTAATCTCTGTCCCGTCTTCAACAGCTTTTCCATCATCATTATTCTTTCAGTTTCCCGGCGTCGTGCTGTGGCATTTAAATCTCCAATTATTATCTTCGTACTCTCATTTCCATAATTCACAGGTTTCCTGAACTTAAAGGATATGTTTGGAGGTTTGTAAACCGATGTTACACTACATTTCTATATATCTACTGTGAGTATCTCTATGCCATTTTCTTCTGTACCTGCAGTCGATGAATTTCCAAATCTGGTTTAATAAATATATAGCATTTCCAGACTTCTTGTGTGGCCTTTCCATCGCTAGGTTCATCACGGGCACATTTGGTTTCCTATGTTTTATTTCCCAATGAGTTTCTGGTATGCGAAGCACATCGCATTTCATTTTCGAGCATAATTCGGATAATGTAATCTCCTTTTCTTTGTGTCATTACTTCGATGTTTATTGATATATTACCGTTAAACATCTTAGTCCTGAGAAGGAACTTTTTCTTATGAACATGGTTGGTATAATTAGCCAGCGAGGTTCGTATTGTTTTACGCGTACTTATCTCTCTGTTTCCAGAGGCACCGCATGGAGGTTCATACCACTCCCCAATATAAATACAGTTAATAAATACCTAATGTCGATTAAAATTCAAATACTGAGATGTATATAATTGAATACAAGTATACAAATGAATTAAACCGAAAAAATTAAAAAAAAAAAATTAAATTATCAAAGTAATATATAAAAAAACGCATATACAACTTCACAGTCAATCACAATACACGTTGAAATCTGCACACATAAGCAAATAATCACAATTGTCCACACATACACACACTCGCTATGCTGGAAAGTACTTACATAGTCCTACGCACGAACGAAAATACACGTGCACACTAGCATACAGTAAAGAAAATTTCAAATGTATTTCTGTATACGTATGGAAAAATATAACGATAGTTTAAAATTATAAAATCAAATACCAACACATTTCTCGAATTTATTATTATATTTTATTTCCCTTTTTATAGTGCCGTGTGTAAGGCTACTACCTCGCTGGTGATTTAACAGTTAGATGTAGTAAATGAGTTTAGAAGAGGAAATGAATTGTATAATTGAGGGAATAGTTGACTGTTATAAGGTCGACACGGGTGGCAGTAATAAAAAGTACGTAAAGGTGAACTTTCACCAAATCGAAGAATCATGTAAATATCTACTTTAAACATGGACGAGATAATGAATTATCCAGGCGGAAAGTGGACACCAACGAAGAATTTATGTATTGTACAAATTTATTTATTTGCAATTTATCGATTTATCTATAATTTATGGATTTATTTACAGTTTGTTATTTTAATTGCAATTTATCGATCGTTTGTAATTTATTGATATATTTTGTAATTTATTGATTATTTCGTAATTTATTGATTTATTTCGTAATTTATCGATTTGCATGTAATTTATTGATTTATTTACAATTCAACTAATTTATTTATAATTTATCGATTGATTTCAGGGGATTCGGTTTTGTAACGTTCGCTGAAGCATCCAGTGTAGAAAAAGTACTAACCCAAGGTAACCACGACTTGGATGGGAAAAAGGTAAGCATCATTACATTATCTTGATGTCTCTCTCGGCGTTTTTATTTGTTAAAACGGAAACGTTAAATACAACTCGAACAACATCGACGCACTGAGGCAGAGTAGTTTCGCTTAACCTTTATTAAAGAAATCAATCAATACGCGAGCAGTATGTCGCGACTGTATGTAACGGAGGAATAAGTTGTTTTATTTCAATAGAATTCCTCGTATTTATGTAACGAATTATTTGACGGTGATTGTTCAAGTGAAAAGGGTTCTCTTTACTCCTCTCTGACAGGGTTCTCATTTAGAATTGCAAATTTACCATATTATAAGTAAGTCGGATGGGTATTATTGGTCGGTTCCGGGTGGGTTATCGCAAATTCTTACGCGTTTGGTTGAAGCCGATAGAGAATCTGCGATGTTTGCGCAAAAGGTTTTGTTCTTCGAATGAATGTTAATAGACCATACTATTTTAGCGAAACTAACGAAGTTGGGTGATGCAGTGGAACGAATTGCTATAATAAAGTGGAATTGGGCTGGCCACGTAGCCCGAAGAGGTGACAACAGATGGTCAAAGCGGGTCATACAATGGTGGCCGATAAACAAAAGAAGAAACCCGGGTAGATCGACGACACGTTGGCACGATGATATATCAAAGGTAGCCGGGAAGCCAATGGTTGTGAAAAGCACAGAACAGAAATGAATGGAAACAATTGGGAAAAGCCTTCATCCAGGAGTGAATAGATAAAGGCATATCGTGAAAGTCTCACTGCCTGATGACGTTTAATATTCTTAAACGCTATGCTTTTTTAGAGTATAGTTATTAAAATTATTTACCGGAAAAGTTGCGTATTGCAGAACTAAATATGAACACACAGCTATATATATATATATATATATATATGTATGTGTGTATACATGATATCGTCTTATATACGTTACTTCCATTTAAAAGATCAGCGATCTGCTCAGTCATGACGGTCCTTAATGCGGCTGATCTGATTGAATCTATCGGTGTGAAACAGAACCATCTCCTAAAATAATTCACCCATCAGATCTTCTACCTTCCTATCGATCTTTCCATTCTAAACTTGTCCCCTGTAAATAAAGGAATTATTTTGTATTTATCTTCCCCAATAATGTTGACCAGATAACCTAGTTTCCTTGCTTGAATGTGATACATCGAAATAAACTAATAGTTTAACCGATTAAATAAACTACTAGTTTATCCGATTAAATTAAGCGGTAGTTTAACTGATTAAATAAACGAGTAGTTTAACTGATTGAATAAGCTAATAGTTTAACATTAAATAAACAAGTAGTTTAACCGATTAAATAAACTATTAGTTTAACATTAAATAAATTAATATTTTATCTAATTAAATAAACGAATAGTTTAACTGATTGAATAAGATAATAGTTTAACCTATTTAGTTTAACCGATTAAATAAACTATTAGTTTAACATTAAATAAATTAATATTTTATCTAATTAAATGAACGAGTAGCTTAACCGATTAAATAACCTAATAGTTTAAACGATTAAATGAACTACTAGTTTAACTGATTAAATAAACTAGTAAATTGACTGATTAAATAAACGAATAGTTTAATTAATTAAATACATCAAATAAACGATTAGTTTAACCGATTAAATAAACTAGTAGTTTAACTGATTAAATAAACTTGTAGTTTAATTAATTAAATACATCGATCGCGGAGATTATTTTATTCCACCGAGTTATTTATTATTTTCTTAATCGGAGGATTTTTCTAGATTATATCGATAGAAATAAAAGTCAAAAACCTCAATACGTTTAAACAGAGTAAATGTAGCATTTTAAAGCTGCTGTAATTCTGTATCGAACATGTTCTTAATAAATAAATCTTCCCTGTTTATAAATCGGGGCCGGATTAAACATTCGGGGGGGCCTGGGTTCGTGATTGTTGGGGGCCAACGTTTTTAAACAAGAATGTTTTTTCATACAATGTAAAATTGTATGTAAATATAAATATTTCTGTAAAATTGAATGTAAATATAAATATTGCTTTGCGTAAAAAAGTGGAATTGATTGTACATTTTTAGATTTTCTTATTTTCTACATTTAGAGAAATAATAATTATTAAATAATAAAATAATAATACTTATTAAACATTTATTATTTACTAAAATCAAATATTACGTACATTTTTTTGTGTGTTACAAATTCGTCTATTATATCGTCCAAATTAATCGACTGCAATAAATCATTCATTTTCAATACAAAGATCCCTTGTATTCGTTTAATTTTTTTTAGTCGTAATACTTGTACGCCCATCTTTTATTAAAGCTAGTCAAGAAAAGGTTCCTTCACCTCTACAATTTGTTGGTAAGATAGTCATAAATATTTTTATAACTATTTATACATTCGGAAATACTGAAACTATATCATCACAATACACACATCTTCCTTATCGATTTTCTCGATTCATTTAGATTATCATAATTTAATTTATTCATTTTAATAGGGAATCCTCGTGACGCATGGGGACCTGGGCAAAGGCTCATTCGGGCTCATGCGTTAATCCGGCTCAGCCCTTACTTTTCCAAAACGACTTATAATTTCTTCTATCGAGGTGTAACTTTCATCAAGAGAATTGCACCTGAAGCGATATAACCTGTTCCAACTTTTCAACTGTAATTTTTAATTTAATTCGAGAATAATATCATTTTCATTTTCGAACCATTTCGTAATATATTTTTGCTCATTTTCTATAAATCTAAAAAAGTTTTTAAAGAAATGTTAGATTTAGTTGTTACGACTAAATTAGCGTTCTCGAAATACTACTTGCTGCGGTGTATACTACAACACGGTTACATGTACGACGGTTTATTTACTATTAGATTACATCGAAAATAAACGTAGTTTACAGGCAGAATCGATCTGATTCAAAACGTCAGAGGGTCAAAGTTTTTTTACGCTGGAAAGTTCGTTTACATTTCAGAAATGTTGAAATTTTATCGCGTGTTCAAATTTGTCCGACATATATTTATTATTATTGGTCTGAGTTAATTTTTAGCGGGGAAGCCGCTATAACCGTCAAGTAACGAACACGTTATAAAGGAGCTACCAAAAAAAAAAAACATGAGGAAGGGAAATACATGGTTGTTATGCAAGCGTGGCCAAATTATATATTACAGTATGTAATGTATAATATATAATTTATTGAGATAAGATCACTTGTGTTTTTAATTTCAGTCGTAGCTAGGCACAAGAATGCCAATTTTATCATTTAAAATTTTTAAGAAATTTTATTTATTTATATATATATATAAATACATTATATATATATATATATATATACACGCTTTTTCACGAATAATTAATTAATTAATTCATCTAATCATATATCCCATTCATTCGTCCTTCATTCCGTCATTTATTCGTTCTTCATTTAACATTCGTCATTAAATATTTAAAAAAATATTTAAAAGTATTAAAAATTTTCAGCTATTAAAATAACGAATTAGTAAATAAATTTATAATTAACTTGAAAAATTTGAAATGTTGTGATTTTTTAAAGTAAAAATACACACACAAAACAAGGAGTTAAAATCGATAAAAAATGTTCTTTATTAAAAATCACAAAGCTTTTCGGTTGTTAAGCCATTATCGAGTGAATGTAAAATATATAAATTATAAAAATATAAAGTTTAGATGCGGAATGTAGTGATTTTTATTACTTAATTACAAAAAACAGTTAAAATCCCCAAACCTTTATTTAGATATCGCAAAGCTTTTCGGCAACTACGCCATTGTCAAGTGATATATAAATAAAAATAAAATATAAAAAACACAAAATATTAATTTAAATATAAGTTCACAATTATATACGTAATAAATGAAATATAAATACTTAAAATAATCTGACAGTGACTGTGGTAAACAACACAACCAATATCGGTAATATAAAATTTACAGAACAGTAGCTAGAAAATAATTATTTTATAAAAATATGTATTTGAACAATGAAAAATATATGTTTTATAATAATCAAAAATCAATTTATATTACTGATATTTGTGTTGTTTACCACAGTCACTGTCAGATTATAAGTATTTATATTTCATTTATTATGTAAAATTTTTTTTTTTTAATGAGGGTGCTTTTACAGCTTACCTAACGTGATACTGTGGGGACTATCTACATCTTAATCAAGCATGCTAACTTCTCTAAAAACGTCGCTATATGGGGGAACAATTGTAGATTATCCAGATGTAAAAGGGACGATACATTATACAGAGGTGTAATACTCGAAGAATGTAACAAGATAAGGTAAAGCTCCGAGCGCAACGGTGCTGCACCAGAACATTCAAAAAAGACATGATCGGGGCTGCAGACTATCTGTTCGGAATGGAGGGGACAGAAGGGACTTTCTCTAAGCTGCATACGGAAAAAACGGACAGGCAACAAATGATGTCCAAATCGCAATCTGCTGATGAGTACAATCTCCTTACGACTAATCTTTTTAAAAGATAGAACCACGGGAGTTTGGGGACAGACGGCTGGAGGTGATAGTAATAAGTCAGAGGTGATTGACTAATGCTCTTAGTTTACATTAGCTCCCATTGATCCCTATGGTCTAGCTGAATAAAGTGAATGATATCTTTGTGAGTTATTAAGGAGAGCATACATTAATTGGTTTAGTTTTTCTAAAACTTAATAATTTTGAACGTGTGGCAATATCTGTGTCCTTCTTGTGGGTGCCGCGGGTTATGGAGGTATTCCAGACAACGAATTTGTTGACTCATTGGCTAAAGACGCGACGTCTAGTATAAAATTGTGAACTTATATTTAAATTAATATTTTGTGTTTTTTATATTTTATTTTTATTTATATATCGCTTGACAATGGCGTAGTTGACGAAAAGCTTTGCGAAATCTAAATAAAGATTTAGTGATTTTAACTGTTTTTTGTAATTAAGTAATATAAAAATATATACGAATTTATAAAAATATAAAAAGTATTACTTTTGCAAAAATGATCAAAGTGATAAAACAATTTTTAAATAAACTGATAGTGAATGTGGTAAACAGTACAATCAATAATCAAATCAGCAATAATAAAATGTATACGTAAAAAATAACGCAATAGCGAATAAAATAAAAATAAACGAAAACATTCACAATATAAAATTCATACATAAACAATAATACAAAAGCTAGTAAAATAAAAATAAATAAAAACATTCAACAATATAATTTTTTTTTAATATAAACAAAAACACAATAGCGCCAGTAAAACAAAAATAATTTTAAAATAAAAAGGTTTAAGCAGATAGTACGGGATTATCCAGGGCATAAAAGGACGAATACAAACGGCAACCGATTAATTGACATATGTCGGATTTTTAATCTCAAACTGACATCTACAAATTTTAAGAAGCTCCCGAGATAACAAAAAACATGGAAGTGTCATAATAAAACCCTAGAAGAATTTCAAATTGACCATGTCGCTATTTCAAATAAGAATCAAAAGGAAATTATGAACGTTAAACTCAAGAAAGGAAGTAACATTTTTTCACAACGATTAAAAAGAAAATTCCTAAACAAGGTATAGCTAAATACGATGTGCATAAGCTTAAAGATGAAAATAAAGATAAAATACACCAATATTGTGAGAAAATAAACTAAATAAAATCAGAATGGCATGGCATTTGTGAAGGAATACAGGATGCAGCAAAATAAACAATTCCACTGAATGTAAAAAAAAAAAAAATACAGATGGTGGAATGAGCAATGTTAAGCTGTTCTCAAGCAAAGAGTAGAATATGGGAAAAAGTGGAGAATTCGACTAAGTGAGAAACTGCATATGAGAAATTCAGATATCAAAGGAAACTAACGGCAAAAATGATTAGGAATACTAAAAGAAACTTTAAACAACACCAGCTAGAGGAAGCAGAAAATGATTTTCAAAAGAGAGTCGAAAATAAGAGGATATAAAGCCCTAGTCTAGAAGCCTAGCACTTAATGATAAAGACAACTGCGACGTATTAGGAGAATATTTTAAAAGACTACTGAACTGTGATAAACCCAAAGAACGACTACAAGTGTACATACCGCAAGAAAAACCAACAGACGCAGATCCCTCGAGTAGAACAAATAATATCAGAGCTTAAAGATAATACATTTCTAGGAGAAGACTCGATAGTAGCGGATTTAATCAAAGCAGCTGGAGAACCGACGGAGATAAAATTAACAAAACTCTTAGTGGAAATTTGGAAAACAGGGAAGATACCACTGGGATGGAAATGTGCGCTGATACACCAACTTCATAAAAAACGTGATAAGTCAGAGGTCAATAACTGTGGATGAATATCTCCGTTGCCGGTAGCCTATAAAATCTTTTCATAGGTATTATTGAATCGAATAGAAAGTAAAATAGAACCAGATGTGGAACTTCGCCTCGATATATGTGCGCAAAATACAGAAAAGTCAAAACAGTAACCAAATTCAGATACTTAGGCGAGGTTATTCAGCAAAATGGATTGGATGGAGAGGGTTGAAAATGAGATCCAGACAAATGGAAACGGCTTTCAAATTAACACGAAATATATACAACAAAAAATCCAGATCGATAAATGCTAAGATCAGATATTTTTCTTCTTCATTAGCCATTATCAGTCCACTGCACATCCGGCGCTTACAGTCGATGGAATCGAAAATCTTACGTAAAATTATAGACGCTCCTTGGTTCGTGTCAAACCAGTCTATATGTTCCGACTTGCGGATACTAACTATTTCAGAAGTTGCCAAAAAAAGATACAAGCTCTTTTTCAACAGGCTAGGAAATACCGCTAATCCAACTATTCAACAACTAACAAATCGTCATGTGCCACTTGCTTCATCACGTCGATTGAAGAGAAACTGGCCAACAGATAATCTTAAAACCACTTCTTCCTCCTCTTCATCATCCTCTCATTCCTCCTAAATAAGTCCTAAGTTGTGGTCACCATCAGCACTATCTGATCCCTTCCTGTTCTTTCATCGCATTTACTTATTGCACTATGTGCAGATTGTAAATAAACGAAAAAAATAAAAAAAAAGTAATACTTCCAGATGGAATACTTTATTCTTCGATAACTTATAAGCTTCTTACTCACGTAATAATTGAGTTCTTCCTTAAATAAGCCAAGACTCGATCGAAATATACTTTTTAAAAAATTACCTTTTTTAATAATTTTTTTTTTTTAATTTTTTTTTTCCCTAGACCCCAGTGCGTAAAAACGTATATTGTGTAAATGAAGTACAAATACAGTAGAAATAACAGTTTGTACAGAATCTGTTCAATTAAGTTTATGGAACTCCGAACAAACTGTTTTACAATATTATTATAAGATTAAATTAATTCGGTATACATATACTCTATGATGATTTATTTCTGCAATGGTAAAAGTATTAAAAATTAGAAACAGTTTAATAATTAATCTGCTCTTCTACCGGTAAAATCTTTATTACTATGATTACAGTCGGAAAGAGTGTGCTTAACAGTATCAGTTTACATGTTATGCAGTTTTCGGAGTGTGCGAGGTTATACTTAAAATCTTTAAATAAGCCTCGGCCCGTAATAAATCGTACGTTATAAAAGTTAGGTGTAAATGATGTATATCATTTTTCAATGTGTGGGAATTGTTTTTAATTCATTACACTGTGATTGAAATTTATTTGTATATCGCTTCTCTAATACGTGTACAAACTGTTTAAACGTTTAAAGTTTTTGCTCATGAATGAAATAAGGTTGTAGATATTTTACATTAATCCGTGATTTGAATTTGTATTATTTTTTATGAAAAATATGTTAATACGTTTCTTTATATCTAAACTTAACGGTTTAATTCCTGCAATGACAATAGCCAACAAGCTGATAGTTCTGTAGGATTTAATCAACTTTATTGCTAAATTAACTTTCTTAATTCGAATCATTTTTCTACTAACCCTTTAAGTCATAATGTCCATTATATGGAAATTTTAATGTGAACAAATTATTTTCTGAATGACGTGAAATGTCTCAATTTTAAAAATATTTATATAAATGTATTGAAAATTATATGCAGTTCACCTAGAAAACAGTATTATATACGTTAAATACCTGTTTAAAATTTATAATTTAACGTTAAAATTTTATAATGTACGACTGAAAGGGTTAAATTAACTAGGATAACCGTAGCGGCTCTAGTTGTAATAATTAACTTAACGCAATTTTTTTTCACTTCAGCTTCATCTCGAATTCCGAAATATTTCCCAACTCGTACATCAAGAGGCGTAAAAATTACGAATACAGTCTCAATTTGGTCGATACAATAGCGCAAAAGCTGCAGAAAATAAATATTACCACTAAAGACTTCTGGGTTTAATACATCTATTTATATATCTATCTATGTACACGAAATGTTCGGATGTTTGAAATATTTACATAATTTGTAAGTCCGTATTTTATATATATATATATATATATATACATATACATATACATATGTATATATCTTCTTCTTTTTCACTAGCCATCATCAGTCCACTGCTGGACGAAGGACTCACCCAACTTTTCCCAGACGCCGCGATATTGAGCTTCATCCCGCCAATTTGAAACTTTTGGATTTCATCTATCCACCGTATCCTTGGTCGTCCTAAGGTTCGTTTGCTCTCAGGTTTCCACGATGTTGACGCACTTATCCAGCGGTTTTCGGTTCTAGCCACATGTCCGCACCATCTCCATTTACTATGTTTAAATAATACTTATTGCATCTTTAACTTTTGTTGTTTTCCATTTGTCCATCAGAGTGATCCCTAGCATAGACCTTTCCATTGTTCGCTGATTAACTTTTATTTTTTGTTCCATTTTATTTTTTTTTGTTAATATCCATGTTTCACCAGCATATGCTTAAACTGGCATTACACACTGATCGAACACACACATTTTCAGTCTTTTTTTTTAACTTCCTTGAGTATGCTTCTAAGCTTTGAGAATGCCATCCATGATAATTGTATTCTTTTGGATATTTCACTAAGTCGTTGTTTACTTTAATTAATTGTCCTAAATACAGATATTACAATATATTTATTAAACTCAGAGTCTGTATGCAGCTGAATGTTTAGAACTAAATGAAATTGAAAAATTGAAATACCGGAAAGGAAGATTATAAGAAAAATTCTTGGCCCAAGAATAATAGGGCAAATGTTCAGAAACAGATCCAATAAAGAATTATACGAGAAAGTAGAAAAGCTCTCCGATACTATGAGGAAAAGAAGATTTCATTTTACGCACATATCCAGAGAAGAAATACATAAATATGTATATTTATACGTATAAATATTGCGCGTGTCCGTATATGTGCTATAAACTATTATGTATGTCTCTCTCACCTCTCATTCATATATATATATATATATATATATATATATATATATGTATATATGTAGGCATGTATATTTTATATATATTGTGTGTGTACGTATAAGAGTGTTAAATTTAAATGTGAATATCTAGTTGCTCATAAAATAGCCATCTCGATCTATGTTGCACCTGAACCAGATTGTTTATAAATTTTTTTCTTTTTCGGTCAAGCTGTATTTAATGTTCATCTAGAAAAGGAACAAAAAAACATGAAAAACGACTTTTGCAAAAGCAATTCCTTCCACTTGCCCTAAAAACGATTTACTCCTCCATTATGATTCTGTTTCCGACATCCTATAGATATATACGTAATATGTTAGACTGAGACTCAAATTTATTTATGACGTGGCTATGTGCGGGATAGAGTTCGTATTACATCATCGGTTGATATCGCGCAATGGCTGAACTTTTCTCTTGATAATAACGGCTTTCGAATTAATTTATAGCTCGCCCTTTTCAGACTGAAGCTAATTTTCTATGCAGATAGGTATGTGACTTTTATATACATACGCTTCAATATATATACATACATATATATATATATTTTCATTCTTATATTATGTTGTTTGCTGTAAATGTTAATGGTTTATTTTCCTTCTTAATGGTTATACTGGACTTATTACAGGATTAAATGCTAATGTTTGCCTCTTTGTTTTTCTTTATCGTTTACTAGTTTTTTCTTCGTTCGTCATTTTTCCATAACATTGCTGCCCTCTTTTTTTTAATTCATTTTTTAAATAAATTTCACCGAACGTTATCTGCGGCTCGTGCATTCTATAAAGTAGCGATAAATAATATTCCTAATTGTATAGTTAACGTTTAGATAATGTACGAAGGTTAGGATTAGGTTTGATCAAGCCCATTATTCGATTGAATAATTATTAAATCGTTAAATTAAATTTAATATCTAAAAGTATTTCTGTAGCGGTTCCTCGGTGATATGTATTTAACTTAACGAAATAAAATAAAAACAGCTTTTATAACGCTTCGTAATATATATTTAATCGAAAAAAACCCACCCTGTTAGTTTCACCGGCTACAGCATCACGTTAGGACCGAATGGAAACCGAAACAATTAACGAGTAATAAATAAACGATAAAAAAAAAAAAGTAGTTAAAATCACTAAAAAATTGTTTTTCTTTACGAACAATTACAAAAATTTTCGGATATTAAGCCATTATCGAGTGAATATAAAATATAATTTAAGAATATATACAAAAATTTATAAAAATACTAGAAGTTACCCACGACTTCGACTGTGTAATTATTATTATTATTATTTTTTATACAATATCGCTGTCTCTTTAGATCCATCCCTTATTTCATCGAACGCAACAAAACGTGGTTTTGTAAGGCGAGTGTTGGTAGTGGAGGTACATCTGAACGTCCATTAAATTTTAAACGATTTGACAAAGATATCGTTGTCTCCTACTTTTTAAAATTTTAAATTACTGTGATTTCTATCCTATGCGTGATATCAGTGTGAAATAAAGCTTAGAACGAATCCGATAATATATATTAATTATTGCTTTAATAGCTTTTGAGTTAATTCCGAACAGACAGACAAAAATATAGAGAAGAAAAAATAGATTTTCTCTTTATGCGTGATGAAAATAGCCCAATGCAGTGATTATAATGAAAATATTCGCAAATCACAAACTCTAGAGTTTTATATATCGGTATAGATAAAATGTAAAAAATAATACTTGGATATAATGTTAAAACAGTATTTTAAAATATCTGATAGAACGACAATCAGTGATATAAAATTTATACATAACAATAAAACGTGAAGCGAGAAAAATAAATAAAAATAGTATAAAATAATAACGCAATAACAAGTAAAATAAATAAAAATACCTAATAATATAAAATATAGCCAGCAAAATAAAAATTAAACAAAAAAATTTAAAATTAATTATCCAATATAAAAATGATAAAAAAAAGTTTTCACGTAGAGTATACATTTAAAAAAAGAAAATTATTAGAAAAATTGCAAATTATAAAATGTAGAAATAGTAATAATTTATTAAATAATACGATCACTTTTGAAGAAGAATTAATTTTAAAATCGGTTTTGTAAATTAAGGTTATTGTAAAAATACGCCAACTATTTATTAGGTATACAGACTATACAAGGGCATATAGGTCGTTGTCATATAAGTACAGTAAAACTTCTTTTAAGCGTCACCCTCGGGACCGTGCTTGTCGACGGATAACGGAAATTTCATTAAAAAATTTTCCATATATATATATAGTATTAAACGAGATTGTAAATCATTTAGGAAAGAAATTAAATATATATTGTTTTTAGAGTACTGTATTTTTATTTATAAATTTAATATAGTATAGGGCAAAATAGTATAATTTTGAAAAACTGTACGTCAGATTGTTTACATCTTTAAAACAATTAGCAATTTTCTTCCGTTTTTTTTGCAGCTCGAGCTTTACGTCAATGTTCAGTATTTTTCCTAGAAGTAGGATCTGTGTAAAATTTGACCCCTCTTGTTTTCCAAACCAATCGATTCGCATTCGCTTCGTTGACATCGGCTTCCGAATGGCGACGATTGCTGAGTTCTGGTTACATTTGGATTCTTCATCGTCGTCACCATTATTAGACTGCTGAACGTTAGATACAATATCTTCATCGGTCAAAATTTCAAAACCTTCATCTTATCTTAATGTGTCATTGTATCGACCCATGCACTGGCAATATTAAAAATTACGTTAATGATGTAATTTTTCCAAAAATTTTTAATCGTTCACGGTTAAAAGCAGTTTTACTATATTACAGTTAATTTATACGTAACGTTTATCGTGTACGCTTGATAATGACGTAATTGTCGAAAAGCTTCACGCAAATATAAAAATGTTTATAGTCGATGACGTATTATAATGATTATATTAATAATAATAATAATAATAATAATAATAGGAAGTTACGGTACTGTAATAGGGAGTGTTCGAAGTAAGATGTATAACTGAAGCTCAGGAAATAAGGATACGGGGGCGTGAAGACATTTATGATAAGCAGAGACGGTACGGTATAGAATAATGAAGGAATGAATAACGTAACGAAGGTAATCGTCGAAGGGAAATAATAATTAATTAATTCGGCTTAGCCCGACGACCATCCTTAATAGACGAATTTCAGCTCGCGCTTCTCCCCGGTTTGCCCCTATTTTATTATCCGGATTTAAAGACGCAACTTCTCACCCACCGCTCGATCCGATCCGATCCGCGTTTTCCTACTTCCGTCATCTTCATTATCGCCATCCTTACCACCTATTCTTCCTTTCATCTGAAACTCCTCCATTGTCGTTTATATTCCCTCTCTACCGGTTTTTTTCTTTTTTCGATTCTGGAAAAGTCGAATATCTCCTGTCTGTTTTACTTTTTACTGTTTTTTTTTCTTTCGACTTCCTTATCTTCGTCGATATATAACAGTTTTTCTATTTTATTATTATTATTATTATTATTACTATTACTATTTAAAAGTTTTAAAAACGAAATTGGTAGAAAGGAAACTTTTAAATTTGTACAAATTGATTTTGCATCCGAATCTACCGGTTCCCGCTTTCTCGTGTTCCATTACGTAACGAACGCCTCTTATTATTATTATCATTATCATTATTATGATCATTATCTTATACTCTATTATCGGTCGATTTCGTTTTGAGCGACTATAGCGCGATAAGGTAGATTTCCAATTGAAATTTATTAGAGTGGAATCGGTTGATTTCAATTGGAAAATGAAGCGGTGAGGAGCGGACGATAAGGTCGTCAACTTTTAAGGAATATAATGAAGTCGATTTTTTTTCGACTTTTTTTTTTATAATCTCTTCGTCCAACAACCCCAGGCTACCGTAATTTATCCGGAGTTATTTATATACGTCCTTTATTTATATTCCTTTTTAAAACCTCGTCCCCGATCCTAATACTAACGGGATATTTTATTTATTTTCGGCCTCGCCTCTCCTTTTCGTCTCGTCCGTGCGTTTATAATTATTTGATTTTTTTTGTGTGTGTGTTGAGGAGATTACGTCGATGAATAGGATAGAACAAAGCGTCGTTATAAAGTGAAAAATTTGAACTTTTATATAAATAACGAACCGTAACTGAAACGAATACGGCAAAATCGGATGACGGTAAAGAAAATCGGAAATCGTAATACGGCGCCATTATTGGAAAATTTATTCAAGCAATACGAGCGGTAGTAGTCGGAATAATCGTCGTAGTCATGGTGAACGTATTGGGCGACTCGGCGGACGGTCTCGTTATTTTCTGAACATCTCAAAAACTACTCGACGAAATTTTTGGAATTTGATTTTAAAATCGAAAAACGGTAAGCTTAAAATCATTCGCGGAACACGATATTCAGATGACCGCCGTTTGCAACGATGTTTTTTTAACAACATTTTCGAAGACTTTTTCGAGGATAAGTCGCTGAATTTTGGAAATTTCTTCACTAATCCGAGTTTTCAGGTGTTCGAGATCTCGTGGATTCGGCTCTTAAGGTATCCTCGCAAAAAGAGAAAAAGAAATACTTTGAATTCTTTTCGAAATCTCTTTGCATTGTCCTGATCTATTCACGTCGAACATAATGTTCTACGCAAAACGCACGATCCTTCTCGTTATAAGATGCCGTTGATCAGTGAAACAAAAACCAATCTCTCGTGTATACACCGAGACTATGCGGTTTTGTAGCAGTGTTACCAACTGCTCTATTCGAAAAATAAAACCGTCCGTCTTGTCTAAGTCATCCTATAGTAACAGGAATATAGTCGATGTGTATATTCTAAAACCGGTGTATACGTGCGATATTCAATTTGAAGAAGAAGCATTTATTTACTAATTATTTCATAACACGTAGAATATAAATTTAAAAAATTAGCATATTTTTAATAATTTATTCGATAATATGATCAATTTTGATGAAGAATTAATTTTAAAATCGGTTTTATAAGTGAATGTTATTGTAACAATAAATTTTAATAGTAAATTACAACCGCCTAGTCAAAAGTATCACGATTCGCTTATTTCGCATGTAAGCGTTCCGATCGTACTCGGTCCCAAGCATATTAACTCCGACTGACTTTTGAATGTCGTCGTGCCATCGCGTACTCGAAACTATATCAATATATAAATTGTAACACTCATAAATTCTTAGTATCGATAAAAACTAAGCGACTACATAGTTAACATAATAATAATTATTATTATATATATATATTAAATTATTCATTCGCCCCGGGGAAAAATAATTGGAAAAACCTGCACCATATAAGAAAGATCTCTCTAACGATATAACTGAATAATAATTCTAAATTGAGCGTCTTGTTACAATTGTCTAAGTTCCCAGATCTCAATATGTCCAAGTTGGAATTTGATATGAGACATCGTGTTATTCAGCTTTATAATCGTGGGTCTAGAGTGAAGTTTAAGTGGGTCCCTTCTCATTGTGGTATTACTGGAAACGAGGTGATCGATGAATTAACGCGTTATATTTTTTTTTTTTTTTTAAGCGGGAGGGGAAAATCTTCAAAAGACACTGATATCACATAAATTTTTGTTTTTAATCACGCAGTGCATTATATGCACTGCTGGGAAACCAAAACCAGTGTGTGGGATTTTTACCCACTAAAAACCCCCTCCCTCTATTGAGAAAAAAAAAATAATAATAATGAAGGCAATTGCACAAAGCAAAGACCTCCACACTTATAATTAACTTAAAGCGATGAAAGAAGGGATGAGAATACATAGTCCCTTCTTCCATCAAATAAAGAATAATGAGTTTGTACAAAAATTAACTTCTACCAGAAAAATAAAATAAATAATAAATTAAAAGTTAAAATAAAACCTTCTAATAGAAAGATTTAAACAAATAAACTTATAATTAAAAAGCTATTATTCATACTTAATAAAACTAACATGAAATACGAGGCAAAAAGGAAATGAAATGGAATTTAACTTATATCCATAAAAAAAATCTTAAAATAAAAATAAGGACTCTCAAAGAAAAAGTAAAAGGCAATTAAGTAATAAAATAATCAAATATTAAAAGATTAACTAATGTAAATAGAAAGAAAAACAGATAAATTACCACGCTACGAACAAAGCAACGATATTGGTGTCACGGTTGATTTAGGCGTCAGTTGCGAGTAATAGAATTTTGTATTTTAAATTTTGAACGCATGACCTGTTCGGCCAGCAAAAGAAAACTTCCAACTTTCCTACTAAGAGGATATACATCCGTATAGTCGATACCAACTTGGCGACGAAGGGCGGTAAATGCAGGACACGTGAACAACGTATGATGTACATCGTCTACCTCACCTACAGAACAACACGTGCAGACAGGATCATTAGCAAGCCGGAACCTATGAAGATAGGAACCAAACAACACCTGAGCACTGTAGAAGTTGACGTCAAACTTAAGCATTTTCAAACGTAAAGAGATATCAGGAAGAAAAGCATACGTCTTCCTGCCAGTTTCAGCTTTATCCCACCGGTCCTGCCACTTCTCAACCAACAAAGACATTATCTGTTTTTTAAATTTCAAATATGGAACAGACTGTACAGCAATACCTCCTAGCAGGCTCGAATGTTTCATCTCAGCAACCCCCCCTCCGAGCCTATGCTCGCCAGTGAGAGCCCTACCGACAAGAAATAGATCGAGCGGCAAGACACCACAGACAACACAAGCTGCAGAGGTCGGGGTAGTTCGATATAAAGAAGCCATCCGAAGTAGAAATTTCCTCTGCTGCTTGCTGGCTAGACCAAGAATTCTTTGATTAACGTAAATGGCAGCACCATACCCAAAACGGGCCTGAATGAGGCCTTTATATAAAATCGCACGTTCCTTAAATTCAAGACCCTGCATTTTTTTGTAAACGCAGTAATTTATTATACATGTCCGTACACTTGGAAGAAATGTACTGGAAATGAGTAACGAACGATAATTTACTGTCAATAATTATACCTAAGTATTTCAAAGATGCGGAAAAAGAAATGCTTGAATCAGATAATAATTCAAGCTCGTTGATCCGGCCAACAAGAGATGCATTCCCAAACACAGAAAATGTGCATTTAGTAGGGGAAAAAGTTAATCCTACATCTACCATCACACTCTCCAGGTATTTAGAAATACAAGTAAGAAGCGGTAATGATGTGTGATTCTTAGCTTTAAACACTAAACATAGATCATCGGCATAGGAAATAAGCTGACATGTAGCATTAATATAAGAATAGAAATTTTCAACTTTAAAGTGCACAGTGGAGTACAGTACGTTCCACAAAGTAGGTCCAAGTACCGAACCCTGAGGAACTCCACAAGAAGGTGCTCTAACTCCAGCCAACAATCGAAGTTTAAGTGTAGCGGAACGATTCTTAAAGTAATCTATAATAATATTAATTATAAAAGGATTCACTGAATTATCCTTAAGAACATCAACAACTGCAGACCAACGACAATTGTCGAAAGCCCCTTTAATATCATATGAAATAACAACAGCCGAGCAACCATCTGAAATGTACTGCTCGACTGTTGAAACTAAAGAATGAACAGCATGCTCAGCTGATACACCTGAACGAAAACCAAATTTGCAACGTGTTACGAGCAGTGATCTCCTGTACCAGCATCTCATTGACGACTTTTTCATAAGCCTTCCCCATACAATTCAGTAAGGAGATAGGCCTATACGCTGACAACTCGGACGGATCTTTGCCCGGCTTGGAAAGAAGCCTCAAAGAAGCTACCTTCCAACAATCTGGGAAGAGACCAAGTTTAATACATTTATCCATAATAGTATGCAACAAAACTGGATACAGAGAATGAATTTTTTTAACGATGATGTTGCTGACCCTATCATCAGCAGGCGCCTTTTTATTGCGTAAGTTATTAATAATGGACATAATGTTGTCCGAATTTACCACAGGAGGAACACAGCCATCAACAGATAGCACCACCAAGGGAATATCAACTTTGGAGGGGAAGAAGTGGTCTAATAAAGCACCCACTTTTTCATTGTCAGAAACCATAATCTGATCGCCAACCTTCAAATCAGGTAAAGACGAATCACATCTCTGCTTGAATAGCATTTTATATGGCCTACCCCAAGCAGAACTCGAACTAACAAAGGCCTTCCAATGTTGGAATTTGGCCCTTACTACCTCGAATTTATATGACCTATTTAACTCCTTCAGCACATTCTTATAAATAAAGATAATGAAGGAGTTTTTACATTTAGATAGCTTTTTCCTAATGAAATTAATCTTATTCTTAAAAAATTGAAGACTGTCGTTCCACCAGTCTACTTGTGGAAAATCGACAGTATGTAAACATTGACCAATCAGCTCAACCAGATACTTGTTGAACTGACTGATCAGGGAGTTCAGCCGCCCACTAGACAGACAATTATTTACGTTAAAAATAAGATTATTAATATAGGTAGAGTTGAGACGATTTACAAATTGTTCGATATCAATTTTATAATACCGTCTAGGAGGGGGACGACTGATATTGTCATTAATAGAAAATATGAAACTACGATGGAACGCAAGGTCCATCTCAACTAACTTATAAGATACTAACTGGGTTGCACCGGCAGAGACCAACAAATAGTCAATAATACTCCAACCATTGTAATTAACAAAGGTAGGTTCACTACCATTCGCAACCACAAGATCCCTAGAAGCAACCAACTCGCTGAAATCAGCAGAGTCCTTGGTTTCCTTAACACGAGGCTCCATAACTGGCAACCTGATGTTAAAGTCCCCAACGACCACATGATAGCAGTTTGGAAGCTGCCCCAAGGTCTGGTCAAGTAATGACAGAGCTCGCTCTGGTTTTAGGCTTATTTGGGGAGAGATAGACACATGTTAAAATGTATCTACTCAGCCTAACAGTAATTAAATTAAACCTAGTGTACAGCAAAGAATGCGGAAGATCCGCCTTCAAAATGACTGCAACTCGGTTATTAATATAAGATATATAATTATTTCTAACTGGTAACTCACCATTGCTAATATAAGGCTCTGCCAGTGCACACACATCTAAATCGTTATTATAAAAATATCTTAAAAATAGTGCCTGACAGGCACGCGAATTGTCAAAATTCAAATAGCAACAATTAATTCGCTCCATATTCAACCTTGGCCCTCATATCTTCTCGCGCTTTGACGAGACAGGGACAATTTTTTGAGAACGTAGCGTGATCTACAGCCTTAAAGGCTACAGAAAGAGAGTCCTTATCACATAATTTACTATTTAGATCCTGCCAAGAGCAGGTAGATTTAATCTTTAAAAATGTACAGCATGAGCAAGCACCATTTTCAATACAAAGCTTGTGGAAATTGGATTGGGCTTCGGAAGCCCGACAGTATTTGTCCGGATGGCCAAACCTTCCGCACTTTTTGCACTGCCGCGGACTTACCGCATCAACGAAAGGAAGTGACTCCCAATTAATGCGGACACGTCCACCATCTGGAAGTAATTTGTATTGAGCCGGAGAAAGTTGTACATAGATCCTTGAAGCTCGATTATTCTGAATTTTTGTGACGCTGATGGGATCAGCGCCAGTCAAATCCATCACATGATCCTTAACGTCGTGTTCGGAAATGTTGTTTGCATGGAACAACAAAATCGTAGGATTAAGGAGTTTCACCTCCTTAACATCGCAATTAGGAATTCGTTCTTCTATAATTTTAGCCAACTTAGCTGATTCGGATTTTGAGCTTGTATTAATAATACAAGTTGAATCACTTATTTTTTTAAAGAAGGTTACGTTTATTTTTTCCTTAACTAAAGAAACTTTTGATTTTAATTACCCGAAAACCGCACTGGCATCTGAAGATTTAATGATAATTTTATTTTTTGGAATAGTTTTCTTTTTTCTGTCACCAACTACGGCATCTCTAAAAGAGACTCCTGATGACGATGGCTTATGTGCATGCAGTACTGCACTGACAGCTGATTGAACTTGAGATGATTTTGACTTTAATATTTTCTCAATTTTTGTAACTAACAACGTTGCTTCCGCAACATTATTGCTGATTTCGCTGGAAGCCTCTAACACAGAATCTTTTTGTTTTTTTTGACACTGACTTGTCGCCAAATTGTGATTTAATTTTACTGGACAAGTCTGTAATAGATTTTAATAGACGACCTAACTTAGTTAGGTCGTCCATTATGGCCAAAAAAAAACAAACACCAAAATAACACTACTATAAAATATCGAAAAAAGTTTAAAAATCCGTAGCTTCAAAGCTACCAGTCCAAATTTAATAAGGTTAGGATTAAAATGACCGTAAGAACGTACTTAACAATAAAAACAAATAAAATAAAAAAATTCAAAAAAGTTTAAAATTCGCCAACTAAGCGAAAAGCGCGCGGGACGCACGAAAATACACGGGGAGAGAAAGATAAAACTACTTACCTCTGCCCCGGATTCCGAACATGCGAACGAACAAATCACCACGTGCCGAATTTATCAAGTGTCCGTTGCGAGGATATTAAGTGGAATTGGACTGAAATGTTACCAAAGATTAAACAACTTTTACTAATGGATTTTCAACAGTATTACTCCGCCGCCGAAAGTCAGAATAAAGGTAAAAAGTATTTCGCTTTGGTTCATACGGTTTCCAGCAAGCCATGGTTTCAATTATACCAGAACGTTTCGAGGGATTATATATCAAGTTTATTTAGACTACGTACTGGGCATAATCTTTCTCCTTCCCATCTTGCTAAATTAGGCATAATTCCGGATGGTACATGTGATACGTGCTATGTTGACAACTATGCTGAGCATCAAATTTGGGTTTGTCCGAAATTTCTAAAGCATAGGGATGAGCTGTTCTCTAGTATTTTACAAAAGTGGCACACATTACCTGTGAGTATTGAGTTAATTGTTTCTGAACCATTGTCTCCTGTTACAATTAGTTTATATAAATTTATCGAAAACGCAGTTAAAATACACTAACTAGATAAAGGTTTAAACTGACCAAATAGCTGGGCCAAAACAAAAAAAAAAAAAGTAGTTAAAATTATTAAATAGCAAGAATTCGCATACTCGCCTTGTCCAACTAAAATTAAACAGTACGACTATACGACACACCGATCAAACTAAATTCCTGGGATTAATTATGGATAAAAAATTAAACTGGAAGTCGCATGTGGATTACGTAAAAGCTAGATGCAGAAAGGCCCTTAATTTACTAAAAACTCTACACCACAAGAACGTTATTGCGTCTATATGGTACTCACGTGAGATCTTCACTAGACTACGGTTCAATTGTATATTGTACAGCAACACCAAAAGTGATTCATAAATTAGATGTAATTCAAAATCAGGCACTTCGCATTTGCAGCGGAGCTTTCTGTACCAGTCCGATATCAAGCCTACTGGCCGAAACTAACATAACAACACTAAAAGATCGAAGAATCCTGTTAACATTAAAATATTATTTTCAATCGAGTACGAAGAAAACGCATCCAAACTACTACAAAACCTTTCATTCAAACCTAGAAAGTAAATACAGCAAAAACAACGAAGCATTTGGCCTACGATGTAAACACTTCATACGATACCTTAAATTAACAACGGTTGATCGCACTCCAGTAGCCTCCTTGTACCCACCATGGCAAAAGTCGTTTCCACTGACTAGAAATCCCGGCTCACGAGTTAGCAATTAAAGTTTGCGATAAATATTGTCCGACAAGAGTCGTGGTCCAGATTAACTGATAACAAATTAAGAAGAATGGCTAACGCACGGGCCATTAATCGAGGAGAATTCGTCGTCGGTAATATGTAAATTTTGTCACGATTCAGCGCTTACCGTAGAACATATCGCAGAATGTCCGAAATTCGATCAACAACGTTATCATTAATAAGTGGACTAGATATAAGCGAAGTATTACAACGAAGACTCGATACAACGCGTAATATACTTTCTTAAAATAACTGGTTTAATAAAATTATTGTAGACTAAATATTGTATTGTAAGTAGAACATAATTTTTCTTTTGTAATTTATTGTATTTAATCTCGGTGGACGAAAATGACCTTTGTAGTCGAGCGTCTTAAAATAAAATAAATATAATAATAATAAAAGAATACAACTAATTAAAGTAAACCATGTTTGGAACGGGTATAGCGAATTCGAAGACTAGCCATATCGTAATTAATTAAATCATCAACGTGAAATTGATAATTATCGGAAAATTGTATTTTTATATATCCGAAAAGTTTAATTGTCTATGCGTCTGTTAAACTTTTTGTACATACGAACATTCGATATAGTTCTACAATACAAGTTTCGTACCAGTTGTAGCCTCCTGTACATACTATCGCAGATTGTATCTCGAACTGGGTACTATCCGTATGTTTAACCTCGATCGAATTATAGTAGTGTAAACCGACTCTTTGTTGGCAATGATATAATCCTCCGATGAAATATGTAAATACACTATCTACAGGCTGTTTTATGTGGCTGGGTTAGGTTAGTAAAGACCCCGAAGTAACTGCTAAGTATTTTAATTCATCGGACCGAGGAATACACGCGCCATTAAAAATAATATTAGGTACTGATTTTGGAAATCTCCTTGTAAATAGTATAACTTCAGTCTTTTGTAATGTATGTAATCGGATGAGTTACGTAGATTAAATCGTATTAAATATCGATTGATACTAATCGACGGAAACTTGATTGGCCAGTTGTAACATTTAATGACGTCAGTCACAAATCAACAGAATTAACGAGCTCTACAACTGATTTAGAAAATCTACCATTCTGCGACGATGCAGATAAACTTATGGAATATCACCAAAAAAAAAAAAAAATGAAAAGAGGCGGAACGTAATACATTATTAGCGAACTGTTTATTACCGCGTTGGAAACAGATATAGAAGCGACAAAAAAGCAGACCGTTAACTCAGCCCGTGAAAGGGACCAAAAAATGATGGCAGTAGTTACACAAGAAAATCCTGAACTGATATAGGATAGTCGTAATGGTAGTCGTACGTATATTATATCGTATACATATAAATCCTGCTAATACGAGATCTATCTGATTGGATATCGACGGTTTTTTTTTGTGATTAAATCGTCATGGCTTTGCCCTTCCAACTGATCTTTTATCAAAGACTCGACCTACCCACTTCTCATGATCTAGGATATGTGCAATTACCAGCCGGTACATTTGCCTTCGTTTAAATCAGATAACTTACCACCATAGTACGCCAATTTTGATTACAAGCAAAAAACCACCTCGTCGGGGTAGTCCGATCCGTCGGCATATATAATTATACATACATTTATATATACATATATAACTGTTTCATTACAAAAATACAAATGTTTATTATATAACTGATATATATATATATATATATATATGTGTGTGTCTGTATATATGTCTCAGTATTATGTGTTGCAGAAAAAGTTGACAGTTGCCAAACAAAGTGAAATTTTTAACACGCTATTCATTATCGCCGTTGTACTGTTACTTTTGGTCGTTTTTCGAACTAACATATTTGGAATTTCACGTTACATCTTCGACGTCAGTATATGCAATTTCAATATATATATATCTATACTGTGTTTATATACACACACACACATATACATCGATATGTGTGTATATGTGTGATGCGTGAGATATACCGGATTAAACCCGCAAATACGTTAAGTTCTAATCGCTTTTCTTACGCCCGCCTTCAAAACGCGAAGGGCGTCTTAACACTTTTTCTAAAAGCTGCTTTACCGCCTTTCCTCGGTAACTTTTAATTAATTGTCTCTTCGGATTTTAACCAGCTTTCGTTCATTTTACCCTATACTCACTTTTCCAGGAACGAACTTTCTTTTGCATCCTCGTTCTAGTTGTTCCAGATCATCTTCAACCATTTGTTCACCATTTCTTCATTTCATTTCATTTCTGTCTATACACCTTCATAGTGAAAGGCAGCTGTCCAAAATTAACGAAGCTACTCGCTCCGCTTAGACGCCGTATATGAGCACCGAATTGTGACCGAACGGACTTCTCCTGCGGATAAACTGATTGTTTGAAAACGTTATTTCCTTAACTCGGGATGTCCTACTTACTTTACAACAACCATTTACATCTATATATATATATATATATATATATATATAGTATGTATAAAACTAGATTTAACGTATAAAATGTCAAGAAGAAGAATGTTAGCGCAACTGAAATAGAAAACAACTAGACAGGATTTGTGATTAACTTTTTCAGTTCGTTAAAATGTCGTCTTTGTTTCATATGTATATATATATATATATATACATATTAATACATATGTATGCATACATATATATCCACACACACAATCGTAATACATATATATATATATGTGTGTGAAACCTTACTCATGTAATTTACGAACACACTCACCTGTCACAACCGTAAGTAATTTAATCTAGTTAAGACCGTAGCGAACATCCAGTTAACTCATGGTGTCACTAAATTTCATGCCTCTACTTTTATATCCTTAATTAAACCGATATTTTATAAAAAAGTATATATGTCTACACTCACCGATAAGTTTTTCGACAGTCCACCTACTTGGTTAAGTAACTTTTTAAAATTAAAAATTTAGATTCTGCTAGTTTTCATGAAAATACGACCTTTTTAAAAATTATGTGGTAGAGAGGGGCGATAATATAGACGATAGCTCCGAAACATATATAATTTTATATAGGATAATATATATATATATGTATGGATAGCAAATAATTAGTACATACTTATCTTTAAACGAAATATTTTTGCATATTTACTTTTGAAAAAAATTCCACACGTTTAAATGCTCATTTCGTATATGTAACATATAGAAAAGATCAGGAAAAGTCTCTATTTCTGTTCATATTCTTATGCATGTATGTACATGTATATTATTCGCTTATATATATATATATATATATATATATATATATATATATATATATATATATATATATTAATATGCGATTGAGCGATGTTAATAGAAATTGTATCTGTGTGTGTTAGCCCATGTTTCGAACGTGTATTTTATTAGCACCGCATGACGTTATCATTTTGATTTGGTGTAGCTATAAATTGAACGGTTCACTTCCCACAATTAGCGAGCGAACTACTTATTATATATTTCACGTCATTATATCGCGACGTACGAAAATTTAACGTTAATTAATAATAATATTAATATAACGATTCCGAAATTAATTCTATCGTTTGAATATACCGATCACAGTTCACACCCTGGAATGGAAAAAAATAGACGTGGCTGCAGTACAGTAGGGTAAGGTTGTCTGTTTTACGTTACGTGTCTATGTCACGTGTTGTATATATATATATATATATATACGATGCAAGGTACAAATTACGTCAGATATTTTGTCTAACGGAGGGTAATACGAGTAATTTCAAAACCGATTCGAGACTTAAAGTTCGGAGCTTATTTTCCCAAGTGTAAAATTTCTCTGGAAAATTTTATAAATGATCATTTATAAGAACAAGTCGCCTAGTAAGTGTTCTGTATACACGTGTTTTGAAGTGTTTTATTGGAAACCTCTCTTAAATCGAATCGTTAAACGAATCCAAAGTAAAATGGTAATTATAATATGAAGACAAAAAAAAAAACAAATAAACGATATACTTTTGAAAACAATCATGATGATAGTATTATTATTATTATCATTATTATTACTATTATTCACGTTGTTATTATTATTAATATTATTATCATTAATATTATTATTATAACGACAACGAGAAGAAGGTCGATGACCCGCTCCGAGAATTTTTTTTCGGATTTTTTTTATCTAATATTTTATTTCCACGTTCGAGTGAAAGTCCTCGCGTCTGTTTTAATGAGGATACCATCTCCTTAAATTTTTCATCGACGATTATAGCGTACTGTATACGGCATAAATATTTACGTTTATACTTAGGAATATATACGCGCACACATATGTAAATATATATATATATATATATATATGTACACGTTAGTTTGAAGTATAAAGCAGGACAACATGCTCTAATGAGAAATACGGAAAGATTTATGCGGTTTCGCCTTTTGAAATTTTCCTTCCGGAACTCCTAAACCAGATGAAAGACTGTACATCGTGCGACCGAAGAGCCTTTTATAATGAAAGGCTGATGAAAGAATATATATACACAAATGTAATATATACGTACGCAGTGAGTTTTGTAGTAGCGTTATAGATACGTTTATAAACTGAAATGAATAAAATTTAACGAGAAAAAATGGCTGCACGGATAAAGAGACGTAATTAAAAATGCAACAACGAATATTTACAAAGGCCGTCTACGGTCGGAGGAGAAAAGCCTTTGCGAAATCTTTCTTATATCATATATTTTTTCGTCATTAATACTATTGTCTGATGACTAATAATAATAATAATAATATGAAAAAAATATATTAATAATAAAACGATAATAGTAATAATTATAAAAATAATAATAAACGTTATGATACTCGGTAATCTTAACATAGAAAACGAAATTAGAAGATTAAATCTTTTTATACCAAGTTGACAGAATGAAATACCCGGGAATTTTAATAATCGATCATAAACTCGACACTCCCTTCATCGCATAAAGGCAATTAATATGAAATGCAGCAATATCTCTATATGTGATAAACTACGTAAAATATTACCGAACATCGAACGTTCTTGTTCACAAACAAAGAATCATCTGCTATATAAAGGACTGATACAACCCATTTATGAACTCATGTATCTACTCCGATAAGAAAACATTATTAAAATCGGTTAAAACGCGACAACGAAAATTTATTTTCAGCATATCTTCCCAATACAAAACTGCCCCTTCATCAGATGCCTGCGTCATTGCAAGCGTCATTCCCTTAGACCTATTCATTTTATTGAGCGATCAATAATTACAGATTATACCAAAAATTTAAACCTAACCTAAAATTCCTAAACGCAGACAATATTATAAATGACCTGGGAACTTCGCTCAACATTACAATCCTAAAAAAAAAAAAAAAAACAATTGAAATAATAAACATTTGGCGAAATCAACGGAACCGAGATCATCCCCAAATATCAAAGATAAGATCAGTCATGAAAACTTAAATGTAACTTTAACTCCTAAGTATACCTTTTACGAAGCCACTTCCGAAATTTCGAACACCAGTTTAGTGGTGGTCAAATAAGTGCTCTGAGGCAATTAAAACCAGGAGAAAAGCTCTAAAACATCTAAAACAAAATCCAACTTTAGAAAATCACATTTCTTTTCAACACGCGCGTGCAAAAACCAAGTAGGTACTCAAACAGGAAAGGAAAAAATCTCGGGCCTGATTATATATCAACGATAACATACAAAACACCACTAAACTGTGGAGAAAAATAAGATCAATAAGTTAAAATACGTACCTCGGAAGTACCTACATCCATTTTAAATCAACTACACACAAAAGCCGCTCAAATAGCAGAGCTTCTCGCAGAACATTTCGAAAATATATCTAGTGACAAAGATCTGTTGCCTTCTTCAATAGAAGCAAATAATAAAATTGAAAGCGAGCAGTCAAACTTTCTCTCTTCAAATAATGAGGTATATAATAGAAGTATGACCAAAATAGAACTTCTCGATGCTATTAAACTCATGAAATGCGCTCGGTTCCGACGACGCTTCCTAAAGCACGCTCTGGATTGTGTTTATGACAAACTGCTTTCAATCTTTAATTGTATCTGGTATACTCATACCTTCCCCCGACAAATGGCGAGAAGCCGTCATAATTCCGATTGAAAAGACTAACAAGAACCCACTGTACCCTGACAATTATCGTCCAAAATCATCGACATCAGTGCTCTGTAAACTACTTGAAAAAATAATTAACCTCCGCTTAGTATGGGAATTGAAGAATAGAAATATGCTGTCACAAAACCAATTCGGCTTCAGACCATCGTGCTCGAAATTAGATCAATTAAACTATCTTCACACAAAGATGCAGAATAGCTTTACTCGTCGCATGCACATGTTAACATTTTTTTTCGATATTACGAAGTCATTTGATCGTATTTGGAAATGCAATGCTCAGTTTACACAAATGGGGATTTAAAGGACGGATCATGCATTTCATTCAAAATTTCTTATCTCCACACTGTTTTCGCGTGCTCGTTATTATCATCGTCCAAAACACTGATCAATGGCATTCCTCAGGGATCTGTAATCAGTCCGACACTATTTATCGTCGCAATTAATTATCTAATTTCATCTATTCCATCATTAGTTGATGCCACACTATTTGCAGATGACTTCTCGCAGTATCCATCAGCTGCGATAACTTAGCGACTGGTGAACGAATGTTAGAAATTGCAGTGAATCGAGCCCAATAATCGGCCTCTCAAAACGGTCTTACGTTCTCGTCTTCCAAAACAAAATGTGTCCATTTCTGTCGTCTTCGAACGTGCAGAAAAGAACTAAGTCTTACCGTCAACAGCAATATTATACCGCAATCTCGCACAGTTACCCATCCGGGAATAATTTTCGATGATACTCTTTCTTGGAAACAACACGTCCAATATTTAAAGCAGACATGTCAACAAAAATTGAACGTAATGAGAAAGCTTTCACACACAATGGAACAGACAGAACAACCTTGTTAAAAATTTATCGCGCTGTTATACGGACATCGCCGGATTATGGTGTACCTATCTACGGTACAGCGAAGCCTTCTGTCTTAGCCATTACTGGACTCGGTGCATCATACGGCGGTAAGAATAACGCTGGGAGCATTTCGTACAAGTCCTACCATTATTAGTATGCTGTGCGAACCAGGCGAATGGCCATTCCGTCGAGAATATTTGCTATCAAAATTCTTCGTCCACCTTCAGTGCGGACACAGATTATCCGGATCGTGTGAAATTAAATCAATAAATAACCATCCTCAACTATCGGTGTACTCCTTCATCGAACAATTTGTCAAATTCTATCGAAAAGACATATCGACATTCCGAATAAGATTGTTTCTTATAAAATACCTCTACTTCCGCCTGCAATTTTCGGAAACATACGTATATACCACGCTAATAAAATATAATAAAAAATCTGCACAAATAATATCTCAAGCCTACGAACAGCTGCTGTTAGCTTACACATCGTTTAAAAAATTCTACACTGACGCATCCAAATCGAGGGACGGAACTGGATGTTCTGTAGTTCACGATAGGTCATCAGATACACTTTACCGTGTGGCCTCTCTGTTCTGTCTGCGGAACTAATTGTACTAAAATTAGCCAATATTCAAATATTTTAATCTTCACAGACTCACTTACCGAGCCATACAAAGTATCAACGATCGCCAATTAATTAAAACAAAATACCATCCTGTATTCACGCTGCCGTTTATAGATCCAACCTAAAGGTAACCTTCTGCTGAATTGTCATTCAGACATCACTTACAACAACCATAGCTGACAAAGCAGCGAAACAGGCATCAACTATGTTTCCAGCTCCATCGGTTGCTGTTCCTGCAGTGGATGTTATTAGTCATATAAAGCATCGATTCGGGGATACGTGGAAGAAAGTAAGATACTCCTACCACGAATAAGCTACGGAGTATCAAATCAGACACAACTCCCTGGAAAACGTCGATACAACCATCGCGCCGTGAAGAAGTAGTTCTTACCCGGCTCCGCATCGGGCATACTTACGCTCAAATATATCCTCGATCAAAGGGACGCCCCATCGTGCAGTTATTGTGGCCAGCAAACTGAAACTGTTGTCCATATTCTCTATGAGTGTCCTATCCTCCAATCTTATTAACCCGACCTTGTTCATTCTCATCCGCTATTTCTGATAATCTTAACATGATCGATCACACCTTCCAAATTTCTGAAACGTACTAAACTCTTTCCCCTAATATAAATATCATAAGCGGTGTCTCTAGCCGCATTAGCAGTACATGGCGTCGCTTTACATAAATTAAAAAAAAAAACTTCCAAATAATCACAGGACAACATTGGGGAGTACCTTCATCGCTTTATAGATATACCAACATGTCAATACTAGGAACACGATAGATAGCATCTCACATCTCGTATATATACGTGCAAAGCTTACCAAAACCAGAAGTGAATCTTGCCAAATTAACAAAAATACAACGCTAACAATAATATCCGTTCACTTCTTGTCTACTTCCACTATGTGATAAGAAACTTACATCAACCGTTCTAACTGAAAATAATATCTGAATTCTTTCTATTAATATCTAAATAAATTCCGGATTGGTGACTATATCGGCATCATCGTTGCAATAATATATTTTTAAAATATATACTTGCGCATACGTATAACTGTAATTTTTTTTTAATTCCTTTTGTTATTAAATTTATTACTAAGTTTTTTTGTCCTTCTTTATCAATAACATGTATATATATATATATCATTTTGTAAAAACCATTTATTATTATTATTATCATATAACACGACACGTCGTTTATATTTGCCCCGTCAGTATTATCCGAACTGGGGAACTAACTAAAAAAATAATAATAAAAAAAATAAAAAGTAATTATCGTTATTAGTATTATCACCGTCCTTATCCCCATTATACAACTATTTATTATACAACTATTTATTATACAACTATTTATTATACAACTGTTATTAATATTATTTTTAACGATCGATCGATTAATCGATTATTTTATTCGATTTAAAGGTATTGTCATTAAATAGTTACGGTTTTTATACGATTTGCCATCTATTTTAGCTCTATATAAAAACTTTCGGATTATGTCGCAAGTATGGCGGAAAAATAGACTGCAGTCATTTGTGGTGTCAATTCGGTAATACTATTAATTACGACTGATCTCGGTTCTATTTCAATTGTTGATAAGGCGATTTCCGTAAATTTAGTTAGACGGGGATCTATTTCGAGAACTCGTACTATGGGCTGTAGTGAGTGCAGGTTGGTGGTTGAAGGATCACTATATAATACTTGTTTATTGCTTAGCCGTAATTGTTCGCGAACGATTGACTACATAATGATGAATGAGCATTTCTTCTAGTAAGCATATCTGAGATATACACTGAGCTTAGGTTTTAAGTTAATAAAATCATTTGAAAAGAAGTTACAGTATTGTTGCGGAGGAGATACGTAGTAAATAAACGGTGACTGCACAATTATTGCTACTCCGCCCGCTCTACTACCTCGTTCATTACGATGCCATATCGGGACGGTAACGTTAGTATCAATCAGCGTGCGAAAGCACGACGGGGTGAGTAATTTTTAAAATATCCTTATTTTCGAACTATACGCTCGCTATCAGCTCGATTATCATTCGGGTATGTGAATTGTACTTGTCAATTTGTTTTTTTTTAATACTAAATATACGTTTCAGAAAATAATAGGTAATACTAAGAATGATTAATACAAATATTTAAACACAATACGCGTGCTGAACTTGTAGAAGAAAGGATAATTTATACGCAATTCCATAGACTTCGCGATCAGCTTTTTGTCGGTTGAACTTACTCGTGACGATAACTACGTTACCCGGAGTAATCGAATTATACAGTCATCATTATCAACGTAGTTATAACTCTCGGCTTATTTTGCAAATTTTTTTTTGTTATATGTTCATTCTTTCGAAGAGGGAACCGTCTTAGAATCGGTGTCGACGAATTGTCGTTAAATTAATAAAGGCGAAGATTAATTGCGCGTTAAAATAGAAGAACGCTTTCGACCACAATAAAACGACGTAATAATAATAATAATAATAATGATGATGATGATGATGATAAGAATAGAAAATTAAAATGCCAGCCAGACTGAGTGATACAAAAACCGACGATGCGCATTTGTAAAGAGTAATTTCTATCGTAAGAAGAACAGAAGGGTTTTTCTCGACTCAAAAAAAAAAAAAAAATATCGAAAAATAGGTTAATTCGGTGTTGAGGGATAAAAGCTGCGAAAACGACTTATACTATACACATGTATATATATATATATGTTTATAGTAGATATAAGGATATTGGATACGTTCCAGTTCTTCGGCCATTTATTGGAAATAATCCAAACCAAAGGGATACAAGAGTACAGAGTGAGAAAGAGGGTGCGATGTGCCTGGGAATAAAATTGCATAAAGAAAAGACTGGCAAAATCTAAATCAGCGTTTCGCAATTGTCCCACCCGTTGTAAATCGCCGCCATATTTCCCGAACCTTTTATTTCATTGCGGTATGCGACTTTATATTTCCACTTTACATCAACACACTACTTTTCTACATATATATATATATATATATATAAAACATTTATATATTATACCTTTTTTATTATTATACGCGTGCGTCAAATATACACACACACACACATATATATATATCCTTTATACTGGTGTATTGTCGGCTCGAAGAAGTCAGGAATTTCTTTATTTAATGGTAAAATAATGTTATGTACGGGGAATGTTCGATTCCCAGGAGCCGGCGTTCGGATTAGTCTCGGTTGTATAGGATTCCATTTTTTTTTTTTTTACTTCATCAGTTTCTTTTTTATTCATTTTATTTCGGGTGCATTTTCGGATGAACGATAGATTGGTTCACGGTAGGTGTAACACGTTTACATCAACCCGAAGGTAGCTGTTATACTAGCTGACAAATACTTTTCACATGCGCCGATAACCAAAAAATTGAATCGAAAAATTCGATTAGATAATTTTTTTTATTATTATTATTAAATATGCATAGAATCTCTATCCTAAGTGGACAATGAGTAGCGTTGATATTAAATTTACGAGTATTATAAGAATGACGACTATTCCTCATTTTAATGAACTTACGAAGCCTAATTGAAACCGATTAAACAGTTCGAGTAGGTCATTTAAGACGTCGGAACTGAACGCTATTTGACATCGGTAGCTAGAAGATTGACACGGTGCTGCTCGATATATATCTACGACTATGCATTCTGAGAGTTTCCTTTTCTGTATATGTCTATCTCGGTGTAGATCGTCATTGCGAATGATGCTCCAACAATACTTCGCGGGACCTTCGACCGGAGTCGCTGGCTGTGTCGCAGATTTCGATTCCGTAGGTTTATACCGGTTTTAGGGGACGACTTTATATAATCATAATAAAATACTCGTTTTCTATGGATAGTAACGAGTATTTCAGCAAGCTCATACTTCGCAGATTGAGGTCAAGTTGTTTCCGTTATTATATGTTCAGATATTTCACTATATTCGACGATGAGATCGTTCTTACAATTTATTTGGATGGGTTTATTTACGAATTTTAATATTCATAATTTAAACCGATTCTCACACTGTTGATGAAGGTGGTTCTTATGTTTAGTAACGACAGTAAGATTTGAATCATTCGATATAATATTACTGTGTCATCTGTAAACATGGCTGTAGTAGTGTATCCGTCATACATATCCGTTACGCGTTATTCCGTAAGTAACTAAAAGTCTCCCCTAATAATGCTCGTCTATCTGGATTTTCGATATAAAACCAGCCAAATGACAAGTCGACACGAGCTCTATATTATAGAGTTTTTTAGCTACGTCACATTCCTAGTCAAGTATTGTTCATTACCGAACATTGTGACTAGTCATCGTACGTTTATTTTTACGTGCAAAATGAGCTAGCATTCAAGGCACTATCTATGCGCGCGCGTACGATCTTATACGAAATTCTACGTTATAATTAAGAATTATATAACGATGAAAAACTTTTTTGTCGCGTATCACAGTCGAGCACTCTAGCAACAAACATACCTAGCGAGCTGATGTTCGTTTGCCGATCAATTATAGCCAAAAATCCGACATTTACGCGACCAAGCCGAACGAGTAGATCGGTAATTTCCGACTGTAAAATAGTTTACGTTTCTCTATTTGGACGCGAAATATTCTTTCGGATGTTACATTACACCGCTGACGAAAGTCTGAAAGAGACGTGTCTAGCTCTAGAGCGTCGATCTTTTTACACGTTGCGAACAAACAGCTGCAATATTGATAGAATAAAATATTGTTCTTATACTGTCGACCTAGATTAAAGTATTCAAATTTTGCTATTGTCTTAGAATTTAGTTTCTACTCGGTCAAATTGTCATTATTTTCCACTATGAAAACAGTTAACGTTAGCCGACGCAAAGATGCGATTGTGCGTACAAAACTCTTTTCGAATGGAAGCATTTTTAAATTATCGCATTCGTGAATATAAACGAGTAGTAATACGCGAAAAATGTATCACCGACGTTATAATGGCAGATAGAAAACGTAACTTTATACGATACATATTTTATACATAGAGACGATAAATGTGCTCGGTGTGCGACAGTCGTATGAAGTTCGTTAAAGCTGCGGCAAAACGCGAATGCAATAGGAAATGGAAAACGTAACCGATGTTGGTAAGTTTAATTTTGTGCTTGGCTAATTACTGCCGGAAAAGCGAAATGTGCTTTTTCACAGTTTAAGCAGAACGAATATTACCGTCGAGCAACTTTAACTTTTCCCAATTGCCGTTTACTCGTTCCTATTTCCCAACACGAAATTCTCCCAAAGGCTCGTTTATACGGTGTCGCTGCTACCGTCCTATCGATTAATCTTAATAATTAATCTGCCCTAAAGCGCGCCGCTCACTTCGTCCTATTACTAAACTTACTATCTGCTACTGCAACTAACAAGAATGATGCTGATCGTAATGATGATAAAAATAAATAATACTACTACTCGTTTACTAATATCTACCCAAGAACGGAAAATCTCGCGTTGCGTTCGTGGGTCGCCTATTAATTTATACGAGTGTTCTAGTTGAATAATAATTTTTTGACGAAATTCTCGTTCGTATATTTCCATATTTCGGTTTTTATAATTCGTAATTTTCTTTTGCACACTCCGCCATTATCCATCTGTATACGTTAACATGTATCGCAACATTAGGCACGACTAAATGGAGTTTAGATATCGTGTAGGATAGTTTTACGAAATAGGAAGCTGCATCTTTTGTTCTTCGGTCATCGAGGATTTCGGAAAGAAAGCCGGGAAGTTGTATTTAGGACCGGATTTTCTCGCATTCTACCGGAATATTGGATAACGGAACAGAGCACCGATACGAATTATTTAGTAATTAAGAATGAGAGCTGTTGTAACGAGTTATCGAAATCTCGTAAAATATAATTAATTTATTTAATAGCGAAACAGGCTATGCTGAAAAAAATAAAAATAATAACCAACAGAACAATGCCCGTGGAGCTGCGAAAACGCATTATAAAAACATACGTGTGGCCAGTAGCATTTTACGGATCGAAAACATGGACGCGTACATAACGAGAATAGGATAGGATAGAAGCGTAATGTGTTGCTGGAGGCGGATGGGGAAAGTAAGCTCGCTGGAGAAAACAAAAAACCGATAACTCTTAAAACGGGTCAATGAAAAGCGGCAAATACTGAACCAGATTAAAAAACGGAAACTATGTTGGATGGGGTAACGACATGGACGATTGCTGCGAGATGCAATTGAAGGATATATACCGGGAAACCGAATAAAAGGTAGACCGCTACTGGATAGACAATCTGAAGAGGGATTCCGGATTCTTCGGTTACTCGGAAATGAAAAGAATGGCCAATAACCGATACGAGTGGAAAAAGACGAGCATAGGGGGCGAACCTGCCCACGAACTGTTGCACCAGATGAAATGATGAATATTCGAGTGTGGACTTTTTTTTACTGTAATTTTATAGCGTCGATAAGTACTCGTCGAGACATTTAATTATTATCAGTTTACTTTATTAGTTATTTATTTATATACGGTTCACGTAATTAAAATGCGAACACCGAGTAATAAATAATTGCGTATACAACTGAATTACCCCACAACAAATTTGACAAAGTAAAAAAAAAAAAATTAAATTATTAAGATAATATTAAAAACACTTGTACAAATATACATAATACAATAACGGTACGACATCGATAAGGCATAACCGTCTTTTACACAGTTCGTATACTCGAAATGTCGTTATCTCTTTCTCTCGGCAAGTCGAAAATGTAAAGGAACAATTTGTTTAGGAGAAAAATCAAAATTATCGTAGGAGAGCAGAAGGAATGTTGTTTCGAAAAGTCTGCTCTTAGAATTTTGAAAGCGCCGTATAAAAGACGATAGCCGTCTTTCGAACTTAATGCTCGTCGTTTACCGGCATAAATCTGTTTAACTCGGAACATTTACCGTCTTTATTCCTCGCGATAATATACGCACAACCCTAAGACATGCCAAGTCTCACACTATACGTTATTCCAAGTACACGGACGTATTTGAATTCGGTTATAATAATTAGCGTTTATTTCCATTGTATTTTCTTCATTTTTTTCGCAGGTTTTTTGAAGCGTTTTTTTTTTCCTATATAAAGAAATATTTATATTTCATCATCCGCTCACTAATACAGCGTTACTTGGTTTAAAGTAAACGTTAAGCTATCAGGTACTTAACAATACATATATACGTGTATATATATATGAAAATGAATAATTAGATAGAACGCATTTATAAAGGTAACAAAAAATAAAGAAATAAAAAAAAAATTCAACTAACCGGGACGAATATCTGTAATCTACCCTGCGGTGGTCATTTATTTCGAAATTTAAAAGTTGAAAACGGCATTTTTATAAAAGCTCCAAGTTATCCGCTGTGACTATGGTATACATTTACAACTCCACCCACACATAAACGAAACGATAGTGTTACTAAATGAGATTTTAACTTTAATGTATGGAGTTGTTTGTTAGTTAAATGGTGCGAAAAAACCCATTCTTCGCACATATTATATATATATATATATATATATATATATGACACACTTGCCACAGAGAATGGAGCACTTCGACCACCCCGAGTACCCAAGAATTCGAGGTTTTGCCATCTACTTGGTTGGTTACTATTATCACGGTTATACATACGTATAATGTATTCTACGAAACAGAAACGATTTTAAATACACAGACGTTCTGTACAGTTGTATGCGTAGATAAATTTCCATTTTAAATACGTTTCGTCCATTCGATCTTCATTCCACGGTGTCCAGTATATATGCATACAAATATATATATATATATTTATATATATATATATGTGTGTGTATATATAAATGATCATTTTCTCGTTAACAAAGTTTACTTGCAATTTTCTTCTACTGGGCCCCATTTTTAGTCGTTCCAGTCTGGGAAGGAGGATGTGTTCGAGGCTTTTCTTTTTGGTAATTGCACCATCATCGTTGGAAATGTTTAGCTAATTACCGTTTACATTAAAAACAAAAATATTTTTGTACATGTACATATATATATATATATATGTATGTATGTATGTATATGAAATGGACAAAAAAAGATGAAGCCATGAACAGTCCCGCTGATTTCTTATTTTTTTCTCATTTCCCTAAAATTAATGTTATCCGCCGGGGTTTAACGGACGGCATCGCCCGAACTGCAAACCCCGGCTTATTTTTCCGTCTTAACGTTATTAGTACGTTACAGAGATTATCCGGATGAAGCTTCATAGAAAATGCGTGATGTAATTTTCATTTTTACTACTATTACTGCTAATATTAATATTTTACCACCACTACAACGACTACTATTACTATTACTATTACTATTACTATTACTATTACTATAGTACTAGTAGTAGTGAAAAATAAAAGTTAGGAGACGATGTCAACCGCCAAGATAGTACAGCTGAAAAACCTAATTTTCAGTAGTACTCCAGAACAGACCAAACGGAGCCCCGACAAAAAAAACTGAAAGAAGTGCGTTTTACGGACATCGATGATACTTCATTTCAGAGCATCATTTTTATTATTATTACCCCTACACTTTATTATTACCGTTGCAATAATAATAATAATAATAATAACAAAAAATAATAATAATATAATAACATAATAATAATTATTATTATTATTATTATCATTACAAAGCCGTACTCTTCAAATTAATCAGACCCAGATAATGTGCTTAAATTTTATTTTTCATCTTTTTTTAAACCAATTTTCATTTTTCACTTTTTTCTATAATCCTTCTTTATCTATATTACGTCCATTTTTCAAGTTATACGCAATCCTTACGTCTGTCTCGTGTATAAACACATAACACACACGCAGACACGTATAGCGTATCAAGTATATGCATGAACTGTTTTATTGATTCGCACGATGAGAAAAAATGCGATTTTATAATAGCGTTTTCTAATTTTCCGACTGATTAGGGAGTTTCGCTAAATTACTATTCCGTCCCTCGTACATAAATTTCCTTTCATCTTTTACTTTTAACAAAAATAAAATAAAACAAAAATAATTATAACGTTACAAATTGAATTAAAACTTTATCGTACCTTTAACCTGAGTTGTAGTAAACGGCGCGGAGTACTAAAAGAACGTACAGACGAATTGAAACGATATTTATTTTTTCGACGCTTATAACATTTCCATAATCCAATTAATTACATTTAACCCTCTGCCTACATTTAGGACACACACACACACGAATATAATGTATTATATATATATATATATATATATATATATATATAATCTAAATATAACCAGACAATTTTAAATATATTATTCAGCCACGTTGAAATAATGAATTCTTATTTACTATTTCTTCTGGCGTATTATATATATATATATATATATATATATATATATATATATATATATATACATATATATATATATATGTAGTGTATGCGAGCTGGAAAATTTTAACATATTACCTTTTCTAAACTTTGAATTACCATGCGTAACTTGCTCGTGATAAAATTTAACCCCGATACAACTACCTACCCCTATTTCGTACTTATCCGGAACTATCGATTTACTACCCCGAATACGAAAATTACCCTCCATTTGTATTCGTACTGAAGTCCACGTCGTCTCTTACATATAAATGTTCAATTTCGAAAATTGACGTAGTTTTCTATATTCTAACTATAATCGGTATACATTCATACATACATACACACACACACACATATATATATAATGTATGTATATACTAAAATGATTTACAGAGATGATACGGTGTGTAATTCACGTACCAGATGCAGGGGATACGAAGTTAAAACACGAGAAATAATTTATCCCTTATATATTCGTTTTATTGATATAAGTGACAGCCTTTCCATCTTCAGAAATTTCCGCAATCTAGTAACGTCAATTAACCGGACGATATATCGCCACCAGTTTGCAAGGATGCGTTTACGATAAATCAGAGTTGGTCCCACAAGGTGTCAATCGTCGATTTATGAACATATAACCGTACATATGCGAGTAATTGTACGAACGCCCGTATTCATCGACCTAAATATTATACATATAGATATATATATAATAATATAACTATTGAAGAAGTCTACGTTTCCGCTTATCATGACGTACCGCATACTGATCGACATCAATTTAACGTTCACCATTTATAGGCTACGTGGGTTAGCTTTTTTTATTTATTTATTTGCAGGAAAGTAATGATGGAAAACTTTCTACTTCACGAGTCGACCGTCGAGTTGGCAGTCGAGCACTCTGGCAACTATTCCACCGTAGCATTAATATATAGAGTATAGACATCGAAATATCAATTCCGGATTTAACTATGTTCGGGGTACGATTTTAGAACGTGATTGTATATAGAACAGGCCACGATGTTACACACACACACACGCCTTTTCAAAGATTTACTCGACATCTAAAAATACACCCTTACATACTTGCCTTAGTTTTATGACTACTCTCTCGAATAGAACGCGTTGCACCCGTTCGATAGTCGTATGTTTCAATTCTAAAATCGGATTCGACCGCTTCGACATTATTTCCTGAAGTAGTTTCGAAAGGATCTGAAGCAAAGAAGTGTGTAGGATTAAACTTACGTATACGACCATGAATATTGCGATCGAAAAACAGCGGAAAAATTATTTCTAAGAAACAATGTGACTTTCAGACAACAAATTATTTAATTTTATTAATTATATGGGATCGCGACTTTTTTTTAATCGTTTAATTCATTAATTGTACGTGTGATTTCGCTCGGCGTAATGGGTTGGTGGTTACTTTTCAATTTCGGATTGCTCGATGTCGGGGGATTTGCCGGAAATGTCGGGTAAAGCTATCGCATCTTTTTGGTTCTAGGTATTGTTTTCTGCTACGGATATGAAATTTCTAGCTATCCCGAAACATCAACTCAGTACTTTCTTCAGAGCTGAAATACTTGCGCGGTGGTGCATGAGCCCGTAATATTTTCCACAGTTCTTAAAGAGGATACAACAGAAGTCGTCACTCATAACTTTCGAGTGTATATATATATATGTATATTATATATGTATGTAAGCGTAATTTTTCGATTTTCCAATTTAGTTTTTCCCAGCGGTGAATTCCGAAAATTGGTGTGTTGTCTGTTGTGTTTTTCGTCCAGTAATAAAAGCTCAATCTCGGAATGGAATGTATACGACACGTTTTTGCTACAGGAAAGCCAAAAAAAAAAGCCAAGCTAAAGAAAAGAGGAAGTTAAGAAAATCATTTACGCACGAACCTATCGCATGGGCGTAGTAATAGTGTTGTCTTTATTACACGCGTGTATGTGTGTCGTTCGTGCTACGTAATAAACACGTACGTCGAAAGGATTGTTCCGGCGAAAATTCAGCCGGGAATTAAATTTACTATCGTTCTTCTAAAAATTCGACTATCCTGTAAATCACAAAAAAAACAATATTAGAAAATATATATATATATATATATTGGAAAAATCAGGATCGTTTAAAAAAATAAAAGTAATAGTAAAAATTAACGTATTTTTCGATTCAAAATTCGATCCGAGTATAATAAAAAATTTATAAATTGATCTAAAAAAATGAGAAACAAAATTAATTAATATATCTAATTTTTTTTTATGAACAGATCGCAAAGATTTTAAGTTAAATTCATTAAGCTGTGCCTTTAACCTTAGCAAATTAAGCGTATAAAACAACTTGAATTTAAAAATTTAATTTTTATAATAAATATATTAATTAAGTTACGTAGGAAAAATTAAAACAAAAAAACCTACACGAAAGAACGTATATAATTAACTTTAAATTAGTCGTAATAATAATTTAAATCGCGTAATTGATTTTTAAATTAATTATAAAAATCTAAGTCTACGGTGTTTATATTTAGTGTAACGCTCGCGTAGATATATCGTAATTGCCTACGCTTTTAATTAGCTCATTATCGTGGTTTTCATACTTTTTATAAAATTTTTGCGATATGTTGCTAATATATGCGGTAATATATGAAAGTTTTAATGGATTATGCGTGATGTACATCGCCTATCACTTCATTTACCAACTTTATTTTGAGATCGCGATGGATGTCATCGTTACGAGAATATCGATAGGCATCTCGAAGAACTACTGGCGATATTCAATACGTCCAAATCGACATTATAATTTACAGGTATAGTTTGTTTATTCGAACGCGCTTATAAACTATTAATAAATTGTTGGCTTATATCCTTGTATCGACTATTAACTGTCACTATATATCATTTTTAACCTAAATTCCGCTTTTCTCATTGTATCAGCTGCATTTCGTCGAAAGCTACTTTTTTTTTCTGTTCTCGAATATTACTCCGAATAACCCCCTACGTCGTATTATTATTCCCCTTGTTCCATGTGCGGATTCCCCGTGGCTGGAGTTGATTCAATCGTCGTGCTATTAGTCGAAATAATTCTATCGTTGATTCGTCAAATCGCCCACTAAGATGATTTTCTAGCCAAATATATCGTTCTCGGTTTTTTTCAGCGCTGCAAAAATTGGAAACGTCAAAACGGTAACCATTTCAGTCATCACGTCCACTATGCGGTACGTGAAATTTAAATGCTAACAATATTTTTTATTTTCACGTTGACGCAAAATGTCTTAATTTTTAAAAACTCTACGCGATAATAAGAATAAAAAAATACTGAAACCAACACATAGATTTATGGTTGTCAGCTGGTTGTGCTAAATTAATTAACGCAAAAAAAAAAAAAAAAAAATAAAAGTTCCGAAACAACATTCTCAGGATTATCACTAATGCCAGACAATACGAAAGAAAGATATCCGTCTAGATCTCCTTGTACCAGAAGTATTAAAGGAACTGTCAAGAAAGCGTGAGACGAAGCAATATTCAATCTAGCGGGACGAATTAAGACGGCTGAATAGAACGAAACCTTACGAACGGAGTAAATAAGAATATATATAGAAGATTAATATTCGATCGATATGTAATTCATACGATTACTTTAGAGTATTGTTCATCTATCACGCGAATATATTAAATTAAACAAAAAAATATATACTCAAAAGCGAAAAGGAGTGCGTGTCATAATCTTCGAGACTATTTAAAATATTATATATGCGGAGGAAATCGTTAAAAATGCTAGAATAGATGATTTTTGATTTAAGATCAACGGACGAAAAATGGTAAATAGAACAAGTTATGCAGATGATGAAGTTTGGTTAGCTGCATCGGTGAAAGATAAATAAATATAGCCGGTGGTTTAAAATATGGAACTACCTTAAATTTTAGAAAATCTAAACGAAGTTTACACGATGATCGGGAAGAAATACAAATGATAAATAATGATGAAATAGAGTGTGTATCAGAATTCAGATATTCGGTAGCTTTTATAACCAAAACGATACTAGAAATCAAAAAAGGAAATCAAAATACAACAATTGGAATGACGAAACGAACGTTTAATAATTTAAGCGCAGTAGAAGACAAAAATGAATATTAACTCGAAGAAAAGATACATACGTCTGGTCGGTACTCGGATAACGAGCGCGGATAAAAGAATCAACGGGAGTTGAAATGTGGTGCTATCTCTATCGTAGGATACTGGGAAAAAATATCGTGGACAGATCACATTACGAACAAAACGGTAATAAGAAGAATGCCAGAAAAGAAGAATATAAACCGATGAAAAATATTAAAGAAAGGAAAATAAAATAAGTTGCATGACGGTCATATAAGGAAAAATACCATCGAAACCAATAAGAGGAAGGCGAAGTCTAGAATTGATCACTACGAGCATGCCGCTTCATGACTTGGCTGAAATTAAATCCAGAGATCGGGAAGTATATAGTACGATGTATGCAAACTGCCGAACAAGAAATGCGGACTATATTATGATCATATATACGTATATAATAAAATTAAGGCGGTCGATTACGTTAAAGTAATTTGGCTCGTCTACTACGGAAAATATATATATTTAAATTTTGCTTTATCCAAGTTTTTATTAAATTTATTCACTCTGCCGTTGTCCTATGCTGAGAATCGTTTACTGAGCGAGTAAAATTCTCATTTCAAAAGTCTTAAGCATCATTTATGATGGTAGCGGTAGTGTTACAGGAAAGATCAAATCAAATTGTATAGTATCAAATAGTTTCAATAAGCGCTTATATATATATACATAAAACATAATATGTCGTTTACGACTTTTCCTCAGGCATTTGCCTTGTGGATATATATAGATGTAGTATGAAGACGCCTAAACTTGAATGTCTCCATAGATAACAACGAGAATATTAAAATCATCGAAATAACCGCACGTACAAACTCGACTTTGTACACATCGCAGTCTTTTTCATTTCAGCCTGTTTTTTGCGCACCGAAACGGTATAGGGCACCATTTCAACCGTAGATGCTGATTTTTAGTTTTTTATATTATTATTATTATTATTATTATTATTATTACTATTATGTACACAACATACGCACACGTTAATGCTATTTCACGTTTGTATTGTAAAACTAGAGATGGCGAGCCTTGTTCAACTAGGACTCTGGTACATTTTTTATGGGAATCAATTGCTTCGGAAGAAAACTCCTCCGAGATGGAGCATTAAACCGAAAAGAAAAAAATGTAAATGTATATATATATTAAAAAAAAAAAAACTACTAAAAATAAAGTAGAAAAGTCCACGTACGAATACTGGAAGGGGAATTACTATACTCCGTTACATAATAGATAGATTCGTGTATAACGGTGACGCTGGCCGCTGATGGTGATTGTGGATGTTTACGATTTGCGTGGTGAATATGCGGACAAACAAAAAAAAAAATACCACTCTGAAGGGGAAAGTACTATGACGTTGGGTTTTCGTATATCCGACGAAGTCACACGGATACGAAAACCTCAGCTAGTGGTATAAAAGTAAAGAGTTTCGAAAATTATTGAAGAAGCGACTTCAATGCTTAAGCATCTCTTCGGTTATATATATAAAACGCGTATACTCGGTCGTGTTAAAAATATATATGAAAACAAGTATATATATATATATATATATAAATAAATATATGTATATACATATAATAGATGAGAACTCTTGTTTTTCATTTGCTATTCATTTTGTTCATACGCGTGTGCATGTACGAACAAAATGCGAACATTTCATCATTGAAATGTATCAAGTGTGAACATTAGAATGCACCGCCTCATAAAAGAACGCATGTTTACCATCGTGGTAACCAAAATATTATTATTATTATTATTATTATTATTATTATTATTATTACTATTTTTTGCAAAAAGCTTTTACTCTGAAACCTCTACACCACCATCCCGACTATATGTTGAATATGTGCATGTATATTTTACCCTTGTATATAATTCTTTTTTTGTTATTTCTTCGCTTTTTAATTTTACTCGTGAAATGTGCCTGTCAAATGTAAACTTGTTCAATGGATTGTGAAAAAAATGAAAAGCTTCCAAAAGCTGCTCCAGTGCATTCCATATCTGACGGAGATAACAACTCGTATTTTCATTATATTAATATTCCCCATCAATTTGGTTTTCTTACGCGGAATAATTCGTTAACTATGCATCGTCCCCAAAAACAGGGAATAGACTCTTGTACATTATAAATAATTATAATCGCCGGGAATGAAAAATAAAAAAAACAAAATAGATAAATCCTGGTTCCCGGAAGAAAGTGCGCACGGTAGGTGATTAAAAAAATTCGATTATCACGTAGACGCGATTGAAAAAAATGTGCGATAGGTGTAAAACTTTGGGGGAGAGAAGGTCGCCAGTAGATCGTAACAGAGGAAAATACCAGATGACGAAATATGATTTTACGATAAAAATGATAAAATAATGGAGAATTTTCCGCGTACGGAAAAATTTTGAACGACTCTGATTGTGTTTTAAAAATATTAAAACTAACTTTAATCAGATTCGATTTCGCAATTAAACCGAATATTTAAATAAATTCCACGCCAAATTATCGACGACAGTAAACGACGTAATTGAAACAAATTCAATACTAAAGAAAAACACGAAATTAAAAGTAGAATACAGTTAGAATTGAAACTTATTAATGAAATAAGTAAGGAAACCGAATATTCGAACGTGTTGATGAAAATCTTAATTTCGGTATAAAAGCGTGTTGATTACAAGTTTTAATAGACTGCAATTAGTCCGAAATCGATGTCTTAGATGTATCCTCAATGTTCCCGTATACACTAAAATTTCATATATGCATAGTGTTCTCCATATGTAAAAGATCCTCAAACTATCGCAAAAATTTTTTTTCAGTTGTAGTGCGCACCGTAATAATTTACTTACAGCAATAGGAAATTACGATTCCAGGAAACTAAGTATTAGATATAACTATAAGCATCGACGCATTAAACATAATGTATTATTCTCATAACGTTATAATTTTAGTTTCCAGTACTTATGATATTACGTATTCGTTTATATAATTAAACTTATTATTTTTTTAAATCACCTATTGAATTTGTGATGGTTTTTTGTCTGACCATCAATACTATTTTCATCTTGTATATTTATTATTTACCAGTTTATATTATTAGTTACTTTCATAAATGGAGAGGACATTATTAAATATTATTATAAATTTTTTTTTAATATAACGCCAAATATACGCGTTTTTACATTTTTACATTACGGACAGAATTAGAAAATATTACTACTAGTAGTAGGCCCCTACAATAGAAGCTTCGATTTAAAATTTCCAGATAGGGAAATTCTTTACTCGGCCTCGTTCAGATCGGTTACGGAATACTTAATTTATTATCTTAATATTTCGGTTAAAAAAAAAAAAAATGTTATCTTAATCATAATATATTTCTTATAGAACAATTTCCTATAGCGCTTACTACGTCATATCGGGAATTGATAAACGAGTTAAAAAAATGTAGGAAGCCGAACAAAAATATCTGGAGAAATAATTACACGAGGAAAATCTAACAACTTGCAGAATTTTGACGATAATAGAGAATAGACTATAAACTAATCAGTCCAGATTTCTTACTTTCTAACGGGACACTGAAATTCGTGAGTAAAAATAATGATAAATCGATATAGATCATCGGATATAGGTGTATTAAATTTGAGTACCATAAGAGCTGAATACAACAAAACTACAACTGGTATTCAGGTATATAACCGCAATATTAAAGGAAAAGAATACGATGTTTTCGGCTTTTCTATTTTAAACTACGTCATAAGTAGAGGATAAACCAATTTTCATCTACAAAAATGATTAAACGTTTATATTTTGTCCGTATTTATTTATTAAGGTTATTATAATTTTAACTATATAAATGTGTATACTTAAATAAGGAGGTGTATTAAAAAAAATAATTGCGCAAGTTTCACGATAATGATTTAATCAACGGTATTAGAGTATTCGCTACATATGGCTTATTAAGGTCGTCTTAAACATCGTTTACTTTATTATATTTCTTTTTGTTATTTTGTTAATAATTTTAGGATGTACGACTATTTAGAATTGTTATTTACCACTACTGTCGTTAGTGAAGTTTTAAGACTTACTTTGTGTTGTATGATTGCAATCATTTTTCTGGCGGCGAATGCTTAATTTAATATTTATTTTATAATTATGTCAACTTAGGCTTTGTTTGATACTAAGCTACGAATACTATATGTTATTTTATGTACGAAATAATTCATAAATTAATGTTTCTTCTTAATTATATATATATATATATCCTCCTCACTTCCTCTTCCCTTCAAAGATGAATCTTACTAGCCTAATCAAGGTTCTTACGCATGTGTCTACGCCTTTATTTAGTTTGCTCTCCCTCGTGCCTCTAGCCGTAGTTGCCGCGCACGGCACGTTAATTTAGATTAATAATAATACGTTACATAATGAGCTTTGTAGGTAGAGAAATATTTCATTATGTATAGTCGTCACTCTAAGTAGGGTATCGTGATTAACAATCGGTCCCTTGTTTTGTAATTTTCAGCCACTCATCTCTATCGACTGCTTGGTGTACGCATTCGACGAAGGACAGGCCTGTCGTTTTCAGTATAATATCCGTCCATCTCATGGGTATACGTCCGGGTGATCGCTTTCCTTTAACTTTTCCCATAATCCATGGTGCTTCCCATACCTTCTTGGTTACGTATTAAATGACCGAAGAATTTCAGCACTCTATTCACGACAATCGCTGACAGCCTTACCGGAACGTCAATTTCTTTTAACACCGATTCGTTTGTACGCTTTGCCGTGCAAGGAATTCGAAGGAGTCTTCGCCAGCACCCGAAGCTGTCGATTCTTCTTCTGTCCATTTTCTTTATTGTCCATGTCTCTCCGCCGCATATAACATGATCTGTATTTTCACGCTTTTCGTAATGGAGTTGTCCTTCCAGATGTTGTTCAGTTTCATCATGGCACTTTTAGAAATTTCGATCCGCCGCCGTTTTATTTCGGCTCGAGAGACACCTTTATTCTCTATAAGTGATCATAGATATACAAAGCTTCCAACAGTTTCATATCCGGATAATGTCCTTTTATCGTATGCTATTTACTCGGTCAATTATCGTTATTTTTGTTTTATTTTTTTTATACTTAGTCCGTATGATATCTTTCAGTTTATTCAGGAGTTTTTCCATTTCATCCATATTCGCAGCTACTAATGTTGTATCATCTGCAAATCTCTAAGGTTTATTATTCTTCGTCCTCCTACCAATATTCCACCATTCCGTGCTTCTAGGACTAATAGCATTATATGTTCAGCGTATAGATTAAAGATGATAGGTGGCAAAACACAGCCCCTTGTCTAACTCCTTTCCGAACATTAAAGACTAATAGATTATATTTCGTATTAGAATTAAAAAGAATTGTCGTTTTATTCTCTAGATGATCGTAAAAAGATTGAACTTACGCGATATTTTGAATTTGTATAAACATTTTCTTTAAAAAATATATATATATATGTATGTATCTTCAACGTAATACATATATATATGTGTGTGTGTTTGGGTACGTGAACGCCAAAGGATTATAAAGTTTGAGCACGCTATAAAACCGTTAACGAAATTGTTAGGAAACTAGCGGCTCCTTGTGCAGTTTATTTCGCTTGAATAATGACGCTACCAGCAGCCGCAACAATAACGGTAACGGGGTAACAGAGCAGTTGTCTGCTTCCGTTGTTAATAACGAAATGGTTCTTATTCGTAGTATAAAATTTAAGACATACTTCGAAATTGAAAGGAACATTATTGAAGCGACATAGTCTACAACAACACCTAAGTAAGAATCTAGCGAAATGAAAGAATGTGTTATTATAGACTTTCTCATCACCGTCCATCACTTCGAAACTCCTACTACAATACAGGGGAGAACGTAGACTTTCCACCGTTGACTACTACTAACTAGTAACTAGTATGTCGTATAGAATGCAGGATAATTTCTCGAAGTTTTAATAATCTCTAGCTTCGTGTTCTAGTTTATTTATGACTAGCGGACGTAAATACGATAGTTGTTTGTCTCGTTTCGTCTTACTATCAACATCTAACGTAAAATAAATTAGAAAGCTCGCGAAGAATCGTGATTCTTAACCGGAAAAGCTCGCCTTCGTCCCGAATATATCTTTACGCGTATGGATTTTATTACTTCGCAACTCGGAACTTTTCTACTATATAACAATAATGTACGTAGCAATATGCGTATTATTTGTAATTATATATATATATATATATATATATATATATATATATATATTTCAGCATGTGTATTACATTCGCTACGGAATAATACGGTATTTAGTTCTGGCATCGTATAAAATAAAATAGTCGATTCAGAAGTGGGACCTAAAGCAATTGGATGCGCACTTTATTCGTCCATTTAAATAAATTATTAAATCTACTTTTTTCGATATAATACTTATAGCGTCTGGAAAATTTGAGGAAATACCTTTACACGCTGGGGATTTTTAACGAAAATCGTTGTAACGCATTTGATAGAGATGAAATAGGTAAACGAGCCATGCTATCTTTCATAACCTTATAGGTAAACGAGCCATGCTATCTTTCATAACCTTATACTGACATTTCGAGACTTCAAAAAAGTGGTTAATTATAAATACAAAAAAAAAAAGGAAAACACGAATATAACTATTCGAGGAAATAAATAATTAATGGTGATGGAAATTCTTCGAAGAATTTTAATTTATACGTTATTTCGTCAATTTGAGCCAACTTTAAACTTTTGTAAATATATATATATATATATATATATATATATATATATATATATATATATATATATATATATATATATATATATATATATGGTCCAGCTTGGCCATTTGGCCAGTTTAAACCTTTAATTTTAAATTTGAATGCCACCACGTTTGATAAATTTATATAAACTAACTGTCGGAAAAAATTTTTTTTTTTTTTTTTTTTTTTTTTTAATGATTTATAATACTGCGAGCTGTCCACCAAGGACATTTAGCAGTACGTTTAAGAGAATTGAGCATGAGGGGACAAGTATCCAGCGATACCTACCCGATTACGACGACCCTAAACGAGATCCTGCGGTTTCTGACGTTTTAGTCTCCTTATTTCACCGGTGGTATCAAGCAATCCCCTAGCAAAAGTATTCGGGTGGCTATCAAGTCTTCTTGCGTGTCTTTTAGCGTGAACTTTTATGACCTCGGCCACATAATCTATACGTAAATCTCGATGCAACGTTAGATTTGTTACATACCAGGGTGCTTTGGTTATCATCCGAAGAATTTTATTTTGTGACGTTTGTATTATTTTCAGATTTGATGGTCTAGCACAACCCCAAAGTTGCACCCCATAGGTCCAGACAGGCCTTAGAATCACCGTATATATTAAACGTTTATTATCTGTCGTTAGTACACTGTTTCTCCCTATCAGCCAGTACATTTTTTTAACACGAATATCTAATTCTTTTTTCTTCATCTGTATGTGATGTTTCCATGTTAATCCGCTATCCAGGTGTAATCCTAAGTACTTGACCGTTGATCGCACTGACAGATCGGTGCTATTAATCCTGACGGGTGGGGGTGTAACTTTTCTAATTCAATACTCACAGGTATTGTGTGCCGCTTTTCTAAAACATTAAAGAACACCTCATCTTCTATGCTTTAGAAATTTAGTACAAACCCAAATTGGATACTTAATACAGTCGTCAACATAGCACGTGTCACATGTACCATCCCAAATTATGCATAATTTAGCAAGATGTGAAGAAGAGAGATTATGTCGAGTACGTAGCTGAAATAAAGTTGATATAATTGAAATCATGGCTTACTGAAGTATTTTTTCTGTTTATTCTAACTTTCGGCGGTGTAATAGTGTTGAAAATCTTTATTAGTAAAAATTGTTTAATTTTTGGTAACATATCAGTCCAATTCCACTTAATGTCCTCGCAAGGGACACTTTTTTGTGGATTGTAATCTTATATTAATATTTTTTCATTTTACATTTTTGATCACTTTAAACATTCACTCGACAATGGCCTAACAACCGAAAAGCTTCGTGATTATTCATAAATAAAAAACTTTTAGTGATTTTAACTTCTTTTTTCGCTGTTCATTTTAATAAAAATCACTACGTTCCACATGTTTAACTGTTATTTCCAAGTGAATCGTAAATTAACGTAATCTTGTGTAATCTCGCAGAGTAACTCCTAATCTCTCTCGGTGGTGCTGCTGTATTTTCCAAAATGAGTTAACCGAAGTAATAGGGTATTTCTGAATGTCACCGAAATAGTCATAAAGCGAACACGACTTGTTTTTCGTCCTACATTATCCAGTAGCTGTTCGAAGGGATATTAGAAAAGCTTCGTACTTACATTTCAGTCTGTATGACGTAATTAGCCGGCGAACTCGATTGCCAACGGTACAAGGCGGAGCTTGAACCTTATTTTCCCCGGAAATTGTCGAACGCTCTACCATTTACTTTTACATCGTACTCTTGAAGATGATTTCGCATGATTTGCTCGAGCTCCGGCCAATTCAGTTATCCAAAGTTAACCGGTTAAAGCAAACATAAACCGCATCCACTTATAAAGAAAATCTAGCGGTATCAATTTTTAGGTTGATTCTTTACTTATTGATAAAAACACTTTTTCGTTCTGTTCGGCGTGGACATACGCTTGTTGCACTTAAACGTTTGTTTGTATAAATTCGGCTCCTCCCGCGCTAGTCTCTTACCGTTAGTCGCATTCTGGTACCGTACCGTCGTTAAGACGTTTCTTTCTGTTTAATTGAATTATCGTTGTTTCCGGCTTTAACGGCGTATAAAGCGCGGTATTCGTTTATGAATCTTTCCGAGATCATTGATTTATCGAAGCGTGAAACGTAGCACATCGTTGGAAAGATGAAGATGCTCGAGACATTTCGATAGACAAACTACTTCCTAATACAACTGACTGATTTATATTGAAATTCAGATATGGTTTTCATCTACTATTACGTGAACGATTATTACTACTAAACACGTATAGTAACGCCAATATTACTACGAATGTATATACACATTTACACGTAAATACTCAAACTAGTGCAAGAACGGGCCGTTGTAACTTTAAGCGGAGGTTTTGGCTTTTAAGTATAACTCCATAAGGGAAGCAATCGAGCGGAAAGCTTAAACTTTTCGATCGTTACTCTTCCGTTGGTCGAAACTGTTCTACCGGCTATAAACAGATTTATATCAATCATTTCATCCTTTAACAAGGACGAGCAACCGTTACGATGATGACAACGATAACGATAATGATGATAATAATAATAATAGTAATATTAACAATAATAATAATAATAATAATAATAATGATGATGACGACGACACAATTTAATATTCCATCTAGATGAGAGAATACGGTTCGGTACGTTGCTAGAGAAATCTATATAGATTTTCGTGAAAACGATTCAATCACAAGCGATTCTTAGTCTATATGTATATAAATAATAACGTTCAACGTGTAAACTAATTTAGAACTCAATTTGTCAGCTTCCATCTTCTTTTACTACTTACATCGTTTGTTGAAAATAAGTTTCGGGGAAAATCGGCTGAAAATCGAACGATGCGGAAATAATGGAAATTTGAAATATACGCAGCTTGTTGGTCGCAAATTTTTTCTCCGGAGGTGGTTAAAGTAAATTGAAAAAAAATTGAAAGCGTGAAAAAAGTACGTTCTATATATTTAAGGCTTTCCTTAAAAAATAAAAAAATACTGCATAAACCCGTTAAAAGCATCGTGTCAAAGCGAGGATGATAGCTATAAAGGCCTAAATCCCAATCACAATCCAAATGCGTCTGTCTCTAGTTGAACGGCTAATGGTCAACGCCTGTTCTCCAGGTTGGAGCGATTGTTTAAAACACGGAAAGGAGAGCAAACCTACCGTGAATATACGAGACAAAAATAATTAAATTAATTTGCCAGGCGATCCGATTGACCATCGGCGCTGCGGATTCGGGATCTTAGGTGTGAAATCGACGGCCGGCCGTAGGAAATGTAAATACCGAATTCTCTATGAAAAATAAAAAAATGAAAAATATTTGTACCAATGTAAAAACAAAAATAGCAACATGGAACGTAAGAATCCTGAACTAGAAAGGTAAACTATATATATATATATATATATTATAGAACATTACTAAAGAAATAGCGACAGTCGTCGTAACCAAGACTAGTTGGAAACACAGCGTACATTTCGTATCAGCCAGCGGAAATATAATAATATGCTCGAACAATCGAAACAAATCTCGCGATAAACTCGGTAACATCAACTGCATTAATAGAATACGAAACAGTAAGTGATCGATTGAAAATAAAATGAAAGCTGGTTAACATAAATATTATTCGAATATATGCCCCAACAACTCGATGATCAGATGAAGAAGTGGAACAGTTTTATGACAAGCTATTAAAACCGGTCCCGAACAGAGAATTATTGCTAGTAATGGTGAATTCAGTGCAAAGTGATTTACAGTCATTTATAAAATACAATATCGTTCAGATGACGGCCGTCAGCAACGATACATTCATTCTCAGTTATTTTACAACTATTTCGAAGAGTTTTCCGTTGAATTTTTCAAATTTCTTCAAATATCCGAGTTTTCAAGTTTTCTGTGTTTTGTAAACGCGGCTATTATCCTCGCAACAAAAAAAATTTGAGTAGTCAAATCTGGTGAACGCGGCGGCTAAATCCGTGCGACGCAACAATTTGCCGTTACCAAACGCTTCTTTCAGTGCTGTCAGCGTTTCTACCGTAACACGTCGCACAATCTTGTTGAAACCATGTACAGGGTCCAGATGGCAACGACGACGTGAGAACGCAAAAATGAGTTTGACATCTCGATATAGCGCGTTCGGTTGATAGTGAAAAAATAAGACCCGGACCGTTTTTTTTTTTTTGTCCAGGTCGTTTTTTATTCGTTACAGAAGCTGCTTCTCGAAAGTTTTCAAACCACCCTAAAATTGAACTGCCACATGGTGGTACAGCTTTACACCGCGTAACTTTGCTTTTCGAAACTCACTTTACACTGTCGTGATCGATTCACGCTGAAAATAACGTTCCACGCAAATCGTGCTCTCCTCGTTGTACGACACCGTAATAACTGAAACCGGACAAAAACGTTTTTGCGTTGTAGCAGTATTGCGCCATTCAAAAGACAGAACCTTCCATCTTCTTTAGGTTACACTAATATGTATACATACATATATACATGTAATTGAAAAAATTTCTCTGACCAATTTGATTTTCTACGATAAGCGTGTTGCTTGTTAAAAAAATCGTTACCTCTCTCTGCGCGAGTTAAAGCTGAAGAATCGATAATCGGTATTCAAAGTAAAATTTAAGCATTAGAAAGGAAGCAAAGGACCGAAGTCGTTTAATTATAATTAAGAGATAAGAAGGAAGAATAAAATTTTACAAGCGTACGGATAATAAGCAGAAGGAAGGCGATTAAACTAAACGAAATATTATTTATATATATATATATATATATATATATATATATATATATATATATATATATATATCATTCATAGAACAAAGGTTTATTAATCCGTTACCGGATAAATTCAATCGTATTCTTCCGTTCTAAAACTAATCTGGCGAACTCATTATCGTGCTTACCTTAGTAAAAGCACTATACATGCCGTTTAAAGCTCAGACGACGATGACGACAACTACTTTAGTAAATAATCCGAATTATTTTATCCAATCTCGAAGACGGCCAGACATTTCGAATAAACACCGGACGGAGTTCTGTTTTCCCTTCTCTTTTGGCCAGACACCGAGCTAGGGGATTGTCTCTTATTTTCCCTCGCAGATTCCGGCGTAGCTTACGATAATTCGTTTCTGCTGCTGCCGTATTTAGACGTAACGAACGAAGGGGTAGTAGCGATAGTACTTTTGTATCGCATTCGATTTGATTACTCCGACGAAACTTCTTAAACAATACCACGGATGTCGCTTACCAGTTTTTCTATATATATATAGTATATTAGTGTTTTTTAGTATTATACTAGTATCCGGTTGTTAGTATTAGTATTTCGCATTGCTGTATTAGTATTAATATTAAAGTGTTCTAGGACGTTCGAAATATAGTTTACATCGCACTAGTCCACGTTATACTTTATTCTTTTATCCTCATCGCGATCAATTAAGCTTTTCTCCTATTCCACCTCCCGGTTCGCTTTTAATTAATTACCGTTTTGGCAATTTATTTTTTTTTTTTTTTTTTTTTGGCTTCGCTTTCTTTCTTTTTCAGCTTGTTTCTTTTTTTTCTTTTCATTCATCTGTTATTTATAGTTGAGAAATGACTAGGAAGGGACGTGTGTATCTATCGTTTTCGGAAATAACTGACGATAAATAAAGGAGATGCTTGTTTTTTACGCAAGTCTAGAAATGGGCTACTCCCACGAAATATTGCCGAGACCTAGCCCGCTACTACGGACGTGTCGGCGTAATTATTAATTGTATTCAGCATAAAGTACTTTCCACAAGTTCTAAAAACTATCTCTAGTTGGAGAAAACACCAAACGCGGTATACCATGAATATATATATATCTACATATATGTAAATTAATTATTTTTATTGTTTATATTTAAGGTCACGGTGGCCTAGTTGCTAGAATGCTCGACTGTTAACTCGAAACCAACACGCGACATGGAAAGTTTTCATCATTATTTAATTCTTAATTATTAAGGCAGATGGCACTGGCACCCCACTCCGTATAACATCATATGCGTGCGCATCTGCGTCACATGTAAATAGTGCCTTGAATGCTAGCTCATTTTGTACGTAAAAATAAAAACTTACAATAGCTCATCTTCGTCTACGGCGCATCTTTACTTCCATCTAAGGTATTTGAAATCCGGAATTTCTTGAAGCTCTTCAAAATCTGAAATAAGATCCCATACAGCCAAGATCCACTCGCTTTCAAACTCGGTTTTTTCTAGTTTTCCTGTAGGAGTCGTTCCTCCGTCAATCGCGGTCGCTATCCACTCAGAATTTCAAATGGACTTTGAATGGCCGATTAATGCAAACGTCGAGTGGCTAGAGTAAGATGTCATTCCAGCAGCAATACAAACACACTGTTTTACCTTCTCAATGCCTTTTTTCACATTGTCTGTTAGATGTCCTCGGAAACTGTCCAACACTAACATACTTTTCAATTTTATAGGAGCACAAATTTCATCCACTCTTAAACTAGCGAGTTATACACGAATTTCTTTTCCTAGTACCTAATAATAACATCAGCAGGAATTTTCGATTTGGTTTTTTCTTTTAAATATAATTTTCCCCCTTAAAAATTACAACTGAACTTGTTAGGGGTTGATGGGCCCCACTGAGAAATTAGACCAGATCAAACGGTCGACTACGTTTTAACTTACGAACATGTAGACTAGTATCGAGTAGATTGATCGTCAGTACGTTTGTGTGTGTTTCCAAACGGCTTACATATTGCTGTACAGCACGTTCGATCTCGTCTTTCGCGTATGGGATATTTAAGTCTCGATATAACGTGTGGTTCGATACGTACAAAGAGACGACGAGTCTTATGGACTTGTTCTGAAACCGTTATATCCTATTTATGTGTGTATCTTTTACACAACACCGTAACATTGAAAACCGTTTGTCCAAACAGGCTTTATAATTATTTTATAAACTAGAAGTTGATTGTTATACGAATCGTTCGCGTTATTATTATGAAAAGTCTGCGGATGTTCATTGGCAAGAGAGTAAACTGCGCCAGTTTTGCTTCTTGTCATTTCATTGGCTGCAGTTTATTCTCCGATATTTTTACAGCATTGTTTTCTGGTTTGTATCTCTGTTCATGTAGTTTCTAATAGACCACACAATCCTTGTAACTTGAAGGATGATCTACTAATGCACACTTCGGGATAGAATTTTGATATTTTTTGCATTCTGTGGAATTGTGATGATCACCACTTTTATTTTAGTGTAAAGCGAGTGTGATCTCTTTAACGGTGTCTGTAGACTGAAGGTCTATAAAATGTAACGGTAGAAGCTCTTTAGTAATTTTATGTCTAACATTTGACGCATTTCGAGCGCTTAAAACGTTGTTCTTTAAGAGCTACCGTAATTTGTTCATCCGTTAACGAGTGGTGGAGATTTCTAATTACCACTCGATGTGATCTTTCTCGTTTTAAAGTTAACGTCCTCTTTTTTAAATGTATCAGCTTCCTATAAGTCATTAGCGTCTTGAACATTTACCGTGACCGTATTACTCTTTAAAGTTTTCGCTACAAAACCCTGCTTACCTATAATTGTGCCAATTTTATTGGTCATTGCACGAAAATTTATGACTCCGTCTAGGAAAATCGGAGGAGATGTGATGATACTTTGGGTTGTACATTTTTAGTGTGATTATTTTTCGGGCTTTCCTCATCAAGGGATAGACAACTGAAGCGGTTACTATTTTTACATTTGTTTTCAATATTTTGTGGCGAAATTGGTCGCTTTTTGGATTTTTTCTTACTGCCACTCTTCATTAGGACTACATTCGCTCTCACGCACGTCTTCAATTTAATCGTTAATATCATCATCGTAAGAGCGCGATGGCTGATTTAGCATTGAACTACTGTCCGAACCAGAGATGTAATTAGGTAATATTGCCGGACCAGGCTGCGATAAATAATAAACAGGTTGGTGGTATGTAGTACAATACCATTATTATCATATTGAACGATATGCGCTTGTTGCATAGGCACTGTTGCCTAAGTAAATGGTCGAGCGTGTCGCTGTGTGCGTGTAATGGTGTCCCATAAATAATAGAAGTAGAAACAGCCGTTGTCGCCATAATGACCGATGAACGATGCTCTACAAATTACAAATAATTTAGTACTGGTACTGAAATCGAGGCTTAATAAATAATATAAACTGGTTTTATCTCACCGATATAGCAACGAGGTGAATATTATTTGATAAGGATTATTAGGACGGGACAAAGACGATGTACGATCCGGTAACAAAAATTATCTAAACAAACGCACACGCAATACGCGACATCAACCGAGTTGAATTATCGGCTGAAGGTGGAAACTTTTTACCATCTGCAATTTCAACTTGACGGTACACCGCTGTTTTTCATAACCACGAGTATTAACAGTTTTTTGTCCGCCAGCATTAATTGTTGAATCTGCTGATGTGTTCCCTGGTATAGAGACTAATTCGTTACAAATCGGTTTGAAAACGATGTTGCGACGTGTTCGAAATCTATCTAATTAAAAATTTGACGCTATAAATTGGCTAAAATTAACTTCGTGCGCAATTCCCTGTGCTTTTTTCTGAAGGATAACTCCCGAAACAGGAACGTTCTTGTTTTTCACTCGGTTGAACGTTCCAACAGAATTGAATCCGTGTAAGCTCACCTACACCGGTCCTTTGACATCGACACTGTTTTTGATTTGTTGACGTTTAAACAAACGCAATAACTCATCTTCTAAAACTTCGACAACTTGAGTTTTCCTAATCTCAAATTTTTCGGTTAGTTGTCGAATTGAAGATCAATTCGCTTTTCTGATCTTTATTAATGTCCACTTTTTGTCGCAACAGATTTCCGCGATACAGGAAGTGCCTGCAAAAAAAAAATAAATAAACCGATTGCAAAGACACCCAAGTAGAAAGTGTGAAAAGTTTGGCAAACGATGATATGCGTCTCTACTGTTTGCTCAGCTGTATCAAAAGTTATACGAAAGATAGTCCAAAAACATAAGTATGAACTGTGGAATCACCCCGACTTTAGATTTCAGTCTTTAGATCTTGAATTATTTTTACCTCCGCCCCTTGTTGCCAATACGGAATACGAATATCTTTTCCATAAAATATATTAAAAAAATTACAATAAAAATAATTTTATTTACATGGGACGTGCAAAATTTTTCTTATTATATTCGCTTACTATCTACAATCGATACTTTCTAAATTAAACCCTACATTGTTTACCGTCTGGATACCGACAATTAATCTAAATCGTGAGTTGTATAGACAGTCCATGATCAGTAATAAAGATTTGATTTGCTTTTATTATGACTATAATAATAATAATAAGAATAATAATAGTAATAATAATATTAATAATAATTATTCGCCTACTACGTGAGATACATAGACTAGATTTTCAGCCAACGCGAAGCAGCTCATATCTGATTAAGTAAATCCGGTAACTGAGTCGCGGTTATTGAAACACCCCGAGTGTAATTTATACTTTGTAAAGAAAAGAAATCATTAATCAAAATTATTATTCATTAACATTATTACTCCCTATTCTTGTCATTATTCTTGTCATTATTATTATTATTGTTATCATTGATATTAAAAGTTTTTCGATGTATTATATAATATTCAGACTTAAAACAAACTTCGAAGTCGGAGTTAGTATTTGACGTTAATACGTTAACGTAACGACCGTTAAAGAATCTTCCACTATAACGAGTATGATGTGTGTGACTTCGTGCGAAGTAGACAAAAGACGAATAACAATTGAATAAACGATAGGTCCGAAATGTGGTTTGGTGTTAGAGTTAAAAAAAAACCTTACCACGCATTCTCGATAAGTGCTGCCCGTTTAAATAATTTTACATATTAAATAATAATAACGGAGGATATTTCGTACGAGCGATCGTATTGAAATAATTTATAATTTTCCGGAAAAAACGAAATTTTCCCGATTGGTCTGTCCCCCCCCCTTATGTACAGATATTAAGAAAAGCGACTACAACATCGCGTTAATGCACTAACTGCTACTCTCAAGGTTAACGCTACGGAGTTTAAACGGCTGAAATAGAAATAAACTATTGGATTTATTGCACTGTTTTTAATTTCTTCAGCATAGCATAAGTTGAATAGACGTAGTTGTATTTCAGATAAATAATGTAGAACGTATCCTATAATAGGTGCTACTTACTGTCGCCATCCAGCTATACATATTGTAGTAAAAAAACACAGAACATATCAATACAAAATGAGAAACACTTTATTTACATATATATATATGTGTGTGTATGTATGTATATATGTATACATATATATGCTCTAGTTGCTGGATAACTCGATTCGAGCATCGTGAGCTTTAAATAAACCGATCTGATGGATAATTCTACGCCATTTATCTCTATCCGCGAAGCCAATCTTATCCACTGATGTAACGGCATTCCGACCGGTTGTTTTATTTTATTTCAAGCGCTTGCCGTTAACATGTTAGATCGCTTGGCCGTCCATGGTAAACCCCCCCCTCGGTATTCGCCTCTAGCAGAGTGCATTTCAAACGGATTTATTGCTGGGAATGTATTTTTCCTCGACAGTCCAACAACATTCTGAAGCATAGAGGAAGATTGAAATCACTGATGATGTATTAACTGGACGTATTTTCGTAATTACGTCGTAGCTCTTCCAAATAATCCAAATTCTAGTTAGTCTTGACATTGGCGTTCTTCTTGTCAGAGTTTATAAGAAGTGGAATTTGCGAAATATTGAAGATAGTATCGAACATCGTGTCCTTTCCCAAATATATGAACGGAGCTGGTTTCGGGTTTGAACTTCTATCGATGGAGTTATCTATTACATTTTTTAAAAACTTATTGCGGATCCTACCTCCTTGAATGCGCGTATATTATATAATTTCATTACGGCCGATAATATAAATTTATAATCCGAACATCCTCCTGTGCTGGTGATAAGCGTCCCTATATATTATATATATATATATATATATCTTATTTCGAAAATTTTGGAGTATAGTGATTTTTTAAAAAAATGAACAAAAAACAAAAAAGTTAAAATACTATCTTTTTTAAATGAAAAATCACTATTTTTTTTCGAAATTATATAAATACATACTTCATATAACGGCCGAAAAGCTTTGCGATTTTTCATAAGGAAAAATTTTTTAGTGATTTTATTTTCTGTTGTTTATAGATTAGTTTAGTGCGCCCCAATTATAATCGAAATCAAATACCGAAAAAATAATTGTGAAATATTTTTGTCGGAATACAAAACAATTAATAACCACGTTGATCGGGGTAACTTTCCAAACTTTAAGACTGACTGACTGGCTGACTGATTGACTGACTGACTGGCTGACTGAATAATACGATTTACACCGAATAACGTACAAGTCTCTACATTAATTAGAAACGGCGCTCACACAAATATCGCTACCGAACAAAAAGAAACAAGACGAGAGAAAATAAAAAGATAAAATAAAAGACGATACGAGCACAAAGCGACGCTAGTTGGAAAAGGCGTTACCGGTGCTGACACCGCTATTTTAGGAATTACCGCGAAGCTTTTGTTAAGCTGGTACGTTCTCGCTCGCAAATTAATGCGAGCGTAAATCTTGTCTAAGTAAACAAAAGAGTAAGAACAACCCTAACAAGCGCAACGACGAAGGACCGCTACTAAGTAATTACAATTCCTGCGCTGCTCCCTGCGCTGCTCCCTACGCGCGTTCTACGCTAAATAATGTAAATAATAGAACCGGGAGCCAAAGGTTTCACTATGCCGAAAACTTTGTTTTAAAGCGAACGTATATTATTTATAAGTACGTCGCCTACGTATATATGTAACATGTATTTATCTTCGTCTATATAATAAGGTGTAAATATTGTTGTCCTATTTGCGAAACTATGCCATCATGCAAAAGCGAACGCTACTACCATTTGTCCACAACTACCGTTTACTAATTCTTTTTAGATAGTATCCAGTGTAGTCGCGCGGATACTAAATTGAAGATAAGTAGCGAGGATTGTTAGTAATTAGGACAGCTTCATTCGCCTATTATATGTAGCGCACTGTTGTTGATCTGGGAGAAACGCATAAATATTTTCCGGATAAATTATGAAGTTTAGTCTTGTCGATCATCATTTTAAATCTGTACAACACTAGGCCGTAAACTCATCATCCGAGATGATGTCATCTAGTACCTTCGCACTTGTGTTGTGGCCCTCATCGATGGTTTCACTAAATAACAATTGTCGTCGATTACTAGCTAGGTTTTCGGACCCCAGACAATGGTAAGTGATTATTTTGGACAGTTGACGGTTCCGCAACTCCTCGATTGCGCCATCAGTTCATCTGACTGGAAAGCTGTCTAGGTCTTTGGAAGGAACGGATCGTCAGCGGTATAAACATAAATGGACTCGTCGCAAGTTGTGGTATGCCGGTTCGGGGAGGGTGGAGGGCCTTTCAAATAGTGAACAATTCACTGTATACATGTACATGACATGTATATATATTATATATATATATATATATATATATATATATATATATATATATATATGCATAACTCGTATAAACGAGCCACCAATTTTAAGAAGTGTGGTTATATCAGCTATATGCAAACTCTCTAACAACAAGTCAGGAGGAACTGACGGAATAGTGTTGCAGAAATGACTACAGACAAAGAGGTATTTATATATTACATCAAATATTTAAAAACATTTGGAATACCCGCATATGGCCGACTGAATGGGGAGAGTCTCTGTGTATTCCATTATATATAAAAAAAGGACACACACAAATGCTCGAATTACAGAACGATTTCACTAATAAATCATGCCAGCAAGATCATTCTATATATTATACAGGAACGTTTAAAACTTCACCCATTCATGTTTAAAGAACAAACAGGCTTTATGCCAGGCCGAGGAAAGCGGGACCAGATACTTTATATATAAGACAAATCATAGAAGAATGTTATAAATTTAACACACACAGGGTTATATATTTCTCAAATTACATCAAGGCCCCTGATAATGTAAAATAGAACCAAATGTGGAAAATACTAAAGAAGGTAGGAGTTCCAAACCAGATGATACAAATAATAAGTTCACTATATATAAATAATAAAACATATATGAGAACGAATGAGAGGTTTTTCAAGTAAAAAAAAAAATTGCCTCCACTACTTTTCAATGTACATGGCGAATGGATAATCAGAAAAGCTATAGATAACTGGAATGACCGTATTATAATCGGAGGAAGAAGAATATCGAACGTTAGATATGTAGGTGATACGACACTCCTATCGTCGTCAGAAGAAGAAAAGACCGAACTTCTCACTCGGTTTGAAAAAAGCAACAACGAAGATGGATTAAGACTAAACCGATCAAAACGCGGTGTGATTATAGACAGTCAAAATATAATCCCCAAACCATTTCACCTTATAAAGGACGTTGCAATAAAAGATGAAACAATTTACCTTGTAGTCCAAATATCACCACAACAAGGACAATATGAAAAATAAAATAAAAAGAAGAATCGAAAGAAACTGTACCTTGTTCGGACGCTAGTCTATGGCCACATATAGGGCAGAATCATGGCCTATGAATAAAACTGCACAAAGACGAATCGAATGATTTGAAATGACATGCTGTCGCCACGCTCTACACATACCATGGACAGCAAAGAGGACGAACATATCTGTACTAAAGGAGCTTGAAATCGCTGAAAAAGACCGTTTACTACCATCAATTCGTAGACAAATACTAAGTTTTCTTGGACACATGATCAGAAGAGACTTGATAGAAAAATGGATAATTCAAGGAAAGATGAATGGTAAACGAGGAAGACCGATATATACATAGTCCTGGACAAAGTTGTCACTTGAAGAACTGATGAGGACGATCGAAAATCCGGACAACTGGCGACGAGCAATACGACGATGATGATGATACCTCGTATATGTATATGCATATACACTCCAAATATCGACATATATACTTATAAGCTGAAATATGTGTGTGTGTGTGTGTATGTATGTGTGTGTTTATATTAGTGAAAAATGTCTAACTTTTATATATTTCAAAGAGAAAGACTCGTTGGACCTTGTTTACATGATTCATTAGAACATTTACGTCGGCATATAGTCTCTCTCTCTCTATATATATATATATATACATATTTATCTACGTGCATTCTATTTTGTATTACGTGTATAAATGTAGCACCAATAATTTTACGTTAGTTATTTGGAATATATATCTGATTAATCTGATAGGGCTAATTAATGTCGAAGATTGAAAATATTGTAAGATTATCATATACTTATATATATATATATATATAAAATACCACCACATTTATCATCATAGTCGTATTGTTCGTTGCCGAACGTCGTGACGAGCTATTGTACGTTTATTTCTACGTACAAAATTAGCTAGCATTCAAGGCACTATTTATATGCGACCCAGATGCGCGCGCATATATACGTAGTGGGGTGCTACTACCTTCCCGGTGATAATTAAGAATTAAATAACGATGAAAACTTTCTATGTCGCGTGTTGATTTCGAACCTCCGACCGTCAAGTTGACAGTCGAGCACTGTAGCAACTACTCCACTGCGACAGTTACTAGGCTATCCCATACCATAAATTGAATTAATTCCGTCACAATTGATTCTATCCGAGAAAATCGTGTCAAATATAAATGTACCGATGTGCAGTTAAAACATGGATTAATTTAAAATAATACAATTTTGCAGCTTTTGTACATTCGTGACATATAGGTTAGTACGAAACAGGAGTCTGTTATGATTTTTGTATATGTTCTTTTGGAAAAAATAATATTGGCATTAGAAGAAAATTGCGTTTCTCAGTAACATATGTACGTGTATATAAAAATAGAAACATGTATTACATGTATATATAAATTTAATGGTAACTTGTTTTCTGTTTCAGATCGATCCGAAAGTTGCTTTTCCACGTAGAGCTCATCCAAAAGTAAGTTTTGAATTAATTTTCATTTGTTTACAACCCAGTGTGCGTATATTATATATATATATATATATATATATATATATATATATATATATATATATATACACACATATATATATATATATATATATATATATATATATATATATATATATATATATATATAGATATATGTATATTAATGATGGGCATAACCGTCTATCGACTAGTTAGTAACAGAGTTTCTAAAAAACCGACTAAGTATTCGGTTTTTTATTTAGTCAGATTTACCTTACTTATTTATTAGTACAACATAAACATGGCGTATAGTAAATGAAAATATTTTAAAATAATAATAAGCTATATAACGAATAACATATATAAAATAATATAAATGTATTTAAAATAAAGTTAAAAAAATACATTTGTAATTTTCATTTGAATAGTGACATATTTTTTTACCTTTTAACAAGCTTCGGAATTCGAAATATGATTGAAAAGAATAGTCTTAAGCTTTGGTATAAACTACTCCATTATAGTTTAATGTGATTCTCAATGGCCGAAATTAGATCCGATCGAGTAATCGCATCCGCTATCTCATTCCACGAACGCCACAGTGGACAGGATGAACCCACTTAAATTTCACCTTAGTTCCACACTTGTCGAGTTTCCAAACCCATTGTCGTATTGAGAGTTCTAATACACTCATTGTAAATTCTGGGAACCTAGACAGTTGTAAAAGAACATTCATGAAGTTTGTGAGTATTAGGATAGTTTTTTCCCTATATAATGTAATGAAAGAAGAAACCGTTTCCTATATGGCATACATTTCCATAAAAAATGATGAGCTTGCATATAGTATGCGGAACAACTTAGAGATGTTTCGACTGTGGTAAAAAAGGCTGCTCTATATACCTCTTTTTCGAATGTTCAATAGAGCCAACGTTGTAAATAATTTTACTCCTCTCTCCAACACTGATTCGACAATGGAATTGTTAACTTCATTTAAGAGACATCGGTGTATTGAATAGCTGGTATCTACCTTTAATCTAAACTGTGGTATTTGAAAGAAAGCCTTATAAAAGGGGTCTATCCCTGTAATGGCTCGTAGTACATTGAGTCCTTTGTTGCAATTTTCTAACAAAAATGTTGGTCTCTTAATTCCATGACATTTTAAAGTCAAACATTACCTCCCAGATACGTGGCGAACTGCTCAAAGACAACAGACTTTTCATTGATGCGCAGTATTTGTGATGTTCTTTTCGCGTGAAGAAAATACCACAAGTTTTATCCACATTAATACTCCATTGTAACTGAGGAGACTTTGCAATTTATTTAGCGCTATCTGAAATTTTTGAATTGCGAAGTCTGTAGAAGCTGCTGCTCCACATATCACCGGATCATCTGCATACTGAAATATCACGATCGATTTATTTTGAATTTGTTCTTTCGATTTCGTATAAAGAGTATATAATATTGGACTGAGGAAGCTCCTTTGAGCTAAATCTTTGCCAGAATAAACCGAGGCGTATTGCGTACCTTTATGTCTTGCCGTTAGTTTTCTGTCATAAAAATAGTTAAGTATCCATGTACAATTTTTTTTTTGTTTCTATAATGTAAACAGATTGGCATTGTCATAAGCAGCCTGAATATCAATAAAAACGGCACTCCGTTTATAGGCTTGATGATAATCCTTTTCTGAAACCATATTGGGTTACCGAAATTTGTTTGAAGTTATTAGCCCACAATTCTAACTTAAACTTCAGAATATTTTCTAATGTTTTCCTCATACAAGACAATAACGAAATGGGCACCTGTATGACCTATAGTCATCAGTATTTTCCCTTTTGTTTTTGAGTATAGGGCAAACGTAGTGTTCCTTCCACTGAGAGATGATATATTCCGTGTTTATCGAATATTATAAAAAAAATTAACGACATATTTTTAGCTTCTTCCGGTAGCTTTTGTATCATTTGGTATGATATACTATCCACTCCTACCGGTATATCTTTATTATGACATAGTCTAGAATACGAGTGTTCAAATATAGGATAGACCTATTCTGATTGGCTATCGAGCCTGCTCCACTACAAGAATCGACGGGACTTTGAAATATATCAGTTTTGTATACCTTTCAATTTTCCGCCATAATATATATATACATGTAATATATATGTATGTATGTGTGTGTGAATTTAAAATGAGCCGACCGTTTCATGAAAACAGCCGCGAATAGAGAATATTTTTGACATACTTATCCGTGATGATGAATATTTAGTAATTAATATTCGTCATTGAAATTAATACCGTTAATGTTTTGTAATTAATCGGTGTTATTAAATTAAAACTATGAAAATAAGCGAAGTATTTCCTTGAACTACTGTGTTTCCGGAGGAGATGACTCCTCAAGATTCGGAATTTGACAGATATTTAAAGGAGAGCAGATTCTCTTAAAAGCGACAACGTTGAAAAATATTCAATCGCCAGCCAATTGGCTAAAAAATATTTACACGCATTTCAGTGCCATCAGATCATCGGCTGGAATCATTCTTACCAGCAAAAGCTTTCGTCGTTCGACCAATAAGACGAAAAAATTGATATTTCTTTATCGATGATAAAATATTGTTTTTTTCGTATTTTAAATTTTAATATGTTAAATTGTTAAATAAATTCGCAATTCTTTTTAGCGTATCATTTTTTAATTGAAATTAAAAAAAACTTGTTTACGAAATTGAAAAAGCTGCGTGAATTCGAATATATCTCGGCGATTCTGAGTGGATTCCGAAGATTAATCGATTCTAAGTCTAATCAATTCGACTAAAACCGACTTTAGATTAATATTTCAATTTTGGATTCTAAAAAGTGGTTTTTAGGTTCGATGCGGGATTTAAAATTTCGAATATCCCTCGTTAAGCGAGAGCTCCCGGTTGCCATTCGTCATTGTACCACGTAAGTTCAACGCGGGTATGTTCGGTTTTATTCGCAATTTTAATAATCGAGCTTTTTTTCTATTTTCCTTTGTTCGATTTTCACTTCGTATCTCGTTTTATCTTTACCGTGGAATTTATTGAAGTCGGTACAATACGAATGCTGAACGTAAGGAGAAATTGTTGAATTTTAAATATTCATTAGAGGTATAGAATTATTTAACGAACTGAGTAGTATTTTGAATATCTTAATTCTTAATTAGGCGAATTTTAATCGTTCGAGTTAGAAGAATTGTTTCATTTCATTTGGTGCCAACCCATCGTCCTCTCCTATAACTCGATTCCCGGATGTTACTATCTGCCGATCGTTGGTAGTTTCTTACATTATATTCGCCTGTCTACCTTTAAGGAATTTTTCATTTTCCGCTACCGCAATTTAATGTTTCGATCGAAGCTTGGTGACAAATTACCTGTCAACCTCACACCACGTTGTTTGTACAGTATTTTCTTCGACTGCCGTCATCTCCACGCTCTTTATATCCAGGACCTCGGCCTATTGTACGCGGTATATAAATCTACTATTACAGCGAGCAAAGGTACTGCACGAGTATTTGTTATGGTCGAAATAATAATAATAATAATGCCAATAATAATAACTACGATAATAGAAGTAAGAGAATGAACGAAGAAGAAGCGGTAAAAGAATAGAAGCCAAATATAACCTAGTCTATAACAGGCGAAATTTCCACTCTGTGTCATTTTGTTTCGCGTTATACAATGTAAAATCATCAACTCCACAAATTAACGTTATACATACACCCTAAAGTTCTTTAATTTTTACAGATGACCATTGTGAAAAATAATTTTGTGTAAATTCGTCGATAATTAGCCTAGTTCTTTTAATCTTTTTTTTTTTTATTACTTAATACACAACGGATTTTACTCGTGTGTGTCGTTCTTCTGCATATTCGCACTAATTCTTTCAACAATATTAATTTTTACAATTTTTTAACTTTTCATTCTCGATTCCGATTATGCCACGTATTACGTCGTTTAGTGCGCCATTTTAATTCGTTTATTTTTAAGCAGTTAATCACTTTTTTCGATCTAACGTTATTCCGAATTTTTCATTCGCCCGTTTAAGTAAATTACAGATTTAGCAAACCTGTTTCTATCTTTTTTTATCGTTCTCCTTCCCTGCAGCGCATGTGTGAAATATGACGTTTAAAGCCCTCATCATATTCCATTTCATTCTAAAATTATGTAAATAATAATCAAATAAAATATATTTATCGAATCAAGTAAATATTTTTAATTCTGAGATTTACAAAACTTACATACATATATATATATAAAATACAACATATTATATCCCCAAATTCGCAATTCGTACAATACAAACATGATCAAATTAAGAAGATAAAGTAAATCACCCATTGTGCAATTATAAAATGAAATAAAAAATAAAACATATAGAAGTAAATAAAAAGTAATCTCATACGTATATACACACACACATATATATATACACATATAAATGTGAACATAAACACTTAACAGCCGAAGAAACGAATAACTTGTGGTAAAATTTCAATATAACGTAAATATATTTTTTAATTACGACTATCATCAAGATCCTTACTGGATATGTAGGATACTAAAGTTTTTCTGCGCTTCTTCTAATTCCTTAGGTCAGCTTTAACAATTTCAGATAGATTATTATAGTGCATACAGCACTCGTATATCGAATTTGCATTCGTGTATGATATTTATTAAAATTAGGAATTTCAGCTTTCTCCTGGTAACTCTAGATCAAGTAATCACTTCGCGAGTAGAGATTTTAAAGCAACATCTAGTTTTACATACAAAATTTAATAATTCAATTTTATATACATCGTCAAATCCTAACAAATTACTATTTAATTTACGAATGTCAAATAATAATAATTTCGAATGGTGTGAAATTTTAAAAAATTACCAACAAAAGGTGATAGACAAAATCATTAAAACATTTATATAAACTACAACGAAACTTTTCAGCTATTAAGCCGTTTTCAAGCGGACATAAATAAAATTTTAAAAATAAAACAAAATTTGTGAGAAAATACTTAATCTAGATTCGCAATGTGACAAGAGAGAGCAAAGTGAAATAACAGACTCGATTATAAAATAATGCGTTTTTCACCGTATTCGCTATCGGATTATTTTATTTCATATATTTTTAATATTGTACATCTAGATTGAGTATTTTCTTATATTTTATTTCATTTTTTATTTTGTTTCGTTTTACATATAATTTTTTTATTTTTTTTTCTCCACCACTCGATAATGGTTTACTAGCCGAAAAATTTTATATGTTTATTTTTAAATAAAAGTTTAGAGATTTTTACTAGTTTTTTCCTCGTTTAATAATAATAATGATGATAGTCATCGGGTTTGTATGTGTAAAAATGATTTGAAGTAATTACATTTTATAACGGTCGGTTTGATCGGAGTTGGTAAATTGGATTACATCAACTGTTACAGAATATTAATGAAGAATCCCTATGTAACAACTGTACATTTTCTAGAACAGTATCGTTACAGTTGTTACTACTAATCTTACTACGAACTATTTCAGTTACTCTGAACAACCGTCGTTACCACCACTGGACTAGATTTAATAAAATCAGTATAAACAAGGTAAAATAAAATAAAAACCAAAGTAAACCTTTAAAGTGCATAAAACTCGGACAGGAGGTGACCCACCACTTTTTTTTTTTAGTAACGGTTTGAGTAAAATAGGATTACAAGCATTTTTTCATTATGATTATTATTATTAATTAATTTATTTATTTATTTATTCATTCATTCATTCATTCATTCATTTTTGTTACAAAAAAGAGTTACTATTCATGAAATATATTAGAACAGAGAAACAAATTGAGTTATGAGAAAACGAGAGCAGTTATAAAGTAAAATTACGAGGGTGGTAGTGATATATATGATAGTGTAAATTTACGTCAAAATAAAGAGAAACAAAATATATACCATTATAAAAAATAATGTAGAATACATTTCAAAAATAAAAATCAATTAATCCTAGAATAAAATTAATAACGTAAAATTTAAAAAAAAAATGAAATATATAATTACTTTCGGGCAAAGGGGTCATACATTTATTTCGACGGGAGCTTTAATTCTCACTACGATTAAAATATAAATATCCTCCGTAAATTCATCTAACGGTATCTAAAATCAGCCCCTCTATATCCGATTTAGTGGAATATGTATACTGTTACATATTATTAAGTTTTAATATGTATCTATATATATATATATATAAATCATATAACATATATATATACATATATGTATGTATATATGTTTATAAAAACTAATAATTAAATTATAAATATATACGTTCGTTTAAGGATACCTAAAATCGGCCCTTACATGTTGAATTTTCCAGATAATTGTTAATGTATTGTATAAATATTTTTAGTATTCGAAACATTTCAAGTCAACCAAATAGCCTTTATTATATTTTAACATCAAACGATTATGTATCATATGGATAACACTGTGACTTAAATGGTACTCGGTAATTAGCATAATTTTGTATATATCTGTATACACGCATCATACACACAAATACAAATGTGCAATGCATTATATATATATATATATATATATATATATATATATATATATATATATATATATATATATACACTGGCTGTGGTGGGTGCATATGTTGGTTTATGTGTGAAGCCGTTAGATGTGTATAATGAGTCTGTGTGTAATAAAAATCCATATGCCTATGTTAATATATTTAGTAGAAGAAGGATATATTTTTTTGTACATAAAACGATATATAACGGTCATAGCTTAGTATCGACAAAGTCTAAACAACTAAATTACAAAGTTGACATAATTTGAAAATAAATATCAAATTATTCATTCGTCGCATGAAAAATGACTGATGAACAAAACCTGTACGATTGAAATCTCACTAACGATATAATCGAATAATAATTCTAAATAGTAATGTAAGATTATTAAACAAAAAGTATATGATAATAAATTAAAGTAACCGATGTCTATATCCTAGTCGCAGATTACGTTATTATTATAGCGAAATTTACAATTATAATTAAAATTTACCGAAATTTTATAAATAAATGATACCAAGTAACGTTCAATATAATTCTACAACACAAGCTTCGTACCACTCGTTAGCCTTCCGTAGGTACTATCGAAGATTGTACGTTAACCTAGGTCGTATTGTAGTAGTGTAAATCAAATTTTTTTACGACGCCTGATAACACGTAAACATCAGGATGGTTTTGTATACGCTATATTTACAGTCCGGTTTATGTAAAGGTTAGTAGAGAATAGAACACAACATTACTGATTTCGGAAATCTCCTTGTAAATAATGTAGCTTCAGTCTTATGTATGTTGAATCGCGGATTTCAGCGTTTATAATATTTCTAAAAGATAGCAGCAGTCTTCTATAAACGATTATTACGTTATAGGTTTCCTGTAAGACTTACCGAATGGGCCTCAGTCGTCGTAGTATAAAGCTGTTTGAAACAAAAGGTACACGGGGTAGGTAAACATTTAACAGCTTTTAACGGGACAGTTAATATAGAAAGATGTGGATAACGTAGAACGGTCGTATTACTGAAGTACGATTTGATTTGTTTAACCAGCAGTGACGGAGTGAATTTAAATTGAATAATTTAAAATAAAATTACATCGTGCATTAAATGCCTTTATCAATAGACAACAATGCTTTTCAAGGTTAAAATTATCAGTAATGTGGTTTTGTAATACGTGCTGCACGGTACACGGTGACCGGATTGGAATTGCTCATTGATGATAATGTTATTATTACTGTTCGAATGATTTAGTAGTACGATATTTACAACTAATTTGCGTAATGTCGTTTAATAAATTGATGGGATTTTTAATGCTGGTAGGATCTTTTCAGGACTTTGGCAACGTTATGATTTTGGCTATTTTCCATCGAACAGAAAAGTAACACAACGAGAGATGATTTTTGTTAAAAAATTACTTACGTAACATTAGTATACGTCGATACATTTCTAAAGCAAAATTTTGAAAACGATACCTGAATAATGTTTTTTTTTTATCTCGTTTACGAACGTTAGGCGAAAAGGAACTAATTCGGATGTTACTCTTTAGAGAATATTCGATATCTTGTTCGTCATTATTTTCTTACGGTAGTTCTCCGAATACGCTTTACCCGATATAACTCGATACGAATCGATTTACCTTTTCATATTCGCAAACTATGGTACGATAATTTTTTTTATTTTTTTTTTTTTAAACTTCCGAACCGACGCTCGTAAAGCTCGGACGTCGATGAAATTTCGACTTTCACGTTCTAAATAAAATATGTCCATCCATCCGTTTATCTATCTCCGAGAGACGCTAAAGTCATTCCTCGGTGAATTTTATCATATACTTTCTATAAGGAAAAAACCAACAACCTAACCTAACCAAGTATCATAAAGAAGGTCCAATCAATTCGAACATTTGTTAGGGTAAGTCGCCTAATCGGTCTTAGTCGTCTATTATACCATCGCTCCGTTCCTCATTTACCGATCAGTTGGATGTTGTAGACCAACTGCAGGCCTTTTTTGTTTTTGTCGTTCCCCGATGATGTGCCGGCAAAATTGCTAAAGTATTACGGTTAGTCCACGGGTGGCCTATTATGCGAATGGAGAAAAATGAAAATTTTCCTAAGCCCTCTGTCGCGCGCATCCTATATCTATAATACGGCGCTTCGTGGACGTTTGTACTCGCATACATCTACACGCATGTCTTCGTTCTTTGAACTATCTTCTACAAAGTTCGCCGGTATCTTCTTGTACCTTTATTTTATTCCAAGTCTCGTAAAATAAATTACGCGAATCGCAACGTTTATTATATATATATATAATACAAAAGTACTTACGCTTAAAACGGATAGATTAAATAGACTCGGTTCAAAGGCCGCAATTTTCTGGTACGTAACTTTAGAAAGAATAAAAAAAGAAAGAAAGTAGAAAATCATCCCGAAGGATTTTCTTTTTATTTGGAAACATTTTCAAAGTATTCCAACCCAAATTTCTTATCAATCTCGTTTTCCTTTCAACTTTTTTTACCTTTTATCATCGTACGAAGACTTAATACCTGGGAATATCCAGAACTCCTTATATATATATATATATATATATATTTGCTCATATTCTTACGGTTATGTCGATTCGAAAATTTAAGCTTCTTCAGAGACGCAAACTATAAGACAAATTTATAAATGACTTCGTATCTAAGCCTCGTTTTAGACGTGAGCATCCGGTTTTTCCAACATTCAAATTAAGTTCCGAGTAACGATTTTAATCGTGCGAATCTTCGCGCTCTTTCAAGGTTGTTACGATCGAGATAGAAAAAGATATTAAGCTAACTATGAAATCACTCTTCGCCCGAATAGTTTACGTTCGATCAGTTCAAATTAAAATTTGATGTTCGTCCTCCAGGCGTTGCGTAATTCCGTAAGAGAGTATAGGACTATATAACTATGAATAATTAAGCTAACTATTAAATCACTCTTCGCCCGAATAGTTTACGTTCGATCAGTCCAAATTAAAATTTGATGTTCGTCCTCCAGGCGTTGCGTAATTCCGTAAGTATAACTATGAACTATCATCGAAAAGATTAAAATTAATTCCTCCTTAAAATTTATCGTCGAATTTAATAAATTATTTTCATGTGTTTGTTTTATTATTTCCATTTTTCGGCCCTTATCATGTTTTTCCTATTAGTGTTATCGAGATTTCCCGTTTACATTTTTTACAATGTTTTCCGAATAACGATTTTTCATATTTGTTCGCGTATGAATTTAAACTGTTTTTAAATGTTATAGGTTTTTCGAATGTATTCTTTTTCGCATTTATTACAATTTATATCTCTCAAATTTTTTCATGATCTTCTATTTGTTATTACTGCGATTGATTTCGGTAATTCGCTAAATCAAGGTATTTGCGCAGTTACTTTAAGGTATCGTTAGCCAATATTATTTGTTTCCAGAAGTATATTATAAATTTAAACACCTTTATATTAGACGTAAAGTGTGCATCTTTCTAATCGGTTGTCGGATGTGTGTGTGGTTATGCATAGATTATTGGATACACGCCCCCATTGATTAAATGTGTTCTTTACCACATTCGCCATTATTTTACGCTTTATCGGTGGTTTTTAATCAGAGCTGTTGGCGTAATATTTATTAAATATTTTTTTACATTTTGCTTTTTGATTTTATTTAAATTTTTTTTCATACATTTAGCTTTGTTGTCTTTTAACCTGTCGAATTTAATTTAAATAATTTTTTTAATCGTTTATATTTCACAAATCACTACATTTCGCTTCAGTTCACATTTCTGCTGATAAAACGGACGACGCATCTTACGGTTTATTACCCGTAGCCCAATTTCCCTACAAACATTTATTTATTTTCGCGTTTAGATTATATAAACAACGTCCGTCAAAATCTGTAATTATTGAAAATGACTTTCATTGACGTTGTCTATTCTTTAATACATATATATATATATATATATATATATATATATATATATATATATATATATATAAGTAAATGTTGAATTTTATTAATTATAAACCAAACAAAATATAACACCGTTTAATCACTAAAAGCTTCGCAATAAAAAACGTTTATTAATTATTAGTGTTATATTTTGTTTGGTTTATCATATATAAGTATGTATATATATATATATATATATTCTTCTTTCTCTTCTCCACCTTCTGATTGGTGGGCTAGTATATGGCCGTGTTAGATCTATTTTCGAGAACCAACAAACATTTTTAAAATGATGTGTCTTTCTTCGTTTTTTAATTCGCATATATCCAAGTCTAAGTCTTTTACTTCCTCTTCCGTTCATCGTCATTAAAACCGTCGTCCATTTTGAATGTCCGGTCAGATGTCCGACTATTTCACTTCTCTTGTTGATCGTATTCCGGATTTCACGTTGTTCGCTTACGTCGCATAAAACTTTTTTTTCATTATTACGGTTATTTTTTTAAAATTGGTACAGGATTTTTTCACCCACAGATTGATATAAAATTATTAAAACGGATATATTAAACATTAATATAGTGAGACATATTTATTGGCGATGGTACTTTGAGAGATATGATTTGATTATATAATAAAAATTGTTGTGAGCTGTAGTAAGAGCATCCTAAAAAAATACACCATCTGCTATTTTGTTGTAATCGGAAGGATGAAGGCAAAAATGAGAATTTATAAGATTATATTTAAGGACGATGGAAGATGATTTTTTCTAAATCAACACCGAAGTCTGTTATCTGGTACTTTTTATATCACTAAACCACGATTTTATGGGTATTTGTAATATGGACACCTAGATAGGGATTAGGCCGCTGATGAAGCTAGATGATGATAAACTTATTTGCTTGGTATATTTAGCCTCGGCTGTGGAAATCGAAGAAAAACGTAATGTGAACGAATAAAACTTCCATGATTAGTACTTTTACTCGTTCAACGGTATTCTCAACATCCAACGTCACATTTCGAACGCAAGAAGCTCATCATTCGTCCATGTATCTGCTACGTATAACGTCACTCTCCAGATAAAACTTTTTATAAACCGTTTTCTACTATCAATTGATCGATTTGTTAATAGCGAGAAAGGTTTTCAATAAATTATCGCAAACTCTTGAAGCTAAAACACGTCACTTCCTCTTATCGGTGGAGTGTTTTTTTTTTAATAATAGGATGCTACAGCCCTAGGACTGGTTCTCAATCGTTATAGTACTTTTCCAGTAATCCCGGTCTGTCTGCTTCAATTCTACGTAGTTGCTAAGCCCAGTATCCTGCAGTAACGTACAAACGGATTACTCGGTCTTCCGCGTTCTCCACTACTAATTTGCATCATTCTAATGCCCCATCCAATTCGAAAACGACCTGTTTTCAGATTTCCTATTTAGTACTTCTCGATTTTTTACTTTATCTATCTAGCTTATTTTTCCCGTACTTCCCCAGCACCGCATTTCAAAGTATTGCAATTTATTCGCAATTCGCTTGGTTCTAGTTCAATGGCCATATGTGCACACCTTCATTAATCGCACGTTTAAACTTAGCGCCGATGATTTTTGCCCCGATATATTTTGTTTAACTTCGCAAAAATTCCCCGGTCGCGATACAAATTTTCCGTTATACATGAATTGCTTCACCGTGTGGAACTTTTAAAAACTTTCGTTCACTACTTTCGACAGATTGAATTGTTCTTTATTCGTTCCGCATATTATACTATAGTCGGTTGATTGCGAATAATAAAGCTGTAATATTATTATTATTATTATTATTATTATTATTATTATTATTGTTTTATTTTTTTGTTTGGGTGCGGGGTTAATATCTTTGTCGTCGCATAGTAGTCGCGTACTAGACGAACGTAAATAAGGCGAACGTGGTAGTTTTTCGTATAATTCTAAATTGCCGACTAGGAAACGTCGTAGAAAGAGAACCATCTTCGTCTTGCTTCCAATTTGGAATTAGGATATCCACAGGATTAACCGAACCGAATGAAAACGTGCAGTTACAAGAAGTAGAATATGGAGAGCGACCCGAAATTTCCGTTTAGATTGCGGAGTGATGTCGCTTCTGCTTGTGCTTAGGCTTTTGCACGACTGAAAGATAGAACGCCTAGCGATAGTCTTTAACGAAAGAGAGAAGAGAAGAAGGCGTTTTACTAGAGAGTTCCCGAAAACTTTGTTAAAGTTGCTGGTCGCCATCAATTACCGCGAATTGGTCTACTACTAACTAGCGCTTGCTGTTATCGTCACCAGCATTGTTGGCCTTTATCCAAAAAGAAAATCTTCGCCAGGACTTCTTATACTCCGAACAATAACAACAGCAGCATCCGCGCTAAACCTTGATGACTGCCTCCTTATTTCCTTTCCGCCTTTTTATTGCTATCGTATATATATTTTTATATATATATATTTATGTATATATATTTATATATATATTTATATATATATATATTTATATATATTTATGTATATATATATTTATATTCGTAGATTTTTAATCCGTTATCTAATTCTACCATTCCACTCGTATTTTTGTAGTAGGAAACTTTCTAAAACGTTCATCCTTAGGATACGAACTTTTTCGCATTTTATAGCCATCCTCCGCGAACTTATATTTCGAAAATATATTTCGTTCCTTGTCTTATTTCCTTCCATCTATGTATTTTTAATTTGCGTTTATAAAAACCACGCAAGCCTAACAACGGTAATTCTCTCGGGTTCTAGCTGGCGCCAAGACCCGAATTGAAATCACATCAGGTGCAAGAATTATTTTTCATGAACCTTCTAGCCAACTGAGTTATCCGCAGAAGTTAAATGAGCACCAGAAAATTCGGAGAAGATAACGCTATCACCATTACCTTGCTCAGTTTATTAACGCGAACATCGGATTGGTGAGAATCGTTTATACGTGACAGCCTCTACCGACTTTCGACTTGACGGAACCTTACTTTTTTCGGCTTTACTCGGATTTCCTTGCGTTTCGTAAATACATTTCCTTCCGAGTATTTATTTATTTATGTTTAAATTAATTATATTTATAAAAATTTCAAATTACAATTTTTTATTTAAACTCATATGTGATATATTATTTTTGTTTTACGGAAAGTTAAACTCGAACGTCGATAAATATGCACTAGGGTTGAAATTGTTCGTAAAATTATAATCGTAAAAATTCTTAAAATATAAAATTGATTATAACATTTAATATATACGTATAATATATACGAATTATTTTATAATTTACTACGATTATTTATACGTTGGTTTTTTTTAACGTTTAACGATTTATTTGCGATTCGCGTATTTCGAATTTTATAATTTTGAATATTAAGTTGACAAGGTCTGTCCGCAAATGAAGATAAAATAAACGAAATAATAGAACTGGTAAAAAAAAACACGTTCAAATATTTACAGCAGATCATAACGCATAATGCCGACTTTAATACGTCCGTTTTCGGGACGAAATTTATCTTCCGAACGAGAAATTTTCAATCCTGTCCCGTGCAAGACGTCTGGTCTGCCGTCGGTGTAATAACAGCAAAAAATGTCGAATTTTAAAAATAGAAATTCATCCGGACAAAGTGGACTTAGTTGTGAAACGCGTTTGTCACCTACGTAACATAATTAATTTGGATAGTGTTCCCAATAATTTCGAGCCAATTCAATATCAATGACCTACTAATTTTAGATAACCGAACAGGACGATGTAGTAATCGAGCTGCTAACGAAGCGTACGAAGTTCGAAACAAATTGTTACACTATTTGAACATTACCAGTGTCAATGATTTCTATTCATTTAATTTTGCTCCCGTAACTTTTTATTAAAATCCCGATTATGCTAATATTCCGATTTTTGATTCCATATAAACGGTTTAGCTATAATTTTTCGACATCCGTAATAGTGATAAAATTTATCAGATGGAAAATTATTTTTAAAAAGTACAAAGAATAATACAAACTAATCAAAATAAAAATCTTAGAACATCACAAGCTTCATATTTTGCACAAATCCTGATGAAAAAAAAAAACAAAGTATTTTGTTCGGATGGAAATTGCTGACGAAAACACGTGAATTTCTACGACAATAACGCAACCAGTGTAACCACGTGCGTGCCTATCAACGCGGTTGATCCAATTCCGATGATATCGTCCGGTGTCCATCGTATTTTTTAAAATTTGGATACTTGAATTATCTATTTCGGACTTCAAAATAGTTAAATTGTATTAGGTGGGACGTTATTTTTTCGCTGATGTTTGCAGTCTGCTTTGTGTTCTTTTAATTTCTGATCGATGCTTCTACTACTCCGCCTAATTTAGCAGTACCCACACGAGCATGGAATTTTATATGCGCCCTTTTGATCGTTTACTCTTTACTCGTTTTCGTTATAATAATCGTTGATAATCGTACGGATAATATTCTCTATTTCTCGTTTTCAATTGAAATAGTTTAGTTCTGTGTAACAATGTCTTTGTAGATTTGTACTTATTGTCTGGCACAGTATGTGCGTGTAGATTTTATGTTAATTTTCTACGTTTAACACGTCTGGAAAAAGCTATTTGGCCATTATTTTTTTTGTTCCATTCTGAACTTTATTGCGCAATATATTCAAATACATCAAAATTTCACCTAGTTTTTCGCAACCACGTTGGAAAATTACGAACGTGTCATCCATACACCGAAGCCAGGCATTTAGGAGACCGTCCTTTTTTTATTATTATTTCATTTTAAAATATTCTATAAATATATTTGCGAAAATTGCCTTCAATAGGGGCGTGCCTCAAGGTAGTGTACTGGGCCCGGTGCTTTATCTTCTATATACAGCTGACTTCCCAGATAGTGGCGAAGTTAGTATTGCTACTTTTGCAGACGACACCGCGGTTATAGCTGTAGACAAAGATCATACAGTGGCTACAAATAAACTGCAAAATGCATTAACTGAAACGGAAACCTGGTTAAGACGTTGGCGTATTAGGGTAAACGAAAACATCAAGTCACTTTTACGCTGCGTAAAATAAATACTGTGTCAGTTAAAATAAATAATAAAATAATTCCGCAGCATGATGAAGTTAAATATTTGGGCGTGTATTTGGATAAAAAATTAACATGGAACAAACATGTAACGCAAAAGAGAAAACAGTTAGATCTGAAACTGAGGCAGTTAAATTGACTCGTTGGTCCGGCCTCTCGCTTGAAAATAAATTATTGATATATAAAATCATCTTAAAACCTATCTGGACGTATAGGCTTTATGGGGTTGTGCCAAGGACACACATATAAACAGAGTGCAGAGGTTTCAAAACAAAGCTATTAAACTTATTCCACCTTGGTACGTGTCCAACCACACTTTACATCGAGATTTTAATATACCGTACGTTAGAGACGAAATAAAACGTTATGCAAAACAGCATTTCATACGACTAGAAAACCATACGAACAACTTGGCTATTAACTTACTCGACAACAGTCTCGAATTACGACGATTGAAACGTAGCCCCTAGATTTGAGATAAATCTGTTTTCATTGGGGGACGCTGATGAGTGTTAACCCCCTAACACGTTACTTCGCATTCCAGGCCAATTGCTAGATGGCCCATACCAGTTGTAATTAAAATAAAAAAAATAAATAAAAAAAAATTTAGCCCATCGCCGTATAATCTGTTTATCGGGTTTTTATCGTCCAAAGTGAAATAATTATTGCTAACAATTATGTCGAAGAATTTCAAACATCTGTGACGTTGCTGTTTATAATTTTTACATAACTTGGACATTGCTGAATAACGACGCTACAAAATAAACTAACCGAAATATCCACTAATTAAAAAAACCAATAATAATAATAATAATAAATGAGTTTTTGAAGTATGTAGGAGTAAATATTGTAATGGAAAAATATCCCTTATGTAATGTTTCTATAGCGATCGACTAAATGTGATCATTATTTAGTTTAAAACAAAAAACCAACACTATGATTATACTTTCGAACAAATATATATTTAGGTATGCATAATGTACAACCATATTTATTGCAAATGTATTTTATATATGAAATAAAATGCTACTACTTCGCATAACAACGAGCTAGGTCAAATATGTTTTTAAACGACAAAAAAAAAAAACACATTCACAACAAACCGAAAAACCGAATACAAATACAATGTTGCCAATAGCAATTTATAAAAATATTATACGCGATCGAAATAAATTAAAATAATACATCTTTAAAATAATATAATAAATATGACATCAACAGCTCCCATCAGATGAACAGAAGTTCATTACCAAAAAAAAGAACTGTGACAAAATTGAAAAATAAAAATTATAATTCTATACTAATCTTCAATCGGCACTAGTACTAAACAGCTCGGACCCATACGCCATCACGAAATTTTACTTCCGCTGTGCGGACCAGTCCATCACTGCCAGAGAACACTTTGGTAACTACTCCCATCGGCCATTTGAAAGGTTTAACATCCTTGTTTCGAACTAACACAATCTGACCGACCTCTATATTCGGTAGTTTTTTAAACCACTTAGACCGTTGCTGCAACTGATTCAGATAATCCTTGGACCAAATTTTCCAGAACCCATTTAGTTGAGTTTGGATCAACTGAAATTTTCGAGACAATGAAAAATTCTCATTGTCATCTATAATTGGAGCAGTAAGTAATGATTGACCAACAAAAAAGTGTCCAGGTGTAATAATTTCCTCGCCTTGAATGGCTTCTCTTTGATAACAGAGAGACCTTGAATTAAGTATACCCTCAATTCTTGAGCACAGAGTCAAATATTATTCAAATGATAACTCTATTCCCTTAGTGACTTTCAAGAGGTGCCGTTTTGCTGATTTAACAGCTGCTACCCAAAGGCCTCCAAAATTAGGAGCCTTAGGTGGTATAAAAATCCACTCAAATCTTTCAGACGTTGAAAATCGACTAATCTCTTCTTGATTTAGTTGAAATAGATTAGCTGTGCCAACAAAGTTTGTCGCATTGTCCGAATATATTTTTGCAGGTAGTCCACGACGGGCAATAAATCTTTGTAGCGATTCAATAAATTTTGATGTACTTAACTCCGAGACAATTTCGATATGAACCGCACGAACAACAAAACAAACAAAAATTGCACTATAAATTTTGTAGTGCTTAACAGTCCTATGTCAGATTATACAATTGCGTGAGTGTGCTCCCATATCTGCGGAAACCTGTCTGATTTTCCGGGATCAATTCATTTGGCTCTAATTACCACATTAAACGACATGCCACAAGTTTTTCCATTAACTTTCCTGCAGCGCAAGTAAGAGAGATTGGTCTATATGAAGGCGGGTCGGTATGTTCTTTCTTATGTTTCAAAATAGGAATAATAACTGCTTTGCTCCATAGCCGGGGATAACAGTTTTCTGCCCAGATTTTATTAAAAATATTTAGAAGGTGTTTTTTCGTAACCAGACGCAGATTTTTGATGAATAGAGGGGAAATTCCATCCGGTCCTGGGGCAGTAACTATTCTATTGATCACTTCATTTAGTTCCTTTTCAGTGAAAAGTGAATTGAAGTCTTCCTGGTTGTTTGAGTCGATTAGTAATGGTTTCTGCTCCTCTTTTGTTTTATAAGAGAGAAAATATTTGTTACAATTTTTATTTGATGTGATAAATCGTCAAAAATTTTCCAAACATTTTCGCTACCTCTTCCGGATCTTGAGTAAAACCTGTTGATTCTTTCAATGTTATTATTGGTGGTGGCCTTCTGAAATTTAAGATACTTATTTTATGCCACATCTGTGGGATGTTAGAGTTTGAGTCGGTTTCGGAAATGAATTCCGCCCAACTTTTCCGTTTATTTTGCCTTATAATTAGACGTGCGCGAGCTCTACAGAGTCGAAAGTTAGCTAAATCTGCATTCTGTCTTGTAGCACGAAATTTCTTCAAAGCATTGTTTCTGGTTTGGATAGCCACTTTTACTTCATGACACCACCAGGTGACATTGCGCATTGATATAAATGGGGACGTCTTTGGAACAGATTTTTCTGCCGCTTCAATTATGTGGTTGTTAAAGTTATTAACCGCGGAATCGATGTCAGTGAGACTGGAATTGAAGGGTAAATTACATAGCTCTCGGTAGTTATCCCAATTAGCTTTTCCTGTAATCCAAACCTGAGGTTTATTTATTTTGTATTCCCTTTTATGTTATTCATCTGTAAGCAAATTGGGTAGTGATCACTGTGACATAAGTCAGGATGGATTGACCATAGAAATTTTGAATAGACTTCATTCGTAGATAACGTTAAATCAATAGCCGATAGAGTTCCGTTAAAGGAGTTGAGACTTGTCGGCTGTTTGTTGTTAAGTAATGAAATGTATAAATTTGCATGGAGCAGCTTTTCATATATTTTCCCTTTCCTGTTTGTTTTATTGGATCCCCATAAAAAATTTAAAGTTAGACTTATGATGGGAATTTTGTGTAATTATATATAACCGATGATTATACGATAAGAAGAATGGAGATTTCTTCGCATACCATGGGCCTAATGAATCCTTAGTGCGCGAGTTGAATCTCACACAACGATTAGCTGATATTGCTGCTGTCCGCCTGATGAAATATTTCAGCATTCAGATTGCTGCATGATCACGATACTTTTCTGGGATGAACGACGCAGTGATGATGGTGGTGGTGCTGTACTAAAGAGTTTTAATGTTAAAACGGAATTATAACATTTGGTTCAAATTGACGTTAGAATAAATCCGTTCGTTATATTTTCGGGTGTACTTATGAATCTGAAATAATAACGACTCGGCAAAAATTATTTAGGGGAACTTTATATCGGCGAACGTGATTGCTAAATAAGCGAAAAATATAATAATTCGTTATCGTCTGACCGTTACAATTTTCGTTGAAAAAAATGAAGTCGAACGACGTTAGGAAGCAAACACGAGAAAATGGCGTCCTAATTACTAGAACGTTGCCCGGAATTCAAAGTACCTAATTTTCTTCAAACGATCTGGTCGGCTACGTTTTATAACCAGTCGGAATAAACCGTCCACACCGCACCACCCGTACAACTATTACCTAATCGTCTATACGAGCGCATATAACCGTTATCTCCCGTAACGGCAAACATGACGATATTCGAAAATTTAAACTTAATTGGCATTAACCTTTTACGTGCCGTTATTGCAAAACACTACGTACGCTCGTTGTAAATTGCAAATCGATAAATATTTGTCTTGTTAAAAAGCTGAAAAGTGAAATATATTCGTCGCATGTATTCTCCACCTACATAAAGTAATTTATTGAAAAAAATAAATATTCGAATTTTTATAATCATTAAAGCTGTAATTTTATTACAAAACGGTTTTGTGAAGGTATATATATATGGATTGTATAAGGACATGTTTAGAACGATGTCATATAGAGCATTTAAAAATGGAAAGAATACGATTAGCGCAGAATCTACCAGAAGCGAAGATAGATTTAGTGCTGGTAACTATCCTTTAATTTTATTCTTATAGAAAACTATAACATTGGTTACGCTTCTCTAGGTTCAAGGACGATACAGTTAGCCGTGTCAATTATATTAACATTTCAAACGTCCGCTGTAATTCTGAAAATCCGGTTGGAGCAAAATTTCAGATTTATTTTTTTTAATTCAATATTCCGAACAAACAAGTTCGATTCGCAATGTGCATTATAATATATATCGCGGTCCATGTGTATTATTGTTTTTAAATTTTTTTTAATGGGGACGCCTTTACGTCTTACCCAACGTTATACTGTGGAAGACTGTTTATATTTTAATCAAAGGACGATAACTTCTCTAGAACGTGAAGCAATTAGATTATTCAAAAAGAGAAAGAACGATACATTATACTACGGTGTAATACATGAGAAACGTGGTAAAGGTCGGGGGGGCGTAACCGCGCTACGGCGAAGAATTTCAAAAAAATACGTGCTTCAGATTATTGCCTGTTTAGAATGGATAGGAAAAAAGGGACTGCATATGGAAAAGACGATCAGGTAATAAATGATCGCCAAATTGTAATCAATTGATGGCTACAATTCAATATATATACATATATATATACATATATATACAATATCATATACACTAAATAACATCGCTGTAAGTATGTGTGCGTGTGTACGATAATCTTTAACAGGAGAACGGAGAGCGAAAGCGGACACTCATTTCATTACTATTTCATTTTTGAGTCCACCTAATGTGGTAGTTGAGAATGTAGAAACTCAGCAATATACTTGTATAATTTGAATATACACACACATACATACATTATATATAGAAGCGACATTTTTATACAGTAAACATATTTATTATCCAAGAAATTGGAAATAGTTTAAACTTTTTATCATGACCTTTAATATAATAATTGTGTTTATATATATATATATATATATATATATATATATATATATATATATATGTGTGTGTACATTATAACTTTTAATCTAGTTTAAAACATTTATATACAAAGTAATAATTTAATATATTTTATCTATTCATTTACCAATCTAAAAACTGTTAATATATATTATTACGTTATGACATCGTAACTATTAAACCAATTTGTCGTTAGATATAACATTGCCGGCGTGCAAGTAATAGATTTGTAATTCTTGATATATATGTATATATTTATTTATTTATTTATTTAGTAATTTATTTAAAGCTGTAAATTTTATAACGGTAGCCGTGGGAAAATAAACAGTAGTTCCCATTTGCTCGCTGTAGATTTTTTTTACCGATTGGTTCGCTCTTTCATCCTTATAGGACCCGAATACCCGCTTGCTCGCTCTAGCTTTAGTTTAATATCGTCAATCCGGCTAGGGCATATTTTCCTGAACGAATTATTAACAGTCTACTGGTGGCAAATGTAGTTAAAGCTTAACGTTCTGCGATGATAAGAACACGTTGGGCAGGTGTTTTCCCCTCGTTTTGCTATCAGCGACGTACTGTGAGTTTCGCTTCAACGTTCCCCTTCGTTGTTAAGCTCGCCGAGAAGAACTTGGCTACTGCGATATTCCGAATTATCATTCGAGCAAATTAAGCAAACGGGGATTTATTAACGGAATGGGAGTAAACATTAACAATGGGACGACTAATCGGAAGAGCACGATATTCGCGTTCTATTTTATCGACTATTCGAAACGATTCGATAGCGTTGTACGGGGAAAATTGTCCTCGTTTAAATGGGAATTCCGATACGTCTGATGTTACGAATATAATATAAACGCATTGCCTATTGAAGAGATTGTGGAGATTTGAAAGAATTTATTAAAAGGTAGAAAAAGGTGACATTGTCGTAGGAGATTTATAAATTATGGACGATTTTAGTAGTTGTTCATCCGTTGGTGGCGTAATTAATCGATTCGCAAAATGTGTCAGCCATATCACTGACGTATATATTAAAAAGTAACGGGGCTAGCTAGAGTTGATCTTCGTGCAAGTCCGTGATAAACTCCCCACGGAAATTCCTGTCTGACGGTATGCTATTTACTAGTTGCAATATTCGAGAGCATGCTACGATAGAAAATAGCTCTGATAATAATTGTTTTCGCCAAACAGTATCGTGTGCAAAAGTCAAGTCTAAAACAATAGCCAATATCTTCTCATTCCTTTGAAATCCATTTTCTATGTAGTGATAGCAACTTGATCTACACAGGATCTTGCTGCACGGAAACCTGTCTGAAATATTAACTGCTCCAGCTTCAATTCTATTATAAACAATTCGTCCCAATACTTTTATTTTTCAAAATGAAGATACCTGTACGGCTTACTCAACGTGATGCTATGGGGACAATTTACATTTTAATCAAGAATGGCGACTTCTCTAGAAATGTTGCTCTATGAGGGAACAGTTGTAGATTATCCAGATGGAGATGGAGCGAAACATTATACGGACATGGAGAACTTAGCAAGACAAGGTAAAGTTCAGAACGCCACGATGTCACAGCGGAGCATTAAAAAACATGATTAGAGATTTCATACTGCCTGTTCAGGATGGGGGGGACAGAAGGGACTTTCTCTAAGCTGCATACGGCAAATGATATCCAAATCTAATACTTTATAACGTACGCTAAGGGGGATTCGATAGTTTGCTGATTTTTTTTCCTTCCTTTCGTGTAAATTATTGCGGCCTTTTTAAAATCTTTTGGTAATTTGACAGTTGAAATTACTTTATTATACATCACACAGGGAAAGGTTTTGCTTTTATTTATTGTTTTCTATGAACGCAGTGTTGAATTCATTTATATTAAAAATTTCTCACTGGTTTTAAAGTTACATTTTATTTTATTTAGTTCAGCTTTAATTTTTCTAATCGAAACTTTGTCACGCTAAGCAGCCTCGATGCAATCGTATATCTAGTTTAATTACATGCTGGATTTGCTTATTTTGTTGAAGGTAATTTTCAAGTTTCCTAAGCGAATTCCATGCTTTTTTAATATTACGCGTAAAATTATGTCTCGAGCCATCTATTTTTTCGTTCCTCATTGAGTTTTGTTAACAACTCAACTGTTCTGATTACAGGGAGGTTTAAATATATTATAAAATTTTGAGTAATCTTCAGTCCAGCATGACACATAGCTTCTACCTCGTGAAATGCTTTTTTATGAGCGGATACTTTAATTATTCAACATATTGTCCGTCTTTTCCAATTATTAGTAGAATATTTTCTTCGACTGTTTGTTTAAAAATATTCCACTTGGCCTTTTTAAGGTTCCATATATTTTTTGGAATGGATTATACACCGGGAGCATATTGTATCAATACAGGTCGGTGCTGCTAGTTAGGGAAATCACAAAGAACTGCGGTGTAGTTTTCATTGCAGCGCTGTTTTCCTCCTATAAATATGCAAATATCTGACTTGTAATCCGGTTTCAATCTTGTTGATTTGAACGTTCTAATATCCTTAGCATTAAATATTAATTCCGCGTTTGAATTTTCTATTCAGTTTTCAATTATAGTTCTATTTTCAGCATTTTTGAACATCCCCCAACATGACGATCTGCTCGAATATAAATACACGACGATTTATAACTTGTCGTGGTCTTACGTTCCGTAATATACCAGGTGGTTTATACACATTGACGATCGTCCGCTTATTTGATTTTCCTACGACTTTTATCTGTGAGGTCAAATTAATTCGTATACATATGTAGCCACTGGTTATTTTGAGTTTAAATACTTACACGTACAAAATGGTCTGTGTTTACACTCCCTAAACTTCGTGAGCATAATAAATTAGTAAACTTTTATTCTCCGAGCGTGCATGGGCGCGTTGTTACTTTTAATAATAATAATAATAGTCGACCAGATGAAAAAACTTTGGACTTAATCGTCGAAGAAAAATTAAATTTACACCGGTTGGCGTTTCCGTAAAATTGGGTAAATTTTTTTCTTTATTTTTCTTTAAATAAATTTATCCTTCTTGTTTACATCGTCTTCCCGAGTTATTTTCCATTTTGTTCTTTTCAATTTTTTCCGTTTTTCTTTTTTTATTTGGCGATAATGATAGAACCTACGTATAATGTGAACTGTAGTTGAGGATAAAACTGGGTTAACGTCGAAGATCATGAAATATGGTGTAGAACAACAGATGTTGTAAATGTTCTTCTGTTTATGCGCAATCGCGCAAGCACACAGACATGTAACTTTAAAAAATTATATATATATATATATATATATATATATATTAATAAACAGGGAACGTGTTGGCTGATTGCCCAACTACCCTAATTTAGTACAGAGTCGCGATATATTTTATAGGCTATTGCGACGTTAGACTGCTAACGGAACTGCACACTTCTAGCAATTTAACGTTTTCTTTTGGAGTTCTTTCAACTACTTGCGTTACCTTTTTTACTCCTTTTTTACTCCTTTTAGCTTAATTTTTACAACTTTCTTTTACGTTCATTGCAATTTCTATTGCATACCCTGTAGTAAACATTTCGCCGAATGGCCAATTCTCGATTACTGAATAACGAAGCTTCAAATTTCTTCTTCGTTTTATTTTTAACCCTAGTGGTATATTATAAAAACGGGAACATTCTCGGAATTGTGCTAATATTCAGAAGGAAACGAACTTCCTTAGAACAGATAATTAGTGCATTATTTTTTGAGTTTTTTGTCAATTCATACGTTTTAAAGAGAATAGAGATCAAGAATTACAGCCCAGATCTGCTTTTAATAATCTCGAACGTAAGAGACTAAAAGATGAACATAAATATACAGTTGATAGTTGATAATATTAAAATGCTACGTATGGTTCGTAGTGCGCTATGCTTGACGCGTCGTCTACATCGAATCAAATGGGTAGAGAAAATTAGCCCAACGATGAAGCTACGAGGAAAGAACCTCTCGTCAATAATATCGGAGAAGAAAAAGAAATTCTTGAACGATAAGATGAAACACGAGAAACTGTTTCACAAACGGTTGTACAAAGAAAAATAGCTGGCAAGATGATGGACACTTAATTACTTAATTAGTCAATTATTTAATGTTAAATCATAACATGTCAGTGGCAACCTGTAATGTGTACAGAAGCCAACAAAATAATAATAATAATAATAATAATATTTCCCTTATATTTAATCGAGTGAATAAAATCCTATTTAAAGTCTTCCGTCAAAACTTATCGCTCGTGTGTGTACTACAGGGTGACGTTTTAGCGTGTTATTCGTTTTTAATTTTAGTAAATGATTTACCTACGTTACCCTACGTTGAAACAGCATTACAATGCTGATGTTTTTGCCGGCTTTATATTATCGACATTATAAGCCGAGTACTTATACACGTAGTAACATATTACAAAAATCTGCTAGCGCTATATTTAAGTTTTATAAAGGCTGGGAGGGCGTTAAAAAATCATCATTTCTGCAATCTTACAATTTGGTGTTCCTCCTGATAATCCTTTAACAGCGATCCCGGTCTTCAGCAACGCGATTCAGTTTTTTACTCCAGCGGTCCGTCATCAATGTTGCCGCGAATGTACTTCTCGACGTTCTGCGAGGTCTCTTTCCTAGGCCTCCTTGTACGTCTCTAAGTAGCCGATACCGAAGTAGGCGCCTTTTCTTTATTCCGTTCATATTTCTTCTTCAATTTGTTGAAACACCTGTTTATCGGTTTTCTCCTTTGTCCAACTGATCCGCTTCATTTTCCGCCACGTCCACATTTTGAACGTCCGTAACTTATTTATATTTCTTTTATTTAAGGGTCCATGATTTTTTGCACCGTGAAGGCCGTTAAAAATAAACGCAGAATAAAACAGATTCTTAAGCGGCGCCTTATATACCTGTCCTGTTTGGTGATCAGTTTCCGACAGTTCGCTTAAAATATATTCAAAATCACCGTCGCATATAATCATCTCACGAATATGCAAAACTTACTAATACGCATATTGCGCATTTCATATTTCACACATATAAATAAATTATTCCATTGTTATCCGGTCGGTTATTATAGTCCTCTCTCCGTCCAGTATTTCAGAAAAATTAATGTTTCTTCATCAATATATTCATGTAGTTTGTCACAATGAAACTTCCCAATTATGCTACACCTAAACGAGTGTTCATTATTCTGAATTTGCCACACATTCACATTGACTATCTTGGGGTCATACCCCACCTATGTAGGTTGAATTTGGTACGCGCCGTTCCACTTCGAATGCGATTTAAAGTTTTCACACAAGTTGTAATTAAAATATCTGGCGGCTGGAAGTATATTAAGATTTTTGATCCAGTCTGGATTCCTTGGTTATCCTCATAAAGCTACATATAGAATTTAGTCGTCTATCAGCAAGTTCCATGTAGCCATAAAGTGGGTGGCGATTGTCATGAGATATTTTCCACTTCTCTTTCTTTGCTGCCACATCTCTACGATAAACGAGTTGATTAATGTTCATGCGTTATTCTAGGTATGAACATTAGCGTAGGTTATTTTTATAATTTTTATAATATTAAACGTTTATTTCGATTGTCTTTATTTATACAGTTACTTTTGTGTATATGTATGCGCATGATGCATGTTATGCGATCATGTGTAATACCTATCTAACTACCCTCTGTCGCATTACCTCATTCTTTTTATATTTCATTTTTTTTAGGTCTTTAATAATTTTATCATTGTTTCCTTTCTCTAATACAGCGCTACTACTAGTTTTAGGATAAATGTTAAGGTTATACTTTCTTTTCTTCTATGAATAAACAAACAAATGGATTGAAATATATTTAATACGTAGGGTAAAACATTATTTTGTATAGTTCTCTCGACCTTTACGTTATGATCTTACACTCTCCCTAAATATTAACACACACGCATATGTATATATATATATATATATATATATATATATATATATAGAGAGAGAGAGAGAGAGAGAGAGAGAGCGAGAGAGATTGATTTGGCGTTGCCTACCTATGCTTGTTTAGTTTTCCGGCAAACTGTATACGTGTATGCACGATCAACGTGGATATAAGTTAAAATCGAATATTGTACAAACATAGTCGGCAAGTGATTTTTTGCGATATTTGTTTCGGCCCCTTATTAATAAGTAAATAAATAAATATATATGTGTGTGTGTGTGTGTGTGTGTTCATGTTTACAGAAAAGTGTATGACCATAAAGGTCGGGAGAATTATACAAAATAAATCGTTGCTTCCTGACATTTACGTACGGTAAAACAATACGTAATGACATTATAAAACCCAACCTTCGATAAACAAATTAAAATTAATATTAATATTAAATTTATAATCAGAGTTAAAATTAATTTTAAAATTAAAATTAAAAAGCCACGGAAGGAGAATACAATGAAAATTAAGAATTACGTGAAATTTACCGAAATTAATAAACGTTCTATATCTATCGAATTCATAATTTAAAATTAATAAAGCGATAAAATGTAAATTTGTTTTATTTATGAAAAAAAAACGTTCGTTAACGAGTGCTGCGGGATTTCCGGCAGACAGGATTTATCTGTCACATCGTATCCAACTTGCTCAAATTTTGATAATCCACCGACAACCTTCAACATATCGATTTACCTTCTGCGTCACAAAATCACGAGCCATCGAGCAATTGTACTTATAATAAAACAATTTTTATCTTTTGTCCGTTTGACCGAGACAAAATATAGATTTTTTTTCAATTTACATTTTACTTTCAAAACCGTCGGTCTATTAAATATTTGTTAAAAAGAACAAAATAATTAAATCGTTTAAATTATTTTTGCTTATCAAAATCATTTGCGACTTTCGAACTGAAAAAATTAATTTAGTTTCCGCGAATTCTGAAGGAAACCTTTATATCGTTCGAAAGCTAATCTGAAAATGTAAATTGTCGAAAAATTTAATTGTGTCTGAATTTTTTTTCTATTGTTAACCAATATATTCGCTTAATAAATCCTAACGAAACATCAAATTTTTAATTTTTTTGTCGATGCATCATCAAATCTGAAAATTTAGTGGCTTATCTAAAATTAAGGTTGCTAATGTGTAGAGGTTTCAAGCTTCCACTGTTTTTTCAATTAAATTTTTAATGCAATATTGACACATTATTTAAAATTTCAAAAAATTAGACTGTACAAATTTAAATACGTATATATATATATGTATGTGTGTGTGTGTTTAAATAAATACCTAAAATACCTAACTTATATCAAAATGTTGTATATATATATCTCGAATCGCTTATTTCTATCCACTGCTGGATGTAAGCGTTTCCCTTCTTTTTCCATTGTACTCGGTCCCAAGCATAGTTTATCCATTTAACTCTAACTGACTTTTGAATGTCGTCTTGCCATCGCGTACACGGTCGAGATTCTGTGACATTTTCTCGTTGTCCATTGCGTTATTCTTTTGGTCCACCTATCGTCCGTCCTTCTAGCGACATGACCGGCCTAGTTCCTTTTTAATTTAGCTACGTGACGTATTACATCTACCAGCCTTGGTTTGCTGCCTTATCCACGTATTGCGTTTTCGATCCAGCCTCTTGATACCCAGCATTATTCTCTCATGGTCCTTCTGCGTTACGGCCAGTTTCCTAACAACATATTTTGTCAGGCACCACGTTTCCGCTCCGTATGTGAGCACTGGGAGGATGCACTGTTCATATGCTTTCTTTTTTAAACAGTTCGGTATGTCTCTGTTTTTCGATACACTATTTAGCCTTCCAAACGCTATCCATGAAAGGTGCGTCCGTCTTTTAATTTCTTTATACATTGCTTCTTTGTCAACTGTGATTACTTGGCCCAGATACGCGTATTCATTAACTTACTCCGATATTTGTCCATCTATGGTTATTTCTACATGACCTTCGTTTTATCTATATTTATCTTCAAATATTAACGGACTATATAAAATAACCCCCGATGCTAATTATTCATGGGCACTATAATTTCGTCAAAAGTGATAAATAGCGCGTCATTTTCGTCAACGCATTTCTCGCATTTATTATACGAATTATCGGTATACGAAATATAATAATGACAATAATAATAGTAAACAACATAAAATGAGTTAAAATCACAAAACTTTCCCTTAATCCACTACCGAGAGAACGTCATAAATAAAGTATAAAAACACATAAAATCTGTAAAAAATATAAAATGTAAAGAAATACCAATTTAGATATTCAATTTACAATATTCGCTATCAGATTATTTGATAAATACTGCGCTAATTTTTGGTAATCGTATATTTAGATTAATATTTTTTATAAATTGTACGTATTTTTATATTTTTTATCTTCACTCGATAATGGCTTAACAACTGAAATGCTTTGTGATTTTTTTCATAGAAAGTTTAGTGATTTAACTACTTTTTGGTTGTTTACTTTTTTTTAAATCACCGCATTCCACATTTTTCAAATAATAATAATAGTAATGATGAAATTTAGAAGTGAAAAAAAAGTTATTATATTAGATTAAAGGAAAGGAATTTGTATCGTTGAAGAATATCAGGATGTAGCTTTGCTTCAGACCGAAGGGTACCAGAAAGATTATTAAAACTTACTTCTTTAATCGCATCGAAGTAAGGAATTTGCTATGCATTTAAATAAAATTCAAAATCGAGCAAAGGCTATTTCCGCAATTCGAAGATTCATATCAATCCGTCTTCGGTGTATTTAACAATTGTCATCCTTTTTCTTCTTGATGCCTCTTATAATTAATGTTCTATATTTGATTTTAATTTTTTTTTTTTACAAGCGACTTCTAGGTCCATTTATTCTTCATTTTTCGTGTAATCACCCTCGGGTCATCATCATTCGTTTTCCGACTGACATTTTCGCCATTTTTCTCACTTATTTTATCTAATTTTTGTCTAGTGAAATTTCCTAGTAATTAATATTTTTCGCGGAATGATAATTTTTCGAAAATCTCATCGGACGAAAATTTAAATTAGGAAACGCTTATATGCACGTCGCGATGGACGATCATCAACTCGACGGTCGGGATTTCGAAAGCGCCTCGCTGCGTAAAAGTTTATAAATCTTTTCATCGTAACGTGACTCTTAATTATTACGGAGAATGCAAAACCGTATACGATAGTTGCGTATGATTAACGCGCCGAATGCTGGTGCATTTTGTACGTAAAAATAAACGTACAACGACTAATCATCGACAACGAGCAATACGACTACGATGATGATAATGACGATGATGATAATGACGATGATATTGTATGCCGATTAGAAATGCGACTAGAAATTCTGTTTTCGAAATTATACTCTTTATTTTATCTTTAATAAAAATCCAACTGCCGTTTTGCCCTCATCTAAGTGCGGCAACGACTGCAATTTTATTATTATTATTATTTTCTTTTAATACAGCTCCTGAAAAGAATAGCCGCTTTATTTCTGCAATCTTAGATCTAAACTAAATAAGCAATAATTATAAATAGCATTGCGCAGAGGACTAAACTCAGCTAATTATATTAATCGGTAACGACCAATTGATAAGGTTAAACCTTCTGAGCACCAGATCAGTAGACAAAAGTGCCGATACCTCCGGATTTGGTTGGTAAAAAAGCCGTTTTTGACGCTGTCGAGCATAATCATATATTACTTCATTGACCCATTTGTTCTTTAGTGATCAGTCGAAGAAATTCATTTTTAGTTGATCGGGTTACTTTTCGATTCGATGCTTTAGTACGTCCCCATATTTGTATTTCGTAAGTCCATATTGGACGTATAACACTTTTATAACTGCATCATTTTAGAGCAATATGAGCCGGTATATTAGACGTATTTTATATTTCGGCAGTCTCCATTAATTAAAATCGCTAAAACGACGAATCTCCGTCGTCAATCGTCGATGCATTCCCGTTTAAAAATTCGAAATTATAAATTCGAAATTCGAAATATAAAATTCAAAAATTATACGATCGTTATCGTTGCTCGATTTAATTCGAAAGTCGACGTGATTATTTTTCGAAAATGATCTTTTTTCAAAATTCAATTTTTCAGCGGTTTTTTCCCCTATCGCATTTAATCATTATTAGTACTATTTAGAAGCTATTCGTATTTTTAATTAATTATTCGATTTAGCCAACTGGCGCGAATCGTCGCTAGTAAATTTTGCTCGTGGCGAATCGGTTATTTTCGACGTATGCTACTGAAGTGTAAGTATAAACGAACACGACGAGCAGCAATTTACTTTATTTCGCTCAGAATTGTGTTAAGTACGCAATTTGTATGCAAAAACGTATCGCTCGGAAATTGCTCGTTCCATCACGCTTTTTCTCGTTACGTTTCTTCTTATAAATCGTCATCTTTCTCGCATACATGGCCTTCCAGCTTTTGTTATTATTATTATTATTATTATTATTACTATTACCGGTTTTTTATCCTTTCCTACGCCTTAACTTTATTCGCGCGAGTGGAATCCTATTAACCGTGAGTCGGAATGAGAGTAAAACGTTTCCTATTTGTCTACCGTTTCAGCCGGTCCTATCAAAATTGCGCGCCTGTAAGAAATATATTTGCACGCGGGATAGAACGACCGTCTGTATCTACTGTTCGGATGAAACTGTATTCCGCACGAATGGTTACCGAAATTATTTTTGCTTTGCGTGTTTTTTTGTTGTCGTTTATATATATATATATATATATATATATATATATATATATATATATATATAAAGAATGCTAAAATGGGAAGCGATGATAATAATGATTTATAATTATCATCACGTCATTGTAAACAATCAGATCCTTTCAGTAAGTCGTTATCAATTTTTTACTCAAAATTGCCTATGTTTCGATTTATGAAATAACTACAAGTTACCCACGCTCGATGTTATTTAATCAGTTTTTCCAGTCTCTTGTTAGTAATGTGCACTGTGTTCTCGAATTATAGGATTTATTTGTGGTGCATTCAAGTCGCGACGGATATTATCATTACAAATGTGATGTTAAAACTTTCAATTGCGAGCGTCGTATGATTTTTATATTCGAAGCGTAAACAGTACCCTACAATGATAAACTAACGTTCAGACAGGTTTTTTGATTGTGCGGTGTGTTATACGATAACAATTTATACCGTAAAGAAAGGAGCCGACACGTTTTATTAATTAATGCTTACTAAATTCCGTCAAGTTTATAAATGGTGAACGACTAGATAATAATTTTTAGCGTGTTATATAAATATTACTAGAATTGAAACATTTAATGTCAACTAAATGTCCCTCATTATGGAAATATACAAGTGAAAAGTTTACGTACCGTATAGAGGATATTCAAACTGATGGGGGTTAATCTGTTTTGTTTCAACAAAAAACGCGAAATTCATCAATTTCAGCAACTTTCTCAGCGATTTCTAAGTTCGTAGCTTTTATTTTGCAAATTAATAAATCGATTTCTTCCAGTCTCAATTGTCAAATGATTTACTCGCTTCTTCTCAATATATGTCCGATTTCGCTTTACGCTTTTTTGTATGACTTCTTTTCGAGGCTACTTCGTTAGTCAATTTAAACACCATTGCAAAAATGGATTCGATCAAATCCAGACAAACGGAAACTGGTAATATATCCTGATCTTAAGGTGAATGGTTTTAACCTAACCCGAAGAGAATAGGTACAACTAAATCGAATTTAGACTGAGAATTGGCGATGTAACCAATTATGACGCTGCCTCTGATTGAGAATACCTTCGGCAAACCATTGAGCACGTTGTTTGTGGATGCGCAAGTCGAGCTTTTAACGATATTATCAATGATATTCGCGAATTGTCATAGCGCTGACCCATGAATATGTAATCTGAACGTGATGGTTGTTGTAAGCAGTTTTTCCGCATCGAACCGTATGAATCATGATATTCGATGGTACATGTTTAGTTTACAATGCTTAGAGCGAAGCCAGTATTTTACCAGGAAGAAATATTTTGTGAAAAGTTTTATTAAAAAAAAAAACAACAAACAAAACAATATATTAAAAATTAAATCGAAAATTTATTAATGTATTATAACTTTAATCGTAGATATAATAATTATTTTCATCAATATCTTAAATGAATTATATTTTTTTCAAATAATTTAAAATACTCAACCATCCGTTAAATTTTTTATAACGAACTGTTTTAAAATCTCCGCCTGACAATCAATACCAATTGAATGAGTATACTATTTTTGCAAGTGCGTAATTCTTTCCAACGGGAGTTGGAGCGGCTACAACTTGAGGCACGTGAGATGATAATTTAATGACTGATTGTAAAAATATTTATTCATTTCGTTTAAAATTTATCTAATAAAATAAGATTTTCTTTTAATTATTAAAAGGAGAAAAATAGTTGAATTTTAAAATTTATTCACTTTAACGAGCTTTTTACGCGAATTTGCTAAAAAAAATTTGGCGTAACAAAGTTCTTAGTTTACCGGTTATTCTTCACACACACACACACACACACATATATATATATAAATTTTCACGGTGATTACTAATACCTAGAATATATAAATATATAATATTATCAACTTCTGAAACTATAACAAGCTCACGCTTTTTCCTGGTCGCAATCGTTATCAAATAATTTCCATTAACGTTATTTGAACTGGTTTAGGAAATTACGTTAAAACTACTTAAATAGGAATAAAAATACTATTTAAAATATACTTAAATTCTCCATATCGACAACTGCGAATAGTACAAAAAAAGAAATGTCTCCACGGTTATCCTCGTGCTAAAATTTAAAAGTTATTTTTTAAGCGTATATTTAAGTAATTTACAATTATACAAGCTTATTAAAATAGAACAATTCGCCATACATACACAATAACACAAACATTCACATATACACAATCCAACATACTTTGAAACACAAAGATCGTGAAAAAATTACTTATCCCGTCAAGATTTCGCTTGTCGACCGGTATTTACATTTTGTACGAATACGATTATCTTATAATAATTTATAACTTGTTTCTCCAAAACTCATTTTCATATTCACGTATTTCTTTCATTGCACTCTCACGCGTATATTCTCATGTACACTCGCGTGTACACTTATGTATCTTATCGTTTTCCCTTTATTCCATACCAGAATTCTAAGGTATCCCTTTCCATTTTTTTTTAAATTTATTATTATTACTACTATTATTATTATTATTATTATTATTATTATTATTACTACTATTATTATTACTATTATTATTATTATTATTATTATTATTATTATTATTATTATTATTATTATTATTATTATTATTATTATTATTATTATTATTATTATTATTGTAATTGAAGTGGCACTTCTATTAGCGTGTTATATATGGGGAGTTAACCTGCAAAACGAGCGATCAAGCGAGCTACAATAGCAGATATATATATACTAACACACGCCAATCAAATCACGTTTTGTTGCGTTTGGTGTGTCAACAAAGTAATGGATGGGGATATATATATATACATATATGTACCGCACTACCAACACCCGTCTTCAAACCACGTTTTGTACCATTGTATGTGTCGACTTTGTAGGCTTTTCTTATATATACATATATATGTGTGTGTTTATATATATATATATATATATATATGTGTGTGTGTACGGAATTTAGTTAAAATATTTATAAGTTTCACTTCTTCTGTGCGCTCGGAGGCAGGGATGTTTTTTTTTTTTTAAAATAAAATCTCGTAAAATAATTTTTTGGTTTCAGTATTTTTTCGATATAATTCTTATCAATCCTCTTTTGAAATCTACTCTTCGCGCTTTCATTAATGATTTCTTCATGTAAGCGTTAAGCGTTTGAATTGATCATCGGTCTGGTTTTCGCACTTAATTCCAATTTGTTTATTTAGCATTTCGTCTCTAAAGTACTGCGTACGGGATTTCGATATTCGCTAATTTTCTTTTGAATTCTCTAATATGTGATAATAATTTCGTTCCTTCAACTATTCTCGTTAATATTCCAGTAATACTTTTTTTGCTTTTTGAATCTGGCGTTTATTAATCAGTAATAGTAGACTGCAGATGTTATATTTGCTTTTCAATTTTCGACAACCTTTCTATTTATCCCGCGAATTATTCTTCTCCTCGAGTTGCACTTTTTCGAACTTTGACGAACGAACACGAGAAGCATTACACAAAACAGAAGGAGCGTATTTCTGCCGCTCTCGATATATTCGTCCGATATTTATACACCTTCCTGATAACTGATGGTAATTCAACGGTATAACGCGACTGTAATTTCAAGCCTTTTTTTTATTCAATTTCATCAATCTTTTTGCAACGTGTCCGAGATAATTTATTATCATTCTAATTGAAACAATAATAACAATTCCGTATTTAGATATCATCCTCTGGTTTGTGAATATTTTCCTGGTGTTTCCATTTCGTGAATTCCGAATATATTCCCGGTAACTTCCACTGTGGCGAATTAATTTTCCCCGTATTGTTGTACATTTTTATAATATATATATATGACGAGTGAACAAAACAGTTACGATACGTGGTATCGGTACTCTCGTTACAGACGCCCTTATTATTATTATTATTATTGTTATTATCATCAATATTATTATTAACGATTGTTGAGCCCCTCCACCAAAAAAAAAAAAGGAAAAAAAGTTTTCAGTGATCGGTTAACAATTAAGCCGAATGAAAATTGGGATTTATTTCTTTACTTAGAAGTTTGTTCCCCTTCTGTTTGTTTGTCGGCTAGAATAAAGTTCTCTAAATTTATTTATTTACATTTCGTTTACCTTTTTTTTTTTTTTTTTTTTTTTATTTTATTTTATTTATAGACGCTCGATTTATCATTTGCGTCTTAGAGTTGATTATAAGCTGTTTATTAGGTTAGTGTCTGTAAGGTACTGTAAAAGACCTTTAATTTTGTCCGGATTATCTTCGAGTATTGTTTTTATTGTGTCATGATTTAGGTTGTATTTTATACGTTGATTTCTGTAACATTCTAATAGTATGTGGTTTATATTTAATTGTGAATTGCATTCATGGCAGATGGATGGAGGGGTCCTATTGAGTAGGTGTTGTAAAGTAACGTGTGTCCTGTACGTAGTCGAGCTAGCGTTTTTTCTGTTTTTCTTTCTTTCTGGTCTGTTGTTTTCCAGTTTCCTAATTTCGGCTTAATCTGATATAGGTGTGTATGTGTACATTGGGTCTCCCAGAATTTTTGAAATGACATTTTAATTTTTTGTATAAGGACCGTATGTAAATCAGTAATGTGAGTTGATTTTATTGTTTTTATATTCGTAGGAGTTGTTTTGACTATTCTATCAATGTTTTCATTCCCAGCTATTCCCGAATGGGCTGGTGTCCATAAAAGAACAAGTTCATTGTTATTTGAGATGAGGTTGTTAATAATGTGTTTTAGGTTGAAAGTATCTGAGTTTGTATTTTTAATATATTTTTGAATATGTTTAAGAGCGCTGTAAGAATCTGTGCAGATTACATATTTATTCGGTTGTGCTTGTATAGATATGTATTTTAAAGCTTTATAAATTGCAAGAAGTTCTGCAGTAAAAACTGAAGCTGATTGTGGTAGATTGTATACTTGGGATTGGTTGGGTGTAAGATAGGCCGATGAGGTTTGGTTTGTGGACTTTGATGCGTCAGTGTATATTTGTGTATAATCGCCGTACTGTTTTTCCAAAATGTTGTAAAAATTTGATTTGAGTATATTTTGTAGGTGTTAAATTTTTCTTATATTTTTCCAGTTCTGTGTTTGTTGCTATTGTAAGCTTTGTCCAAGGTGGTATTTTTGGAGCTTGGTTTGTTTTAATTTGCGGTAATCGATATTGAAGTTTTGCTAATGTATTGTTAACGCGTTCTGATAGGGGTTTCGAAGCTTTTGGCTTGTTTAAGTAAGTACGATGAGATTTATTCGTTTGTAAGGACTGGGATGTTGGATTGGATGGTGTGCAAATTGATTGTGTGTAATATTTTAGTGCTAATAGTTGTCTTCTGTATCGGAGTGGTAATATGTTTGCTTCCACGTGTAAAGCTGTGTTTGAGGTAGTGTGAAAGGCTCTCAAGGCAATTCTAATAGCTAGATTTTGAATAGAGTTGAGTTTTTTTAGTGTAGAATAGGCTGCGCTACCATATATTATACTAGCGTAGTCCAATCTGCTTAGAATTTAGGATTTGTATAACTGTATTAATGTTTTTCGGTCAGATCACCACGATGAATTATTTAACATTCTGAGCATATTTATTTTTTGCGAGCATTTTATTTTTAGTTTGTTTATGTGTTCTTTCCAACTTAGTTTCGGGTGGTCCAATATTAGTTCTAGTATCTGAAGTGTATCTGTATTTTCTATTTGTATTGTATCCATGTGTAAGTTTGGTGTAATTACATTTCGTTTTTTGCTGAAAGTTATATGCTTGGTTTTCGATGAGGAGAAAGTAAATCCTTGAGATTTGGCCCAGTTATTTAAGTCGTTTATTGTATTCTGCAATAAAGGTTCCACAAATTTAGAGTCCCGATTTGAGTAGTATATTGTTAAGTCGTCAGCATATATACAGTACTTTACTGGAGTTGGTATATGTTGTTTAATATTAGTCATAATAACGTAGGGCTAATTACAGATCCTTGAGGGGTACCATTTTCTTGAATTTTTGTATCGGATAAAATAGAATTTATCTTTACTTGAAATTTTCGGCGGTGTAAAAAGTTGCAAATGAAAATCGGTAAATTTCCTCTAAATCCCCACTGATATAGAGTAAGAAGAATTCTTTGTTTCCAGAGTTTATCGAAAGCCTTTTCTAAATCAAAGCTGACAACAGTTGTAGTTTTATTTTCTATTAAATTATTTTGAATGTCTGTTGTAAGTTTAGCTAATAGATCCTGAGCGCTTCTTTGTTTCCTGAAGCCGAACTGTAAGGGATCCAAGAGTTCTGAGCTTTCTAACTACCACAGCAATCTACTATTTGTGAGAGAGATCGGTCTGTAGCTAGCCACGTCTAATACATTCTTGTTTTGTTTTGGTATCGGAATAAGATGAGCTTCTCTTCATGCCTCCGGAAATGACTGAGGTTGCCATATTATATTAAAAAAGTGCAAAACGGCTTCTTTAGAGGATGAATTAAGTTGTTTTATCATGGAAATGTGGATTCCGTCTGGACCGGCGGCTGAGGGCCGCATTGCATTTAGGGCGGTATTAAATTCGTCTTTAGTTATGGTAATGTTATAGCTGAAGTTAGTTAATGATGTGAAATCGGGGACATTAGTACTTTCTTCTATTTCTTTGTACTTCCTGAAATCGTCAGGATAGTTTTGATTAGATGATACTTGATAGAAGTGGTCGGCTAGAACGTTTATTATTTCAACTTTATCATATGTAATACGGGGACCTGTTTTTATTGCTGTTATTGGTTCGACTGTGCGTTTATTCGCGATTTGTCGGATTTGATTCCATAATTTTTTAGAAGGAGTAGGCGCATTTATTGTTTTAACAAAGTCTTGCCAGTGATTGCTTTTTGATTCACGTATTCTTAACCGAGCTAGTGACCTGGTTTTTTTAAATTTGATCAAGTTTTCGATTGTTGGTTGACGTCTGAATTTTGATAGGGTTTTATTCTTTTCTTTAATTAATGATCGGCAGTCTTCAGACCACCATGCAGCGTACTGTTTTCCTTTAGCGTGGATTTTGAATTTTGGAATAGATCTGGCGGCAGCTTCCCTTATTTGTTGTAAAATGTATTTACATGAAAATGAGTTCATCATTAAAAGCACAAGGATTTCATACATATTACATACCGGCGATTACCTACGGTTTACAAACATGGTCATGTAGTATAGAAAAAAATTAAAAAAATTAGGAAAGAAAAATGTTAACAAAATTTGATCAAATAAATAACAAGGAATAAAAGCACAGTCAAGAACAGGTCACCTAATGAAGATAGAGAAAAAACTAAAATGGACATGGTGTGGTCACGTCATGCGGAAACATATAGCTGGGTCAGAAAATGTATAGAATGAATTTCGTTGAACAGGAAAGATAAAATCAAGAAACCGAAAAGACGATATCGTCAAATATGTAGGGATCAGTTGGATGCGTGAAGCGAGTGATACAACCATTTGGAAGCAAATGGGTACTAGTTATATATGTTTAAAAAAAACCATTAAAAAAAAAACGCAAGAGGCCTTTGCTAAAGTTGGGCTTTCATTATTATTTAATTTTGATTATTTTGTGTATGTTTTGTAGTTAGAGGCTTTATTATTATATATATATATATATATATATATATATATATATATATATATATATATATATATATATATATATATATTGATATATATATTGATATATATATATTGATATATATATTGATATTTATATATAGATCATTTAAAAATATCCGTATGAAAAGTTGTACGTATTGTCCGAAAACTTTACACGAATAGAATATATAAATGAGGTATTTTAGTGAACATAGAGCGCGAACAAATTTGTCGCATATTCGAACTTAATTTTAATATTTAAAATGTATTTATCGTCAATAAATATATATATATATATATATATATATATATATTTATTTATTTATATATAAGTGTGTGTGTTGGAAATAGAATTTCCGTAATAATGTAATTTTCGAATTCAAAAGACCAGGCACAGAATATATAAGCTTCGCTATTATGAGAAATAATTGATAATGTAAATTCCGCCTTTGGGACGAATTAAACTCGTAGCGAATTGTACTACGGGGACTAAATAACAGACTATATTTTATTATTACCCGCTAGTACGTTTATTACTATTATTACAATTATTATCATTGTTACAATTATCATCATTATTACTTTCTAGTTTTGTAAAGGATATCGATAATTTATTTCCTGTAATTTAGTTTTAATTCGTAACAATGTAATAATTTAAGACGACGGAATGCGTTATGTACGAATTTATTTCCGGCTACTAGCGTGGGTAACGCATTTACGGATTCTATTATTAAGTTGTTTTCTTGTTTCTGGTAAATGTAAGTACGAATAAATCAATCGAATTATTGTTATTATAATTTAATAAAACAAAATAAAAACAAAATTAATCATTATATAATTTTGTTATTAATGTACAATCACGTCGATATCAAGCATATATCGATAAACTTTCTAACGATTATTGTATATGCTTGATTGTGATTATCGAAAAGCTTTGCTTTAATTAAAAAATTTAACAGCGATTAATTTTGTTTTTATGTTGTTTTTATTATGTTTTATTAATTCGTAAATACTCTGCGATACATCAACGTACCATTTATTATCATTTATTATTATCATTTATTATTATCCGAATTATTATATATTTATTTATTTTTTTTAATACGGGATCTTATTGTTCGATAAAATAATTAATACACAACCGATATAGATCGCTCTCTCGATATCGGTATCTGACATTCGTTGTTTACTGTCATTTGCATCGTTATTATCTAAGCTGATATTCGTTTATTAATTTTAAATTTTTACATTTTTTCCTAGTTCCCCAAATGCCACCGATATTGCTAAACCTCGATCACTAGAATGATATGTAGTAATATATAACGCGTGGGTATGCGTGTATATATTATAATTACTGTTATTATTATTTTTACACTATAGCGATCGGTTTCGTCTATTTTTTTTTAAAAAAAAAAGTATATTATATTATTTAAATCCGCTTCTCGACTTATGCGCGTTCGAACTTTTAAATGTTATTATGCGCGTGTTAATGTTTAGTTATGTATTTGCCGAAAAATTTTGCTACACGCTACAGAAGATCTGACCACAGACAAATTCGAATTCGAGTTCGCTGATTGTGCGAACTTTGTTTCGCCGAAAAGTGCCGAAAACAGAATATAAAATCAATCTTCCCAATAATGTAAACATCTTCACTTTTGTAGATGACATAGCAATTGTAATTTCTCACACGGGGGTGAAGATGTACTGAGAAATAAACACTTTATCATGTCTATACGATAGTTGCAAACTGGTTAAAAGAATATAATTTAAATATTAACGAATCTAACTTACACGTTGTTTAAAAAAAAAAATTAAACGATAAAGGGTTATAATGCGGTATAGATTAAATATTTGTACGGTTAGTCAAACTCTAAATACTTAGGTGTAATAATTCGTATTAAAATTTTACAATCACCTTCACCGCATCACCGATAAAATAAATAAATTTTTAATCATATTTAACAAACTGCATAATAATAACCGAATTAATTATAAGAAATATATATAAAAGTGTAGTGTTGCCCAACATACTTTACGCAAGTGTTATATATGCATAGATATGTTAAAAATTAAAGAATTCCGGAACATATTAAAAAGTCATCAGCCAGCTAATAAAAATGATTAAATCTTACCGAACTATTAGCTATATGACAGGTATTGTTGTTGCAGATATTAAACCATTAAATTATGAAAAAACACATTCACATTTTTTAAATTGAAAACAAAATATAAATATATCGCACGAATTTAACGATGTACGGTATCGACAATCTTATTTTATTATACACGAAGCGAAACTATTAAAGAGTAAAAAACGGTTTGTTCTTGCGTCAGGTATTCTAATAATAAATTTCAAACACTGTGCAATGAATATTATAGCTAAAAATTATTTCCCAAATATAGAAAACATACTAAGCAACATTTTGTACCAATTTTTTTTTTTTAACGTACAATTCATTACTTATCGCCTATTTAAAGATCACTTATATAAATGTAAAAATTGCATACTCTGAAAATTGCTTGATAACAGTAGTTACATTATTAAAGCATATACCTTAGCGACTGTAATCGTAGTAACACTGATTTCAGCGATATTAGCAGTGGATCAACTGGTAACGAAAACTATTTATAATTTTTAACACTTTCACGATCGTTGAACTAAATCACCGTGAAAAATATGTACATTTAGCTTAAACTTATTTGCGCAATTAAATCCTAAACATATTTAAATATAGTTGCACCTTGTTTTAACTCGTAATTTACGAATATAAAGAAATATGTTATAGAAAATAAATAAGCCTTTTTCACTAATACCGAAACGGACACTTTAAACGCTGGAAAAAAAATATTTATCGCCGAAAAATCGGGCACTCTAGTTGTATATTTTAATGTAGAAACCTATTATATGTACGTTTCGATCGCAGTAATATGCGAGAATTAGGATATCGCGGATTAAATTTATCGATCGTCTATAATACTTCGTCACACGCTTTCTGTTACGGTTATTTCATTATAATTTAGCGTAACGGTTTTACCGACAAATATAATTCGACTTCACGTTTAAATTCGATTACGAAATTTCATTTAATTAACTGGGCCACCAAAAACAATCCTGAAATTTTAAAAAAATAATCCTAAAAAAAAAAAAAACGTGTTTATATGCAAATTTACTACCAGCGATAAGATTCTCTCGCTTAATTTCCTTTTTTGGAAATCGTTATAAATTTTTCTTTTTAACATTTTCTTATTTTTCTTCAATTTTATAAAAACAGCGGAAGACCGCGACTACGGAGTTAATTAGTAAAGACCCTTTCCTCTCGTATCATTTCGTACGCGTATAGTAATTAAAAAAAAAATAAAATCGCCGGCAAAAAATATTTCTATTTTAAAAGTATAATTCGCGGAATTTTTAATTCTCGTTGACTTCGGAATCTTTTCGAATTTTGCCGATTCGAAGTCGTCAATTTTCTTCGTTTCTACATCGCGCATTCTTTATTTAAACAACTGCGACCAGAACCGTAAAAAGAAAAAAGTCAAAAAAAAAAAAAAACAATCTCGTAAACTGTCTTTATAATTTTATTTTTAACCCCGACTCGTTACGTTTTGAAAATAATATTTTTCTTTTAATCGCGTTCGAAACATCCTCCAAAGTGGAAATGATGTAGAAAGAAATCGCTAAAGCGCTTAATTTTTTTTTTTTTTTTTTTGTCGATAATAAAAAGGAAAAACGCGATGAAAAACTTTCCAACTGCGAGTAGCTTATTTGTATTAGTAGTAGTTAAGTAATGTATAAAAGTTGGGGAATTGCGCTAGTCGTAAAAGTTACACCATCTTGATTCTATACATTTGTCCACCGCCATTTGCTAATTGAAATTCCGTCTCTTTCTAACGGCCAGCTTATATATAAACTGCTCGATGAAAAGTAATTTCGTTCGCATTTACATATTCCCTTCCCAGCAGGGAGCAAGTTTACCCGGGATGATTTTTTTTCTTAATTCCCTCCACTTTCTTCTTCCGATTCATTTATATTAACGTTATTATTCCTATAGTTGGACGACTAATCTGAAAAACTGTATCACCATCGTCGCACTAATTTTACCACCGACCACGAAGATAAATATTATCGCGCAAACGACGACACGACGGCAGATTAGTATTAGTTGTAATAGTAACAGTGTGCTAAATGAAATTATTCTATAAATGAAAAATGCCACGGAAAATCTAAAGAAAATGTGTTAAATACGGCTCGCAAATATACGAGTATTATTATAACGATGAAATTCCGGCATGACCTTTTTTTTTCTTTTTAATCGAAAGGCGAATATAAAATTTAATAAAACAAAGAAAAAGTTATTGGATGTATGTAAGGATTGTAAACAAAAAGTCGAATTAAATAGAAACACGAGAAAAAATAGACATTGTAAACACAAAAATTTACTTGTGTAAACATATATGCGTGCGGGTCTGTGTGTGTGAATATACCAGAATATTTGTATGTATAAAAAAGAAATACCAATATGGATGCGAGTAATGCGTTTTTCTACGCGTTTAAGTTACGAGAATAATTAACATAATATATGGCGATCGTGTAAATTTGTCGACGAGCAAATACTCGAAGGAACGATTGTACTGATTATAATAAGGCCTGTTTGTATCGCTATATAAATGTTGGTGTACATCTAGTTTTTTTTTTTTTTTTTTTTATTTCCTTTTAGGAAAAAAATAACACCGGTATACACTGGTATCATTATGGTATGTAGTCCCCATAGTGTTTTTTTTTTTTTTTTTTTTTTTTTTTTGGATTAATACTTTATTATGCAAATTAATAATGTACAACTTGTTGCATTCAGAGAGGAACAATACACTGCACCACCGCTTAGGCTTAATCAGTGTATTGCTCCCCTTTACAATACTCTATAGTTGACAATAATATAGTAACCACTTTTACACTCGCATTTGCGCGGGCTGTGCGTCAGTTTCACTCGCAGTCATAGTATACATGTATTCCCTTATAACTTCTTATACTAGTTAATAATTAAAATTATAACTTAGGTATACTAGTTAATAATTAAAATTATAACTTAGGTATACTAGATGCATAAATGTATAAACTATCCATAATGACACATACATATACATATACATATATAGAACTTAAACATTATATGCATAAATTCCACACAAACACCCCCGTACATACATGTACGCGTGCAGAAATACACTCGTTATACATATTACTGTAAACGTTTTATCACGGATTCACAACGCAAAAACTTCAGTGACCATGGAATTTCTTATGCATTACATTAAATGCGAATAATCATAGTAATGCTAATCATAGTGGCATAATAATGATTTAATTATTGAAAACATGTATATATCAATTAATCGTTGATAAGCAAAAATTTTCACGAAACATTATTTTTATTTGCATTATATTAAATAATGCGGATGTGTGTGTGTGTATGTTTAACGTATTTTATATATTATTGTATAGTACTCTATCATTGATTGTACAAACGATTTTGGAGATAGGTAATACTAGGACGTGAATAATGTTAGTATAACGTAGTGATTTAAAAAAAAATAAAAGCTTTTTTGTTGTTTATATATATATATATATATATATATATATATATATATATATATATATATATATCGATCGATCAGGGCTGGATAATTTTATCGTGTTTTTTCGGAGAATATATTTAGATACGAAACGCGCAGTAACAAAAGCCATTACGTGCATAAGTACAACTATTTTCATCGTGTAGAATTTCGTTTCAGAAATCAACCAAAAATTTCACTTTCGACAAATATCAACACGAGACGGACCTTAATCTGTGTGGTTTTTTTTTTAACTGTTAAAGTTTTCTATCTGATTTTCTTTCTCTTAATTAAAATAATTTTTTCCTACATTAAAATTATATTGCCGAAGAATGATCCGATGTCTCGAATCGAAACCATGTATCCGAGGTATAAAATTTTAATTATATTTACCAACGCCGGACACGGCAAAAAACAAAATTTCTAAGCATATAACACATTCGAACGGTTAATGCGCGATCGAGCTGAAATTTTAAACGTACATTTAGATAAGTATCGAAAAAAAATTTGAATGTTCGAAATTTTATAATGGTGTACTCGTGGTCGGGGCGGAAAATTTCGAAATTCTTAATTTCCATACAGGCTACTTTTAATTATGCAGTACATTTATTACATATTCAATTATTAGAGTATTTTCGTTCGTATATGTACATATATATTATATATATATATTAGAAATATATACTTAACTAGCTCATCCATTGCCAAAAGATGGTTATCACTATTACAATAACCTTACCTTCTAAATACTGCAGACTAAATTATAGCGTGGCATTGTTTTATACTGTGGGGACTATCTACATCCTAATCAAAGATGCTGACTTCAATAGAAATGCCGCTATATGGGGGAATAGATTATCCAGATGGAGAAGGGACGATACATTATACGGAGGTGTAATATTCGAAGAACGTAGCAAGACAAGGTAAAGCTCCGAACGCACGTGGCCCTTAAAACTAATTCGTCGTCAAAATGTTGTTATATTTTTATTTGCTGATTTTAATATTTTTTTTCTTTTAAACAATTTTCGGATTTTCTAGTTTTCCTCTATATGTGTAAAATATTATAATTACGGTTATCGCGATTTTCACCACGATTTTTTATCGTCATTTTTATACGCTTTTTAAAATGTTCGTTAAATCTAAAATTAAATTTTTTATCAGTTTTTTTGTTCTCTCTCTCTTTGCAATTATTGTAATTTAATTTATGAGCACTTGACTCGTGTGATATATTCCTATCTTGTATTCATTATTAACAGGCGTTAATATGAGATTTATTATATTACCCGCTGCTATCCGGATGTTGTATTTATTTTGAAAACCTTAAATAATAAATTTCTACACGACTGATCGATTAAACATGATAATTCTTTTTTTTCTTGTTTTTCTACATTTTTAAAATAAGTTTTTTTGACGCTTTTTTCTTTTTCAACTAATTATTTAATTCATCGTAATCGTCGTTATATATTTATTTATTTATTTATTTATTTAATGAAGCCACACAACAGCTAACAGCCAATTATAGTGTAGGCTTATAAATAAAATAATACAATGAATAATTTTTTCTGAATTATTAAAAGTAAAGAAAAAATAAAAATACAAAAAAAATACATTGAACACATTCACCAGCCTCACACCCATTAAATGCACCAGAAAAACTACACGCATTCACAAGTCTCACACTCATTAAAACATACATCATTCACGCCCCATTCACGCAATCTTACTCGAAATATAAACGGACGAATTCAACAAATTAATAAATACAATATAAACCTTAACGTATATACTACATGTACATTAGTAAAGGAACACATATACCAAACACCCATCACATAATAACAATCTAGAACCATTGGAATAGACAACACATCGCAAAATATGTTCGGGAAGCAACTTATTAAAGAAATATCTGTTATCAAAGTATATATACATACGAGGAAATATGTTCAAAAGAAAATTATATAAGCGGAAAACTTAAACCGAGATTTGTTCTTCCACGCGGCTCACTAAAAAAACGATTCGATCGCCTATTCGGCCTCGATACAACGTAGGAGACGGTTGATGTTAAATACTCACTATTAACTCTACCGTTGCATACATCATGAAGAAACCTTAATTTGGCTATTTTCCTTCTGTAGTGTAAAGACCTCACATCCATTATATTTCTTAATATATCGTAATTCGTATATTTAGGGTAAATACCTGATAGACGGTAATATAGATATTTTAAAAATTTACACTGAACTTTGTCAATTAACCTCTATTGTATTTATTATAATACGGATCCCAAATAATTGAACAGTATTCTAAAGGACTACGCACTAATGCATTATAAAGCGACAGTAGCGCCCATGGATTTCTAAACACATATGAATTTCCTATAATAAAACCTAGCATTTTATAAGAGCGATTATCGCTTACATGTATTGAAAATTTTAAATTGTCATCAATATTAACTCCGAGATCCCGCACCACAGATTTTTTAATTATCTGCTTACCATTCATCGTGTAAGTGAACGAGAGTACCTACTTCTATTTCTACAGAAACTCATGTGGACACATTTATCATAATTGGAAGGTAAATGATTTTATTTGCTCCACAAAACCAGCTTATCTAGATCTGTTTGTAAAGATTCACAGTCAGCTAGTGAAGATATAGGAGCATAAATTTTGAGATCATCAGCAAATAAAAGAAATTTTGAGCAAAGGTTCTTTCCGATATCATTGATAAAAATTAGGAATAGAAGGGGACCCAAATTCGAACCTTGTGGAACCCTTGAAGTAGATGAATATGTATTAGAATGGTAGCCATTATACGCAACATAGCTCTTACGGTTATATAAATAGGATTCTAATAATATTATAAAATCTTTTGACAAGTTTATTCAGTAAATATCTTATTTATCTTTCGTTAATAAGAAATTATTATATACGCATAGTATTCCGGCCAGATTAACCTACGCATTGTTTTTGGCTCTCAGTTTCAAACAGTACATTATGAAAATATTAGAACCGATTCAAAATCACCATTTCAGAGTTATACTAAATCGTCATAAGTATACCAAAAAAATGACCGAGACACACTCAGAATTAAACATCTTATCTTTTTATATTAGTAAATTATCGAGAAAAAGTTTTACGATAGGCGTGTAGTATACATCGAAATAAATTAATTTCATATATTACGCTTAAAGCTCAGCATGCGTTATATACAAACATCGTGGAATTGAACATTACTTATTTAATTCCGTGTCTACGTCAATTATTTATTTCGTGTAGTTAATACGATATGTGTGCATACGTATGTACATGTGTATATATATGCATATGTAATTCGTATTTTTTTATTTATTTTCTTGTAAGTTTTTGTTTGTTTTTTCCTGTAGCCTAACATGTATTTCATTAATTTTCTAGATTTAGCAATACTACATATATAAGTTAACTGTTAATGTATAAGGTACTTAACTTTATGAACCCCTTGTAACACGTGTTTCATCATGAAATAAAGCTTCTTTCTTCTTCTTTTTCATTATTCTTTCGTATGATCAAAATGTTATCCTTGTTTTTCTTTAAAATCTAATTATCGGATTTACCAAAAAGATTGACGATAATCGTCGGATTAAATAATATAGGACAGTTAAGAGCTCTTTTTTAGAATTCAGAATCTAGGCGTGTACCTTAAGTCGTAGTTAATTTATTTGTACTCTTTTTTTGTTTATTTATTATATATTTGTTTAAATAAATAAAGGAGACATGTACAATTTTACATTTCATAGCGCCTTAAAAAGAACAAATGTCTGAAAAACCTATTTTTATTTAATTATATATATATATACATTTATAGCGAGAAAAGGAGATATTGGAAAAAAACGAAAAAGCGCGCTGTCAGATGATAAAAGTTGATTATAAAGAAGAGACGACGTGGATGAAGAACCGACAGATGACCATTTCGATGTTGTTTCATTTTATGTGTTTACCTTCAATGTCGTCAATTGCTAGATTCTGTATTATATATATATATATATACGTATATAATATATATTATACAGATAAGTGTAAGGGTAAAAGAGGAGTCCGTGTTGTTACAACTGCTATTAAATATTATATAGTTCGTGGGGTTAGTTGGATGCGCTATAAGATTAAGTACAAAATTTTTAGTTCTATTGTTGTGTATTCCCTACACTTAACAAAGTGTGTTATACGAGCGTTATGTGGGTGTGTATTGGAGTTTATTTATCGCAGTAATGACGATTCTTCGATTTTTAGATAGAAGTAAAACGTGACGTGCCAGTAGTTCTAGAAATTCTATTAAATCAACAAAATGTCGAAGACACCAAATAATGTACTCGCCTCTTCAATTTTCCTTAATGGATTCTGCTCTTCCATCGACAATATCCCGTTTTAAAATAACCTCTGAAAAAATTACCAATTTTTAACTTTTTTTCCTATAATATATATATACACACATATTTATATATATATATACATATTTATATATATATATATATATATATATATATATTTACATATATGTATGTTGTGTACTATATACGTGCGCTCATTTATAAATGGATAAAAGCGTACGCGAAATAAACAAGTCGACAGACTCATATGGATCCTTGAGTACACGAAGAATAATAAAAAAAAATTAATCCAATATTTTGTTGAATTTAGAAACTATAGTTACCGGAATTCGTGACGTCATATTAACAGCAATAACGGCAGCTCAGCTGATCGATTGTCGAAAATCTAATTTAATTCTTAAAATTTTTTATCGCTATTTCCAAACCCGATTACGTTGAAAATATTTAAAAAGAATGTGTTCTTTGACGTTTTTGTCAATTCAGTCGAATTGCTTGTTAAAAAATGATTATAATAACAAAGATGAATAGATTTGCATGCGTTTTGAGAGAGAAAAATCATATTTACATATATATATATATATATATATATATATATATATATATATATATATATATATTGGCACATGATATTCGTACATTTATATTATATATAATACGTGAATAATGTACGTACATACTCACGGATTTCTACAAGGCACACTTCTATTTATAGCAGACACCGATTTGTACAACCACTGACTCTTGTCCTGCTCTTGTTATACGCGTTTTCGGGCGTTCGTTTCTAAATTTATCGTTCTAATTTACGTCCTATATAATTCCAGAAAATTTTATATTATTTTCAAGACCTCAAAACGACTTTCATGTGGGAAGAGGTGATCGGAAATCAAAATAATTATAAGTAAGCGAGTAGAAAAATAATAAATAAATTAAATATACCGATTATATTACGTTTCATGGATTTTAGGAAAGAATTCGATACACCGAATGGTCTGTAATGTATACTGGAACAGCGCTATCGAAGCAAAACGTAAAAATAACGTGCAACATAATATATACTATTTTATTAACAATCAATCGGTATTGAAAATGAGATATCGAGTAATTTTCAAAACCAAAAAGATAAAATTGCATACTTAAAATGGTCAGTGAGATGGATACTGAAACGTGTAGTTGTATCGGCCCAAACTATGAAAGTAACGCGCAACATAATATATATAATGAATGTATCGGTATTGAAAATGAAATTTTCCAAAACCAAAACAATAAGATTGTAGTTCCTTCGAGCTATAGGCATGATCAATCTAATCTAACATTCATTTTTCCAGTGCTTCTGACCATAGCAGCAGTACATAGTACCCGTCCCAAAAAAAAAAAAAAAAAAAAAAAAGATTGTGTACTTTTGCAGCTATTGTGTAACATATCTTCTTTTTATCATTCGATCGCTCAATCCGAGCGTTGTGAATATTACGAGCCAATTAGCAAGGCGAATTTACGTCATTCATCTCTATTCGCAGCCAATAATCGTACCCATTGATATAACTACTTCCCGACAAATCGTTTTATTTGATCAATATATCCCGATTAAGCTCTTCCGAGCCTTCTCACGCCTTCCATTTTTACCTTTCGTTGAACTACGTACTTCAACCGTGTCGTCGTGTTTAACTCCTGAAATATTATATTGGATCACTTAACCATTCATGGTATTTTCAAGCAATACATTTAAAAAGAGTTTATACTTTTTATGCCATTTTTCTTTAACGTCCTGAACTGAGATAAAAATATAGGCACTACTAATGTATTAACTAGACGCACTTCTATGGGAATAATTATGACATGGTTCTTCCAGATTTTGTTAAGCCTTCATACTGCTCTCTTTGCAATTGCAGCATATATATATATATATATATATATATATATATATATACATATATATATATATGTATGTATGTATGTATGTATCTATAGAAAATACACAGAGGGTTATGAATAAATGGAAGGTTGGTATAATATTGAATTAACATTGCGAACACGGGAGACCAGCTAATAACACTGACCAATATAGCAACATCCAAACCAACAGAATGTGGAAAGACTGTTACGTATGAAACAGCGGAAATTATCTTTACTGTAAACGATAGTACCACTCCCCACGGATGCGAATTTTGATAAATTTATAAATCATTCTGAAGCAAATTTGAAACTACGAAAATTACATATTCGATCGTCTTTGGAACGGATATCTCAATTCTGCAGTAGGTCGATATTAAGTTTGGAATGTTGAAATTCTTTATGAATGTGATTCGAGCTGAAAAAATTATCATCCATCGTAGAACACGGAGTAATCGACACACAATCCAGTAGTATCCAAAAAATTATACATGAAAATCAAAATAATATCCTCGCTCCATCGGTTGGTTAATAATAGCTTTATCCATTTTTATCTGATTTTACGGATCATTTAATAGCATTTTTTATATTTTCTCTCAGTGGGCCTGACTTGTAATTTCGTACGTTGTCGATTGCGCCTGGAAGTGATTTTACTTACAACGAGAAACAACATTAAGTACATCGAGCTCTATATAGAGAGGATATCAAGAATTTTGTAATATCTTTAAAAAAGTAACATTTATATAAACATGTATATATTCCATAATCGTTATTTTACCTTCAAGACGTGTATGTTATACTACAGATAACGTTTATAAGAAAGGATACTTGGTTCAATTGAGCTTGAAAATAATTTCCTAAGTAACCAGCGACCTAACCTACATCGTAATATTACTACCGTCATCTTTATTACTTTTCTTTTTAGAATCCGGTATAATAGAATGTATCCCTTGAGGCAATGACGCGAGTGGACACAGGGACTACGACGTCGTTAGCTTGGTCATTTCGAATTATTCGACCTAAGCAGTTTTTTCCCGTTGACTTTTATCAATCCTATTTTTTCGGCAAAAAAGATGTATTATTTAAATTCATATTAATTAACTTATTTATATATTTAGAAAGAGACATCTTGCGATACAAAAACACTTCCATAATGCTCTATGTTTCACAGTGCCAAACCCGTATAACAAAAAAAAAAAAAAAAAAAAAAAAAACGAAAAAAACCTTCCTAACAAATATTATTATTATTTTTTCATAATACACATTAAAAAGTTTCGCAGAAGTAAATCTATAAAAAAAATATCGCTCTTATAAACGATAAAAAGCTAACATCGTTTTTTGCTCCATATATATATAAAAAAAAGGGGAACCTTAGAAAATGTTTCTTACCTACATTAATCGTAATCAATCCACATGTGTTATGTTTGAAAAAAAAAATAAACTATTTGCTGGTAGCTGGATACAATTTAAATTCTGACGATCATTTTGCATCATGATGAAATAAAAACATAATTGCGAGTAAACAATTACAACGCAGATTCATTTATAATTTCATCGTTTAAGTGTGATTTGATGAAGTAAGAAAACGATTGTAAGTTAAAGATCTTAGTATGTACATATAGACATATGCATGTGTACATATAGAATGTATATACAAACATTCACACTTTAATATATATATATATATATATATATATATATATACAGTCGAAGCCGTTTATAAGAGACACATTGGGCGTAAGTCATTTGCCCTTTATAACCAGCTGTCTCTTATAAGCAAATTTTTTAAAATCTCATATTGGAATGAGTGTATGCTTAAAATGTATAAGTTAATAAATAATTAACATGCTGATAACGTTATTAAACATGGAAATTAAGAAAAAAATACATAATAAAAAAATTAAAAAAAGAAGAGAAAATTCTCATAAGTGAGAAAAACTGGTACTACAGGACGCACTACAGTAACTCAGACGGAACTAAGCTAAAATAATAATGTGGCATCGAATAGAGCGACGAGGAGAGAGAAAAATAGTACAGCCTCAATGAGAGAATATTCACATTCTAAAGAAAAATATAAAAATAAAATTAATAAAAATAGAATAAAAAATAAAGAAACAAAAATTGAACTACATGTCTCTTATAACCGACATGTTGAATCACTAAATCAAACTAAAATAACCCTTTTGTTTTTTCCCATTTTTTTCTTTATAAATGGCTGTCTCTCTTAACCGACGTGTCTTATAAGCGGATTCGAATATATATATATATATATGTGTGTGTAATCGTTTCGTCATTATTATTTCGGTTTTATTTAATATATTTAAAATTTCTTTAATTTATGTTTTGTAGATGGTAACAAAAACAAAGAAAATTTTTGTTGGTGGCCTCTCTTCGACTACGTCTACAGAAGATGTCAAAAATTATTTCGAACAATTCGGTTCCGTAAGTATTTTTCGTTTTGAACATTTTTATTTTTAATAATACCCTTGAAAAAACTTTTTTCTGGATCGGCTACATTATGCAACGGTCTCCATTTGATCATTAGCCCTAAATAAGGATACATAATCACCGTCTTTAAATAGGCTAAAGGTGAATACATACATACATACATACATACATGCATACAGATGCATATATATATATATATATATATATATATATATATATATATATATATACATCTTCTTCCATGTCTTTTGTACCTTCGATAACATCATGTGACATCAACACGAAACTGTATAGACCACTTTTCTCCGCTCTTCACGACATACTGCCTTCCTCGTAGCTGCAACCAGTATGTCTAGTTTGATTTAATTCCGTCCATCGAAAAGAACACCTACCTTGGTTTTTATGTCCTTCTGGTATTTTCGGTGGGATAGTGTGTACGTGCGAACCTGTTTTCCTTGTTATGTGTCCAAAAAAATTTTACTGCACTCCTGTTAATTCGCTTTAATAAGCGAATTTCGACTTCCACATCATCTAATATCGACCCATTTATTAGGTTTGATATCCGAGAGAGATATGCGAATATATATAAAGTTACCCGGATACAGTATATAGGAAAATAAAACAGAATGTGTTTAAACGTACACGACTTTTATGTAATCGTGTAATACGTGTCACAAGATGGATTATTGACACAAACAAGACAAGAAATATGATGCACATGAAAAAATATGTAGAAAATCTTTATATACATCCAACCTATTCTTGGACACGGATCATCAAAAATCGTATAAATCTGTTTAAATAACGCGTGGACAGAACAAATAACATTTAAAAAAATTTTAAATAGGTAATGTGATCTGTAATCTTGACCACACATCCGAATTAGGGGTAAGAGTGAACAACTTTGTTAGTTCAATTATGATAATTTAATGGGCGCAAGTTCGCTCGAAACGTTCATATCTGTTAATCCGGAAATAAACTTTTTAATAATTTACCTCGCGTGGTTAAAGAAAATTCCAAATTTATTAATGCATATATATATATATATATATATATATATATATATATATATATATATATATATATAGATATATTATATAATAAAACAATAAAGTTAAAATCATTAATTTAATAACAAAGCTTTTCGCAGTTACACCATTTTCAAGTTAAAATAAAAATAAATAATTGCAAATAATTAAATAATAACAATAAGAAAAGCGATATAAAAATTGATGTACATAATTATGCCAAATCAAGAATTCCATTTTAACTTGTAAGACTTCTCTTCCAACCCGCAGAGATGACGTTGTCCTCCGCAGACTGCGGCTGCACCATACAGGACTCACACATTAATACGTGATCAACAGAACTCCGGCTCTTCAGTGCACCGTGTGTAGCGTCACGATTTCAGTCTCCCATATCCTCATTGTCTGTCCTTTGTACTCCTCCTCAGATTGTCTCTCAACATTAATAATAATAAATATATACTTAACTTAAAAACAACTAACATCTTATAGATATCATCATCTACATTCATCACCCTCTAGTTAGGATACTGTGATTAACATTTAATCTGCTTAAAAGTCTTCTTAATGCTAATGATAAGAATAAAATTACCTATAACAAGAGTGGTGTGCCTTAGGCGTCTGTCCTGGGACGGTTGCTCTTTAATCTTTATATAAATTCAATTCATAATATATTTTTAACTACAAATGTTACATGATAGGCTGATGATATATTGCATAGCTAGGTCAGAGATTGAATGTAGAATATTTGGGACTATATAATTAAATTTGGGTATATATAGGTGCATGTAAAAATATATATATATATGTGTGTGTGTGTGTGCGTGTGTATATATATTAAAAACATAAAATAAGATTAAAAAAAAAATAATAATAATAATAAAAAATGGTAACAGGATGAATGCGTGGGTACGTAACATTTATTATTTACATTAATATTATTTATTTGTTTACTTCACCGTTAATTGTTATAACTATTTTTTTTTATTAAAATTGTCTTATTAATGTAGTAATTAAAGTAATATTAATATTTATGTATAAAAAAATAAATAAAAATAAAACGACATCAGCTAAATTTAATTTATATCATGTGGTTTGGTTTTATTGTGTAAGCTCCATACCATTGGTCTGAGTTTGTCTTTTCAATGATTTTAGGAATTACAGATGTGTGTAATCCTTTATTAACTTAAAATTTAACAAAAGTAACTGAACATATATATATATATTTTTTCAAAAAAAAAAAAAAAGAACATTTAATCAGTAAGCGATTTTTATAATTTTCCCCCATTTTTATACGCATTCCGAAAATGGCTTGTATATAGTACAATATCTGTCCATCTCGTTGGTCGTTCTCCATTAATTTTATTCACTCCATTCCTCCTGTTTTCTTATTATGTGTCCCAAGAATTTCAGCGCTTTTATTGTGAAAATCGTTGACAACCTTTGCACGATACCGATTTCTTGTAAAACTTTTTTCCCATTGCGATGATCCGCGTTTCCTCGTTTTTCTCTTATTGATCAAATCTTTCGTTTCTTCCGATAGCCATGGTTTGCGTTTCTCACTTTTTCTTCTTTCGTTGTGAGCAATGTTACGTTTTGCTCCTCTTGATCCTTCTGTGATTTTTCTAAACATGTTACTATTTCTAACTACAAATTTTCGACTGAACTGAGATTTTACTGGCACTTCTTTAAGTACGTTACTTTATCAGATTTTTACAAGTTGATTTCCGACGATCTTAGACAAAGAAATAATCTATCTGATTTCTACACAGGTTAAATCTCCATGTTGCAAGTGTTCTCGCTTGAAGACGAAATATAATGTTTGCTATGATTAGCCGGTTCTCAATAGCGAAATATACCATCTGTTCTCCTCGTTCATCACATACATCTACACCGTACTTTAAAAATATTCCTTCTGTGCTGTTGTTATCATTTTTTCCAATCTTCACATTAATATCTACCTTGATAATAATTTTTTTTTCAAATCTATTTCGTCTTGTAATTCATTATATGGCACATATATCTTAATAAAGTTTATAGATCGACTTGAGTCCTTCACTTGGTCGTTATTTCGTTTCTACTGTCAGTGGACTAACACCACATGATAGTCGAGTGACTACTCACCGGAAAAGTCGACTCTAGTTGTAACAACCTGTGCCACGCAAGATGGATATACCGACCTCTCCGAAATGTTAAGTCCGACATCACGCCCCGGATATCCGCGACTTATCGCCCCGCGAAGAAAAGGTACTAGTTCGTCTCCGCATCGAATACGCAGCTCCTACAAACGTACTCCAGATCGAACGGGTGCTGCTATTACGGCTAACAGCTAACAATCTGTAACTGTTGTTCGGATTTTACACGAGTGTCTTATCCTTCGATACCACAAACTGGACTTGTTTATTTGTATCGATTATCTTTTTGATAATCCAGGAGTTTTTTAACGGTTATATTTTATATATATATATATATATATATATATATATATATCTGAAAAAATTGAATCGGGTGCTGTACTAAAATTTCAATCAGCATACACACGTATACAAACGGGCACGGGTGAACTATAAAAAGAATAGAATTTAGAATCGTTAAGTTATCCGCTCGTAATGACGGTGGATTAGAATAATCTTTCTTCAGTTATAGCATTTTTAAAACCAGTAGCTTTGTCTTCTTATTCCACAATTTGGACTTTCTTCATCATCCTCATTGTTAGAATTATCATCATCGCCATCTCGTTATTATTATTATTTTAATTTTCTCGCGTTTGGATTGGTCTACTACACTTAGAATCAACGCTTTTATTACTTTTACCCCATTTTTCTCCATAATTTCTTCGTAAAAATGTATGTATGCGCGTGTATGTGTATGTGTACAAATGTATGTTTGTATATATTTACGTGTGATATACGTAGTATTAGGTAAGAAATATAAATGGAAATAGAGAATGGGAGAGAGAGAGAGAGATATAATAAAATAAGCGGTAGTCTACGATTGCTGAAAATGAATATCTTTTTATTTCCGTTTTCTGCTATCCAATTTAACGGCTCGGATTATCTGTTTACTTATGTATTTGTTCATTCGTTATTTTGTTTTCCTTTATTATCTATACTCAACGTAAAAAGTATATATATAAATATACATATTATTTGCAAAAACACACACAAACATGGGCTTCATCTCGCGACTGTAGATTATACAGGCTTGTACGCCGGCTTCGACGATATACAGTGTGCATTTACGAGATGATATTCGCGGCGTAGGCGTGAAATGAAAATTCAATTATCGCTACCATCCAGTGGAATAGAATATAAAATTTGAATCACATTCCGACCACGTCACTATACTTTACTGTCATCGATGCTACGAAGTTGCGACATAGTGTAAAAAGACATTTCCCCGTTTTGGCTTTAAGATCGTAACGCAATTTTTAAGAGTCGCGTTCGAAAATATTTCTAGAATTTTTTGGGTCTGGAAACGTTAGTATTATTTCTAGCCATTAATTTATACGTAATTTTGGTCGCGCTGGTAACAGACCACCTGAGGAAGAAAACAATCTGCGACTGAACGAACGATAATGTTTACACGACTGTAAATAAAATATTAATTAGCCGGTTAATATTATTGACATGACACCCGCTTTCGTACTTTTCCCGCAGTATTAATTTAAGAACTGAACAATCGAACAATCTATTCTAGCAGTAAGTTACAGTATTAACACGTATAGTAATTAATAATTAAAAGGAAGCTTCTTTATTTCGTAGCAGCGGATTTTTTACTACGGTTTTTCCCGGCAGTATTTAACATTTTTGTTTTGTTTTTTTTTTACCATCTATGAACTTACTTCGATATTGCGGTAAGGTATCCGCCGGCGGTATACAATGTTCATAACTGTGCAAATGTTGTTGTTGAAGATCATACTGCTGCAGAAAAATACGCGTACACAATTATACTTTGTCGTTTTTAATTTTAATTTATAAAAACTCTTTTTTTGGACTTGTGTGGCTGTTTCTTCCTCTTTCTTTACTCGAGTATTCCTTCGTTGTTTCGCTGTGTCGTTTCTTTCTTTCGTCTCTCTCCCTTTTTGTCATCGGGTTTCTTCTTCAGATTTTCTTCAAAACTCCCGAATGTAATAATTTTACTTCTAAATCTATATTTGAACCACGCGATTCAACTTCTAAGGGTTTCTATCGTTACACTGGAAAATTAGTTTATATTTAAACTATAGACGTTACCCACGGCTTCGCCCCCGTGTAATTATTTTCTATTTAAATACAATATCGCCGTCTCTTTCTTTTATTACCCGAACGAAACTATTCCAGAAAAGATAGATGAGATATTTTACAGTGTCTCTCTTACCAGGCGAATGCAAAAAATCCAGACGATGACGCGATGTTTTTACAGTCGGTCTGCTAATAGATGTATTGTTTACAGATTTTAGGTGGCTGTTAAATTTCAAACAATTTCACAGAGGTATTGTGTTATCTCTTACTTTTTGAAAGTATAAATTGTCGTAATTTCCGTCCTATTTGTGACATGAACGTGAAACAAATCTTAGAACAAATACCCGATAATAGAGGCTGTGAGAATTTCATCGTTATTACTTTTAAATTAAATCGGAAAACTATTTTAAAAATAGATTTCCTGTTTATGCGCGATAAAAATATCCCAATTTACCGCCTCTTTCTAATTTTAAACCTCCGAAAAGGTTCAAGCATTTAGTTCATCATTGCGACTGAATGTATTTTTTCTTCTTTTCGTCTGTCCGTTTGGTACTGGTTTTTTATTAAAAAATTCCGAATGTAATACTTTTACTTTTGTAATTCGCTGTAATATTAATTTTCTGGTGGTCTTTTTATTAACTTATTCGTTATATTTTAGGGCTTCTACGATTACATTGAAAAATTCGTTTATAAAATATTAAGACCACCCCTTCGGTTCAGCGCTTATGACTGTTTCTAATTTCGAACCTATAACGGTGGATAGGGGTAATAAGCATTTACCTAATTCGTTAATCTAACTGAGTGACGCGAACATTAACGAATCGGTCTCTAGCGAACGCGTGGAAAATTACGCTCCAAACTTTTAAGAAGTACCGATAATGAATTGGAAATGATGAAAACGTAACAGCGCACGGGGAATATGTTTGAAGTTAGGATAAATAAATAAACGCGCGATTAACGTCTTTTCCCCATCGTTAATTAATGCGAAATGGTTTATTATCACTATAATAATAACAATAAAATTATTAATTATAATAATAATAATAATAATAATATTAAAATAAATCGCCAACGCGCAATACTGCGTCATATACGTATCGTTCGTGACATAAAACGCAACATACGAATGTGTATGCAGATTTTTTTTTAAACTGGACCAGAATTTAGATGAGGGGTTTTAACTCGATAAGTATCTACAGATTTGGTCGAATTTTGTTAACAATTATAAAGTTTCCTTTTCGAAATACGATAAATTTGATTAAGCTCGAATAATAAAATCGACGAACTTGACGAATTTAAATATATTTATTAAATAATTATTAAAGTTATTCGAATTTTTATTACAACGTCGACGAAACGATAGTATCACCCCTACCTCGTGTGATAGAAGAAAATAGCGTCCACTTTATCGCTTTTAATTAAATAAAATCTAAAAAGGATCGTTTGTTATACAATACCGCTTCTCAGATGTCTGTAAATAATTTTCACCGCGTTTAAACAAATATTTTCGAAGAAAATAAATAATTTTTTTATCGTTAAAATTTTACATCGTACGTTTTTCGAGAAAAAACTAGAATAGTTTAATCATATGAATTTACTTTAATTCGATCGACCATATTAATATCAAATTCAAATTCGAATTTATTTAAAATTTCTGTCAGATCCAAAGTAATTTAGGTATATAAAATAAAACGACCTACGTAATGCGCGAATGGAAAAAAGTCTTATATAATGAAAATATAAATACCGTGAAACTAGTGTGTTATTATACAACAAAAAAAAAAAAAAAACGCGTAAAAACTACGGAATATGGTTTATTATATAAACTACAGTCGCGATTAATTCTCGCGAAATACAATAACGCTGATTATATAAAAGAAAAATGTTTGCAGGTTCGACACATAATACATACTTTCCGTGTCCGGATAATTATTATGCATCGGCCCAGTAAGTAGCAACATATATGCGGCTTTTTCGTTGCATTCGGCTAAATCTTGAAGGCTGCACAGCCGATCCATTAGCGGGCACTGCAGTTGGTGATCACAAGTCTGGATTTCTCCACATTTGCATTTATCATTTTTTTCTATGTTCCATTTTTTTTAAATTGGCCTTACATCGTGTTGCACTTGTCCCCCTTAAACCAGTGGCGGCTCGTGAATTTTTCACACTCGCTTAAATTCTGCAACCCTTCACGAACATAAAAGAAATAAAAAGTATTTACTATAGAAAATTTTTTTCAATAAAAAAAATTACAGATAAATAAATTTGGACATTACAAAATTAATTACAAATAAATAATTTAAAAAATAATAAGTATGCTAACAATTAAGTAGGCAGGTTTTAATCTAAAAAATTATCGATAAATGAAATCCGCTCTTCTACCATTTTTAACAAATTCGTTTATAACACGATCGTGAAAACGTCGCGACACAACTTACTCAGGACATCCTTTTCAACTGAAAGAACAGTTCATTCGGAAAGTCTTTCTTCTCTCTATTGTGTATACACGTATTTATTCTTTTTAAAGCGGAAAAAGAGCGCTCAGTCGTTGCAGTTGTAACTGCTATTAATCAGAGCACATCATCTTTTAACTTCTGGCAAAGCGACAGAAAGACCAGAAATTTCTAAATGTTTATACAGTTCGACAATTAGTTCGGATTTTAACTTGGTCATATCAAAATTCTTGCCACGAGAATGTCTCATTAATGCTTTAAATAAACTATCAGGAAACTTTCTTTCATATTGAATGAACATGTCTTTATCTAACAACGCTAAATATTCCAGTTTTTTAATCTCTGAAAACCTTTTCCGGCAGATCTCGATGTTCAAGTCTTTTTTCTACTTCGCCTTATCTAGTTAATGACGAATCATCAGTTCTAGATTTGAAGCAAAAGTTCCAACAACAACTACTACCCCGGTCTTCTTTGTTTTTCCTAAAGCGTTTTATTCCAACATTCGAAAAAATTACCTTTCCAAAAACAAGTTAAAACTTTTCCAATTTTTTTTTTCGAAATTTTATATTTCCTTAAATTTCGATATGAAATCCTTCTATTAATATCGACTAAATATTACAGGATGGCGAGAGATAATGGGTTACAAGATAATTCGATAATGAAATTAAATTATAAAATAAATTACTTCGGAAAAACGACGATGCTAATAACTTCTTTAAGCCGTCAATACGGTCTAGTTTTAAAATATCGAGGGATTTAAATGATTTAAAGACGTTTAGGGAAGGTGATGACAATCCTTTATAGCATCTTTATCGCGTCTAAAGCTTTAGAGCCGCGACTAAAAATACGACCAGCCGATTGCCCGAAGGAAAATACTCGGATGGGATACTAAATGAAGATAGATTTGTCTAAGATACACTTCCTTCGTCTTATTAGTTTTATTCCTCTTGGGAGGATAAGCGGAAAACAGTTCTCTACAACGCCCGTATGTACATATATAAATGTGTATGTGTGTGTGTGTGATGGATGTAATTGGAAAGTGAACTTTATAGCGAAATCTCGATGAAGAGAAAATAGAGCTTTAACTGCTACCGTTACCTTACTAAGGATACAAATACCATTGTTCTACCTATTACATTCTTACTATATATACATATATATATATATAGATATATAGATATATATATACATATATAGGAAGTGTTTTATTTTCATCGTATTATAGAATGAGTTAAAAGATACTCCGATAACTGATAGGTGTGATTATTGGCCATCGAGAGGTGAGATTGGTATACTTACTGAAGACGATAACGTATAAATAAGAGATTTAAGCGTCCGAGGAGGAGGAGGAGTGAAAAAAAGGGATTAATATTAATATTATTATCATTATTATTACTACTAATATTATCATCGCCATTATCATCATCGTTATTAAGAAGAAGAAGAAAATCAAATTTTAATCATATAACTGATGAGGAAATTTTTCACAGTAATATCCGGTCTGGATGCGCAGCTAAGTGACGGTTGTGTAGAATCTTTTATATGTTGTTGTTGTTGTTGTTGTTGTTATCAGCACTACGAACAGGAAAGGGATTTATTATAAGCTCGACATTAGCGGCAGAGGTTGTCTATATCTGTCGTTGATGCTGCTTACTATATATATATATATATGACATCATCATTTATTCGCGAGGAAATGATTGATTGCGCTTTGTCGGTCGCCAGTCTTCTTCATCCCTTAACGATAGACTCGCCCCCAGCCCCGCGGGTTAAAAGCGCGACACTTCATTTTATTTTGGATCATCGTCAGAGGACGAGTAGAAAGATGAAATAGAAAAAGAACCAGACGTCGAAAATTATTAACGTACTAAAAGGGTAAAAAAAAAGATGCAAGCAGCGTAAAAGGGTAGAAGTGAAACATTGAAAAATCGACCGAACTAAAAAGAGACAAAAAAATTACAGTTGTCGTCATTATGCGATAAAAATTATTTTACGTCAGAAAAATTCCAGTCTATAAACTCGTAAATCATTCGTATAAATACGTCATTATTTTACAATTTTATTTTTAATATTATCCATATTATAATTTTTAACATTTTTTTATTTTAATCGTATATTTTAATGTGTATATATATAGTATATAATTTTAAAAAAATATATATATAAAGAAAAAAAGGATATATATATATATAAAAGCTCAGACGGCACATGAGAGAATGATGCTGGATATAAGATTATCAGATCATAAAAAGAATGCATGGATACGTGAACAAACACGGTTGGATGATGTAGTGGAACGGATGGCTACGACAACATAGAATTGGGCTGGCCACGTTTAAAGCGGGTGCTACAGTGGCGGCCAATAAACAGAAGAAAAAAACAAGGGAAGACCAACGACGCGGTGGCACTATGGTATAGCGAAGGTAGCTGGAAAAAATTGGTTGATGAAAGCGCAGGACATAAGTGGGTGGAAGATGTATGGGAAAGTCTTATAAATCATAAATTAATGTAACCTTTATACTAATCTTCTACACGAAAAAGTATGCCGTACGTTGAAAGTATGCCGATATTCAAGAGCAATAGGTCAGGATGACGAAGCAACCATTACCGAAAAAAATGTTTAGATTATATTTTAAAGTGTCCAAAATGAAGTTTAATATTAGCGTACGATAATTATAATTAGAGTTCTAAGACAAGGATAAATTCAATAATTAACATTCGTTAAAGCTGTATTATTATTATTATTATTATTAAAGTTAACAAATGGTATTAAGTTAGATAGGGCGAATGAAGTTAAATATCTCGGAATAGACTCTAGACACTAGTTTGGAATAAACGCATTCGTTTTATGTATCGAAAAAGGTTAAGAAAACTAAATTATCTGTTCTAAAACGATATTTCTCTTCCGAAAATTCTTATTAATTACAAACGAAGGCGAAAACAGTTCTCGAACGAATTTCTATTGTTCAAAGTCTGAAACTTACGTTGGAAACTTGTTAAGTAGGATTTGATCAACATTTTCAGAAAACCGACTGTTCACTCTACATAGGAATATAACCGCTGCGTATGTAATATATTTATTTTAATAATTCCAGTTTATTAAGTGCAAAAGATTTTGGATAGTTTTATATATACATATACTTGCGTGTGTAAAGCGGCTTTAATTTGTACCCTCTATTTAATCATAGAAAAATGTAATTATTCCTCGTTTTCAAGCGCCTATCAGACCCGACTCTTTTTTTTTGTTTCAACTTCATAAAAATCATTATTGGGCTCCTTTAGATATGAAAAACGTAATTTTTTTGTTATTGACTTATGTTGTTTCTAAAAATGGTTCCACACAATTGTGTAGGCTGGGCATAACCCAAGACGATTAAAATAAATAATGCCTAACGTTCATTAAAACATAAAATCGTATAAAAATCTACATTTTTTATTCAAATAAGAATCGACAATACTGTTTATAAACTATTTACATAATTACAGCATGAGTGTTGATACTATAACGGATGTGATTTTTTTTTAAACAATTATTTTTCCTATTATTAAAACATAGATAAAAACATTGCATTTTTCACAACGTATACTAGTGCATGATTTGCATCCGTGCAATTGGCACGCACGTGCACTACTTAAATGGTCACCGATTGATCGATGATGGTATTTGTCTCTGTTCGTTTATCAATTAGCGGCAATGGGGCTCTTGAATATCATGACTCCATCATCATCATTCTGTCCGACTTTGTACTAATTAACGCTTCTGATAAACTAAGCCGAAAGCTTAATCTAACTTGTTTTGTTTTTTTTTTTGGCATCATTTCGATATTCCATCCAGCTATTCACAATTGCGACATCCATAAATGTAGAATTACTTTTAATGTCCATTTTTTCTTTTCGGTCTGAAAATGCCATCATTTTTCCAAAGTCCCAACACATACACAATTGTGTAGGTAAAGAAATGTATTAAGCGTACAAAAATAACAAAACAAGGAAAAGAATAACACTACGCAAAATCACTGACATCACTAAATAAATGAAACTAATAATCGAATTTTTTAACTTAAAACTGGCTGTGATATAATAAAAAAAAAAAAATGAGACATGATGAATCATTCAACACCGATAGTGAGCATCAACTGCATACCGAACGCCGGTTATAAACTGTACCATTATAAAACCGGTTCTGTACACTACAGCTTAAAAAATGAAATCATTATCCAGTAAAACATGTAAAAACACACTAGAATTCAAACGTACACAATTGTGCGGGTTAGGGTGTGAAAGGGCTATATAACTACGAAATGTATTACTTATAGGAATGATATGTATATACGTGCTTGGTAATGTGTTAACATGTGTTGCGGTACTTGGATGTAAATGAGTTAATTTTGAGTTTAACCTAACTTCTTTTGAATTTATAATGTACAATTATACCTTTTCGGTCTCGAACCGTTTTATATATATATAAGCCTGTTGTTTGCGGCGCATCATGAAGTTGTAATTATAGAAATCGCGAATATAATGATTGTGTAATATACATAAAATTTTATTTCATTTGATTTATTAATACCTTTGTCATTATTGTCATCCTAAATCTTATTTCAAATTATACTCCATTATCGGTATATTAAAGATTGTTTAAATATACGTTTACTCGTTTATTTCTATATTTTCGTTCGGATGTTTTCCTCGCGTTAATTTATATATATATATATATCCATTTTGACTTTTTTCGCTTCTTTCTTTATCATATTCCGATATCTTTTGTAAATGTTTTGTTCTTGTACTGTTTTAACGTTCGAAAATGTATACGTTCCGTGCCTAATAGTTAGCCGATCAACGGGTGTGCTGAATTCCGTTTTCCACGTATTACTACAGCGTCCATTCTTCGTCCGACTTCCGCCGATAATTATCCAACTTAAGTTGTAGAGTACTCTGACATAGCTTCCGGATTCATTGGAGTACTCGAATTCTCCAGCTACATAAAGACGACGATCTCCTCGAAAAGATTCTAACACGTTAAGACTGTACAAATACACACTATTGTATTATCGACGAAAAACGAAATATTTTAATAAGGAGAGAAAAATTCCAAAATTCTTCTCAGAAAAAAAAAAAACAAAAAACTTTATATTTGTCAAGTAATTAACATTTTTTGTTTGTAACTCCGGAGAGTTTATGAAACGAAATTGTACGCGATTAAAGTATAGTTAATTATGTTAATTATGTAACTGTTTTCAATTGATTCGTGATGAAATATATTTACCGACGATTTTAGAAAAGGAGACAACAATATCGCGCGAAGCTCAATCGCTCAGGAACTATACATTAGGCTAACGGAACGATCTGACGCAATGACCGTTTATAAAAATTCGCGCCGTAAAATCTTTTGACAAATTTTAAGCCATCGTTCCGTTAATAAAATTTATCGTCGGTATTTTTCAAACTTTTCAATCGCACTCGTTTGTGTCGTTTACGGCTGACGCTGACGGCTGCTCTTAAATTTGAAATTTTTATTCTTTTTCCGACACTCGAACGTTCGAAAAAGTGCCAACGTAAGTTTTCGCCCGATTTAAATTGACACGATCTGCTGCGAAATGGATACGACTACATTCGCGAACATTTCGAAACACTAAAGTCGTTCGAATGTTTCGGTATTTTTTCATTTATTCTTCTTTTTTTTAATTTATTTATTTATTATTTTTTTTAGACTCGCTCATTCGTCTTTATTTCGAATTTTTCCTCCATTGTTCGTTCGAAATTTTCCGTCATCATTTATGCTTTACATCCGGTTTCATTTCTCGTCTTCTTCTAATAATTATTATTATTAGTCTCGCCCCGTCTATAACGTAACGAGTAGGAAGATTAATTATAAAAAAGATTTTAATCTATAACGTGAAAAGTTTGGAATGTAGCGATTTAAAAAATATATATAACAAAAAAATTTGTTTTTTTTTAAATTGAAAAATCAGCAAGCTTGCTGGGCTGTTAAGCCAGTATCAAATGAATTGTATTGTTTGCAATATTCTCTATCAGATTATTTAAAAATACTGTTTTTTCACTTTGATAATTTTTTGTAAATTGTATATCTAAAGAATTTTTTATACTTTTATAAATTTGTTTATATTTCGATAATTTATATTTTTTTATATTCACTCGATAATGTCTTAACAGCCGTAAAAAGTTTCTCATTTGAAAAAAAAAAGTTAATGCTTTCAACTCCATTTTTGTTATTTATATTTTAATCTAAAAGTGGGTACAGGCTTTAATAAGTTTTCCCGAATAGTAGAACTAATTATTTAATTAGAATTTTTTATGGATGATTTTTCGAAATCAATTTATTCGGATTTAATATAGATTTAATTTTTTGTTTTGTTTTTTATATAATTATTTCACCGTGATAGTAAAAAATAAATTTCACTTCCTCTCTCTCTTACACTCTCTCTTTGTCCCACTCGCACCTCTCGAGTCATATAAACACACACATATATATATACATATATATAATATGCATATATTTAACGTTTAGTTTGTATAATTTTCTGTATGTATTCACTTGTCTTTGTTTTTTTTTTAAATATATTCTTTAGTATATATACATAAAATACTTAAATAATACAACGAACAAATTCCTCCAAAAATGAACAATAAAAACAGCATCCTAATATAAAGCTGGATAGGTTTACATATGTACTGAATGTGGTATTTGAATAATGTAAATTTTTGCATGAATAATAATATATATAAAGTAATATATATATTTTTATATATATATATATATATATATATATATATATAATGTGTAAGGGTAATTTAGTGTGAATGTGTATGTAAGGTCGAATAATTTATTTTGTATAAATTCATTTATGCAAAATTTGTTTTATTTCACTATATATATATATATATTTATATATATATACATTTTTATAGTAGTAGACATTCAGTGTTCACACTTATTTTAAAATTTTATCTATCTTGGGAATATTCCGTTCTGAGAAATGTTTGTTTTATTCGAATATATTTTTTTTATATGTGTATATATACATACATATATATATATAATTTTGCTGTTGGTAGATATTTTGACCAAAAATTTCTATCAATATCGCATTTCTTTGAAATACTCCATTCTGAACAACTCGTTTTATTCCAATATATTTTTATTTTTTATTATACTCATATACGCCCGCACTGAAATACACACATGATGGATGAATTGTCGTTATATCTCATAGGACATCGTGATCGTAATTACCCAATTAACTCATGAATCGTATTTTTGTCCACTGCCAACCAGCTGCATGCTGTTTTTGTTGTTATTTTTGAGCACATTAAATCTAATATTTCATATGTCCATCCTCGATGTGGCCCTTCCTTTTTGTCTTTTACCGGATCGTCTGGCTTCCAATATTAGTTTTTCTAATCGCAGAGCGTTTCATCTGATAATATTAGTCCAATTGTACATGAAGATACACACATACACATACGTATATATATATACATACATACATATATATATATATATATAATAATAATAATAATAATAATAATACCGACACTCGTATCCGAGTAATGCCGTTTGTATAAGAAAAATAATGATAGGAGAAGGAAATTAATTATTAATTATGGGTACAAAGGTATGAGATTAGTCCAATGAGTGCTTTGCAAACACGACCACAAATAGGACAGCTGCAAGGTAAAGATACTTTTGATGGTGTTAATTTTGCCTGCTTCTTTCGCTTTTCAACTATGGCCTCGCAGTTCTGGACGCAATTTGTAGTCTATTTGTTGCCAGCTGTTCCCAGTTACTGTCCAATTCCATTAACTTGACTAATTCCAATCTCCTGCGTGGCCTTGCTTATTTCCATTTACCTTGAATTAGTTCTCCATACAATATTGTTTTCGGAAGCCTGCTGTCCTCCATTCGTATTACATGGCCTATCCAGCGGAGCTGTATTGCAACTAATAACTGTTCTATAGAGTTACTTCCACTACGACGGAGAACGTCACGACGTAGAAACTGTTGATGAAAGCGTTCCAATTATTTTACCTGTCTCCTGTATAACACCCATGTTTCGCCTCCATACAGAAGATTTGGAAGAATAACCGCCTTGTACACGGATATCTTAGTCGAAACTTTTAAATCCTTATTTTTAAAAACACGTTTACTTAATTTATCAATTACGGTTACATCTGTAGTTAATTTCTTCATCCATTTCTGCTGTAAACGATATAAAACTTCCCAGATATGGGAAACACTGAACTCGTTCTAATGTGCGATGCCCGCAAATGCTAGATATAGGTCTTGTTTTTGTTCCATGCATTTCTCTTGAATCTGTCGCAGAGCAAATAACATATCTGTAGTTCTCCTTTGTGATCTAAATCCTGCTTGTTTTTCGGGTATTTTACCTTCAACAACACGATTAAGTCTGTTGGCTAGTAATCTACCCAGAATTTTGCTCGCAGTTGTTGTTAAAGCTAAATCACGGTAGTTAATGCAATCTTATATATATATTTACAATCGTAGATTTACGAAAATCATTTAGCACAATTTCTGCTAACCATATTTTTTGTATTAGTTTATGGACTAATTCCGCAATTAAATCTCCTCCGCGTTTATATCGTTCAGCAGATAATTCGTCAATTCCAGGGACTTTATTGTTTGGCATTTCCTTAATTCCCTGTCGTATGGAACCTCTTTTACTTCCGTGTTAATCGGATAATCAGGAATTCTCTTAATCATGTTCTAATCAACATCATCGGTTTTATTTAACAATTCCTTATAATATTACATCCATCTGATGTTGATACCCTCATCACGTCGTAACAGTTCTCTACTCGTGTTCCCGATTGCGTTAGGTCTCTTAGTTACCGGTTCGTACACTGTTTTTAAATTATCGTAAAATTTCTTATGGTCTTTTATGTCATTGTCATAATTTAGTTCTTCGCATTTGTCTAGCCACCATTTATTTTTTAATTCTCTAGTTTCGCGTTGCACACATCTTTTGCTTCTTTATATTTTTCCGCTGCTGTATATTTGACTTCAATGTACTTAACACGGCTTCGTGTGCTTTTATTTTATTTCAAAGTAGTTCTATTTCACTTTGGTGTTCGGTGAACCAAAGTTTTTAATTTTTTTCGTACAGACTTCTTTGCCTACACTTTATGACATAAGTCCAAAGTTCTTCAACACTACATAAGGCACCATCGATTTTATTATTCAGATATATGCTTTTATTTTTGTTAGAAGTTCTACTTGATTATATTTATTCTTTAGGCATTTAGCCTGATTTTTTCTATTTTTTGTTCTGTCACTACATTACAATAGAAGCGTCTTTTATTGATTTTGTAATTTACAAAAGCATAAGCATATGATCTGTCCAGCAATCCGCTCCACGATATACACTGTTAAGAATAACTTCTGAGATATCTGATTGTTTCACAATTATATAATCCAGGAGATGCCAATGTTTTGAGCGTGATCGCTGCAAGCGTGTGACTACATTGAAGAATCCGTGCTTCGGCCACCTCACGTATCGGAAAACCTACGTACCATGAGGAAAACCAAAAAATATTAAAACGACGCTTTGGAATGTTTTCTAAATGAAATTCTTTTATTCTGAAATCACAACAACATACGCCGGGTCATCTAGTATATACACACACATATATATACATATATATATATATATATATATGTCTACATATACATTATGTATGAGTAGGTGCTGCTGTTGTTTATATATATATATATATATATATATATATATATATATATATATATATATATATATATATATATATAATATACACGTACTACGTTTTTTTTAATCATTCCGTTGTCAGTATAATAAATCGATTAAATATCTAATCACGTTTAGGAAATCGTCCATTTCATAACATCTTATGCTGTAAGAACGAAAAACTGTAGTCGTTATATCCGGTGAAAGAATGGGTAACCTAAAGGTTCAATATGAAAGTCGAATCGATCGGTTTGGCGCGAAAACGGACTTCAACCATCTGTAATCACATCGTCTAACAGTTGGAAAAATTGAGAGAAGCAAATGGCCGCGTCATTTCCTAAATACTCAGAAGGGGTTGGTAGTTTTTCGATGGTCCTTCGATTTAAACGACTTCAATCCCGATAAACGATTAAATTATTGTAACTGCCACGACAGCCTAGGGGATGTATCTACCCCGATATAAGCCACGTAATGGAAAATAAACGTTGAAGAAGGGTGTCTACCGAATTTTATCAACCTTTAAAGCCAACTTAAAACGCAATTTATATTTAAATTGTCGAGCTAAAGCCGTTAAAGTGTATATTTCACACCCCAAATGATATCTCCTTCCATATGTATATATATATATATATATATATATATATATATATATATATATATATATATATATATATATATGTACGTGTGCATAAAGCTGAAATCGAATAAACTTGTACGAAAAATTCGCGTAGAAAAACTTATATATAACCGGAGTTAAATCAAATTCGGATTTACCTCTAATCGGATAGATCGTCCAACTTCTTTTACCGTTAGTAAAAATTTTAAGCTATTCAAAAACCATCGAATAGTTAAAAAGAGACAATAAAGAATTCTAATAGCCGATACTGATACTCGTTGCGAAATCTTGAGCGGCAGCTTTAGGAATATATTAGAATTATTTAATTATTTATAACGTACTTAGAATGTTGATAAAAATTATTTAAGCTATACAATGGACAATAATTTTAAGCGGCCTAAATTATAAACAGCAACAAAAATAAAAGTAGTTAAAATCGATACATTTTTTTATACACATAAAGGCTTCCAAGTAAATTAGCAACAACAAAATAGGGGAAGAAATATAGAAATATATAGGGTGACCCAGAGAAGACGGACGGTTTTTTCGGTTTTTTGAATAATTCAAAAACTACTGGACCAAATTTTTTGAATGAAATTTTATTTAAAAATAGGAAAGCGAGAGATTAGCTTGCAATCATTTGTGTAACATCGATGACCGCCATTTGCAACGATACATTCATTCAGGTTTTTTTTCAATATTTTCCAAGAGTTTTTCAAGCGTAGTTTGCTGAATTTTTGAATTTTCTTCAAAATCCCAGTTTTCATGTCTTCCATATTTCGTGGACGTGTTTCGTTACCTTACCAACTGCGCTATTAATAAAAAAGCCGTCAGTCTTCTCTCGCTAATCCTATGTTTCGAAAAATTCAGATGTATATAAATTAAATGTGTTGTTTATCATATGCACTATCAGATTAATTAAAAAAAAACTGTTTTTTCACTTTGCTATTTTTTGTGATATTGTACATGTAAAATCAAGTATTTTTTTTTTCGCATTTTATCTTATTTTTCTTTTTATATTTTTGTATAAAACGTATATAGTTTTGTACTCTATTTTTTTATGTCTACTTGATAAAGGCTTAATTAGTCGTATAATTTTGTAGTCTTTTTATATATATAATTTTTGTGGTTTATTTATTTTTTAAAAATCACAAAATTCCTCACTATTCAAAGAAAAGACACAATTATGTTCGGTATTTGTTTTATCGGTCGTTTTATTAAGAAAACGGTTTAATGTCCTTCTTCAGTTAGACATACCACGTACATGACGCAGACAGTTATTTACACACACACACACATATATATATATATATATATATATATATATATCACAATCTAATGCTGGATACAAACTGAGCGATTCTCGGTTTGTTCATTCAATTCACACAGGCTGAACTCTGTATATAACCGTGTGTTCGGGATATGGCGATTTTTGTGTTAGTTTAGCCATTCTGTTATTTTTTTCGTTCAATCATTATCTTTTCTCCTTGCTACATAACCTGCCCACTTCCATTTTAGGTACGTTGCACGTGGAAATACTCAGTCTGCCGCTTTATCTATGTTGCCCCATCATTACCCACCTAAGGGCTCTCTTCGCCACCGCAAGATTCTCAGTTACATATTCTTTAAGGCTCGACGTAAGTACGGTAAGTACGCATTATTCATTAATTTTCTTTTCAGGCTGTTGAGTATGTTTTCACTTTCGAGCATATTGCTCAATTTTCCAAAATTCGACATGATTAAAGAAAATAATAATCAAAACATTTGGTACAGTGAAAGTATTCGATTGAAGTTTTTTTTCCAAAAGAAGTGCAGTATGAATAATCCAGAATATCTACTAGAACCGATTCGAAATGTGGAACGGATTTATTTTTTACTACCCCCAGTTTGTAATACACGATGATGGGGTAGATGTATTAAATACAAGGAAATTATATATAATAAAATGAAAAGAGCCCGTTCATTTAAGTTTAAAGTTTATTTTACAATAAGGGTATACTATATGTTATTAATTAATTAGTATAATTGTAAATGTATTTTTCGATAATTTATTTCAGCCACTGCAAAAGCATTATAAATTCCTTATTGACTAATTGAGTAGTATCACTAAAATTAGTACTACTGTAGGTACATCCTAAAAGTATGTGCTTAGTATTATCAGGTAGGTTGCATATTTGACATTTATTTGAATACGATATTTTATACACTTGTATAGATAGTCTTTAAACATGTCCGGTAATAAACTGTACGTTAAAATAACTTGGTATAATAAACACTGAGCTATTTAATCGATCGTGTGTCTATACTAGGGAAATATTGTTTTGTTAAACCATTCTATTCTTCCCAAAGCATTCTATATTTTGCGCTATAGTGGTTATCCAATGCAATTTTAAAGAGTTAATATTTTTTCATCGTGTAAATAATAGGCATGTTGGTACTGTGTATTATTTATTAAATTCATGGAGTATCTTTACGTTGTTCTTTATTTTAAAAATATTAATATGTTTTTTGATTTCAAATATTAGTGGTTTAATAATAATCACAAGTCAACCGTTCTATATGATTTATATATGGATTTAATTAACTTAACCGCAACCATTCTCTGAAAAGTCTTTAATTTCTTCTGAAATCTTTTTATGTTAAGCATATCAATATATATTACGCTGCCATGTATTGTGTTAGGCAAAACTACACTTTTATGTAGAATTAATCCCTTCTTATAATTTATTCTATTAATGTTATTATATAGTTTATCGAATATACTTATAAATTTACTAATTTTATTTATAATATATATGAAAGGATTATAAAATTTTAAATTGTTGTCTATTAATACATATTGCATTGAGTTTAATTTCTTGTTTTTTAATTATTTGTCGAATAACATGTAACCATTAATGTTTAGGTTAAACGACACTAACCGGATGTTTATTGTTTGGTATACTTCATTTAGTTTTTGTTCTAAACAGTCGTTTTTGTCGCCAATTACTAAATCGTTCATGTCATAAATTTGAGAAAACACTGTTCCACAAATACGAATATAGAACCTTGTGGTACTCCCGTTTCAATTTGTTGTTTTTCGAACGAAATATTCAAATGAAAAATACAATTGAATACGGCCTCATCATCAAGTTTATATATATATATATATATATATATATATATATATATATATATATATATATATATATATAATCATTTATCCACTCGTTATCCGAGTATGGAGTACCATCCACTATTTATGAGTCCTAAGGTATCTAATTAAACGGTAGTGATTGCAAATTAGAGAGTTGCAGTATGTCGTCGAAGAGTGGAGAAAAGTGGTTCATACGATTTCATGTTGATATCACACGGACATAGAATAGAATAAAATATATATATTATATATATATATATATATATATATATATATATATATATATATATGGCTTGCGAAATCAATTTGGTGCAGTAGCAACAGAACTCACTACAGCTCTGAGCCGAAATCTGTGAAGAGCACTCACAGGTCATAACGATCAGAATTGACTGAATACAAAATGGATAGATATACATATATACACACACATATAGATATATATGTATAGTATGAAAAGTAATCGTTCGTTCGTATGGAGCTAGAATATAAACTTAGATATCTAAAAGAAGCCCCGGTATCCATTGGAACGCACTTTTCGTGATGCGAAGCATATCGTATCTATTAATTCTTTTACCATTTGAAAAAATCTTCTTGCAACTGTATATATATGATTTAAAGTTTGAAGCTTCCCTCGCACTTGTACAAGGTACTTGTAGTTATTTTTCGTTTGTTCAGTATGTATTCACATATCCACCTTGTGCCGTACAGCCGTTATAGGTCCATTTTACAAAGTTAATACTGCATCTCTTACTAAATCCGCGTCAGTGACTGTACTATTTGTCCATTTATTTACCCATCTTTCCTTCCAATTTATTGGCGTGTTGTTCTTCGTATGTACTGCCGCTCTCCAGGGTGACCGTTTAGTGACCTTATCGGTTCGTTATCTTTGTCCACATACATTATGTAGTTCTCTGTATGTGTATAATTTTCACAAAGTTTCCAGAATGCTTCTTCTTATCTCATTCGTACAGAAGCAATATGAGCGAGAAAACAGGCAGTCATTCGTTGATCTTAATGTCCCTTTAATTATTCGCATTGCGACTCTTAACTGGAAATCTATTTTCTCAGTATGTCCACTGTTCTGCTAAACAGCTGCGCAATACTTTGTTGCTACGTAATGTCTCCGTTTTGTGCAGCTTTACATATTTTTTCCGCAACTGAAAATATCCGTTAATATTTCATTACATTTGTTCACGAATTCATTTTGATATATAAGCGATATATCATCAATATGCTGGAACTTTTTCGTTGTGGTTAGGTCGCTGATACAATAGGACAGATAATTATGGACTCTTGCGAGTATTAAAAAACCGACATATAGCGCAATAAAGGAAAGTGATATAATAAATAAAAGCGAAATTATGTAATATATTTAAAAATAGGGCACATTCTTTTATCCGAAATTACTGAAACCATTAACTGAAGAAAGTATTAACTACCACCCTAATAATACGTCCAAACTAAAGAATTATATATATATATATAAATATGTGTGGTTTAAAAATATTTGTCTAAAAGCAAGAAATAAAGCTCGATACACTTAGATAGAATAAAGTACGAAGCCATATGTGTCACATTCGGGTTTTCAATTTCCAGAAAAAATATATACTCTTTCCGGACCATCTCATCTTCCCTGTTCTGAAAGTGAAGTATTAATTATGCTATGCGCTACACAAAACGTTATAGTAAGTAGATATCGACTACACGCGATTGTAGTAGTGAGACCATTGTGGCTATTAACGGTTACCGAATTCGTCTGAATATATATAGTAAAAGCTCCATTAAAAGATCAAGTGGAAATCATCGTCAGTACGTATAACATGTATATATACGAAATATATATATATATATATATATATATATATATATATATACTTCTTTGTTCGTTCACATTATCGCGTACACTATATTCGACTGGCTTATTGAAGATGTTGCTCTCTATTTACTGGTGACTTGATAAGATTCGGTCAGCGGAAATTATTCCATTAGAAACGCGGTCAGTCGGTAATTTTGGAAGACGCATTAGTGAATTTCACCGTTTTGATCGCTCGCCTAAGGCTAATTTCGCTACCTGAAATGCGTTAGTTTGTTCGTTATGTTTATCTTGGCGTAAATTGATACCGGTGCCTTCATCCTACCAATACAGTCGTCATCTACAAAACTAAACCGTTCACTATGTATAACATACTTATACCAACCGCTTCGCGACATACCGATCTAAAGTTTAAACTTACAGTTCCCCACGTTCGCTACGTAAGTTCGAAATTTATTTTTGAGCAGATTCACTACCGGATACTCTAATGTCAATTTTACAACTAATGTTCGCAGTGCGGTCCAGTTCTCTCTACCTTTTTTTAACGTGGTCACCATTATAATGGTTAGATGTACGGACATTTTCATAATTTTATGTCCGAAATAGTAGTTTGCGGTTAAATTTTGGAACGAACAGTTCCTTTTTAACTTGTTCAAAATACGGAGAAAACACTTACCTTACCGACGTATCTATTAACAAATTCAAACTTTGGTCGAACAAACCAGCTAGCATCGAACCAGAAGGATGTATAATATAAACGTATCGGTACGTCATTTGTTTCTACATACACGCACATACATATATATATATATATATATATATATATATATATATATATATATATATATATATAATATAATTCTCCTGTACGTTTGTGCGTGCTACCCTCTGCGATAAGTGTAAGCGATTGCAATATATTAATTCAATTCTGTATTATAATTTACGTAATTTCATCTTGAAATTCTTTTACCATAACTGACTAAAAAGCTCGCGTACATAATTCCAAAAGATTAAAGCTATAACTTTATATTAATACTATTTCTCGCAGGAGATTAACCGAAACAACCACGTTGGAAAAGATAAAATCGAACAAAGATTTTTATATTCGAAAATATTAACGCGGTTAAATCAATATTAACGGTTAATTCTAATTAATTACGTCTTCTTATTAATAATTCTATACACGTATAAACAACGCACGATTTTCTTTCTTCAACAGTTTTTCTAGATGTCAGCGCTGTTTTTGATAAAGTTTGACATTTTGGTTTAATCTACAAAATCAAAACCGTTTTTTCGCCAGACATTTTTAGACCAATCATTTTTTTCACATACGTCTTAGAACAGCCACTACCATGTTGATGTGCTACTAGGTTCAGTACTAGGTTCTATGTTTTCCCTACTTTACACTATGGATATCCAACTCCTCAAACAACTACCAATCATTTCGATCACAGTAATTATATCTCATTGTCGTACTTGTGTCTATCGTTCAAAGTATCACCAGTTCGGTTCATTCTTGGAAAATCAAATCCCGACAGCAAGTCTGTAAGAACATACATTGTTCTTCACCCTCACGGACTTATTCAAACTTATCTAGATGGTAAATCAGTTCCAGTCGCTAACTTCGCTCGCTACTTAGACCCGTATCTAGAACTGTCGCGAGCACTTGGAAAGTAGAAGCGCAAAATATGCTATACAATATGCGGCTTATTATATTCTACTGATTTATCTGTTAACCGAGTTCTATTCAAATATAATTTGTATTGTTCGTCTTTTGAGAAACTATATAACTATTGTTTAATTTTTCTAGAACAATAGCGGCTTTACCGTATTATCTTTTCATATAAAATCATTCTACTAAAACTGTTCACATCCGGCTAAAAAGAAAATAATTGTTTCACTTTTTCTATCCGTATCTTTCACTTTTCCTACAATATATATATTTATGTATGTATGTATATATCGAAGAGTGTACTGCAAGAATCTGCTAAGGACCCAAGTGGATGATACTCCATACTCAGACAACCAGTAGAGACAAGTGATGATGTTTATTCCGTCTGTCCATTCGAAAACGGATTTTCCTCGGTTTATATATTTTCATCCCAGTACGGATGGTATGTACGAGTAAGTCTGTTTTCCTCGTTAAAATAAAATAGCGAAATATTTAATCTTATCGTCCACATGTTGGCATTATCGTATAACGACAGAAGGACGGTATCTTACCGAATGCTTATTTACATAATATCAAAAAAAGCTACAATTATATCCAGATTTTTCCCATCTGATGTTAATTATACATATTAAAGAATTCGAAAAATAAGACCGTGAAGAACAAAGCTACATTACCGGATATTCCATTGGCGAAAAACAAGTCGTCCAATGAGGGACCAGAAATTTCGAAAGGTCCTAAGGAGACGGCATTCAAATCGAGTAAGAATTGAGGAGGTTCTACATCGTTTAAACCTTAACAATCTTTATCGTTGCTTTCATAGCGGCGATTTAAAACATCGACGCGATTTAATTAATCGACTAAAGTATATACGTGATTGTAATTATGATTTTTTTTTACTAGCAAATATTCGACCTATCCTGCAAACCACTACTACCACCATATGGCTAACATCGTCACTACTATTATTACTAACAACTCCTCTGGTTTTACCAGCTTCAGCCGGTTTAAATTTTCTTTGTCAGCTAAACTTATTCGTGATGTACGCATATATGCCAACGTACGGTTATATACATATATTCGAACTTCGTCTATTCTGTAACTTTTCGAAACCGTTTTTGGAAAGGGTTATAATTAATGACGCTAGCATTTAGTCAGTAATTAGCCGGTCTCTCAGATTCTGACGGGTGACTAGCGCCGGAGCGGTCGAGTATAAAATCGACAAGCTTCGCTTCAACTCATCTACATACCTCAACTATTACTATAACTAGTATTACTATTACTTCTACTGTTATTCATGTTACAACTACTGCCCTACTAATACGACAGATACTATTGCTGCTTCTAATAACTACTATTAGTACTCTTACTAACACTCCGACACTTCATACCTTACAAAAAGGAACTACCGACGAAATCTGTCGGAGTTACACGTTTGGTTTTAAGCCAGCCATCGAGAGAGAGAGTTGTTCTTCTCTTATTCGAAAAAAAATTAAATAAATAAATAAATTGTTCTACGCCTCTTAGGTTTAACGTTGAAAAGTGCGTTCGTACGTAATCTTGAACGTTTTTCATTTCGTTCCCTTCGCTAATTTCCCTCGTCATATTTTCCGTTATGCAACCCGCGTTACTCGTCATCTCGAATTCGTACGCTTTAAATTAACATAATCGGTTCGAATTCAAATCTCGTATATCCTTTGAAATTTATTGTTAAAATAATTTTTCCTTTTTTTCGCGTACACAGTATTTGAGAATCTGCGAGTTTCTTTTTTTTTTAAAAAAAAAAAAAAGTATTTTATACTATTTTTATGCACAAGTGCACAGTAAATGTTAAGCAATTAAGTCCTTCTTTTTGTCGTCGTAATTAAATTTCCCAGTACTTAATAATAATAATAATAATACTAATAATATTTTCAATTCAATTTCAATCTACTTCGATATTAGTAATAATAATAATAATAGTATTTTTTTTTATCCTCTTCTTATCAGGTACTGACAAATTTACGTCATCAACCGGATGTTGTCTCTTGAGAACGCACTTGATTTCTTGTAAATATGCCTATTAGCAAGGTCTCAATTTAGGTTTTGAAATGGCTATATCCAATCCATCATCGTTTTTCTTTTCAATCTTTTAACCTTTGCTGGTTTCTTCAACAAACTTTCTGCTAGTGGGTTTTTGTGATGCTGTAGTCTTCATATATGTTTTTGAAACACTACGTGTATGTGCTTTATATTCAGATCTTCATGGAACGCACGGTTTGAGACGTACCACGCTACTTCGACTATACCACGTAACACCCTGTTTTGATAATTTTGAATTTTGTTAACTTTACTTTTAAGCGCACAGCTCCTGCAGGCTTTAATACTACGGTGTACAGTAATAATTTTATTTATAGTATGAAGTCGTGAATGTGGACCAAGCAACCAGTATTTTAAATTTACTTCCATTTTCTTCGCTCTAATATGATGAGCCCATGTTAAGGTTTGGTCTAGGTGAACTCCAAGATATTTTACGGTTCTACCTTGTTGAACTTTCCTACCTTTGATAAAGATATATCTATCGCGAACAATTCCCCTTTTAGTAAATATAACGTGGGTACTCTTTTAATTGTCAATTTCCATTTGCTCGACCAATTTTCAATTTCATTGACTGCACTTTGCAAGGTTTTATTTGATATTTGTGGAAGCTTATTGACGCCATTATTGCAGCGTCATCAGCAAATGTTGCTACACTCGCATTCTTTGGTACCGGTATAGCATAAGTGACTATCGAGTATAACAAGGGACCAAGCCGTTGTATTTAAATGAATTTGAGATTGTTCATTATTTACTAAGATTCGATAGGATTTTATGATATTTATAGCATTGCACTGGCATTTACATTTGTACAGTAGACCAGTGTGCCAGACATTATCAAACACTTCCTTAATATCCAGGAAGGCTGCTGAACAGACCTCCTTCTCCTCAAAAGCTGTTTCGATTTGTTGAACGAGTCTGTGAACTTGCTGGGCTATATTGAGTGACCAGTTCTAAATCTAAATTGATGGTTGGGGATTATTTTGCTTTCATCAATGACTTTTTGAATCCTTTTCTTTAAGAGTTTTTCAAATAGGTTAGTCAAAATTTATAGTTGTGAGATAGGCCGATAGGACGGCATTTTTTCAAGGGGTTTTCCTGGTTTTTGTATCAAATCACATTTTTCCATAATATCGGGACGTTTTGTATTCGTTTAATTCCATTGAAGAGATAAGTTAACTTCATTAGTGATGCGGAAGTTCTTTCAGAATTTGACCCGTTATGAGATCATATCCTGGCGATTTATTATTGTTTAATTTCATTATTTCTTCTTTTATTTCCTTCGGTGAAAACATCTTTATTTTAGTATCAGATTTACTTGGATTCTGTTTTAAATAATTATGAACAGCACCCTCAATGGCGAGTTTCGTTCTTTCTGGTTGAAAAGTTTTTGACGGATGTACTCCAAACAACTCTGCTTCGGTAGCATCGTCTGTAACTCAACTTCCATTTTCAGTTTTTAGTGGGTTAGTTCTAGGTTCCGGCATATTACTGTAGCAAGCCGCTTTCCATAATGAATAATTGCTATCCTTTGATGCTGATAAATTAGAAACAAATTCATTGAAGGATGTGTTCTTATTTGTAGTAGTTCTTTGAGTTTTCCAGTTTGCCTGTTTAATACCGTCTTATCAGCGGGACTTCTTGACTGTATCCGTTGTTTTCTCAACCGTCTTTTGATTACCACTTGTTTTTTTATATAATCAGAAAGATGAGCTGATAATGGAGTACTTCTGTAGACTGCTTGTACCACTTGAGTAGAAAATAGATTATAACACTATCGTCCAGGTCTGTCTCTGTTTTCAATTGATAGGTTTACATTTTCTTCTAGAAAATTTCTGAATATGTCCCATTTCGCGCCCCTGGTGCAAGGTGCTGCTTTATTTAGTCATACCTGTTCATTTATTGATAACGTAACGATTGAATGATCAGAAGACAAGGGAGCTAAGTTGTTGGTAGCTTTGATATAATGTTTCGCTATGCCTTTTATAATATAAAAGTCTCACATGTCGGGTGTTTTGTTTTGATCAGATGGCCAGTAGGTGGGCAAACCTCCTGAGACTGTATCGCATTTTTCGGAGTCAATAGCCATCTTCAAATTTCTGCCTCTAGGACTTATCAAACGAGAACCCCAACGGTTATGAATTATAGTCTCCTATAATAAATCGTTTTCCCATTGTTTTTATAAATTCAGTAAGTTCTTGATGACTTATCTTATACTTGGGAGGACAGTGCTGTCAGATTTATCGCCTTTTAGTATTATGGTAATGTGAGTGACCTGAATATAATCTTTTTGATAATTTTCCATAGCATTGCGAAAAATGCTATCTTCAATTAAGACTACAGTTTTTGCACGTGCTTTCTTATCCGGATGCAAGGTCCAGTAGACTTTATAATTCGGTATACTAATGTAACTTTTTTCAGTGAATCGAGCTTCAGGGATTAACATAATATCGAGATCATTCGATTTTAGTATAAGTTCGAGTTCTAATCGATGCTGTAGTAATCCAAAAGCATTCCAGAAATTTTGTAACATGACTGATTTTTATTGTTTTTGTTATCCATTATTTCTTGTTTACAAGAGCAGTCACGATAGTGTTGATTATATTATTTATCATTTCTGTCTGTTGTTGGAGCATTTCCTCGAATAAAGATTTTATTTCAACCAGAAACGCACTTAGGATTTGTTCGATATTAGTGGGTGCTAAAACATAGGAGGAATTTTGTTTGTTCGCGGACGCTACCTGAGCATACGGAAGAGATGTGATATTTCTCAATTTCTCTTTCTCTGTTGGTACAGCTCGCAACTGAATTGCTGTTTACACCTGTTGTTGTGTTTGTACCAAATTCTGTTTTGTAGGATTGCAACGCGTCGTTTTTGTCCTGGCTTCGTAATTTGTGCAATTTTTTTTATATAAATCGCAACTCTTACACTTTGCCGGGTGGTTATGCTCACAATTTGCTGGTTCAAGGTCGACAAAAAAAGAGAGGTAGTGGTAGTTTTGTTAATCGATGCTTTATGTTCATAATATTTCTAACCGTGTGTCCTTTTTCATCTAAAGCCACAGCTATGTCGTTTAATTCTAGACTATGATGTAAATTTCTGATGATAATACGAAAAGCTCTTTCACTTTTAATTTGATAAGTATGAAATTCTAAGCTGCTAGCTCTTAAATAAGTTATTAACTTTCGATATTCCGCGATTTCTTTCGTTTGTATTTCAACGCGTTTGTCGCTTAAGGACCTGCATCGTATTTTGTCTATGAAAGGGTGTTAGTAAAGTCCGCTAACATACATTTGTAATCTGTTACCCCCGTGCGCATCTGCGTCTCATATAAAGAGTACCTTGAATTCTAGCTCATTTTATACGTAAAAATAAACGAACCATAGCTAGTCGCAACGTTCGGTAACGAACAATAGAACGATGATAATTATATATATATATATATATATAATGTAATCTGATATCTATAATACGACTACGAATTTTACGATATTTTTGTAATATTACAAAGAGAAATAAACTGCATCTAGAAAAACTGACATTGGTAACAGACTACACGGCAAAGACAGAGAATCGAAAAATTGAAGATTAAATATTAGCTTTAATGGAGCCAAAAACAGTGAAATTTACAACATGTAACAGATTCGAAATGGAGATGTCAGTTGAGGAAAATTATTCACGAGATGATTGATCTATTATGATGTCACGGCGTCCCGTGAGACTTAACGACGATTCGATTCCATACATATTATATATATATATATATTATATATATGTATGTGCATGTATATATTGTTGTGCACGTATATATAACAAACGTGTTAATTGTATTCTATTTTATTTCTGGTAGATTGATAAGTCACCTAGACTTCATTAATCGACATGATTTCGTTTGTTCGCGGTTTATTCTTCTACTTTTTTCTTTTTTCTGTTAAATATACAAAAAATTATCATTTTTATGGAGTGCAACATTTTATGACGTTAAAAGCTTCGGTCGCCATCTTATTAGTAACTGAGTGTGCTCCGATATTTAAAGATTGCGATAGATAGCGTATACTTCCTTACTTCTACGTTCTTGCATGTAAGGTAGCGCGAAAATTTCCGCACAATGGGTCGTAATAATTGACACAACCGAACTGTAAGCGGCGCAACCCTTTAAACTATTACTCCAGATGCTTGTCTGAAAATGTTGCGGCTGTAACAGCGAATGAGAAGTCACGCGTTATGAAGACAGGCTTACAACCAAAATTACGTAATGTCGAATATTCTAATTATTTACCGTCTACCGGTTTATCTCGGGAACATATTTCTGGTTGAATAGATGTCGTCAGATTTCAATGGTATATATAGTTTATAATACATACATACATATATATATATATATATATATATATAAAATATGTACATATATATGTGCACGTGTTTCTGCCAGTATAAAATAATAATAATCTGCGTCTTTACCCTATCATATTGCGTTATTTACGCAGATCATCACGCTTTGACGATTACTTTGTAGGTCTAACTGTGTATTTATTGCACATTTCTCGAATTATTGCGTACAGTTAGAAAGATTCCAAACTTACATACTGTCAGACGATAATGTGTACGATATTTGAGGATAACTTTTCTAACCAGTATGGAATTGCTCGTATGAAAAAATAATTACATTCAGTTATTTTTCATTATTCGAAACGTAGATATCAAATTGAACTGAGTCGGACGTTTAGTACGCAGAACGGGCAATACGTGAACGAAGCGCATGATAAATTAGTGTTCACTGGATCTGAAGCGACAAAGAGGCAAATCGTTAACTCGTTAGCGAGCTAACATACTCAGAGGAGCGTGGAAAAGTTGAATCAACGTTACACAAGATAGGAATAGTTAGAAAGAACTGGATGACCTCTAACAGCGGACTACTAAGTGTAATTATAATATATGCATTTCATCATCGTTTACAGTGTTTCGCTTAGTCGCCTCGTTTGCCTCATGCACTAGTATCTTAAGTGTACAACTCTGTCAGATGTTTTCTTCTTCTATTTTCTTTTTATTTATACCGACATTAGTGACTCCACCCGGGGCTGTAAGAAATGGATTATATGTTTTATTAAATATTTATACTACAGGCTGATATGCAATTGAATATGATCATGTATACGCTAATAGGAATCTTGATTGACACATTCTATAATAATATCTGCAACTGAAAAATAGGCGGTTTTCATAAGGATGCGTACCGAATTGCAACCTTTCTCCTTTTTATCTGCTCACCTGTTAATCCCTTCTTCGTGGACCGGGTGGTTGTTTATTCATTAACTTACCTTTGATAATTTCCTCTAAAATATCCCGGTCCTATTAAAATGCATAATTCACTCTAATACCAATCTAATAAATATCGTAATTGTAATATTGTAATTGCAATAATGAATAATAGAACTAAATACATCGATAAACACAAGGAATCCTTGTTATGCACACAAATGATAATAATAATAATAATAATAATAATAATAATAATAATAATAATAATATTGAAACTTGTGACTAAAAATAAACCGGGAAATAAGGAAGAAAATAAATTGTGAGTACGAAGGTGTGATGTGAGTTCTATTGACAAAGACGATTACGAAACATACATTTGTTCAATTTATAAATTACTGCCGGATACACGATTACATCTATAATTCATTTTCTCGTTTAATTTTACACTAGACGAAATATAACTTCCCTGATATAGAAAGTGTCGAGTGCGTTCTATAGGTCTGAAATTTAATTACAAACGTATGTCGCCTTCAATATTTGCATTAGAGAACTGTGACAGAATATAAGCATATATACAAACTCTCTTTAGTTGTAACCTGGATTAATGAATTGGTGGATTGAAAGACCACCCGTCGTCATTTTCTCCTGTTATTACAAGATCTTATTAATATAGGTAATCTTAAATTCGTAATTTGCGTTATAAATGTTTGATGATTTGAAAAATTCGCCTATAAAATATCAATCATTACCAGAATAACCCCGTTTAAAATGACCATAAATATGCTAATAACGTATGTGTTCTGTAAGAGGGTCCTTGACTAGTCCAACGTACTCTTAGAAATAAAAAAATATTCGCAAAGCATTAATATTATCAACAATACAACTATATAGGTCGTGATTAAGTCTAATCGAAAGCTTTGAAATATGTCAGACGAGATCGCTCCGACAAATCTTCAGAATAACGTGGAAAGAGAATATCTCCAATGAGCACGGAAAATTGCAAGTTGTTAGAAGAATATATAACCGAAGCTCAGCTAAAATATGTTGGCCGCGTTATAAGAATGCATAACAAAAAGTTACAGTTCAAGCATGTTCTACCTAAATTCTATCAAAAAGACGGGTATAAGTCCCTACACACAATTTGTGCGACGATAGTACTAAATGGAGAAAATTTACCGACGATTTTGCAAATCTAGTAAACGTTTACAACGCAAATAATTACACATAACTAGCTAATATCAATGTGTTCATGTATTCATAAAATTAAAGCATCCTGACAGAGGTGGATGACATGACAAAGACGCACATATTCGGCAATTCGCTATATATATATATCTGTCTGTGTGTGTATGTATACATCATCATCAACGTCGTTAGTTCGTTGCTGAACATAGTGGCTAGCCATCGTACATTTATGTTTACATTTTCAAGGCACTAATTATATGCAAATCGTACATACGATGTTACACGGAATGGGATGGCACCGCCTCCTCTGTGATAATTAAGAGTTACGTAATAATAAAAAACTTTATAATCTTTTATGCTCCTCTAGTTGGTTTCGAACCCCGATCGTCGAGTTGATAGTAGAGCACTCTAGCAATTACGCTACCGCGACATTATGTATACATACATACACACACACACACACATATATATATAATATCGTCATCATCTACGTGTGCCATGTCGTATATTTCCAATTTCCAGTGACCAACTTTAGAGATCATTTAGTGATTAATTATAATTAAATGCGACATCACTGCATCAAATTCTGTGACCGTGTTATCTTTTTTTTATCTTGAAGGGTCCCTTTCCTGCGATCTTTCCTACTATAAGAAATTGTATTGTTACGGATGACACGCCTAAAATAATTTTCTGATACACACGCACGTACATATATATGTATATGTATAGAGAGAGAGAGAGAGAAAAATAGAGATGGACATAAAGTAACTATAAGCATAATAATAAAACAATTTTTATACAATACGTTACTCCATCGATTACATTATGCATGAGGACGCGCTTTACGAGGAGTGTATCTCTATTATTCACGGAGTTCAAAATTCGCAGAATATACTCGACCGGAGAATGCTGGCTGGTTAATTTAATATTCGCAAATTCGAATACATTCCCAGAATTAAGATAAGACTCCGATTCGGATTGTACCCCCACTTGAAATATCGTTCCACAGTAACCGTAATCGAAATACTGAAATTTGATAAGAACAGCAGAATTGAATTATAAAAAGCTGCGTACGTTACAGAACTAAGAATATCGATAACGAAATAGCTAATCTTTCTTCTTCCAGTAAAATTCATCCAAAACGCCAGTAAAATCAGGCAACCGAATAACCGAAAGTAACGGCCCACATCATCAACTGTCTCTGTCTGGCTGTAATGGTACAAAGCTGTGTAAATCTGCGCGAGATGGAACACTAAGCTACTGAAAACGAGACTAGATAATAACGTTGAATAATACGATATATATATATATATATATATATATATATATATATATATATATATATATATATACGCGCGCCATAGGAAAAGATAGTTAGGCAGCTTTACGGTTATCGTGTTTTTTCCACATCATTGCCTTGATTTCATTGTCACGATACTTATCTCCTGACTTGACTCGAACGCTTCTTCCGTTTCCTTCATCGTCATCAACATCAACGTCATGATTATCATTATCATTACCTTTGTCAACGTTAAAGCGTCATTATACTCTACGGCTACTTAGGCCATTGGCGCCATATCGTACGTCATCTTTTTATAGGCGTTATATTTTTTTGTAATATTTTTTTCGAACACGTCGGTTATATTTAAATTTTACACCACATAATTTTATATAAATATCGTAAATTTATTCCGACGGTTTTTCGAATAAATTACGGGTGGTTATTAAAAAAAATAATAACGTAAAAAATCGTCTAATACTACTTTTAATGTTTTTATTTCAAATTAACGAGCAGAAGTAAATTGTAGCTTTTATAGTTAGTCGAAATTTTTAGTTAAATATAAATTTTCGGAATTATAACCGCAAGCTTTGACAAATTTCAGAAAGGGACATTCTTAACGTTTTGATTTTTTTTTTAAGGAATGAATCGGATGTATTTCCTTAAAATAATTCAAATTATTCCCCGAATATTCGATAACTTAAATCGAAATGGTCACGGAGATGTAAAATTTTAATTATATGTTTACTTAACATATACGTAGTAAAAAAATACATTTCTAACCTATTATAACATTCGAACGGTTAATGATGAGACGGAGCTGAAATTTTCAACGTTAATTTAGATAAATATCGGTAGAAACATGAAAAAAATTCAACATTTTCAAAATTTTATCCCGATATACTCGGGGGGGGGTCCGGAAATTTTTAAAAATCGGTAATTCCCGTGCAAGCCATTAGAAGTCGAGTAAGATTAATGTACAGCCGGAGATTGAGAATAACTAGATAAGTTATTTCCGATGTTAGCTGCAAAGGTAGGAACAAACAAAGAACAGTCTGGATCAGTCGCTACTAATTATGTACAGCGATAGGATTTTGTAAAAAAATAAAACCGATAAATATCGTGAATGCGGAAATTTTAGACCTCGGTTAGGAATTTTATCGGTATGTAACTTTTTAGCTTTATCAATTTTTCCGAATATTCCGAATAAGCTGGTGAATATTCTTAATGTTAAGTCTGTTTACATGGTTTATCTTAAAACTGGTAGCGCTGTATCAGAGCAAATAATAATGAAATATGACGTAAACGTTATAGAGGAAAAGGCGAATAGAAAAACCTGCAATAAAAACGAAGAAAATACGGTCGTACGAATGTACACGTACATCTACACATACATATGATCGCTTGTGCATGCATATCGCGCACGTACAACTGTATAATTAAAATTATCGAAAATAACCAACGGCTTAATTCTACGATGTTTATACCTAGAATAACTCACGGTGAGACTTTTTAACTATCTATAGATATATATATATATATATATGATCGAACGGTTTAACAACAAAAAAACGTTCCAAAAGTTAATTATAAAACGATAAATCTAACTTCCACTAGTGATTTGTTTTGTTTAGATTTTGGCCTTTTTGAGTACTTCGCTAAGTTCTGCCGATGTCGGGGTCGCGTATATTTTATCTATATCCTTTTTTTTTTGCAATACGCCAAGATAAAAACGAGAAGAAAAAAAAAGTCAAAACGATTAACTCGACTCGAACTGCGCCACTCATCTCGGAATTCGCTGTGCGACAACTATGCGTTACGCCTTCGAATACCTGCAGCACGTTTAAGTATTGCTGTATATAATAATAATAATAATAACATATCCTCGGCTCGCAACGTTTCTTCGGTACTTTCTAACGAACTAACGTACGTATATAGAAGGTAATTTATGCGTACAAATCTGGAAATGAAATGCCATTTTCTTAGTACTCTGTGTTTTTGACAGCAACAAAACCGAAACCAACTGCCATAGAGCTGTACTTAGACGATACACGGGATAAACAGAGAACAGAAGACGACGTCTTTACATTTAAAAGTTTCTACAAAAGTTTTTCATATCTGCCGTAACGTCATCAGTCATGTCAAATAAACAAGCCAAGTTTTACTATTACTAGAATACCCTTCTACCTAACCTAACTTAACCTAACCCTTAATTTTTATATACATATATATATATATATATATATATATATATATATAATATGTATATATGCGGTCTTCTTAATTTAATTATTCTGTCATCTTCATCTTATATACGATAAAGATATGGAATGATAAGCCAACAATCTTCGTCTCGTGTGTAGTTTTGCTCTTTTCTCGAGCTTTTTACTTATTCTTACTTTTACTTTCTGCGCGTTATTTTTACCCCCACCCTAAATTAATTAATTTTTAGTTTAACGAGCGTAAACGCGAACATTAACTTTAAGCAACAACAGAATATTTAACATTCATCGAGATCTACATATATATATATATATATATATATATATATATATATATATATATATATATATAATGCACATACGCTTTATATGTTCGAATCTCGTGACGTAACGCTAATGCTTCGGAATTTGCTCGTACGATCAGCTGTCAATTATCACAAGGATCCGTGCATCTGTTTTATAAGTGTTCCAGAGGTCATAAGGAATTGTTCAATAACCTATAAAGTCCCACTATCACCAGTACTAAACACAATCGTCGAGTACTCCATTAATCGCAATTGACGTAATTGGAATTCGTACCGCCATAACTTCCTTCTCGATATTAAACTCAATGTTGACTTCTGGAAACCGCCTGTTAATTTATCCCGTTCCAACTGTATAGCGCTCAGCGGACTCTGCCTTTGCTACATTAGATTAGTGATAATGTTGACAATGAACAATACGACAATGATGATGATGATACATACGTAGACGTATTAGATATATACACACACATACATATATACTGGATGGTTAAAGAGATAGGGTGACGAATATATCGGTAGAAAGTTCGGAGAACTTACTGATCTTTCTTTAAGGAACTTATCTCTCCAATTTTATTCATCTATTTTTCAAAAAGAAGTTTTATCTCGGTCGTATTAAATATTCAGAAATGACACGTCATTCTCGAACGTTTCTATTGTCCGTTACGACTAATTCGTTTTTTTTTCTTCTAGTAATCTCGTCTATTCTACGAGGTGGACTGTCGTAGAAAATATTCGTTCTTAGAACTTAGTTAATCATTTTTAAAATTCTTTTCGTGTTTGCAAAATTTTCCTTTTTAAGTTCTCATTATATCCGGTTTTAGTTATATTCTATTTTCATATTTACTCCGGCGATACAGACTGTTTTATGAAAAGGAAAGGACACGAAATGTCCATTAATCAAATTATAGCAGTTTACCATTTCCGTTCGGATGGTCGAATTCGATTCTTTAACACGCACACATACGTAAGTAGAAACGGGCAATAACTATCTGTGTTTCGATTGGTCTTTTATTCGTTCGTTCTACTGTCCCCAGCTTCTTTATAATAGCACCCCGCTTTCTATTTTCCCGTCCGTACTTGGTCTATCTACTTTACTTTATCTTTATCTAGATTTTCAACATTATGCTTTCATTTTATCACTATTTTATCGTTGTTTTTTTTAGTGTTATTTTTTTTTCCAAAAGATTTCGGTTTATTTTTCTTTGCAATACTTTTTCTGTTCCTATATTTTTCGTCGTGCAGACGTAAAAGAGTTTCGTACGAATAGATACAGGATATAAATATACAGTGCGAAGAATATCGAGTACGTTCACATGTTCGTAAATATGTACATGTGTGTGTTTGTATGTGCGCTTATAAACATGGAAGAGAATAATGTGTATAAGTGAAGGAGCAATTGTACTAGGATTGGTATGTAATAAATTATTTCGTTATGTGTAAATATATGTATATATATATATATATGTATATTCAATTTTTCGATTGTTATTGTAGTCGTGAAGTTGAAGGGCGCCAGTAAAGTTTTCAAAAACGTTACAATCCCTTCGGCTTTGTTTTATCTCTATTTATTTATTTCGCTTTTATTTTGCTCGGTTTTTTTTTTTTTTTGGTCTTAACGGGTTTTTCCGAAACTGTTTCAAATATATTCACATTGTTGTTCGTCATTCGAATTTAAACGCTCATTATTTAAAAGGTAAAACTTACCGTAGGGAGTGGGGTGAATGTTTCTTTTCTTGGAAATTAACGGAATTTAGTAGAAAATTCCAACATTCTTATTTGTCGCATTTTTTCTTTTACCTAATAACGATTTTGTCGCTAAAGGTCGATCGCCGGAACCGTTGATTTTTTTTTTAAATTTAATATTCTAGTCTCTATTTTGAAAAATTCGGTACTATTCGTAACAACGTTCGGAATTATTCTAAATTTTACGCTTATAGTAAAAACTTTACTAGCCGCTGAATAAGATTGCTCGGTAATGTGCGCAGTCTTAAGCTGGTATAAAAATTTAAAAAAAACAATATACTAACTCTATAGCTGCTGCTTCACTTCCAAATTCTGAAAATTTTTTGAAGTATGCTATTTAGAGAAAATAATAAGAAACCTCTTAACGGACTCACGAAATATATATTGCTTGTTAATTACTTAATTAAAACGAAAATTTCGTTATATATTACGACGCGAGAGCTAAGGTGAATTATAAAAATAACTTAATTAATTAATTAAATTAATAAGTAAGATGCATTATCGATTGCGTTAACGTATAAACTTTTAAAAAAGTTTAATTCGACGACGCTATATAAACAATGTAAATAATTTTCTAGTTAAATAAATATTTTCACTAATAAAAATACTACAATATGGTTACTTATGGGTTTTATTTTAATATCTAAATTTTATTTTATACAACTGGCACAAGTTTGTTTGTTCTATCCCAGAGTCAGCATCAAGTCATTATATGTGGTCAAAAATTAAAACACCTAATGGCGTAAGTTCCATACCCACTCCTAGGTCATTAAAGATAGGTGGGAAAACTATTTTTGATCCAAATAATGTAGCCAATTCCCTTGTCCAACACTTTAACACTTTGCAAGCCAATCTTCATCCCTGAGATATTCGGCCACTTTTCTTAATACAAAATCAGCGGCTGGAAAAGAGCAAATACATTTCCTACGAGATCTTGATGCACCATACAACTGTGACTTTAATATCTCAGAACTAAACTTCCAGCTCAACCAACATACACCAAGCACTGCACCCGGTCCAGACTTAGTACATCCTTATATGTTAAAATACCTTCCATCAAGTGCAAAACTATTCCTTTTAAATTTATACAACTAAATATGGAGATCCAGCATCATTCCCAAAAGCTGGAATTCAGCTATAGTTATTCCAATACTAAAACCAAACAAAAATCTCTTCTTCCCAGATAATTGCAGACCAATATCTCTTCTGAGTGTTCTTTCAAAAACGCTGGAGAAGATGGTTAATAGGCGTCTCTTATTTTTCCTTGAAAATAACAATCTCCTTTCTCCTTTGCAAGCTGGTGGGCGTAAGACGAGATGTGCTATAGATCATCTGCTCGCTTTACAGAGGCAGATATTAACATCACAACATGATAAACAGCACTTATATGCTGTATTCTTCGATTTAGAAAAAGCGTTTGACCGCTCGTGGCGACATGGACTATTAATAAAAATAAAGTCCGCCGGCATAACCGGCAATTTAGGCAACTACTTACGCAGTTTCCTAAATAACTGAACTTTTCAAGTTAAGATCGGTTTGTCAAAATCAACACCAGTTCAGACTGAAAACGGTGTTCCACAAGGCTCTGCACTTAGTGCAACCTTGTTCACGTTATATATCGATGACATAGCAAATTATATCTCGCAGCCTGTTACCGCTCGGCTTTACATTGACGATCTTAATATATCCTTGTCATTCAGTATTCCTTCTAATGCACAAAAAATTCTACAAAAAACCATAGATCGTTTGCAGCAATGGTCTGATACGAAAGGTTTATATTTTTCCACATCCAAATCATCGTACATTATTTTCCATAAGAGACATCTATCATCTCCCAGCTTTTCTTTAAGTATAAATAACTCTCCCTTAAGAGCCAAAACAAGAGTAAAATTCCTAGGTCTATTGTCCGAATTAACCTGGCATTATCATATAACCGAAGTCAAGAGTAGGTGTTTAAAACTACTCCCAATTCTAAAATATTTATCAACCCCAAAATACAATATAAAAACCCAAATCCTCATAAATATCTATAAATCTATAATTCTATCACGAATCAACTATGGGTGTCAGGTATACTCAACAGCCAGTAAATCTATATTAAGAACATTAGATACAATCCATCCTTGCAGTACATCCCTCATCACCATCAAAGAGCTTGTGCGCATTAGCAGGATCTTTTCCACTTATACACTACAGAAAATACCATACTTACCTTTATTTAAGCCGTCTGCTTAGCTACAATAAAACATTCTCATACACCAAAGAACATACATCCCCCAACCCCCTTTTGCAAATGACCACCAAACCTACTTAACATACTCTCAACATATCACATAAGCTTCATTCCAAAATCAACATTACATTACAATATAATGATAGCTCCTTGGGACCCTTCTGGAACAAAAATAGACTTATCTCTCACACAGCAAAATAAATCTACACACCCTACAAATATAAAAGAAATGGAAGCACTCTTCAAAAATACAATTGACTACACACACGCATACACAGACGGAGCAAAATCTACAGCCGGCGGCGAGAATTCACCAGCAGCTTGCTCTTACCAAATTGATAATATACTACACTCAATCCGACCGAGCGATGGCTGCACTTCTCTGGATGCAGAGTTGTATGGAATTATGTACTGTATTCAATACATCAGATCAGCTGTACTTCCATGTCGAAAAACATTGGTTATAACAGACTCCCTCTCTACAACTAATATGCCGTCAGGACAATAAAAATACTATAATATTAGAAATCCAACACAATCTACACACACTACATAAGGAAGGAAGAGAAATCCACTTTCTGTGGATCCCAAGTCACATTGGGATGCACGTCAGTGACAAAGTAGACCTTGAAGCTCGGCCAGAATACTCACCACCTCTATCAACATTAGTACATGTACTCATGAATAACAGCAAACAGGAATGGACCACCGACTGGACCTCACAAACAACCTTCCTTAGGAGCATAAAATCAACCATAGAACCATGGTGGCCTCCAGATGGCACAATCAGAAAAGAATATGGTACTCTGAACCGTCTACAGATGGGTCATACAGCCATATCACACAATTATCTTTATACCAAAAGCCCTTCACCAACAAACTGCCCCTTATGCGGACATTTAACAGAACCAACCATCACACACTTAATCTACAACAGCCAAACACTCACACCACACAGGCTAAAACACAAAATAGGAAGCCCGATACACAAAATACTCTCAAACAACCCTCAATCAATAGGTAGTATTCTGGCTTTTGCCAGAGAAAGCGGACTCCTAGCATACATATAAACTATACACACATCTCCTTACGCTGTAATAACCCTGGTAGTTACAAACGGCGTATGGAGATTTACATAATATTTAAAAAAAAAAAAAAAAAAAAAAAAACTATTCCAATTACGAAAACAACATAAACCATATACACAAAAATTTACAAAAAATATATATATATATAAAAATTTATCATGAACACAAAAAAATAATAATAATAAATTCCTACGACCTGGGTACCACAGGTACGACCGATGATGCTCCCGGATGTCAAAGGTGTATTCAATTATTATTGCTATCGTCCTAATTCCGTACTCCCGGTGTATTATTTAATTTCTTTTAAAGTTAATTTTTTATTACGGCTAGAATTTATTTAATAACACGGATGTACCGATTTGTAAGATGGCGATTCGGAAAACATCGACCTTCTAATTTTTATTATGTCGTATCGATCGCGTCACGTACGAACGGTTCTGTCGACTAGACTCTTATGAGAAGAAATTTCGATCTATTTAACGAATCTAATATAACGACGAATATCTTAAAGCGAGTACATAAAAATATATCGATAATCATACGATGTACCAACGGTTCGTTCTACACGCCATTTATCTCCTAAATTCCCCTACTAAGGAAGGTATTACGCATATTTTAACATTATTATAATTATTATTACTGTAACTATTACTATCATTATTTTAATTGTTACAATCCTGGGAAGTTTTACGATATGAATTTATCTATTTTGACGATCTAGATCATCTTCCAATATTATATTAAGATTAATTATTATTAATTTTTTGATTTTATATTTATTTTATTTATTATTTTATTCGGTATTCCTATTCTATTAAATCGTCATAATATGTGTATATATATATATATATATATATATATATATATATATATATATATAATACTAAAGGAAATGTCACATAAACTCCAAAGTCGCTAGAGGATGTCGCCTAAGTGATCCTTCTCAACCAGAAGATTGATAGAAGATCGGTCAGAAGACAGGTATCATGGACAAACTATTAGGAGGGGTGCTTTTCCACTATTTTCCGCTGCTGCGATACTTTCTCTGTAAACTGATACTCATTTATCGATCAATTGTACGGATAGCTAGGTTGACTAGTAATCATTTTACTCTGACTAATTCTCGTTCCTGGCTGCATTTAAACCGTGTGATCAGAATGTCGATAGATTGCCGCCACTCCAGAAGATCCCGTTACATACACACATACATATATACATGTGTGTGTGTGCAATACCCCAATTAGGAAATTAATATTAGTGGTAGCGTTTAGGAAATATTGTAGTTTGGGCGGCTCAAATCTATCATTTACGTTAGACGTGTGCGTACGACGTAAATTTGTTCTCTAGCCGACATAGTAAAACTCAACCGTCAAAAGTTTAGTCAGTTTCCGTTTTAAGGAATTACGCGGAACAGGATCTTCCTTAATATTATTATTATTCCAACTGTCAAAAAGTGGAAATCGTCCGAACGTGTACGCTTGTTCCCATAGACGGCGGGTTGGGCTAAACCTACGTTATCGTTTAAAACGGAAGAAAGTTAAAGTCGCGACGACAAGTCAACTTTTAACTTGTGTCCCACCCTTCCGTCAATAATTTCACAAGCACACACACACACAAACATATATACGCACACACGACAATCTACTTTTATCCGGTGGTATTAATAGTAGTAGTAGTAATGACAGTTCGTTTAGCATTTGGTAGTTCTATCAACATTTTCCGCTGTCTGCTTTCTCGTTTCCCTTTTTTCCGGTAGACTAGGTAATTACGCGACTTTTAGCGGACGACCCTCCGTGCAATACTAAATTAAAAAGTTCCGACGGACAGAATGAAAGGATGGACATCGGTGGAATTAAATGTGGGTATATATATAAAACTATGGATAGTAAAATATATATATATATATGCGTGTGTGTATCTATGTTATAAACACACATGGTTTTAACGACTAGTTCTTTCCAGACGTTCCTAATTCATACGTTTCCTAGGCATATACATATATGAGTATTGATATATATATATTGTTTTATCATTTATATAAGAAAATCATAAATATAAACTAGCCTGCGAAACCTGCTTCTGGTCACCGGTAGTGAATATTAATATCTACGTTTAATCTTAAATAATTCCGAGATAAAAATAAGAAATTGTTCTAATAGAATAATTTCATTAGGATTAATAGAGCAATCGATATTATACAATTTTCTCAGATGGTTATATTTACTACTACATGTGTATATTATATGCTGGGCATCCTCTATTTCATTAATTACACAATTATGATATTCTTCATCGTTGATGGTTTGTAATTTTTTCAAGAATAATATCCGATAGAAGTATCTGAAAATTTACTTTCAAATTTTTGTTTTTAAAACGTTTAATTATATCCGGTAAAAAATGTATTAATTATTTTAGTAGCATCGTATCTTGATTTGAATTTATTAAAAGTTTATAGATCAAGTTGTTTAAGATATTCTTTATTTATAATACCAATTATGTTCTGTTTTAATTTCAATAATAAGTGTTCGTATAGACCAATAGGTAATACTCGTGCGATAGTTTGAATAGCAATATTTGAAGCAGTTATATATGAGAATGTTAAATCAGTCACAATTTTCGGCAATTAGAATTTACTTCACGAATTAGCTATTTGGTTAAGCGGTTATAGCAGATACCAGCACAATATGAGTATAAACTCTGTACCAGACCTTTGTATAGTATTAACTTTGAATTATAATAATCACTATAATTGCGATTTAAAAATATTATATTTACGAACATTAAATATGCTTATTTATACTTCAGTTGATTATCGATAATAAAACCTAAATATTTAATATGATAAGTGTATCTAAAAACATGTTTATTAAGTTTAATATTCTTATATAAAATTTCTACAAGATTTAGATGACGGCCAGTTACAATCATAATTTGAGATCTCAAACTGGAAGTTTAAATAGTTTGTTATTGTTTTAATTTTACCTTCATTACATCTATTTAAACGAGTCGAAAGAGTTAATACGTTTATCCAAATTTTACACTAAAAGTAAGTCGTCAGCGTCTACTAGTTCTTCATACATATTTCTTAATTTAGCGTGAAGATTAGAATATAAAGTATTCCACAAAACCAAACCAAGAATAGAACCTTGTGGAACACCAAGTTATTTTCAACCTCGATATGATCATTTTGATAAATCTACTTTACTCTTCTGAGGTTTCATGTATCAAAAGAATTACGTTAAAACTAAAGTCATAGGAAATTAATGTGTCGATTATCACTCGGCGATCACAATATTTAAATGCGCCTTTTGTTTTTGTTTTTTTTTTAACGAGTAGTTATCGCCTATGGGGCTATTACTCTAAATATGAATTAGAGATGATTACACAGTTTAGAATTTATTATGAAGTTGGTGAATGGAGGAGGTTGTTTACATCCGGTACATTGTTCTTCAGCTGATTGCACCGATATTCAGCAAATTTCGGGCAGATAACCACGATATGGTAGACTGTTAATGAAGTACAGCACAATTCGCATATTGGTGATTGCGTACTCAACGTGTGACCAATATACACGTTGACGGCTGTTTCCAACCTCGGTGAACAAATTTTACAATCTTTGATGGCCAGGTTATTAAATCCTTCTTTATATTTCCAAGTACACTCGGCCGAGAATGGAAGAACCGATTCCACGCGTCCAGAATTTTCTGGCAATAATATTTTGCTTTGTCTTCTTCCAGTACTGTCGGCAGGTAAACTTGGGTAGGCCCTTGTGCAGCACGGTGTACCTCATCGTGGCCTATTATCCCTCGATGGCTTGGAACCCAGACGAAAGTGATGCCGGTATTAAGTTCATTTAATTTGTGAGCACTGTACCATATTTGGTCTACCATGGACACAGTAGAATTTTTCGCTTCAATGCACTGTAACGCCAAAGCTGAGTCGGTCAGTATAACATACTGGTCAGCAGGTAATTCCGCAATTCGTAGCAGACACTGGAGCAAGGCTATCATCTCAGTCGCTAGAACTGATGACATGGTCGGTAAACTGAAGGAATGGATCATGCTTCCGATCGTGATGATTTAGATGCCTCGGTGAAGCAAACAACTGCGTTGGGTTGCTGTTACAAGACAATCCTATCCCATGGATTTCCACCATCGGTTTCATTTTAACATCCGCTGAAAATAAATCCCAACAGATATTCGGACTGAATTGGCTCCAAGACGGTACAATCACCGATATTCTACATAAGATATTGCGTAGCGTCTTTAATGGGTTTTGTATTTGGAGCTGTAGGTAGCAGATTTTGTAGATGGATTCGATTTGTATGCTGCTGAAGACTAGCTACCTTCATTGCATACTTGGTAGCAAGTATTTTTCTTCGGTAACAGGGAGGCGGAGTACCGCTAAGATACTGGCGGCTAGCTGTTGGTGAGGTTGAGAATGCCTTCAACGCAATCCTAAGTCCAGAATTTTGTATCATATCAAGTATTTTTAGTAGCCGTTTTCTGGCGGACGAATATATAAACGAACCATAGTCTAGTCTTGAAAGGATAAGGGCATTGTAAATCCGAAGTAATGTTGAACTTCTTGGTCCAATTTCCGGGATCAATTCATTTCGTTCTAAATACCACAATAAACGACGTGCCACAAATTTTTCCATCAACTTTCCTGCAGCGCAAGTAAGAGAGATTGGTCTATATGAAGGCGGGTCGGTATGTTCTTTCTTATGTTTCAAAATAGGAATATAACTGCTTTGCTCCATAGCCGGGGATAACAGTTTTCTGCCCAGATTTTATTAAAAATATTTAGAAGGTGTTTTTTCATAACCAGACGCAGATTTTTGATGAATAGAGGGGAAATTCCATCCGGTCCTGGGGCAGTAACTATTCTATTGATCATTTCATTTAGTTCCTTTTCAGTGAAAAGTGAATTGAAGTCTTCCTGGTTGTTTGAGTCGATTAGTAATGGTTTCTGCTCCTCTTTTGTTTTATAAGAGAGAAAATATTTGTTACAATTTTTATTTGATGTGATAAATCGTCAAAAATTTTCCAAACATTTTCGCTACCTCTTCCGGATCTTGAGTAAAACCTGTTGATTCTTTCAATGTTATTATTGGTGGTGGCCTTCTGAAATTTAAGATACTTATTTTATGCCACATCTGTGGAGAGTTTGAATCGGTTTCGGAAATGAATTCCGCCCAGCTTTTCCGTTTATTTTGCCTTATAATTAAACGTGCGCGAGTTCTACGGAGTCGAAAGTTATCTAAATCTGCATTCTGTCTTGTAGCACGAAATTTCTTCAAAGAATTGTTTCTAGTTTGAATAGCCACTTTTACTTCATGACACCAGCAGGGGACATTGTGCATTGATATTAATGGTGACGTCTTTGGAACAGATTTCTTTGCCGCTTCAATTATGTGGTTGTTAAAGTTATTAACCGCGGAATCGATGTCAGTGAGACTGGAATTGAAGGGTAAATTACATAGCCCACGGTACTCATCCCAATTAGCTTTTCGTATAATCCAACGCTGCGGTTTATTTATTTTGTATTCCCTGTTCATGTTATTCATCTGTAAGCAAATTGGGTAGTGATCACTGTGACATAAGTCAGGATGGATTGACCATAGCAATTTTGAATATACTTCATTCGTAGATAACGTTAAATCAATAACCGATAGAGTTCCGTTAAAGGAGTTGAGTCTTGTCGGCTGTTTGTTATTAAGTAATGATATGTATAAATTTGCATGGAGCAGCTTTTCAAATATTTTCCCTTTCCTGTTTTTTGTTTTATTGAATCCCCATAATTGACTGTGTGCGTTCATATCGCCAAGTAGGAGAAACGGTTTAGGTAACTGACATATTAGTTTATTTATTTCCTGGAATGATGATGTGAAGTCAGGAGGAAAATACATGTTACAAACAGTAAGTTGATGGAAAGGAGTTGATTTATTAAATTGAATATTGACAGTAACGTTCTGTATTAACGTATTTATTCTGAGCTCGTTGATTATTGATATTGATTCAGCAATAAAAGTTGCAACCCCCCCGGACGCATGCAACCCTGAAATATGGTCATGGCGGAAATAGTTGTAATATTTTAGGTACATAGACTGAGCTGGTTGGGAGTGTGTTTCTTGTAAACAGATAATGATAGGTTTTTTCTTTACAATTAGCTGTTGAAGTTCAGTTAAGTTATTCTGCAAACCATTGATATTTCATTGAAGTAGGAAGTTATATCTATCATCATTATTTTTAACTATTAAATCCTCGGCAATTTTGTTGGTGAGTTTCGTTATTCGTATTTTTGTGGAATGATCATTAATGGCAGAATATACCGACTTTAATTTGATAAATACAGTATCCACTGAACTATGTGGGATATTCAATTTCTTAAATAATTCTTGGACAGATAAGGATTTATTATTTATCACGGATCAATGAAAGTACGGAGAAGTGTAAGGAAAAGTGTTGTATGTAAGATTTGTAATATTTTTATGGCCGTGGATGAGATTTTACCATTTTCTTTCTCACGCTGCACGCAAGCATGAAAAAACAATTATGACATTTTGTTCTCAGCTGTTCATCCTTAAATTTATTATTAGTAGGATGACTTTTACATTTGTTGCTCATATGTCCAAAATGGTAACACTTGAAGCAATGGATGACTGGAACATAATCGTATTACATTTACACCAATTCACCATCGCATATAACCCGCTTCCATTAATAAATGATACGCTTCTGACTCAAGACGAATGAACGTACGTTTATTTGATAATTTTTATGTGACTGATTTCGTATTTTTCTCTGGTTTTATTATTAATTGCCATACAAATATCTAATTATGTAGTAGTAAGCTCAACAGAAATTATTGAATCTTTCTTTATTAGTTACTTTTTTTTTTTTTAGTGTTTCCAATTGACATTTATCCTTTGCACCTATTATAACTTTACTTTTCTGTTGTTTTACGAAACCGATATCTACTCCAATTTTACATGTATTAATTTTATTTAGATCAGTATTCTAATTTCTATTTTTGGAATTACTAATATCCTTAATTATTAACAAATTTTCTTTTAGTTACTAAAACAAATTATTATTAGTAAACAACTTACGTTTTAACTCGGATGTATAAGTTTGTTTTTTATCCGGAATTACACCGGAAGAAATGTTCGTTAATTTTTTTTTCCATTATTTCTCTTTAATTCTTCGAAATGATTATTTAAATTAGTAAATTAAGATTTCAAATTACCCGATGTTTCCAACAAGAAGAAATTTGATCTCTCGGCTGGATAAGGCGAAAGAATGGACCGGAATACAAACAGCAGCGAAATTTATTCAAAATAGAACCGGACCTAGACTCATTTCATCAAATAGTTACAATCAACGTATTAACCGAATCGAGTGGCACCAGAAGAAGAAGAAGAATTTCAGCATGAGGTATGCAAGGACGGATGGTTCCTCAGGAATCTGTTCTGGGTCCTATTTTAAGGAACATGTATAATCATTTAAATTGTTTCCACATTCTGCTGTTAAAGTGTTATCATTATGCTAATCGTTTACAATAATCCAAAACGACGCCCACTAACCTTACCTGAGGTTACAATCGATGGTAAATGTATTCAGTGGTCGACGCAAGTTCGATACTTAGGAATCATATTAGATTCTTATCGTTCAATGACAATATTACTAACTGCATTGACAACGCGCTCAAAGCTATACTCTCGCCAATTTTTAATCGTTATTCTTCTTTATCTATTTCAAACAAAAAGTTATTATACACATCTATTATTCTACCCCGATTAACTTACACCTGCCCTGTTTGGTTCTCGGTTTCCAACAGCACTCATAAAAGATTGTTACAAAATCACTGCTGCAGTATTGAACGTCCGTAGATGTACTAAATTGCGTGATATGCATTCGCAGCTTAACCTTTTAGATACACTTACCTATATAAACAAATTATCTAGTAAGTTTTACCATAATTGTTTAATGCGTGACAGCGCATTAATTAACACCATAGGCGATTACGACATAGTCTCATCGTACGATATTCTAAATACAAGCACCGCAGAATTAAACATAGATTACTTGTGTAAGAATTATTTTCCTATTTACTACGTGTTTTCCCTCTTTACTTAAGTTCTAATTTTTTTTTCTTCTAATGAGCACTTTCTTATTTTTTTTTTTTTATTTATATATTTACAAGAATTTGTGTATATAAAGGGGCAAAGGACTATTAAAAAAAAAAAAAAAAAAAAACAGAAAAATTAATACTTAAGATAAATTCTATACTTAATCAACATATAATGGTTCTAAATTCATATTTCAAGTCCTTTGCGAGTGTACTTATATTTAAGGGCAACAGCCAGGATGACAAAACATAGTCCCAGCTATTACCGTGTAATATGTCATATGTACAATAAGAAAAAATAGCAAAATTAAACTTAATTGCCACATTATATATTAGGTTCACTTTAGTTAAATTATATCGCAAAAGTAGCTGCTTACATATAGCGTAAGTAGGTATAAATTAAGATACAAGGTTTAAATATTAAGAACACAGTATAAAAAGGTGTCATTGTATATTATTACTATTATTATAATATTATTAAACATTAGTGTAAGGACTAGTTAATAAGATTTACCATATATACATACATGCACATACATACACATATACACATATAAACACACATGTATTAAGAGGATTGATCAGGCGCTGGCAGGCTCAAATTTAATTTCCTTTTCATATGAAAATATTCTAACAAATGATCAGCATTTTTTACATTTAGAACTAAAGGTAAGGTTTACCCCAAGCACTGGATTCTGTGATGAAACGTTTATATGAATTCAATTTGGCTTGCATAATTGATTTTTTGTAATTTCTGTTTAAGATTTTTAAGATAAGTAATTATCAGCTTCAAGGGTTTTTTGTTTTATTTTTAATTTTCATAATTTTATTTATTTGAACTTTAAGTTTTTGAAGATCCTGTGACCACCAGTTATTTATATTCGGTGTAACATATTTCGATGTATTACTAATGTTATTAGTAAGATAGGAGAGTTCAGATAAGTAATAATAATATCAAAATTGTGAGCAGTTTCACATGAATTAACATTCACTAGCATCTTATTGATAACATCATTATCCAAAACTTTAATAAGTTTAGATATATCTGCTTTATAAGGATCACGGATTTATTTCCCTTGATAGCGCCATCACTAAATATTATAGAAAAGCATTTATGAGGAGTAAGGTCAGCGTAATGAATTTTGAGATTGAATAAAGACTGAATATTTTGTGAGACCATGAGATAATCAATAACGCTTTTCCCATTGTAATTTTCAAAAGTGGGAACACTTTCATTAATTATAGATAAATCATTACTATAAATAAGATCATACAAAAGCTCAGAATTTGTGTTAAATTTAATTTTAGTTTCATGGGAAGGTAGGCGGACGTTGAAGTCCCCAATGATAATAGCATTTAGTTGAAGATTATTTTTAAGAAGGATATCAATGGTTTTTTATAGGGGGTTCTCTCTCTTGATTGGGCGAAAGATAACATCCTGTAAGAAGATAATTTTCTAATCGAATAGCTATAATGTTATTGGAGATAGAGACTATATTGTGAGTTAATAATCTTTTAACTATAATTGCAACTCTATTATTTAAATAATAGGAATAAATATTTGTGTTTATCGCAATTTTGTTATGAACTGTGTAAGGCTCACAAATAATAGTAAGATCACAATTAAAATTATTCATTTGCCTAAAAAGTAATAGTTGTGCAGCAGCGCAATTGTCTACATTAAGATAAAGTATTTTGAGTACCATAGTCTGTTATTGAGGAAATATAATTAAAACTTAAGTTCTAATTATAATTTATTTTTATTGTTTTCTTGCAGGTTTTTTTTTTCTAATTTTTTACTGTACTTAAAAGTTTAAAACTTTAAATTTTGCGTTTTAAATTTTAATTTTATTACATATACATTAGATGTAGTTATACATTAGTAAGTTAACTGTTAAGGTATATATATATAAGGTACTTAACATTCTTCATTATTCAATTATTCATGTATTCGTGATTTTGTTTATATGTTTTGTAAATATATATATATTGTCCTACAGTATTACAGTATACAATCAATATATCAATTACATATTTCCTCTCGATATATTGAATCGCGGTCACTAAACATGGACGAAGATGAGTCCTGTTTTATTGTATGTGCAAAGAAACGGGAATTATTTTTATATTAATTTTAATCGTAATTTATGACATGTACACACTTATAACGAATACTTCGGAATTATTGTAGACGGTAAATTTAATTTTTTAAAGCACGCGGAATACATTAAGACACAATCAGCTATTTCAGTTAATACCGTCGATAAACTTTATAACGTTAATTAACCTTCTCTATTTACTTTTCCTTTAATGCGACAGGTTTTTCCCCCATCACCACCACCACCACTAAAAAAAAATTTCCTTTATTATATCATCGTAGCTATTATATGTTGCACTTTGTTATTATTATAATTATTATTATATTACCTATTAAGGGTAATTCTGTGTACTCGGTATACAATGCGTTGTATTTTATGTTTACAATTTCAATAAATGATAAAAATAAAATAAAATAAAGAAAGATATTAATTTGAATTTAGTTGAAAATAAAAAGAAGAAAAACTTAATACAAATCTTTAAGAAGATCAGATCTGCGGGAAGTGCGGAAGTTTTCTTAACGTCTTAATCAGTCTACGTCGTTATCCATTACTATCTATATCGTAATAATCTTTGGATGGTATTCGCCGTCTTTATCATTTATTTAATCTTAAAAGGTGAAAAAAGGAAAAATATGCTCTTAATTACGATCCTTTAAAGTCTACACATTAAATCGATAGATTAAAATTTATATAGACGGGAGAAAATCTAACATATATCGTACTAGACGTTAGGCTCGTGAAAATTAGACAAAGTCTAGTACACTTTCTATCAATGTAGAAGACGACTTAACGGTAGTGTTTTCCTATTACATTCTCCAGCTTCTGGCCTACAACGTAGCGTACGTATATATATATATATATATATATATATATATATATACATGTACAATACATAGATATAGTTAACGATGAATGACTGCGGTAGTCCGGTAAATTGGTACAAATGGGAAAATTTTCTGCGGTTTGCCCGCAGTTATTGAAGAAGCTTTAACGTGAACCAATACAACTTTACCGTATATGTGTACACTGTAAAGCCAACGGCATTTGGAAACTATTTCAACAACAATAACAAACCTTACGCTATGTCCTTTCGAATGGACAAACAACAACAACGAAGAATCCGTATTAACAATTCCAATCACACGCGCAGGTTAAATTCGCGCAGTTACGTGTCTGATCGTTTTTAACAGCATACAGCTAAAGTGTTATACGGTCTCGTCACGTAAACCTAACGTAACGGCGCCGTGTGATGTTATTTAACAAACGTTAGCCATCGAGTCAAGACCTGACGGCGGGGTGAGAATTCTCCGACAATTTCACCTCTTGTTAAGCTTTTTAATTCGCCACGCCACGAATGGCTCGACATTCATTTACACTTTCCATCAACAATCTCCGTATACACTTAACTCTGTTCAAATCGTTCCTTCCGATCGACCCTAACCATTTATTATCGTCCGTCTTTTACAACTTTAACTTGTTATTTTTATCTTTTATCGCAATTATTTCGTTTCATTTTATCTGCCATATTTCTTCGTCTCTCTCCTTGCAATTTTCTACCTTACCTAAGACAAACAACGAGGTCTCTAGAATTGTATTTTAAAAAATACTATTATTATTATTATTATTATTATTATTACTTCGCCTTTTAAATTTGTCTCGGTCCTTTAATAATTCCAAGTGGCTCATCCTCAAAATTTACTTACACACTCGTTAAACTTATGCGCCGACGAAGAAAAAATCTAATCGAATCGTCTAAAATTTTTAATTTTATTATATATATATATATATATATATATATATATATATATATATATATATATATATATAAATCTTTCAGCAATTCGCATAATTGACCGACTAAATTTGTTACGTTTGTTAATTCACTGTACAACATGTTTGATCTTTTGTAACTAACGTTAGGCATCATGTGTAAAGAAAGAAAACACTAGGACAGAATTAATAACAATCTACGGTCATTGTTTAAATAATACAACAGAGAAGTGTTATAGACTTATGTGTAGATAGATATATAGATCTGTAGGTACGTAGATGATAGATTATATATATATATATATATATATATATATATATATATATATATATATATATATATATAGATAGATAGATAGATAGATAGATAGATAGGTATGCTACGACGATTGTCATATGTTCACGTCGAAGTAAAAGTAATAATAAAAGTTAGGAGTGAAATAATTATATTAAATTTATTTGTATTTAAATAATTAATTACGTCTCACGAAATCGCTCGATGCAAACGTTAGATATATAAATGATATGAGTAATTTACGAAGTAGCGAACAATATTTAATATTTGTAATGTCGACGAAGAGTAACGGATAAAAAGTCTAATCCGACGCTCGCTAGTAGTAATTACAAATGTACATACGAATAAGATAATTATTTAAACCTGGATCGAGGTTGTCGTACAATAATAGTAATAGCCTCTACGGTCACAAGGTGAGTCAAATGGAGAATGCGCATGCTCTGTGCGCCCAGGCAGCTTATAACCGATTGATTGAGAGAATACAAGAGCGGAGCGGGTGGAGTAGATGTTGGAAAATATCAGAGCAAAAGGTTTAAAAAAAAGTCAGTCAGTTTATGTATTAGTTTTCAATAGTCAATTATTCAAGAACAAAGGAGTTAGAAAATGTTTAAGTTTTTAAGGATGAAGTAAATGATGGTGAACGAAAACGATTTTAGAAATTAGATGGAAACGATAATGGTCATCAAATGTGTCAATAAGAAGATTGTTGAAACCATCATCGAACCGGATATCTCAAACCGGGATAGTTGGTAGTTTACTGTTTGAATTTATAATTAATATTTCTAAATCGATTAATTATTGAACGTTTTATTTTTATACTTTTATTTTTTTACTATATCGTTCAAATTATTCGAAATTTGTCGCATATAATTGTCATCTCGGTAAAATATGGAATAAACTAAAAATACAATACATCAAATTGTTATTCATATATATATATATATATATATATATATATATATATATATATATATATATATATACACGGTCGGACACATCGGGCGGAAGTCATTTGTCCCTCATAACCGGTTGTCCCTGAAAGCGAATTTTTTAAAATCTCTTATTGAAGCGAGTGGGTGTTAGAATATATACAGTTTAGTAAACAATTAACATACTTACAACGTTATTAATGCGTAATATCTACTTATATGGAAATTAAGAGAAAAATACAGGAGGCATACATAACGTAAAAGAACGTGACCTGATATTTGTAAAAATTGTTCATTTACTGTAAAAATGCGCTATAGTTGTTTGGTGTAAATTCTTCATCTGCTGTGTTTGAACAAAATCTGCACAGTTATCTAGTGATGCCGTAGGAGCGCCTTCATTATTCTGTTGCATAAAATACCGCTGGAGCTTTTCAATACATTTTTTCGCCTCAGCAGTAGACACAGGTGGTAAGGAAATGTCATCCGTGTCATCATCACTTTCTGATTCTTGTATTTGTTTCTTCTTTGTGATATTTTCCGTAATTTCGTTATCCAAATCTTTAATATTATTGTCACAGCATGGCCGATTGGCGTCAATATCTGAAAATTGTTCACAGTTGGTCAGAAATTCATTCGGTGTTTCATTATTTTCCATTTCAACAATTTCATAATCAGGCTCCTTGAATCCACAATGAGCAAAGCAGTTCTGAATTGTCATAAAAGGGACTTTTCTCCAGCTATCAGCAAATTGTATAGCCTGCAGTATTGTTATTGTGGAACTGATATCTTTTGCCATTGTAGAAACTGTTGCCAGGTCGCCTTCAATAGCTTCTAAGATAACATCTTCCTATATTGCACTTTTAAATTTTTTATGACACCCATATCAAATGGCTGAATTAGTGAAGTAGTGTTTGGAGGTAAGAATTCAGTTTGAATATTCTTCAGTTTAACGACAGTGTGGTGTGAAGTTGCATTGTCAATAAGGGGTAAAATTTTTCTAGAATCTCTCTGTAATTCTATATCCCAGTTTTCTAACCATTTTGAAAAAATAGTAGCAGTCATCCATGCATTTTTTTTGCGTAATATGTTACTGGCAGATTACTTACATTGAGATTTTTGAAGCAACGTGGCTTTTTAGTTTTACCAATAACTAAAAGGTTTTTTTTTGTCACTTCTAGTTGCATTGTAACTACACAGCACAGTGATACGATCCATAGCTTTTTTTGAACCAATAAGTTGTTCGTGTTTGTATACTAATGACCCATCCAGAGTGGCTCGATAAAATAAACCAGTTTCATCCGCATTATAATTGTCATTCAGGCTGTAACTTTGAAGGAATTTGGAAATTTTGCTTGAACTCCATTGTTCAACTCCTGTCAAATCAGCGCTTGCCTTTTCGCCATGAGTTTTTTTTAATTTGATATCGTGTCTCCCTTTCCACCGAGAATGCCAACCATCCGTAGCTGCAAAGGCTTCATAACCCATTTTTTTCGCAAACTCTTCAGATTCTAATTTCAACATTGGCCCACTGACATGAACACCTCTTTGTGTTACTGTGCTAAATCATAAATTAAGAGCTTCATCAACCTCTGGGTTTTTACCTTCTCTTTTTCATTTCCTTATCACCACCTGACTGCCCTTTTCAGTACTACTCCATTTTTTATATAAGTTCTTTTCATCATGATTTTTGCTAACTACCAAATAGGCATATTGGGAGGTTGAATTTCGATTTTGTCTAAAATAGAAATTTTTTCGTTTAATGATAAACATTTACGCGGCATTTTATTCATAGAAAAAATTCACCAGAACTAAAAAAAGAAAAGAAAATTTTCTAAAAAATAAAACCTCAGACGCACTACAGTTTTTGCAGAACTAAACTAAGAACATAATAAACTATCGGAGAGTGCATAATTAATAAACGTACAGAGCAAAAAACAGTAAAGCGTCAATGAAAGAATGTCAACACAAAGACATCTCAAACAAAACGAAGAAAAAACAAAAATGTTCACTTAAACAAAAACGAATTGTAAAAATTACTAAAACATTTTTATTCAATTTTTGTTTATGTGAATATTTTCGTTTTACGACCGGAAGTGTCATTTTATATCGGCTGGCTTATCGCCTGCCTCACTATTTATTGCCTTGAAAGTCTATTAATCTTTGTCCTTTTAAGGGAGGCGTTAAAGCGAACTAAAATAACTTTTATTTGATACGTTTGATACGTTTGATTCGGGGTTTTTCTGATTGTCCCTAAAAACGCCTGTCCTCTTATCCAGAGTCCCTTATAAACGGATTCGACTGTATATATATATACATATATTATATATATATATATATATATGTGAGCACATCTACTTTTAATTTCTTGTGCCTCCTTCATCTAATATGTATGTGTATTTATATATGGATATTTTACGTATGTATGTACGTATCTACATACATAATTAACAGAAATTTTGTACATTTTTTTAATACATAACAAAAGCTTCCCACACACTATTGTACAAAGAATACAAGAAGATTCTTGAAACCATGAAAGCTATCTTCTGCAACAAAAAACAGGCATAGCACTGATAGCATTGCGACTACAAGAAAAAGAGGATACTGGGAAAAGTGAAAAAAAAGTGATAGATATTGTTGTAGATTAATTTTATGTCATCACGTTAACATGCTATATGAAGAATAAAATAAAAAAAATATATATGTATACATACATATCTACATAATATATATATATTTGTGTTTGTATGTGCCCGTGCGTTTGTGTGATAAGGTTTCGAAACAAAATACCGTCTTTCCCTTGAAATATGTATTTTTCTTATATGTATATATATACATGTCCGAATTGAGTCGTCTGCATAACAGAGTATGTAAATAGGAGAGGGAAATTAATTACGAGTCCAAAGGTGTGAGATCAGACCAAATGCGCTTCACAACACCACAAATAGTACAACTGCAAGTTGCGAATATTTTCGAAGCTTTTAGTTTTTACTGTTTCTTTCGCTTTTCGACTATGGCCTCGCAGTTTCTGACACAGCTTGTTATTTTTAATTATAGTCTGTTTGGTGTCAGCTGCTCGCAGTTACTTTTCATTTTCATTAACTTTACTAGTTCCAATATTTTATCTTTGTATCTCTCGTGTGGGTCTTGCTTGTTTTCGTTGTACAGTATTCATTGCGGTAATTTGCTGCCCTACGTCCGTATTACACGCGAAGCTGTGTGTTGTTGCCAGTAACTGTTCTATGTAATTACTTCCACTACGACGAAGAATGTCACGATTTGATATAAAATCATGCCATTTGATTTAAAAAAAAAAAAAGAAAACGTCGTGGAAGCTGTTGCTGAAAGCGTTCCAAATGTTTTATCTGTCTCCTGTATATCACCTATGTTTCTCTTACACACAGAAGATTTAGTATCTGCTTTGTACACTGATATCTTAGTCACGAGTTTTAGGTGCTTATTATGAAAAACACGATTGTTCATGGCCTACTTTGACTTCTTTAAGCATGGACGAGTTACTAGTTCCTTTCGCAATAACCGTATCCTTGTCATTCATCTTCAACGATACTATTAGAATGTGAACGGAATATCATTCTTTCTAAGCAATTCCGAACGAAAACGACTAAGACCGACAAATTCGCCAGGCTTATTTCTATGCGCATTGTCGATATTTCTATTTAATTTCTTCTATTTCCGGTCTTTTTTAATTAGCGTTCGTAAATATACAAATTTATCAACCACTTGCAATCCGCCTAAACGCTGTGGTCTTTGTGTCGTCTGGCCGTTGTTATCTATAATCTTTACCATGCTTTGTTTCTGTTAGTGATTAAATTGGGTGTTTTTCTCCTATTTTTCAGTTTATCAAGGAAGCTATCTGTTAGTAAACTAAACATTTGTAGATTTGTCCTCATTAACCATTATTATGTTTCACTTGTTAAACCAGTTTTCAGTTCTTGCTAGGAATGTGTTAATGATAAGAAAAATAGCTCCCATCTTTTAAAATATTTTAAGGTGGAGTTAATAGACAATAATAATAATAATAAATCGTATAGTAACGAATAGCGTTTTCGGGAAAACCGGTTTGTATAATGTGAATCCGGTCTAGGCAGTTTGAAATAGAACCTTCAATCCAGGGTATTTCGAATTGCAACTAAAATAGGCGGAGTCCGGACTAGGATAAAATTTCTAAGGGCGAATACCGGGACGGTCAAATTGCTTTAATTATATATAGTGTCTCTTCTTGGCGACACAAAAATAAAATAGCATCCGTACAAAAACTTTCTATCGACTGTAATTAACACGGATTTTTCGAAATTTTTTATTCTATCGAAAACATTTATCATTCATCAGTATAGTCAAGTCCCTACCAAAATTTGCAGAAATTCGCTGTGAAGGGGCTAGTCTCCTCTACGAACGGGAATCATTCCGTTCTTCATTTATTTCCATCAAGCCGTTATAAAAGCTAATAAAAAATTTTATTGCGAGTTGTAAAGTAGTCGAGCGTCATAAACTAAACTAAAATACATAACATAAACTTAAATAAAGGAAACTTAAATAAAACAAACTTAAATAAATTAAAATAAAAAATAAAACGAAACAGAATGAAACAAAATATTAAAACGTAACAGAAATTAAATTAAAAAATAAAAATAAAATAAAACAAAGTGATACAAAATAAAATATATATATATTTTAATTATTTCTATTTTGCGGGAAGCGATTACGCAATTAGAATAATATCGCTGGTTCTCGTTTCTTCTTTTTCAGATTAGACGAATAAATCGATTTAATTTACTTACTCAGATAATCACGAAACTCGCGATTAATTCGAAATATTAACCGTTTCAGTCACAATGTCCGCTATATGGTACACGAATTTTTAATGTCTGACAAAATTTTTATTTTCTGGACGAAGCGAAATGTCCTAATTTTTAAGATATTTATATAAATACATCGAAAATTTCCTACAGTTCACCTAAAGCATTGTATAATAAACATCTGTTGCGTGTCCAAATGTTAAAGGGTTAAATCGAACTCTGGTACAAAGAACCGGCCTATCGCTCCGCTGTAATTTCAGCCGCGATTTCGAGTTATTTTTCGTGCGTATCTACAAAATAAAAAAATTACTCATTAATTCGGATTAATATATTGTCGGGCTGTTAAAGTTTAAGTTCGAAGGGATATGTTAAATATCGAAATTTTGTGATTATTATTATTTAATAAATTTAGTATTATATCGCGATACTAGCGCTCAGATGGTTAATGACGAGATACTAATGAAGAACCTGATTTGAAAAGAAATAAAGAATTAGAAAATTGGGTTAATTTTATTCACTTATTTTTGAAGAAATTAAAATTACGCGATTGAAAATGATATTATTTAAATGTATCGGTGAGGAAGATATAAATTGGAGATAAGTTTTCGTGAATTTACCGAATATAGTAATAAATTTTAAGCAGGAATAATTTCGCTTCTCACGAAACGCGTGTATTAATATTCGTTTACTAATTCATTTATAAACTTTAACATATATATATCTATTATATACATACATACATACATATATATATATATATATATATATATATATATATATATATATATATATGTATGTATCTGTACATATATATGTCTTCTTTGCCGATCACTCGATCCGAGCATTTGTGAGATTTATGAACCGATCTTTGTTGGATAATTCTGCGACCAATCTTATCTACTGAGGCATCCCGATCAGTTGTTTTTATTTGGTCAACATATCTTAACAGTGCACTTCCACATTTTCTAGCACCTTCTATCTTGCCTTGTATAATTCGCTTTTCGAGACCGTCGCTCCTTAAAATAAGCCCTACATAACTAACAATAATTTTTTTCTCGTGCCATCTCCTTCAGCAGTATTTTTATTCCAAGCTCTTACAGTGTAGAGATATTACATCGCTTGGCCGTACGTGGTACCCTTAGCATTCGCCTCTAGCAGAGTGTATTTCAAACGCATTTACGCTGCGAATGTCTTTTGAAACTCGAACAACATTCGGAAGCATAGATAATGATCGAAATTACTAATGTATTAATTAGAGACGTATTTCCGTAAGCATATAGTTACTTCGCGGCTGTTCCAAATTCTGGTTACTATTGACACTGTTGTCTTTCGAATCGCAGTGTGTCGTTTAATTTATTCAGAGCACATTCCGCGTCCCCAAGATATATGCATATATTCGTATATCACTTGTAAAGCTTCTACCCGCTACATACGGTTATTTTCATTTTATAGACGTCGATAATACCATCGCTTTCATTTATTTTATGTCCGATTTCTCGACTTACAGTTTTTATTTTACCGAGAAATTTTGACATTCCATCTTCTCATGCAACAATGAAGACGATATCATCTGCCTATGTTAAATTACTGATTCGTTCTTGTCCGATCTTTACACCACCGTTCTTAGAGATTTTTCTAATTATCCATTCGCTGCATAGATTAAGACGATTGAACTTAATTTACAGCATTTATATATATATATATATGTATATATATATATATATATATATATATATATATATATATATGATGTTTATCCTATATCGGCCACTGTTGGACGTAGATTCTTTCCATCCAATCTCTTCCATTCGTTTCGACTAAACTTTCTGAATCTAATTCTTCCCCGTTACCTGAGTCATATCGTTATACCAACGAGTCAGCAGTCTGCTAATATTTCCTCTATTGCGAACCGACCACCATTCCAATACTCGTTTTGTCCATTTATTATCCTTACCTCTAGCTATGTACCCTGCCCACATGAACTTCAGTTTGGTCTTCTGCTGCTTCACCATAATATACGAACATAAAACACGTATGATACAGAATTATACTAACGAGTCAGCGGTCTGCTAATATTTCTTCTATTGTGAACCGACCACCAGTCCAATACTCGTTTTGTCCATTTATTATCCTTCCCTCTAGCTATGTACTCTGCCCAGATGCACTTCAGTTTATCCATCTTCTGCTTCGCCATAATATACTAACATAAAACACGTGTGATACTGTATTTTAATACTATCCTTATTTTGTAGCGAAATTGCGCGTCTACCTATAAAACTATCAACTACTACGGGCGATATCGATGGCAAGACGAAAGCCGGGATGGCCGACTCACATACCCGTAGTAATTGCCGCGAAAACCTAACAACCGGTCGACAGAGAAACAACCGTCAGATGTTACATTCAAACCGAAAATAGTATATTATTAAATTAAAGATCACGTTATCGCCCAGTTTTATCACTACCATCGTAATTACAACATCGAATCTTCTGAAATCGAGCTTTAAGTTGCGAAAATTGGTTGTTAAATTTGTATTATCTAGCTTTTCCCGGCCGGCCATTTTTCAAATTCTTATGTGTATATAACACATATATATATATGTAATGATTATTTAGATATTTCTTAGAAATCGAAAAATAAAGAGCATACGGTAATGCGACAGAGGTTTGTTAGATATGTATGTACACATGCATCATATCACATAAATATGATCACACATACATGCATATCACACGCAACACATATACAAGTAACTGTAAAAATAAAAATAATTGAAACGTTTATCGAATTTAACATTGGCGGGTAGTTGTACATAAGTTTTATGTTATTTTCAAAGTTACAAACACTTCGACATATTTCAGATTGTAATGGAGTTATACCGGAAAGTTTACTAGCGTTGCTTTTTATAACTTTTATCGGATTTAATTAATTGAATTATTCCTCTTCTAAGAAATGAGTTTAACAAAGTTTCGGAATTAATTGAATTGAATCGTGTCTACTCGGCAAATTAATGATCGTTTTATATAATATTACACATCATCATCATCATCATCATCATAAGTTCGGCAGTTCTAGGACTGATTTTATTCCACGGTAAGTAACTTTCAGACCAATCGATTCTCTGCAGCTCTTTTCATTTCCAGTATTGATTTGTGCCTGTATCATGCAACAGTGTTTTTGCGGTCTACCGCGATTTCTTTTCCCTGGAATGTGTGCTTTTATTAGACATCGCTTAACAGACCACCGTGTTACATGCCCCATCTAGGTTAATAGTCTTTTCTTTATCGAATGTAATAAGGTCCGTTCTTCGTCAATACTTTATAGAACTTCTTCATGTCCAATTTATTCTTTGTATCTTCCTCCTACACCACTTTTGAAAAACCTACCAATTTTTGAACATTGCTTTTGTTCAGTGTCCACGTTTCGGCGCAATAAAGCGCTACAGGCAAGTTTTAACAATACATTTACGCAGTTTTAACGGTATTGACTTTTGGCATAATACGTTTCGTTTTTCGAATATTACACATAATTTTTATAATTGTTATCGAATAATTTTACAAATATATATTATCGAAATTTCGTAAAATTTCTTCTTTAACATTATTTTATAATATTTTAAATTCCTATCGCGCGTAGGGCGTATTTTAAAATTCGTGAACTTTTCCGCGACATTATTCGCGTGTTTTTTAGTTGAAAAATTTCGACAGTTCGTTTTATTTTGTGTTTAATTTTAAATTGTAAAAACAATATTAAATCGTTTCTTAAAATTTGACTATCGTGTTTTTTAATAATAATAATAATAATTCGCTCAGCGACGATCGAATCGAGAAGAATTAGTTTTGTAAATTAATTAAAAATTCGAACGTAACGAAAAACAAAACACTTTCATTTGTAAATAAATTAACGACAACAATATAAAAAAAAAAGTAGTTAAAATCATTAAATTTTATATAAAAAGACTACAAAGTTTTTCGGCCATTAAGCCACATTATCGAGTGGGCGTTAAAAAAAAATGAAATATAAAAATATACAATTTATCAAAATATGAAATGAAAAATAAAAAGCAAAATGTAGGAAAATACTTAATTAATAATATTACAAAAAATAGCAAAGTGAAAAAATTATTAATAAAATAGATGGTGAATGTGGTAAACAACACAATCGATAAAGCGACCATATAAAATTTATACGCGTTAAGTATATAAAAAACTCTGCTTATAATCGTATAATTTTATGTATTAACAGTGGCAACACTGTTTACCTTATTACGTTCAATTATGTTACGTTACACTAATAGTTTTAAGAAGGCCTGATGGCTCTGACGTCAAGCCTATTTTTGTGAAACGAAGTAGTCACAAACCAGTTTGATTCTTGTTCCGCTGACCAAATAAATAGTTTGTTAGTCGTTACTCATGTATATTCTATGTTCTGAAGTTCGTTTTAGAACGTTTTTAAATGTTAAATTGCGATTCTAAGTTTATTTATTTATGGTTTTTTCGATATAGTTAATTAAATATATATGTATTATAATTGACGTGTACATTTGACGCTTCTTACTTTCATTTATTGCTTATTCCGTTTGGAAATAACTTTAATTCTACTTACAACATTAAACAGGTATTGTTTTACATTTGTTCAGTTTAAGGGGTTTAAATTTCTTTTTATTTATTTAATATAGCGTGCTTATTTCAATTATTTTATATTGCAAATAATTTTTATTCTATTTACAACATTAAACACGTATTATTTTTACATTTTGTGTTTAGTTTAAGGGCGTTTAAATTTCTTTATTCGTTTAACATAAGTATTTTATAATTTGTTCATTATATGTTAACTTTATTTTTGTTTATATATTCTGAAAGTATTTTCTTTCGATAGAGAATTTTGTATTATACTTACTTGGTTTAGTATTAAAAAAGAAATAGCTTAAAATGCCATATAGATGTTGTATTCCTAGTTGTACTGGATGTTCATTTTGTGTTAACTTGGTTTTTGTTTATATATTCTGAAAGTATGTTCTTTTGTTCAAAAGAAAATTTTGTATTATACTTACTTGGTTTAGTGTAAAAAAATTAGCTTAAAACGCCGTATAGATGTTGTGTTCCTAGTAGTACTGGAAATTACAGTATACACCAGAGGTAACACAGTTTCTTCGTGTCCAGGCAGTAAAAACTTAAAAAAATAGTGACAGAAAGACAAAATTTCTTAGCTTCAAAATGTAGCCAAGTATGTGAATTGCATTTTAGAAGTGAAGATATTGTTCGAGTTAAAGTTGTAAAAGGCATAACAGGTAATATTCAAAATATACCTTTAAAGCATATTCGTTTAAACGATATTGCTACACCATATATTTTCCAAAATTGTTTAAAATATTTATCTCAACCTTGTCAGTTTAACAGTAATAGTAGGGATGTAAAACCGCGGGAAAATAAACACGAACAGTTGTTATTAACTGTAGCCGAAAGTAAATCGACTTTTGTGGAATATCAAAAATCAAAAAGATTTTCATCAACTAATAAATATGTTAGTGTTTTTCTGAACCAAAAACTAAAATAGATATTTCATTGTTTAAATAAGATTATGTCCGGACCTCGTACAACTTACGCTGTACTATAAATTAAAATTAAAAACATTTTTTTGGATATGAATTTTCACTAGAATTTGAACATTTAAAAACCCCTTGTCAAATAAATAACTTTTCATTCCATTTTAACGTTGTCATCCAAAAAATTCGGAAAGATACAAGTTAAATATGTGAAAGTTTTGAGATGTTTAAGGAATATTACAACTTGTTTAATCCAGATATATTTATTTGCGAATACGACTTTGAAGAACTTGAAAATGAGGTACCCTTTGTTACATAACGGAGTAACCGATATAGAATTAGTCGTAGAAGAACAATATAATTTAACATCGATTTTAAGCAATGGTGTAAAAATAATGCGGTGCGTGTAGTTTTAATTACATACATATATTATTTTCAACAAATTTTGCAGCTTCATGAAGATGAATTTTTGCGATTTCGTTATAAAAAGCAGTTTGTTATTAATTTAACATTTAATTATTTTCAAGTTTATGAATCACTTTCGACATGAGATTACTTTACGAATAATTATAACAAGTGTGTGGTAAATTACCAAAGAATTATTCTGGAAAATCAAACGATGTACTCGGTAAAAATAAAAAACGAAAACTTCAGACATTTGTAAACAAATAGTTATATAGGATCTTGATTCTAAATTTACGATATTTTTTTGTACATTTTAGTATAAAGAATGTAGGTGTGAATGCTAGTTTTCATTCAATAATACATAATTACATTAAATAGCCGATATAATAGAAACGTTATGTCTATGCTTGCGAATTTTTAAATATTTTTATATCTTGTATTTTATTGTTACTAATTGATTTCAATAATATATTCAGTGGCGGTTCGTACATAAGCACTGCGGCACTGCAGCACCCCCAAAGAAAAAGAAAAATTAATTTTAACAATAACATTGCAAAACAAACTTTGTTTAATTAAAAAAGGGACCTGTTTAACATATTTCAGGTAAATAATAATCTAAACAGCTTTGAATTTGTAGCGAATTAGCGATCATAAACTGCATGTAATACTAAAAAAATAATCAGTGCATGTAGAAACGAAAACATCATGCTCGGTATATTCGAAGAATTTTAAGAACTCGGTCAAATTCGGTTCTATTCGGTCCTATTCGGTCATATGGAACTGCGAAATTCGCAGCACCATTAAGCGAGCATTCGGTACCTAGTTAATATTGAAGATTAATACCTTCGGTAGATTTCGGATACACTCGTCAACGTTGATTTGGCACTGCTGCTTCGGCAGTGCTAGGTTGACATCGGTATTTATTTTAATAATCTGTTCGACGCGCCTAGTGCTAAAAGCTAAAACTAAAACAGTATTGTTATTGTCGTATATTGGTGTAGTATTGTTTGTTCGTTTCTTTCTAATTTATAATTTTTTGATTAAATTGTCGCATTAAATTATTTAATACACTACTTCATTGTCGTGAATTTTGCGTACAGTAATATTTGAAATATTCGTTGAATGATTTATCCGGTTTATCTATTAATTATATTATCGGTTATTAAACTTTTTTATTGTGCTAATTTTGAAGTTCTGTTTACATTTTTTCAATGCGTGAAAGTTAATCCAACATTATTTTAAATTTTGAATCCTGTATCTTCGGCCAAAATAACAATAACACTTTTAAGATTCACTATTTATTGGTTGTTTTAAATTTGCATAATATAAATTTTAAAATATCTTTTCGTTTAATTAATTTAATTGACAATATTTCTCAAGAAAACGTACTAAATATATATATATATATATAACTTCCTATTTGTTTGTTTCAAATGGACATGAATTTGACGGTTGAATACATAAAAAGCTTGACTTTTTCTCAGTTATCACTGCATGAAAAGATAGAAATAAAAAGGAAGGGTTGTCCTACTCCAGATGTTATTATTAGTGGTGAAGGGATAAGTAAAAATAAAAAATATATTCGATCTTTTAATCGGGAATGGTATAATAAAATTAAATGGCTGTGCGGATGTGAAAATACAAACACGTTGTTCTGTTTTCCTTGTTTACTTTTTGGGGGTGATACTACATGGACTCAGAATGGCTTTAAAAACATAAACAAAATCAAAGAAAAATGCGAAAAACACGAAAAATCACGAAAACATATGGAAAATACAGTTTCTTTTTCACTTTTAGGACGCATTAATATTTCCGAACAACTTGACGAGGGTTATAGAATGTCAAAACTGAAACATAATGAACAAGTAAAAAAAAATCGAGAAATATTGTCAAAAATAATAGAATGCATAAAATTCTGTGGCAAATTTGAACTACCTCTAAGAGGGCATGATGAAAGTAATGAATCTGAAAATCCCGGAGTATTTAAAGGATTAATAAATTTAATTGCATCTTATGATCCTTCTTTACAAAAAAATTTGGATAACAATTCTGTGTTTAAGGGAACATCTAAAATTATTCAAAACGAATTATTGCAATGCATACTGGATGTTATTCGTGACCAAATAATATCAGAAATTAATGAAACATCATATGTAGCTGTATTGGCTGATGATACAATAGATATTTCAGAACATATACAAACAGTAATTGTTTTCCGTTATGAATATCGTGGGACAGTTTATGAACGATTTTGGGGATTTTTCAGTCCAGAAAATACAAATGCAAATAGTTTATCCAAATGTATAATTAACGAAATAAACTATGTATTAAAAAATGAGACAAATAAATTAATAGCTCAAACATATGATGGAGCCAATGTTATGAAAGGTGAACATGGAGGTGTTCAGAATAAAATACAACAGTTATATAAAAATGCTCATTACATTCATTGCTATGCACATCAGCTGAATCTTGTAATGAAACATGCAACATCATCAATTAAATCAGTAAGATTATTTTTTGCTAATTTAACTGGAATAGCAACATTCTTTTCCAAATCACCGCACAGATTAGCAATATTAGATAAATATTCAAGTAAACATATTCCAAGAGTATCAAATACACGTTGGAATTTTAAAGGTAGATTGGTTAATACCATTTCTGAAAATAAAAACTGTCTTATTGAAACTTTTAAAGAATTACAGTCTTTTTCTACAAATGATAAAACAATTCAAGCATCTTCAGGATTCTTAGGATTATTAAAAAACGATACATTTAATTTTTGGCTAGAAATTTTTCATAAAATTATGCCTCATGTAGAAATATTGTATAACCAAATGCAATCACGTAATATTGATAGTATTTCAATTCAAGAAGGATTGAGCAAATTTTATGATGCAATTTCGCAAATACGTGATACAGAAAATAAGGAATTTAGTAGTTATAAAATGATAGAGTTAAAAGAAGTTTGCGACCACATTTTTACAGAAGCAAAAGACAGATTTACATATACCAAACATTTAATAGCAGCTAAATTATTCTATAAAGAAAATTTTGAAACTTTCAGCAAGGAACTGCCAATGCGTGAAATAAATGAAACGTGTACAGCTTATCCATTTCTTTTAAAGGAAAAATTAAAAACCGAATTACAAATTTTTTATTCTAGAAAAGAATTCCACAGTTTTAAAGGTTTAATTCCACTTTTAAACATATTAAACGAAGAAAACTTACAAAGTGTTTTTACTGAAATCATTCAACTTATAAAAATTTTAGTTACACTCCCAATGACAACTGCAGAACCAGAGAGATGTTTTTCCACTTTAAAACGAGTAAAATCATATTTAAGAAGCACCATGGATCAAAAAAGATTAACAGCACTTTGCATGATTTCAACCGAAAATAAATTAATTTCAGAGATTGATAATTTCAATGATAAAGTAATAGAAAAATTTTGCACTGGAAAAACTAGAAGAATGGATTTCATCTTTAAATGACAGTTTATTACAGGTACAATTATTTATTATTGATTATATCAATTTTTTTCTTTGCTATAGCACCCCTAATTAAAATTTTCACGAGCCGCCACTGAATATATTATTATTTCTTATTGCTAAATCAATGTTATAATTGTTAAATATTGTTATTATTTTACAGATATAATTTCGTACGTAATTTATTGTACCTAAATAATTCTTTTATTATTTTATGTATTTTTATTGTAAGATTTTCCCCCGTATTTTATCAACTATAGTTGGGTTATATTTATTATTTTTCTCTATTAATTTATTATGTTTTTTTTTATTTACTTACTTCATCGTTATCTATTAAAATTGTTTTCGCTCTATTAATAAGTCTCCTTAAACCAGCTAATTTATACATTTTTTGCTGGAATAAATTTTTAGGTATTAATGTGTTTTATATATATATATATATATATATATATATATATATATATATATATATATATATATATAATATATATATGTACATTCTCATATTTAGTAATTTGATTTTATTTTCATTTTAGGTAGAAGATACGATGCTGATGTTCGATAAGCAGACAAACAGACACAGAGGTATGTTAGAAACATTACTTAGCTGCGTTTAATTTTTGTATTATTATTATTAATCTAAATTAACGTACCGTGTACAGCGATTGAAATATTTTAAAAAGAATCAACCGTATCGATATTTAACACCAAAATTACGAGTTTCTGTATATGAAGTGGTCATTAAAGATTCCTCAGTAAAATACAATATATAGCGATGGGTGGTTTTTCAAAGTGCCTAATGTTCCCTATTATAAAATGACTCCGAGAGATAAATAAATATTTTACATACGCAATAACATTTTATACGCGTTTATACAAAATATTTTCAGAATTCAGATATCTGACGTCAAACGTTTTTTTATTATGAGATAAATATTGTTAGCGTTAACTTTTTTTCAGTTATACATTATAAAATTTCGACGCAAAATTATAAATTTTAATGAATGCGTTTATTATATAATGCTGCTTCGTAGGCAAATGGTAAGATAATTTTCAATATGAATATTTTTTAAATTCAGACATTTCACATCAATTGGAAAATAAAATTTCATTTAAACATTTATATCAAAAGTTTTCGACTTTAGTCGATATATGTTTAATTTGTTTATATAAATAATAAATTTAAAATTGCGACATTTCACGTCGATCAAAAACGTATTTTGATGTCGAACACATTTTATTGGCTTTATAAGTTAATGTATAGCGAAACGTTTAAAACTAATTTGACACCGGTATAATATAGACAACAATCTGAAATAAAAAGTTTTACGTAATTATATAATCGAACCTATATTAATAAATAAATAAATCATCAGTCGCGATATGTGAATTATATAGTACATGAAATATTAATAACGATACAATGATATATTTTCTAGTTTACCGTGAAATGTCTCAATTCTAATTATAATTGTTATAAAAACATTGAAAATTATCTAGAACCATTTAAAAATCAGCCCTGTAAAAAATTATTATTATTTATTTATTTTTTGTCAAAATTACACGCGCCACTGAGGGGGTTAAAAAGTAGTAGTTAACATCGTTAAATTTTATAAGTTAAAAGACCGCGCAATTTCGGTTATTACGCCATTTTTCGAGTGGACGAAAATAAAAAGTATAATAAAAAACCCGTTCGGATTAAAATCTGAATCGTGTCAATAAACTTCGATGGCGAATGTGACAAAGAACGCATTCAACCGATCACTTTAATCTGTATTTGAGAATTAGATATCCGTGTCAAGAAAATGTACCGGCTCATAGGGAGAAACGGTGTGCTATCAACTGACAACAAACTTTTAATATACGCGTGTGTAGCTTCGGAGCTGCGCGAAGACGTCAAACTTAAAAATCATACAAACATCGCAGAACGTAATGCTCAGGCTGATGACTGAGGCGCCTTGGTATGTAACGAACCAAACGTTACATGAAGATTTGTAGATAGAGTATGTATAATTCAAAAATATGCTACAACACATATAGCGAGGCATGTTGAGATCTACCCCAAACACACTTGCTAGGTATCTCTTGGGCACTTCCGATAAATTACGGAGGTTGAAGCGTCGGAAACTACTAAATCTCGCATAGGTTGGGGTTATCGGGAGTGTGTCATTGGGTACGTTTACCCTCGTGTTTAGTTACTTTATCGGAGATAATTGTTTAACCCTTTCAGTCACGATGTCTATATTGTACGATACATGAAGATTTAATGCGAACAAAAAATTTTATCTTCTGGTTGACGTGAAATATCTCAATTTTAACGATATTTATATAAATACATCGAAAATTATCTACAGTTCACCTAAGAAGCTTTATTATATGATAAACACCTGTATAAAGTTTATAATTTTGTAATAAAATTTTTATAATGTATGACTGAAAGGGTTAATATGATGGTCAGCTCGAAATGATAAATTATAAAAAATAAATTGTTAGTATATTAATTTAGACACTCTTTAAATCGCATTATCTGCCTGTTTCGTGTGGAAAAAACGTACTTTCTGTTGAAAATACATCGATTCTGAAAGTAATCTTTCACCTATGTTATATCCGAATACAGATTTAATTCTTCGAGTATGGTATGTAACTTTCGTTTATTTTACAACGCTTTTCCCAGTATATGTACTAATCAACTTTCTTTATATACTTTTACTCATTTTTATGGTTAACCAAATCAATTAGCAGATTTTAGTGATTTTTTTAATATAAATTTTGTTCTCTCATGCACCTCTAATTTCATCCGTTAATAAGTCATTACATATTAATATTAACTGATGTAATAAAACGATATGAAGATAAATTTATTACTATTTTCTTCATTAACGTCCAAATACCTGCCAAGTGTAGTAAAATTAATTTATCGTCCGCCTATCTGAGGTTTTCTACATTTTAATTAGAAACCAGTGGTCTCGCACCTCTTTGGATTGTCTCTTCCAATATTTTAGAAACCACGCGATAAAATCGATCTGGGCCCTTTCTTCTTCATCTTCCTCCTGGTGGCCCACGTCCTCGATGCGTTGGCCGATTTTAGCGTTCTATTCCTTGTTGCTTTTATCAACTCTCTAATTTTCTTTATTCCCGTCCAGTCCTTTATGTTAATTATCCATCCGGACTTCTAATATAGTTTGTAGTATGCGGTATTATTCAACGCGAATTATGCGAGCGGAATATGCAATTTTTCTTTTCTGCGCGATATTCCACGGTTCTCCGCTAACTAATGCTTTTTTCAAGACTTCCACATTTGTTACTTTTTCTATCCAAGGTATCCTCGGTAGATGACTCAGGAACTATGTCATTAGCCGCTTCTCAGATATCTTCTATATTGACCGTGTTTTCACACCACATAGTAGTACCGGCCATAAAATTAATGACCTTTAACCTTATAGGTAACTTGAGCGGACTTGCACATCATCGGAATTGAACGATCCTCAGTGTCAGTTCTCCTTTTATATAACAACCGTTATTTTACGGTTGCAGTATTTTCTTTTATATGGGAAATTGGTGCAAATACTGGTTGGACCAAGACCCGGTCAGGCGTGAAGCGGTTGAATTTTATTTTGAAATCGGAATATATTGTTCCCAAAAATCAATTTGGATTCAGAAAAAGACATGCGACTGTTGAACAAGTAGAGCGAATTGTGCATACTATTCAAGAATGCGTGGGTTGTGTTCTTAAATATCAAGCGACCCTTTGATAGGGTCATTATGATCTACTGTATAAACTGAAGAAAATAGTATCGCATCATTACTGTTCCCTTTTTAAATCCTATTTCCAGAATCGTATATATTTCAAGTTAAAATTCTAAATAAATATTCCGATATTTATCTTGTAGCTGCTTAGTGTGTCCCGAGGAAATGGTCTAAGTGCTTTACTTAATCTACTCTGCCGATTTTTCAGTTGATAATAATGTGATAACATCTACATTTGCGGAAGATATAACGCTATTAGCTACTGGTAAGGATGATAATAAATATACTTAAAAAATATGTGTATCTATGTGTCATTATGGATAATTCGTATGCATCTAGTACATCTAAGTTATAATTTAATTATTAACTAGTATAAGAAGTTATAAGGGAATACACGTATACTATGACTGTGAGTGAAACTGACGTACAGCCCGCGCAAATGCGAGTGTAAAAGTGGTTACTATATTATTGTTAACTATAGAGTATTGTAAAGGGGAACAGTACACTGATTAAGCCTAAACGGTGGTGCAGTGTATTGCTCGATTGCTCCTTTGTAAATGCAACAAGTTGTACATTATTAATTTGCATTACAATTTCGTGTGTGCTGCCATAAAATAGAATAGTAAAAATATATCGCGGTCCTTTATACGGTGTAAACATTCCGCGATTAAGAAAATGTGAACGAACGAACTATTACGTAGAATAATCGATACTTTTAGGAAGTAAAAATTGATCCAATTATCGGGTTAAGAAAAAATAATTTACCATTCTCGTCATTTTTTTCAACGACGGGCTTAGAACAATTTTAGCCGCCACGCTTCTAAATTATCGACTGACTCTCAACGGACGATAGTGAGTGACTCTGATAATGACGACGACCACAATAATAATGAGAATAATCGTTATGTTCATACACACAAACTAACAACGGATGGTCGAGATAATGGCGGCGATAAAAAGGGTGTTTTTGGTGTCTGCTGTTGACATTACAGGAGATATATCATCATCCGCCGGCTTTAAAATTGTACAAACAAAGCTTCGGATATAGTCGATATCGGGTAGTGTTCTTTATCTTGGCGCTATCATATTTATGGGCATTAACCGTCTAAACCTGAAATAGACGATATTTACAATAATGACGAAGAATATCAGGACGCTGCGTGCGATAACAAAAAAAAACATCTACGTCCTATTGAATGTCTTTCCTCAATTGCTCTTATCTATTGTTTCATTATCGAGGGATTGTTTTCTCTCAGAATCATAAGGAAATTAAGCTTCATCTGAAAAGACAAGATCTACGCATATATATGTATATATATATATATATATATATATATATATATATATATGTATACACATACAAAAATCTCCTGTCCCGATATTCATCCACGCTAATCTCCGAAACCATTAAATTGATTTCTAGATTTGGTTCAACTTAAAAGATAGGACGGTTTTTATCGCAATTAATGACAGCAAATGTTTTTTATTGCGAATTACATTTTTATATATATATATAAAAAAAAGGTTCACATTCACTTTTAAATTCTGTTTTCAATAGATCGGACTGTGTTTTAATTTCAAATATGTTTTTGATTCTTCAATTCACTCCACGCGATTCCAATGAATGCGATATAAAAAACGCGCGTGTTTATTTTTTTGCGCTATTTTATTCTCATTGCGCTGTTTACTATTTTTTTGTGTGTATTTTTTATACGAAACTAAATTCTGAGTATAGATTTTATTAATTACTTCGAACTTCTAATTGGTTACATGTACGCATATATATTCCATTCTGTGTATAATTTTAAAATTAAAATCATCGACGAATTTCATCGTCAGATACTCAATTTTTTGTAAAACACGTTGTTAGGCGTCTGGGTGTATTCGGTTGAATGGCAAAAGCTAATTTACCTCATACTCATATTTTGATTTGACTCGAAGATAAAATTTGTCTGTAAGAAATTGATCAAATCATTTCCGCCGAAATTCCAGATCTATCAATTGATCGAGAATTATTTAATATTGTTACTAAGTCACGTGATCCACGGCCCTGCAGTGCTTTTAACACGCGCCAACATATTGTTGGTCTGTTTTCCTTTTTCAATACAATGGGCACCACTGCAGGATATGTTTTGTCCACCTGCCTTCATGTCTTCGCGCCACGTGTCCAGTCCACGTCCATTTTAATTTTAGTATTCACTCCACCTCGTCAGCTAATTTTGTGCGCTCCCTAATCCAAATAATGGTTTTTCTGTTTTTTAACTTGACGTTCAATATTATATATATATATATATATATATATATATATATATATATATATATATATATATATATATATATATATATATATATATATATATTGATGTTGAATCACTCAGGACTTCATGATCATGAACAACCAGTTACTTCGTGAATAACTTTTCTCCACTTATGTCTGTTTATTGCTAAACTGTTACAAGTTGTCAATGCAAAAAATACATATATATATAATCGACATGATAAAATAGACGTAAATGCGAAATGACTTCCAGTTGCGTTTTAACTATGGTAATATTGTCTTTAATCAGGCAATATATCTAAAACTTGAACACTTATCAAACTATTTCACAAAAATCCGAAGTAATAGAATAACCTGTCGAAGTTAGTTGCTTTAACTTATTACATAACTCCACAATGCCGTCGTTACAGTATTTAATAGGTTGTTCAGAACAAATCGATTGAAAAGCGTTTGTGCTTCTTTCGAAACTCTTAATAATTTTACGAATAGAAATAAGTTGCGCTTGAATACAAATACGTTATGAACACGTCCCATTAGTATAAATACCGGAGCTTTATACACGCCTATGTATAGGCTTACACAAAAAATATCTACATATACATGTATGTATATATATATATATATATATATATATATATATATATATATTTATAATACGCGCAAACCTGACGATAAGTTTTCGTAGGTTTTTGTCATTCAAATTTGTTTTGTCTTTTGATTTTTAAAACATATCCGCAACTCGAAGTAATTATATTTTAATTAATTTATATACGTATACTCGACGAGAGTGTTACGTTCGAAATGCTATCATAAATATCTAACGAAATATAAATTCGACGTGTAAAACTTAAATATCGACTAGAAATCCGATAATAATTCCGCTTTAGTTTTTCAAGAACAACAATAATATATTTGCATATTTAAATATTTTCAGTTTACAAAAAAGTAAAGTTACCATTAAGTAGAATTTTCTGTACCGAATATATCAACGATTCTTTCCAGAAAAAATTAATACAAAATATAATCTAATAAAATATTATTTACATTGACGCCTTATTATACGATTGCAGGGAAAATTTTAATACAAAAAACCTGCTCATTTAAAATAACAGAGTGCGTACACTCTTACCGTATCAACAATATACTTAAAAATATCTTAGCTTATTTATTAACACTAGAACTAGGATTTGTATTACTGTAGAAGGATGTGTTTTATACGCCTATGCTTATATCTTTTATACCTGTGTCGTAAAGCTTGGTAATCGTAATCCCCTATAGAATTTACCAAGGTAAATAGAAGTACAAGGTAGGTATCACGCGCATGCTGTTTATGCTGCTGCTGCTAATAACGCGTCGTGTGTGACCCACCAGTCGACTACACTCTGTTACTATTACTACAGTTCCTTCGTTTTATTATTCTTCTCTCTTTATAAATCATTTTACCTTTTTTTTTTTTTTTTGTTTTTTGTTTTTTTTTTATAATTCATAGATTTATGAAATGAACATTATTATTTAAACATAACATTGCACGATGTCTGTTTTCGCTATAAATAAGAATTAATAAGTAATTATTTATCAATAACTTAATTATATTAAAACCGTTGAAAAAATGTCATACCTGGAACGAAATCATATGTCATTTTACTAGTTTTTTCATTTTCTTCTTTTTCTTCAATCTGTTGTCTGTATCTACGTTTCTCCAAGTGGACCTTTTCAAATTCATTCGCTTATTTAAAGCTTTCACCCGAATAAACGTTCTCGTTCTCGCGTAACAAAAAATTGCGAAATCATCGATTTCTGTAAATTTTGATTTAAGTAAGCTGGTCAGCGTTGAAATAACCGTGCAATTTTTATTAATTTCCGGACCATAATAACCGTGCAATTTTTATTAATTTCCGGACCATGAAACGCATTAAATTCCTGCTCCATCATGTAGACAACATTAAGCCATTCCTCGGTAGGATTCATCAGGGAACCTCTTGAAATTTTCATCAACAACCAGTCTGTTTGTATAACTGTTTCATTATTAACCAGATATCTATACTGAAACGTTGTATCTAGACCTCGTTTTCGAACTCGGTAAGCAACATAGCCTGCCAACATCTTCAACAGGTCTTTATTCTCTTCTTTAATTGGATCTGTTTGATTAACAATTTCCAGCAACTCTGACTCAAAAACGGATGTTAAATCTTCTTCATCAATTGGTGAACTAGATCATTCTGTAGCTAAAACTGCTTCATCGTGTCCATTTTCAAAATCTTCTAATTGGCGCTTAATGTTACAGAATCTTCTTCATTTCTACTATTTGTCGAATTAATTACACTAGCCGCATGCTTACCTACAAGTAACGATTTAATTCGCTGACTTATCGTAGTTGGTAGAGGATGGTCGTAGAATTTTCCTAAACCTCTTATTACCGAGTAAGACTCTAAAATATCCTGGTTGCATCTTGTTGCCATTATGTATGTATATCCTTCTGAATGTAAATCAGTATATAAACCCTGTAAACTTCGTATCGATGTCATGAAACCATTTTGAAACGGCAGCAAAGCTGATTTTCCAATTACTCGCATGGACGCGCATAGCTCATAAAGTTCGTTTAAAGCCATATTTTGTTCTTCGATGTTGTTTCCATAAGCGCTTTTCATTTTATTAGTCGAATGATACGGAATTCTTGAATTTAGGACATCGAATCCCTTGTTTACGGTATGTATGAATTTCACTATGTGTTCATTTCCGGGGAATAGATAATCTATAGCGGAGGCTAACAGTTCCCGATAATAATTCAGCCGCTTTTCTAACTCTTTGTCTTTCAACACCAGTAACAAGTAAATGATGTTGATTAATCTTATACGTATATTTTAAATTTCCTGTTTGTTGTTCAACTAACTTAATAAATATATCCTTCGTAATAACTTCCTCAGTTGATAATTTAAATCCTTCGTCTAAAAGATGGTTTCTCAATAATTTTAAAACGTGAGGAACATCACAAAATGCATAAATTTTACGATTTTGAGAAAAAGGATTTATTATGCTTGTGTTTATTAGAAGGCCCCATATCCGAAACGATGGCTCTGACTTTAAATTCGGTACTTTCGATCTGTTGCATAGCTTCGAAGAACAAATTTTTATTTATCGGGCAATCAAATTCGTAATATATTGGCTATTTCCATTTACCTATCAGGCTGCGGACAACCATCATTTGTACATAGTTATGTGGGACTCGTAATATATCGTCCACACTGTCATAACAAATAATTTTACTTTCATTTCATCGAAAGAAAAAACGACGTCCTTTTCCATATTAAATTTATAAATCCAGGTCGTACTATGAATTCACTTAAACGACGTTTAATGGTTATTTCACTGGGTATTGGATATTTTAAAGAATATTTCACATAATTGAATGATTTTTTTGAAATGCATCGTAATGTGACAGCTTTAGAAATATCATCTTGTGACCAACTAGAACATCTCCCACTGATAATGAGTTGCTGTTGATTAACGGAAAACAATGACTCGAATTTAATTAATTTCGATTTTAAAACTAAAATTTCAGACTCTGCAGCCTTCAATTTTGCGACCAGTTCAGTGTTTTCTTTCTTTAAGTGAAGATTGCTCAGTATTTAATTTTAATTGCTCAGTATTATTACAGGGTTTATTTTTATTTTCTACATGAATCTTCTAAAACTGCATTTACGTTACCTTTTTGTTTCGCGATTATCGGCTCTTTTATTACGTTCTTTATTGTCGCTACCTGATTTTAATGTTGGTATTTTTACATGAGGAATAGATGACGATTTTAAAATTCGCCTGTACTTAGAATTTAACAGTTCTGATCTTAAATCCCGTTCGTAGTCATTTTCATCAAAATGTAAGGAACAAACGACAGCATTTTCGATGTTGAAATCATCATCTCTTTCACAAGCATGTATCCACTGCTTACGCATACCTTTATTTCTAGGAATTTGGGGGAAGGTTATGGACAGCTTTTCTCGATTGCGACTATGACTCGTACAATTAGCGATCGCACAACAAGGCATGTTAAGATTGGAATTAAAATATATATATATATATATATATATATATATATATATATATATATATATATATATATATATATATATATATATATATATATATATATAAAATAAAGCGCGCTATAATAAAAAAAAAACGAGACACAAGAAACACAAAAAACACAACCAGAACAGTAAGGACTACCGCGCGAAATATTTATGGGTCGCATTGACGTCACAACGACCATCGATTACTGCGCAGCTAGTTGGTGATACCTACCTTGTACTTCTATTTACCTTGGAATTTACCATTAGAATGTCGAAATATCTACGATCGGCAAAAAAAATTTTAGTTTTATCCTTAATCATTTCCTGTACGTAAAGGAATTTTAACGCATCATGGAGAGATTTTATTGAAGTAAATCGAGGTTTATTCAAAATTATTCGAAGGCAATGGTTTTGCACTCTTTGCACGTGGTTTATATTACTACTACTAGTATATGACCACACTGGGCAATCATAGAGTAGCTTTGGTAAAATTACCTTTTTGTATAATAAAAATTTGTTTTGCGTTGAAAGCGCAGATCTTTTATTAAATATAGCAAATAGACAACCCATTTTCCGTATTGTTCTACTTACACAATCATTAATATGTTTTGTAAATGTGAGTCTTCTGTCCATGATGACGCCTAAATGCTTCACATGTTCCTTCCAGTCAAGTTGAACGTTTTTTATTTTAACGAAACGATTTAATGAAGGCCTACGTCTGGTAAAAATTATTGACTCTGTTTTCTCATCGTTAACTTTTATTTTCCATTTATGGTAGAATTTAGACATGACATCAATTGCTTTACTTAATCTATTACTTATAGTGTCTATTCTATAAGAAGATACCATTAGAGAGGTGTCATCAGCATAGAGATTTATATCTACTCCTGATATTGTTGGTAAATCATTAATATATATAATAAAAAGTAATGGGCCTAAGATACTGCCTTGAGCCAGCTTTAACGTACCTTATGTCAGAGTTATGGTTTTTCAGTTTTACATAGAATTTTCTATTCATCAGATAAGATTTAATAGTAAAAACAAGATATGAAGGGAAATTATATTTAATTAATTTATATATGATTCCATCATGCCATGCTGTGTCAAACGCTTTTTCTATGTCCATCAAGACAACACCTGAGTTGTTTATTCTGGTTAAAGTTATCAGTAACTTTGTCACAATCACTGGCCAGTTGGATTGTCGTACTTAGTTTTGGTCTAAAACCGTATTGCGAATCAGCTATGATGGATTCTCTGTCACTAAATGCCCTCAATCTTACTAGTATTATTTTTTCTAAAACCTCACTTATATTACTGAGTAAACTCACAGGTCTACCATTTTGAACCAAAAAGGAATCTTTCCAGGCTTTTGCCAAAGGTACCGTTACCGATACTCTCCACGACACAGGATAATAACATAGGCGTAAACATGAGTTAATCCAAGGCGACTATTGCTTTTGTTGGTAGATTTTTGATCATTTTTATGCTAATTTGATCGTGACAACCTGAATTTTTAAGCCTGAGGTTGGAGATAAGGCTTTTAACCTCTTTAAGTGTTGTAAGATCTACGAGTGAAATCACTGCAGGAGTGTGAAGTGAGTAATTGTCTATCGTCTGCTTCACCTTACGTTCGTGATACCGGTTTGACATCAACACATTTTGACTATGAACAGTACTAAAATGCTCAACTAAAATTTCCGCCTTATCTTCAACGGAATCAGCTATCCTGCCCGAATTAATTGGGTCTTTAATAGGCGGTAATTCGGTTTGGCCTCTACAGAAGTATTTATTGACTCTCCATAAACTATTATCAATTAGAGAGAGTTTAATTGAGGAATTTATCATATTGTAAATTTCTTTCATTTATTAACTTTGTTTTGACTACCTCATTTAATTTGTTATACAGCTTCTTATACTTTAACTTATTTAGATCATTAGATCTTTGATAACATTTACGACGTAGTTTTTAAGTTTAATAATAATTTTTATATCTTTTGAAATCGAATTCACTTTCTCCTTTGTAACAACCCGCGGAATGGCACTGCGCGCAGCTTGCATTATGACGGAATTTAGATGTAGAATGTATTTATCTATAGATTGCGGATTAAGTAAAGTTTTTGGTATATTAATATTTTTCTGGATGTGTTTTTTTTTAAATATGTTCCAGTTTGCCCTGGAATAATTGAAAGATTTAGTTAATTTATTGTACTTTAACTTACTAGATATAGTAAACATTATCGGATTATGATCCGATGATAGTTCACTTAAAGATAAAGGGTTACTTAATTGATAGTAGTTCTTGACAATGACAATATCAATGATGCTAGGCAAAGGAGTTGAATTCCCGGGGAAAAATGTAGGCTCTGATGGTGTTTTTATCTGAAAGTTTAGTCTGTTGCACATGCTTAGGAGTATGTTCCCTGCTCTGTTAGCATTATGACAATTCCAAACTCTATTCTTTGCATTTAAATCTCCAATTACTAAGACATGTGTTGATGTATTTAATAACGATCTGATATCACTTTCGAGACTAGTAGGTTTTATCGGCGGTCGGTATGCTGCAAAGATAACTAATGATTTGTTTCCTAGCTGAAATTTCGCTCCCACAGCTTGTACCTGCCTGGTATGCGGTATAGGCAGAGGGGTGTAGTGTAAACTGTTGTGAACTATTAAGGCTACTCCTGCCAAATTAGTTTGTTAAATCATTTCGGAGTATTTTATAGTTAGATAATTTAAAATTAAAATTTCCATCAATTTTTGTTTCCGAGAGACCAACAATGTGTATGTTATTGCTCAGCATAAACTGTTCTAGTTGTAATATTTTATTTCTAATAGAATTAACATTCCAGGCAATTACATGCACTCCTTCTTCACACATATACAGATATACACATTTATATGAACGTGTCGGTTACACATTCGATAATTATGGTAATTACGGTAACTATATCAAAATCACGATTTGACTTTAGTTTTGATATGATACTTTTTATACATCGTAATATGTTGCTAATACCTAGTGATTTAAACGCTGTTATGATATACGATAAGTCACTATTACTCTCGCTATCACGATTGCTTTCTATACATATATTACTATTTAGAGCCTGTGCATAAGTACGTGTCGTTTTATTAACATTTATTTTTCTTAAATTATTATTATTATTATCATTAATATGATTATTTCTAAAATGATTGTTATTTCTGTTAATTCTATAGTCGTGATCACTATTACTAGTGCGATTAATATTAACGTTATTTACGGTATTCTTATTTAGTATTCGATACGGTTTCGAGAACTCGGTTACAAACCGGACAACTTTTCGAGTTTGTACTCATTTGCACAGTTAGCACATTTTACCTGATTATTTTCGCCGCACTCTTTAATAGAATGCTGGCCGCCACATTTTAAACATTTTATTTTTTTTTAAACAATTATATTTTACGTGCCCATAAGCCTGGCACCGAAAACATTGTATAATTTCATTACTGAGTTTAAATTTTTCCCAGGATACTATACAATAACAAAGTTGTTTGATATTTACAATATCTTTAATATTTTATGACTTTTTTTAAAAATAAAAATAACAGAAAAGTTGGCAAATCACAAATCTTTTCGGCTGTTATAGGCCATATCAAGTGATATTTAAAAAAATAAAAAGTATAAAATGAAAAATATTGATTTAAGATTAAAAACCACAAAATCAGCAAAATGAAAAACAGTATTAATAAAACAATCTGACAATATTCACTGATTTCTGTGAATTGTAATCTAAATTAATATTATTTAATTTAAATTTTTTTAATTTTTTAAATATTCACTTGATAACAGTCGAAAAGCTTTGTGATTTTTCGTAAAGAAAAACTTTTTAATGGTTTTAACTTCCTTTTTCGGTCGTTTATTTTTGTATAGAACTATCTTCGGAATTGCGTTTTATATTAATTTCGTTCAACATTTATTTGTCCAGTAAATACACTTTTGATCCGTCTATCTATCTAAATTTATTTTAGCGTACGTGTATAAACGATATCGATCAGCTAACTGTTTCGAAATACTTAAAGACGATGTTCTTTTTCTACGATAACCGTCCCCCCATCCCCACCCACCAGTCAATCGACCTAATATCAATCCGTCCGTAGGGGATGGAATTTAGTCGACTGCGAAGACGAATAAATGATTTAACCGGGGTGAGGAATGGTTTACACCCTCTGGCAAAACGGATACGACTGAAAGTGTATGTGGTAAGTAACGAACATTCGGTTTGGCAGCGAAATCGAATCGTTAATCAAAGTGGTAAAGATCGTATCAATCATGTTTCGTTCTTGGAAGCGCCTCAAATTTCCTCTACCGCCTCTAGCTAGTTAGTTACGCCATCGGTGGATAAATTCGACCGTTGTAGGGTAACCTTTTGCGGTTACTATAAAGTTCCGAGCAGGTTACTATTCGGTACCGATTTCCCATCCTTAGTGCCACTCTGATAACGGGAACGGATATATATATATATATATATATATATATATATATATATATATATATATATGTACATATTTAATAGCGGCGGTCTTACCGAAAATCGCAGTTCCAAATTACGCACCACAGATTGACCGGTCATTACATTTTACACCCGCAAATTATTTTATGTAATTAGTAGAACGCTTTACAAATATAATAAAATAATAGGAAATTAATGAGATATTAATTAATTTTCTTTCTATCCACGTCGTAGGAACTATATCGCTCTAATTATCTCAGAACCTTTCTTATGCATTACGCATATATGTATATTCTACTTACTTAATTAAATTAATTGGTAGTTATTTACGTGATATAATTTTTTATCTAACTGTCGGTGACTCAGTCTCTTCACTTCATTGATGATATCGTATGTCTTCGAGTAGCTTAGATGTCCACATCCAGGTTTCGTAATACTTGACGTGTTTGACATATTGGTACCCATGTGGCGTGAGGTGCACAGCACAGTTCGCTGACTCCCGTATTCTTAGCCATTGTTTATATAAACAATGTTACCAGGCGCACGACGAGGACGTGATACGGCACGCGCCCAGTCTCTTCAATTAAAACGTGTTCAGGGGGTGTTCCGCAAGGAAGTGTGCTGGGACCTTTTCTTTTCACATTTTACTTATATGATTTTCCGGAAGTGCCGAATGCACAAGTGGTACTCTATGCAGACGATGCGGCTACTTTTTGTAGTGCATTTAGACCAACTACTATCCAGAACAGACTTAAAATCGGCATATAACATATTCTCGGATATTATAAGTTGAAAATTAACTATCAATCCATCGAACCAAGTAATAATCTGATGGTGTTGGGAAACAGCATTAACTAATCAGATTCGGTATTTAGGTCTTGTTTTTGACAACAAACTTAACTTCATTAAATGTATTAACTATAATAATACGAAGACTAATAAATACATTTGTTTCATATATCCCCATTCCTTAATGCGATAAACTTATTTATAAAACCCTAACACGTCCTGTATTTTCTTACACTTATCCTGTTTGGTATTCGATATCGAACGTCAATTATAATAAATTGCAGCTCATTAGGAACATTAAATGCATACTAAATGCTTCCTGTTATACTAGAATAGATTATACGCGCAATATTCTGAAATTACCTCGTGTTACATTCTTAACATATCGCGTAAATTTTCCGATAATTGTCGTATACACGATAATGAGTTCCAGGCAGCTAATATTTATTCATACAAAATATAAGCGTAGATGCGTTAATATTCTAATGAGCTATTCGCTTATTAATATTGTTCTAATTATTAGTGCAATGTTATATTATTTATTATCGTGTTTAATTGTTATGATTTGTTTGCGGGTTTTTCCTTTTTTCTTCTCAGTTGTAATAGTTGTACATTTTTTGTTTGTTACTTACCTTAATTAATTAATCATGTAAGCTATCATGATAGAAGAGTTCCGGTACACTATATATTTATAAATTATGTTTATTGACTGTATTTTAATTATTTAATAAAAGATTTATATATATATATATGTATAGTATCAGGCGATCGATTTAATATAAAATCGTGTTTTACGTAAAATATATTTAGATCCGAATCGCTATTGTTACACCATATAATTATTTTAATCGTGTAGAATTTCGTGTTAAAAGATTTTAACTGAAAATGTCAGTCTTGACGAATTGATGGAGGCACATACATTAGGTTTTTTGTTTTTTGGTTCAAATTAATTTTGGAATTTATCGATCAGATTATTTTCCTTTGAAATAATTCTTTTGTAAATTCCAAAAAAAAATATTAGATCCGATATTTTTTAAGCCAATAACGCTGGAACGGTGGAATCCAGTCAAACGTTCGGTGTACATTTAAATAGTTAAAGATCACGGGGAAAATATTTTGTGGAAGTGTACTTGAGGTCGGATATAAAATTTTATTATTATTATTATTATTATTATTATTATTATTATTTTCCCATTAATGTGCCATGTACTGCTACTAGGCTGGAGGCACAGATGAGAAGATCTCAGATCATGTTGAAGAGACCAGTATTGTACAAGAAGCGGAGAACTTGAAGGTGTGTGTTGCCATTTGAGTTTAGCAGGCCTTTAATTGTTGTTGGTAATGCTAGTTGGGAACGTTGAGAGTTTTAAGTAGTACAATCTAACAAAAGATGTTTGACAGTGATTTCCCAGTGTCCACAGGAACATCTGGCAGGAGATTCACGCCTTAATAAATGCCCATGTGTTATTAATGTATGGCCGAATCGGAGCCGTCTCAAAGTAATTTCTTCTTTTCTGGATAAATTAGAAGGTGTTTTCCAGCGGCTTGTATCCGATTTAATGTTTCTTAACTTGTTTGAGTTAGGCGTGGAAGTCCACATAGATTTCCATCTGCTCTTTAACTTCATGGCGACGATACCGTACGCATCTTCACGAGGACTGGATAGATTTATGTAGAGGTACATAGAGGACGCTTCCTTTGCTGCTCGATCAGCTAATTCATTTCCAGGAAATTGTGAATGACCTGGTATCCAGACAAACATTGGTCGATGAGAGGTTCTATTGATTCCAACAATTTAATAATTTCTTTAGCAATTGGATGTTGATTATTGTTCCAATATTTATCGATTGACTTTAAAGCTGCACTTGAGTCGGAAAATATTGCCGATTGCTGAGAATATATTGCAAGATTTTCAGTTATGTACACAATTGCTATAGCATATAACTCAGCTGAAAGAATTGAAAAGTACGGTGGCAGTGAGTAGCGTATGAGAATTTTGCTAGCTGTAGAAACAGCACAGCCAACCTTATCCAGTAATTTAGACCCATCAGTATAGTATATTAGCATATTCTTATACCGATGAAGAATGGATGCCATGTCTGATCGCTGTGCAGGTGGTAGCAATGAAAGGTTTACATCCAATTCGAGTGAAATCCATGGCGGTACTGCGGCGATATAACTGCAGTAAATTGGAGGTAGATGAATGACAAGGTTGCGCAGAAGTGTATTGACACGGTGAAAGAAGTTGCAATTTTGATTGGCAGTTAAAGGAGTGTTTATCAGGGAATTGCTGATCGGTAGATTAGAGACGACCTTGAGGTGAATATAGAATGAAGATGATTGGAAAAGATGACGAAATTTTAGACTCATGAGGCCAAGATCGTTAATGAGACTGGATGTTGGAGTGGTACGAAATGCACCACAGCATATTCTTAACGCAGTAGTATTTATAGTCTCTAAAGATTGCAAAAGATATGGCTTGGCACTAGCATAAACTACAGCCCCATATTCGATTCTAGAAAGGATGATAGCGTTGTAAATAGATAATAAGGATTGTGTGTCTGCACCATAGCTTGAATGAGCTAATTTACGCAGTAAGTTCAGTTTTTGCATGACTTTTTTCTTTATAACATGAATATGATGTTTCCATAGTAGCCTGTTGTCAAACATGAGCCCCAAATATTTAACCATTTCTGCCGTGGGAATTACATGGTTGTTGAATTTAACCTCGATAGTATGTTGACACCCCCGTTTACGGCAAAAATGTATAGCAGTAGACTTGAGTACTGAGAATTGAAAACCCGATTTCAGTGTCCATTGGTGTAATTCATCGAGCGCTTGCTGCAATACCATTGAGCCTAAGGAAACATCAGAACATGGTAAAACAGTGCCAGATCATCAGCGAATAGAATACATTTGACAGGAGCTACGACTTTGTCAATGACGTCATTGATTGCAACGTTGAAAAGCACTGGACTAAGAACAGATCCCTGAGGCACGCCATTTTCCAGAAGTCGAGATGAGGAAACAGTGTCATGAAGACGAACTTGGCATGATCGATTTTCTAGAAAACTGATTATAATGTTTAGAAGACGTCCATGAAAGTTCCATTGATGGAGAGTCTGAATAATTTTATATTTCCATGTGCAGTCGAATGCTTTACTTATATCTAGAAAGACTGTTAACAGATGCATATGCCAAGTTATGACCGAAGAAATTTCATTCTGGAGAAACAAAGCCTGGTCAATTGTAGACCGACCAGGTCGGAAACCGCATTGCATTTTAGAAAGATAATTTCCCTGTTCTAATTTCCAGACCAATCGCGCTGCTATTATTTTTTCGAAAACTTTACCAAGGACTGAAGTGAGGGAAATTGGCCTATAGGAATCAGAGCAAACTGGATTTTTGCCTGGTTTAAGAATTGGTATTACTAACGTAATGTGTGAAAATTACCCGAGGTCCATATTGTATTAAAAAAGCTTAGGAGCTCAGACAAAATTTGTTTAGGTGCATTTTTCAACAGCTGAATGTGAAAACTGTCTAGTCCACAGGCGCTAACTTTCATGCGTAAAATTGCTATATTGAGTTCATTCATAGTTATTAACTGGTTGCATTGTTCATTATTATCAGATGAGTAATTTATTGATTCTAACTCAGTGAGGCTTTTGTGCTGACGAAATATAGGCGATAAATTAGAATTACTTGAATTAGCCGCAAAATGATCTACAAAATGCTCAGCAATCTGATAACGATTAATAATAACTTTATTTAAAACATTAATATATGAGGGAGTGAAATGAGATGACTTCCCTTCTATAGCTCTAACTTTGTTCCAGATTGTTCTAGATGAGGTGGATGGTGTTAATAGTTGAGACATATTTACACCAGGCAGATTTTTTTGCATTTTTAGTGTGTATTTAGCTTTGGCGCGAAGTCGTTTAAACCGTATATAATTATCCGTAGTGGGTGAAGTTTTTAATTGTTTAAGCGCTTTCCGACGATTTCGTATAGCTGACTTACAATCAGTATTCCACCATGGGACCGGTTTATTATGAAAGGCACGATTAGTCACTTGAGGAGAGCATAAGTGAGCGAACTGTAACAATATGTTAGTAAAATGTGTTACTCTTTGTTCAGAATCTGTCATCCTGTTATTGCACTCTGCTGGGAAAGCAGTTAAGCACATTTCATAATATCGGGTCAGTCTGTTTTGTGATAATTCCATCTATTAATCGAGCTTACAGAAGCAATATGTGATGGAAAATGCATAATAAGTGGAACATGGTCACTTCCAGCTAGATCAGTGTGATTAAATACATTTAAAACAGAAGCTAAAGAAGGAGAGGATAGAATTAAATCTAATGTTGACCATGTCTTATAAGCAAAGCTATAATGAGTTGGTTCAGTATTGTGAAGAATTAGGTTAAAATGAGAAATTAAATCTTCAATAATGTGCCTTTTTTTATTGTATAATTTACTTATTCCAGGTTGGAGAGTGAGCGTTGAAGTCGCCCATTATGATAAAGGGGGGTTCAAGAGTATCAATAAATGAAAATAGTTCAGCAAATGTAAACTTATCGTTAGGGGCGGAGTAAATGTTGCATATTGTAATTTTGTATGGAATAAATATTTTAATTGCAATAAATAGTTGGGTGATATCACAAAGAGTTTTTCAAAATAAATATCTGATCGAATTGCAAGCAGGATACCACCCCGCGCATGTAGGTGAGGTGGGGATGGCTCGCTTTGGAGAATATTATAAGAAATAAGTTGCATATTTTGAGAGCTTTTTAAGTGGGTTTCTTGTAAAGCTATAGCTAAGAGGCTATATGTAGAAGTAAGCAGCTGCAAATCCTCAAAGTGAGAGAAGACACCTGCGCAGTTCCAGGAAATTACATTTATCATTTTAACAAATATCAATGGAGTCCGAGGATTTGGCTGAAGAAGGTGTATTGGATTCATGATTAGGTGACAAAGCAAGATGTAAGCGTTTCTTCAACTTTGTGAATCTAACCTTCATTGACCTATTTGTCAGTGTATGGTAGTTTTGTTTCAACATCCGAATGATACCTTCAGTGTCTGTTGTAAATTCTGCGATTGTTGGTAGCGGGTCACTTAGACCACTAACCATGTCCATTAGGAGACAGAAATTAGTAAAGTTCAGTGGGTATTCTTTGGCCTGAAATTTGGTAGTAATTATTTGCTCGATTGGTTGAAGAAGCTGCTTAATTTAAGATTTAGTTTGAACACATGTGTTAATTTGATTTGTATTTGCACCCATCTCAGGAGATTGTTTCTGAGATTGATCGATCGAGTCTTTTTTAGGTGTTGGTGTTTTTTTTTTCTTTTTTGGCCGATCATGAGGAATGGCAAATTTAGAATTTTCTACAGGCTCTTTGTTTATGCCTTCAATTGAAGACGGGGGTGAGTCAGAAATTTGTCTTTTAAAAGTATCTTGCATGCTTTCTTTAATACTGTGTTGGTGAGCAGTATTAAGTGAATTGATTACTGTTGTTGAACGTGGGTTATTAGGAATAGATGAAGAAGACGTTTCTTGATTATCAACAGGAGCAGATTCTGTATTGACCGATGTTTCTTGCAAAGGGATGATTGTATGGATGTGTTCAGTAGATGCCCTACTCGAAATGTTTATCATTTCATTGGGTTGATCATGAAACATATTTGAAACATCGATATGGGATGGATTATCATTAGTCTGGGTTGGAGAGACAGAGTTATAAGTTGGTGCAACATTGAACTTCTGGGCATCGGGAGCATGGTTAAAGAAATTTGAGCAGTCTGCTGCTTTATGATTTTTTTCTTTGCAAATAGAGCAAAGCGAATCATCGGTTGATATAAAAATTCTATAATCATGATTTCTGTACGATATACTGAAATAGGGAGGTAGAGTAACTTCTTCAAGATGTGTTATATAGAATTGTCTTCTCCAGCTTATAATGTGACCAAAATCAGAATCTGAGGGGTCAACACGAAGAATTGAGATCGGAGACACTAGTTTTAAGCCGAGGACATTAGTGAGGTGTTGTTGTAGGATAATATTTGGTAGAATAGGAGAAACATTCGATAATATTACTTTCTTTGTTGGAGAAGATAGGCGGCGGGCTTTTAAGATTTGATTATTAACTTGAATGGTTCCACCGTTTTTAAAAAAAACTGGTTGTAATGTCTGATGTTTTCAAGAAAATCAAGACTCTGTTAGCATTTATGCGTGAACCGGCGATGATATTTTTAGGATTGCCTATCATTGGTAGTAGAGCACGGAAATAGGTATAAAATTTTAAAATTTGAATTATTGAATACATTACATGTATGTACAAAATTTCATCGAAATCGCTAGAGCTGTTTCAGACGTTTTATATATATATATATATATATATATATATATATATATATAAGAAATATTGCTGTAAATATATTAGATATATGTGTATTGACTATTTGTCTAGATTTTTCGATTAATTAAATGGATATAATTATTATCTGTCTATAATACTATTGAGATCATTAAATTACAATTTTCGATAAGTCTCGAGAAACTTTTTCGTTTCAATTTTCATTAATATACTTTTTTTTATATATTTTTTTAAATTCATCTTTTTGTACGCTTTAATTTTTTCCCGCATTTCTTAAGTTTATTAATTAATAATATTTTTAACGTCTGGTTGGTTTTATATATATATATATAAAGAAAGCATCTGAGACAAATTTCTTCAGGAAAGTTATAGAGCAATTTTTTATTTATTTTCCTATTTGTTTACGCGCGTCTATCTGTCAATCTTGTCCATATTGGATGATCTAAAAGTCGAAGTCCGCTTATTAACGAAAATTAACAGGAATCTAGTCGTACAAAACATTGAAAACAGACTAGGTCTTATGTACTACACTACACTACACTACACTACAAGGAATGTGAGAATGATGTTGAAACCGATGAAGAGTATAATAAAAACTGGATTCGCACTGGGTGCAGCTACGAGAAGGACAAGAGGAAAGTGATCGAAAAATAGTACGTGCGATTTCATGTTACGTCATATATACCTTCGCAGTATAAACCACATAGAAGAAGATTATTATATATACATAAAGTAAGTAAATAATATGCATATATATATATATATATATATATATATATATATATATATATATAAAAGCGAGTAAAGTACCATCAAATCAAAAGTTGTAGCAGACGATGGCTGTTGAATCGGTTAAGTGAAACTTTCTTGGACAAGTGAATATGGAGTGGTTTGCCATTACCTTTCACTGTTTTTCATTATTACTCAACAAGCTGATACTACTTGTGTATCGAACAATTATATTGAGAGGACTTGTTACTATACGAAATTCTTATCTGTTATTAATTCGAACTGAAAGTTTGCGAAAAAAGTAATATAGTATATATAATGTATACACATGTACCTTTATACGTATACATATATGTGTGTGTATATATATCATCATAAGTTTGGCAGCCCTAGGACTGATTTTATTTCCAACCCAACCGATTCTCAGAACTTCTTCATTCGTAACTTTTTCGGTCCAACTTACTATTTGTATCTTCCTCCAACACCACATTTCAAAAGCCTACAATTTTTGAACATTCCTTTTGTTCAGTGTCCACGTTTCAGCGCAGTAAAGCGCTATAGGCCATAAAGTTTTAACAATACGTTTACGTAGTTTTAACGTTATTGACTTTTGGCATAATATGTTTCGCTTTTCTTGCCAGGCTAGCTTAGCTAATCTAATTCTTGAGTTTATTTCTATATCGCAATACAAGTTATTATTTGACCGAGATACTTGAAACTTTGCACTTGTTGTATTTTCTGACTATTAATTTCCAATTGAAAAAGATTGGGATGTTTACCAAACATCATGATTTTAGTTTTATCAACATTTATTTCTAACCCAAGTTGCTTTCTTGTATCATTTAAGGTCCGTACTATTGTTTTGTAGTATTTTCAAGCAATTATAGCTTGATCGTCTGCAAGTGATATCGTTTGAAGTATTTCTCTGTTTAAGCGAATTCCATATGTAGTTTCTGCTAAAGTTAATTTAAGCACAAGTTCCGCGTATACGTTAAAAAGTAATAGAGATAACACATAACCTTTTCATACTCCTTTACTTATTTTGCTGGTTTAGATATATCCCCGTCGTTTGACTTATGTATAAATTATATATAAGTTTAATATGCATTTGGGGCATTCTATTTGTTCATGGAGAGGAAAAAGCTTATCCCAACTGACCTGATCAAAAGCTTTGGTATAATCGACAAAACAAATGAACATTTTATATATATATATATATATATATATATATATATATAATTATAATTAAAAAGTATCGTCTACCTTTCGAGAGATTATGTAATGCGTCGACATCTGGCTGATTTAATTAATTAGCATATTAATTAATTTTGTTGATTGTCTTTGTGCTGTCGAATTTTACCCTGCAATGGTCTGTCTCCTAAAATTTCATAGGCGGTCTGTTCGGTTTTTCGACTTTTTCAACTTTTTTTAGCGTCCACTAGTTATAATCCCTTATTCAGTACATTTGGCTCACCTTATCTATTTACGAAATTTTTTGCGCGAGTCTACGAATTTCAACGACCATTCTTCTTTCGTAGTCTGTAATTATTATCCGGATGAAGTCTATCCTATTGTTTCTCAGAACTTTTCCAAATTCCATAACGTCTGGTCGTTGTTATTGCGAAAATTGTTTATTACGACCATCCTATGTTGTCGGAATTGGTTGTGGTTTCATCCGGAGTATTTTTATATTTGTATTTCGTTTCGTCTATAGGTAATTCATCATGTGCGCCAGGGATATTATTAATTGTAATTCCACGTCGAAACCCACTATGTTAATTTTTCAAAAATTTAGTAATTTCTTTTAGATGCGCGTTAAAGAAGTACAACTTTAGCTGTTACTTTTATTATTCTTAAAGTTCCAGTTCTTTTCGGATTACTTAATTTATACGTTTACTTTTTGCTGCCAATATACAGCTTTCTTGTTGAACGGATATCTTCATTATTGTTATCGTAAATTAATTTAAATTATATCAGAAGCTTTTTCATTAATACTTCTCTATTTCTATTTAAAGCTCTCCGTATGATCGTTTCGACGGACGTTAGAGTCTTAATTCGAGATCAAAATCAAACCGAGTTTCGTTTGAAATTTTATCTATTTCGAGTTCTAGTCTGCGATTTAACTTCACACATCGCAGCGATGTTTGCCGATGATAACTGCAATATAAATCTGAATTTGAAACGAGAAAACGAGGTCATTTGTGACTTCGTTATGAAGTATGAAAAGCGTCTTCATAACCATCCGAATATTGGGGCAACCAATTTGTCCGACGGACCAGCGGATGTTAGACGCATTGCCCAATGTATACTTTTGGATAGACCGTTTTCTAACTTGTATATATCACAAACTATGTGCCCAATGTTATCAGAAGTCTACAATAGTTTCCTGGAAGAAGGCTTATTCATTTTGAATATGAGGCCTTCGTGCCAAACATGATCAAAAGCTTGCTATATGTTGAGAAAGACTGTGGAACAATACTTTTTTTTTCTTCGAACGTTTTTTCGATAGTCGATGTAACCCTGTGAACTTGGTCTATGGTCGAATGTTTGTTTCTGAAGCCAAACTGATGATCAGGTAGATCGACTAACGACTTTAAACGTTTAAGTAAAAGTTTTTCGAAGAGTTTCGACATTACAGGAAGTAACGAAATAGGACGGTATGATGTAACTTCTTCCGCTGGTTTTTCTTTTTTAATAATTAGCTGTGCAATTTTGAAACAGTTCGATACATATTCAAAGTACTTGACTAATCGTCAAATTCGGGTAGCACACGTGCTAAATCTACATTCTACCGTATACAAGCGGGGTATCGCAAGGTGTCCTTGGACCTATCATGTATCTATTGTATATGCAGAATTTACCCGCAGATAGTGATACAGTAACAGCGGCATTTGCCGACGATATCGCACTACTTTCGGTTAGCGATAATCCGGTGGAAGGTACCACGAAACATCAACGTGCGCTCAACCGTATCCGAAAATGGACTATCGAATGGAACTTAATAAAGCGAAATCAGTCCATGTCATTTGCACCTATTGTAAAATCAATGCACAAGTATAGTTAGGTGATCTAGTTATACCTCAAGCCGTGTCAGCTAGACACCTAGGAATGCATTTTGATAAGCGCCTTACTTGGGAAGTCCACATCAGAATGAAAGTTATACAAATCAAGACAAAAACGCGTGAATTATACTGGCTCATCGGTAGAAACTCTGAATTAGATCTATCGTGTAAGCGGCTATTATACCAACAGGTAATACATTTGGACGTATGGTCTTCAAAAATGCTAAGGCCGCGATTCAGCCTAAACAGAATATCATCCTACTTGCAATTATCGACGATTACCGGTTTTCACGTAATCGTGACATTCACCGCGATCTTCGGATAACATTAGTCGACGATGTCATCAAACATTTTTCCAAGCAGCACGAGAAGCGGTTGTTACAACATGTCAATATGGAAGCCGTTCTAGATACTAAATTAGATATTAAGCGTCTTAGGCGTAATAAACCGCGAGATTTAGTCTTATAATCAATCATTAGATCTAAGGAAGTTTTGACCATTGGGTTAATTTCTTCACACGCTCGTTTATATCACCTAACAAGATACGTACTGGTGAAAAGCATTTTATTAATAGAATTACTTATTTGACATTAATTTAAGATCGTGTCACTTTTAGACAGACCGTAAATATCTTTTTACGTATTGAGTCGATTAAAATCAAAAATATTTTAATTCGAAAACTTTTGTTCATCCAGAGTCGCAAAAAAATTTCTATCATTTTTTAGTTCTACGCGTGGGCATGAAGCAGTTAAGCGATTATAGCCACACGACTTAGTTGTTGTAAACAATACTTATGTATATGAATAATCGAAATTAGACTTAGTGAAATTCATATTCTATACTTGTTTAATTACTAATTAATCGTATATATTTTTTTAAAACTATTTTCGCGGTGTCGATATTCATAATTAGATACAATAATTTCGGAATAACCGCGCACAAAAAAGAAAAGAAAAACGATTTATTAAAACTTAATTAATTTGGGTTTTATTAATATTTAAATATATTAGTTAAGTTTGATTATATTAATATTTTAATGTATTAATAATTTAACTAAACTTAAAGAATTCAGGTTTTATTAATATTTAAATATATTCATAATTAGTTAAGTTTGGTTAGATTGGGTTTTATCAATATTTTAATGTATCAATAATTAAATATATTTGAGTTCTTTATTTTGTACTTCATTTATCTGCTAGTTACCTTCTGTCATTTGTTATACTTATTCTTTCCTGTGTAACTATCAATGTGTAATTTCCTTTTTTTGTATTCTAATTTTTCCACTGCATATTTATACTGTCTATCAATATTATATATATATATATATATATATATATATATATATATATATATATATATATATATATATATACTTAAATGTTATATATGTACATATTTTCACTGCATATTTATATTACCTATCAATATTATTTGTGTATAATATAGATGTATATAACATACTTAAAGAAATATACCGTCTCAACGATGTATATCGGAATCCATTTCCAAACTTAAACTTCTGATATTATCATTGCGTACATGGTCATTGTTCTAACAGGCGAATAGTTAAAGTTAGAAAGTTTTAACGAAAACGTTCTATTGATGCACCGTTGATGAACTTAATGAGAGGTTTAAACAACTTTATCATATATTGCATAAAGCTATATATATATATATATATATATATATATATATATATACGTATATATATGTATGCAATATATGGGCATACGTTTGTATTAGATGTTAATCCGATTATTGTTAGAAGTGGCTTTCTTTAATCCATTATCATACGGTCTACTTGTTCATTTTACTAATTCTGACCAGCTTTCAGATAAATAGGATCGACCACCGGTATGAGATGAAACTTTATACGCATGACCCGTGCCTATCTATAAATCCTTATAACCACCTTCATCGTATAACTAGCGAAACTTTACCGTTCGCAATCTACTTTAATTCCGTTATATTTCAGAAACAGATATACGGAAGCCTGTTGCGTGAAATATTATAGATTACGCTATCTACCGATTCTGTTAAAATATTAAATCCCGTGTGTGTATAGAAATATATATATATATGTGTATATACATATATATATATAATATACTGTTAATGTATGTAAAATAAATCCGCTCAAGTCCGTGTTAAATGAATAAACATAGACGCGATGAAAGCTAACCCGGACATGTTATGGTTATATAGCATTAAGTTGCATCAATATATATTTTATAAAAAAATCTATATACATTCTGTCTCCTTCCTGACTGATTAATAGTCGCTACTGATACCGTTCTGTTTATTATTTGACTGTTTCCTTTATAAATTTAAATTTTTCGCGATAATAAGAACTTCCTCGAAATAACTTCATCGGATAATGAATTTTCGTGTATTATTTAAATTATTGAGACAGAAACATCCTGATTAGTGTCACCTTCCAGACTATTGGTCGATATCAACATTCCGTTTTAGCGATTTTATCGATTAATTTGGCCATGATTCCGTCTGTGATATTTTTTTTTCGATTAGTAAAAACTTGATCGGGATAACTTCACCGTTCCTCCGAATGATTAAATAATATTAAGAATAATTTCGAATTGTTGTAGTAGTACGTAAGAAATGATGGTACGCAAAATAAATATATAAATGTTATATATATAACTAAAGTTCTATCAACTGGAAAGTTGGTTGAGGACGTTGCCTAGCTATCCTCAACAACCTAAAGATTGATAGAGAACCAGCCAAATAATTTTGCCAACAGACCCCGTAAACTATACACCATTGGAATTCTTGGAGTGAGCGTATGGCTTTTCTTTTTGTATGAAGCCCAAGTTTCTGTCACTTGGAGTAGCGTGGATTGTATCGAGAATTCATAAATTATCAGCTTTATTAGCGGGAGAAACTTATTTACATTCACTGAAGCAGCTTACATTTCACCCTTTACCGTGTTATCGAAATCACAATTTTACTTCTGAGGTATCCAAAGAACTATACTTGTTATTTTCAGCGCAAGCTCACTTCCTGTTTTATCTGCAGGTGCTAGTTAAGCTAAAAAGACAACGTGAAAAAATTTATTTTTATTTAATTTTTATTACAATGAAACACAACAGCTGAAAAGGCAATTATAGTGTAGGTTTATATAAAATAGTACGATGAGTAGTTAAAAAATTACAAAAAAAAAAAAAAAAAAAACAGAAAAGGAAATCCAACAAAAATAAAATACTCAAAAAAACTAGGTTCATTTTTAAGTCTCGCCCATTAAAACACGAATTATTTACACCTCATTTACATAATCCTACTCCAAATAAATGCATGCATATTACTCAACAGATTTCTCTCCAGTAGGTGTATTTAATGGAAAAGAATAAACAATATTTCCTCTTGATTTTCCATTTTCATAATTCGATTCAATGAGATGATTACATCTAATATCAATTGTGTCTACTGGAAAAATATCTACCATTATATCGGAAAAGGCAGTAAAATCGTTTTCTATAATTCTTTTGCTAAATCCTATAAGACATCCTATTGAATTCGGTGCTGTAAAATCTACTTTCCTTTTTTTAAACATTAATTTAACTTTATGGTTGTGCAATTATAGTTAAATCAGCAGTTTTAGTTAATTTTTTTTGTGTAATTTCATTTAAAATTTCTTGTACTTCATAAGTACCAGGAGGAATAATAATTGTTTCTCGACCACCCTTATCATCTACGAGATGAAATTCATTATTTATTTCCATTACACTTTTTATAGAATTATAGGTAACAAAACTGGTTAAACATATTTGCCAATCTTTATTTTTATCTAACCTTATATGTTCTTCAAAACGATGAATAAAAATAGAAGTATTACCACTTAATTTAATACTAAAACCCATATTGATAATATTTATTTATATTTAAAATATTAATGAATTTAGAAATACTTAAAATTAATGAATTTCTAAGAAAAATTATAAACATTGTTGTTATTAGTTATAATACTGAGAAAATTTTGACATGGCAAAAAATGCCACATGCTTTCATAAATCAAAAACATAAAAAAACTAGTAAATTCATGTTTATTACTAATCAAAATTAGTTTAAAATTTTAAACAAAGATTGATCTTTCATAAAAACTCCTTTAAAATAAGGTATAAATAATTCTCTCGCATAATTTTTTAATTCAATATCTGATAAATGTTTGATAGGAATTTTCAATGATTTGAAAAATTCATTTTTTTTTAGAATTTATATAAAATCCTTGCCCATCTATTTCTTTATTTCTTGTTTTACTAGGATTTACGTAAAACCCTTTTCCAAGCTTTTTTTCTGCTGCTTGAATATCTTTATAATGATGTATGAACTCTGCTACTTTATTATCCATATCTATCCGATATCCCAAATTTTCTTTATTTGTATTATTAATTTTGATTCTTTCTTCAACTAATTTATTGTTAGCCTTTTTATTATTATAAGCATTTATAAGATTTTTAGCTTTTGTTGAAGCTGCTGTTATAATTGGTAAAGCAGTCATTAAAGCTGGTAAAAAACCACCAGTTTTATTATTTTCATTTATATATTCTAATTGAGGAATTTTTATTTTTAATTTAACAGGTTTCTTCTGTTTTATTCCTCGTTTAATTTGTTTTATTTGATATTTTGATAAAGGTAAATAAGTTTCATTTTTTATACTATTTTTTGTTCTAATTAATTGATTATGATCCAAATTAAGAGTAATAGGTTTCTGCAATTGTATTCCTTCTAGAATTAATTTTTGATCATTTTCATCTAAATTAAGAGGATATTTTATTCCAGCTCCTAGTCATCTTTTGGCTTTTATAACATTTGTTGTTAAATATGCGGTAACTTTTTCACCTAAACTCGAATCATTAAAAGTTACTCTTTTCCAAGCTTCTTCTTGTAATTTATAATCAGCCTCATGTCTTTTATCAAGATCTTTTGACCTTGCATAAGCTATATCATGATTCTGTGCAGCTTCATCTAATTTATTTTTGGTTTTACACCTTGAGATAATTTTAAATCAAGATTTGTACCTGGTCCACGGTATTCATATCCAGCACATGAAGTTCTAAAGGTAAATTATCAATTAACGAATTCACTAGCCCTCTACCATGTTTTGGTTTTGGGAAAGAACTCAATTGATTATTGAATTATTTCATTCTATAGTTGTAATTCATTGTATATATTTTTATATTTATATCTTTATATTTATATTAGAAAAAAAATGTATTAAAATTTAGTTTTTAAAAGTTCTTGATTATAAAATTTACCAAGAATTTCTTCTCCATCCTCAGCTTTGATAGAATAAGTTATTGGATTTGTGTAAAATACCTTATCAATTATAAAAATTTCTCTCGTCCAATTATTTTTATTTTTATTATTAAAAAGTTTATTATAAGCAAAAATTCTCACTCTATCTCCTTCTTTGAATTATGGATCTTTTTTTACAAGGTTACATTTAGATCTAAACAATTTTATTAAAATTTCTTCTTCATTATTTTTATTAACTTCAATCGGTCTCATTCCAATTGTTTTATGAACATCTTTAGTATTATAATCATTCAAGATTTTTTGTAAAATATCATACCATTTAAAATTATTACGAACCTCGAAATAAATTTTTAATTTTTGATTTAATGTTCTATTAAAACGTTCAATTATAGCAGATTTTTCTTCATTGTATTTATATACATATTAATATCACAATTTTTTAACATTAATTTAAAAGTTCGATTTACAAATTCTTTGCCCATATCTACATGAAGTAAATTAGGTTTTCTTTTCAATTTTTTAATTATTTTTTCAAATGCTTCAGAAACACTTTTACCAGTTTTGTTTTTTAAAGGTTCTATCCGAACATATTTAGAAAATGTATCAATAATATTTAATAGATATTTAAAACCTTTATTTTGTTTAGAATATTTACTCATAATTAATAAATCCGCAGCCCATAAATCATTAATACCCTAGTTATTATTTTTCTACAACAGAATTTTTTTATAATTGGGGCATATAATTCTTAAGCTTTTTCCATTATTTATTACATTTAAAAAATTTTCTAATTCTCAAAATACATTTGAAGAAAATTATAATAGTAAAAATACATTTTTTTCTTCTTTTTCTTTTTCTTCCGAAGAATTTTCAGAATTTGAATCCATTTATATATAAAAAATTTTTATAACTCTTTTAATTCTTGTAAGATCCTAATAATTTCATTTATTAATGTTGAATTTGTATTTCCACTTTGTAATTCTCCATATAATATAATAAGTCCTTGAAATAATTCATCTAAATTACCCCAATAAATATATTTATCTCCAATAATGTTTGCATTTAATTTATATTTTTAATTTCATTTAAAATGATTATTATATTTTCAGAACTAGATTTCCATTTTGAATATTTATATATACAAGTACTAATTTTTTTAAAAAATCCATAAGATTATTATTAACAATAAAAAGCCCACTTCCTTCTGTTGGTTCTTTTGATTTTATTAATCATTTTCTTACTAATATAGGTTTTATAATATTATTATATTTATATCCCGTACTGGCTTTCATTTTTTTAACTTTAGGATCATTATTATGTTTATAACTATTTGTTTTTTGTAATATTTTAGCATAATTTTCTTCATCAATACTATCATAATGTTTCGGTTGTTCTAACGTTAATAATTCCCATAAACCATCGGTTCCTTTAAATTCTGTTCCATCATTGAATATAATATTATTATCATTAATCCAAAACTGTTTATTTCCTATATATAATTCGTCATTATTTTCAACTATGAGTCCAAAAGTTTTATCAACCTTTGTATCTTTTGAACCGTATTTTGATAAATATTTTTGAGCTATTCTTCCTACAACTTTTATATTTTCTTCTGGTTTATCTAATAATTAAGGTGGTTGATTTTCGACATATTCTGGGAATTTTTTTGGTCTTTTTTCGACATATTCTGGGAAGGTTTTTGACATAATTTGAGCATATTTATTTTGATCTATTAGTTCTTCTAAAGGATCTGTAATAGGTTTATATAATTCTTTTAATTCTTCTTGTTTGTATATTTTACCTGATCTAAGTGTATCATATTTTTCTTTCAAATCTTTTGCTGAATTAATATATGATTGTATAAGTTTCTCATTTTCTGGTAAAAAAATAATCTCTATAAACTTTTTCCATTTAAATGAAAAATTATTTTAAATAAATGAATAAAAAAACTAATAAATTAAAAACACCTATTAAGGTAGAAAATTATGATTATAATAAACCTGATCCTAGATATAATGAAATATTTCCAAATATAATTTGGGCTGGTATTTTTGGGTCATCGGGATGTGGAAAAAACAAATGTTTTAATTCAAATTTTATTAGAAATAAATACTTATTCAAATATCTATTTATGTACAAAAACACCTCATCAAGAAAAAAGGCCATAATTAATGTTTTTAATAAAAAATCACAATATAAAGTTAAAATATATACTTTATTACCAAATGATTTAAAAGAACCAGAAGAAATAGAACGTTATTCAGTCATAATTTTTTATGATATATTAACTGATCCCTCAGAAAATATAGCATCTTATTTTTTAAGAAGTTGACACTATAATATTTGTTGTTTTTATTTAGCTCAGACCTATTCAAAAGTTCCAGAACAATGTATTAGAGATAATTTAAATTATTTAATAATTTTCAAACAAGATCTTAAAAATTTAAAACATATATTTGAGAGTCATGTAACAGACTTAAATTTTGAAAATTTTAAAGAAATTTTCAATTTATGTTGGAATCAAAAATATGGATTTTTAGTTATTGATAAAGAATGCAATAATAAAAATGAAATTTATAAAAAGAATGTTGAAGAAGGTTTTATCGCAAGATCTGCTTCCTTATAGCAAGCTATTATTGCAAACTATTATAAATGAAGTTGATAACCATAAGGAATAGTGTTAATATTATCAATTAAATATCTTTTATCATCATATGGTGATAATGCTATTTTATCCAATTCTACTGTATATAAACTATGTTTTTTAGAAACAATTGAATATACTTTTTCTATAGTTCGTTCATTTTTAACTAAACAATTTTTATGTTTCAAATTTTATTTTCTCTATATTTGATTTTTTTATACCTTTACATACTTTCTTTTCTTTTATATCATTTATAAATGCATACATTTTTGATCTCAATCCTACCCATTCTCTAATTGGTATTCCTAAATATTCATCTTTAAATAATCCAGGAACTTTTTTATTTTTTTGAGGCATCCAATCTATTTTATAATCAAATGTATCGAAATTTTCTTTTATATCCTCATAAACATCAATTTCAATATAAACAATCAAAGAATCAGTATCTGTTCCTAATAATCTTATTTTATCACCATATTGAATCTTCAAAACATTGTAATAAAATTGATACATTAATAATTTAGATAATTCTAAGACAACAAATCCTCCATAAATGGGTTTATTTAGTTTTACTGTTTTCTTTTTTCTGGCAAGTAAAATAGTTTCTTCATCTAATATTGTTCTTGTTTCATTATTTGTTTGTTTAAGAAATGATTCTAGAGAAGTTAATATTTTAACATCAATTCTATTCCTCACATTTTCCATTTGTTTTACATAGACTGAATTATTCATTAGTTTATAAAAATCTTTTTCAAAGTCATTTTTAATTTCTTTTCTTAAATTTGTATTCATATCAATATATGGCTTTAGCCAAGCTTTTTGTTTAAATCTTATATAATTATTATCACTTTTTAAAATTATTCCTTGTTTCAAACATTCTTTTAACATTCTAAAATCAATAACATAATCCTTTTTGTTGTATAAATTTGATATTAATTTGCTATTTATTTCCTAATTCATTTTCGATTAATATTCTCTGATATTCTGATAATTCTAATTCTTTGGGTGTATAATGTTCTGGTAACATAGGATAATCTTTAAGTTTATTATGTAATTCTACAGGGATTTCTAAATCTACTATAAAAGTATATCCATATTCACCATTATCATCTAAATTAAGAACCATATCTTTAGTAAAATTAGATGGTGTTATAAGACCTTCTTTTGATTCTAATAAATTATAATTTACAAATTCTCCTATTGGTAAAGACTGACTTAAAGCCCATCCATATAAATTATTACAATCTAAATATAATATATAACTAATATGTTTTTTGCTGTTCCAAATTCCTTTATTTTCAGCTTCTTCTTTACTTAATTTTATTGTTTTACCAATTTTTTTATCATAAAAGTAACAGTTATTAGCTAACGTGTGCCTATGAGGAATATTAGAAATTCTTTTTTCAAAAATCTCATAATTTTCTTGATCTGTAAGTAATTCTAGTTTTTGATTTGTACATTTTAATGATGCAGCATCGGATAATTGTGGTGCTGAAATATAATAAACTGGGTCTAATTTATAATTTTTATAACAAGTTTTCCTAAAATTATCAAATATATCTTTAGTAAGAATTGTATCGAGTTTTAAATATAAATCATGATAATCTCCAAAATTTTTACAATTTAAATGTTTATAAACTTCTTTTGCAAATGCTAAATCATTATCAGATATACTCATATTATTTAATGTTGAATACCAATCTTTTTTATCTAAATGTAATTGTTCCTTACATTTCTTATAATCATCTACCCATTCATATGGATAAATACCTTTTTGTAATACTAAATGTAAATCTCATTTTTAAATTCTTTCAAAATATTTTTAAATTTAGAGTAATCAATTGTTTTTTTTTTAAATATTTTATCACAATGTTTTCAGCTTCATATTTTAAAATATTATTTTCATCTTTTGGTAAAAATCTTCCATTTTTAATTTCTTGAACTTTGTTACATTTTGAACAAAAACAATCATTAACTTCTGCTAAATTTTTAACTGCTTTTTCTAAACTTGTACCTACAAAAGCTAGCGTATCAATAAATCTGAATTCCATTGTTATTGGAAATATATCACCTTTCCTTTTTAAATCAAGATTAGGATTATCACATTTGGGACATTTTTCCCATATTTTATCTTTCTCCTTCTTATTACACTTCAAACATTTTGATATATCATATCTCTGTTTTTCATATTTAATAGTACCATCAGAATATGTGCATTTCAATCTATCACCTTTTCTAAATATCTCAAGTTTGGGAATTATATTTTCATCACACATTGGACATTTGTCTAATATTTAATCATAATATATTTATTACACTTGAGACATTTTATTACATCATATGTTTGTTCATATTCATCAATTTGAACATTTCTGGAAAATGTAGTATAGTTTTCATTATTTTTTGGGATAATATTTAAGTTATGTTTTTGTTCATATTCATCACATAATTTCAACAACCAACGTAAAAATATCTTTGAATCATATTTTAGATTATGAATTAATATTGGAATAAATTTTGGCATTTTTAAATTTAAGTTACATTTATTACAAGCTACTCCTCTAAATTTTCCAGTAAAATGATCGTGAACTTTTATTTTTTCATTCTCGTTATTAAATTTATTACTACAAATATGACAACGACTAGCTGATTCAAGCAAAAGAGCTTCTTCTTTTCCCCAAATCATTTTTTTATTTTTCAATCTCAATTCATGATATTTTCTTCCATGATCTTGTAACAATTTATTAAACATTTTCATTAATTTTTCTTGACTATTATATCTTACTAATTCTGCACCCTTTGGGTTAGAATAGAAACAAAAACTATTAGCTATATGTTTATGAATATATTTTGTTGTTTTTGTTACTTGTTTTTCCATTTTTTGTAATAGACATTCAAAGTCCAACGTTAAAGTATATATGGATGATATTGTTTGGCTCCGAGTGTATAGTATTTCCTAATATTTTTTCAGCAGATGGCATTTGAATATTTTGTTTACCTTTAATATAATAATCAATATAAGAATTATAATCGGATTCAGACTCATATTTTTTATGACATTTCATGCAAACGTTGACATGATGAGTATAATTATGTATTTTCCCTCTTAATAAAGCGTTTAAATTTTTAATTCCTACAATGTGATCCTTATATAAAGTAAATTTATATGTCCTTCCTTATTGTTAAATTGATTACTTTAATAGTATAAACTTATTAGTGATTCATCATCATATTTATAAATATTAATTGATTTATTTATAAAATCTTCATATTCTTTAATATTTTCAGGAATTAAATTAATTGGGTATTCTATATTCAAATCTTCGTATTTTGAGATATTATAATTATTTGGTCTATCAGAATGTTTTTCTATTGGATTTAAAATACTCTCCAAGGCATATTCAAAACATCTTAAATCTTCTTTTTTATCACATTTAAATTTATTGGTTTTTATATTTTTTACATTAATACAACACTTTTTTGAAGTAATAAAACTTGGTAATTGAGTGTAAGTTCCTCCTCTTAAAGGATTATTTTCATAGAAAAAATATCTATTTTAATAACTTTATCAAATTGATATTTTGTATTATTAGCATTATAACGATCATAATTTTGTAAAACTTCCTTTTTTGCTAAAGTCAATCTACTTTTTATTGTATTTCATTTAAGTATAATATATCTAGAAGATCGAAAATGTTGTCTATGATTATTAACTATTTCTCCAGATAAATTCAATTCAATATAATTTACAACAACTGCTAACTGAAAAAGCTTATATTTTTCTTATTTTTTAATTCTTTTTTAGCAATGTCATAAAGTTTATTATTAACTTTAAATAGAGCTGATACTAAATAATTATTTTTAGATAAATAAATCTCATAATCATGAATAATATTTCCACAGTTTCTTGTATTGCCTTCTCTAATTCATTAATAACAATTTTTGGAAGTAATTGTTCTGGGTTTTCAGTACTAAAAATACTATCATCAAAATTGTAGATTGGTACTCTTTTATGTTTTCTTATTTTATTTCTCAATTTTAAATATAGGTAATTTAAAACTACTTTTGATAAATATTTTTTCTTCAATCTTGAACATCCTAAGATTCTTTCAACTTTACAAAAATTATATAATTCCTTTTTTGTATATCTTTTTTCAAACTTCGTGTATAAATTCATTTTTTTATTTTGATATTTACTTAGTACTTATATATATAGAAAAAATTTATAAAGAAATTTTTTATTTTAAAAATCTTGATTATACTTAATTATTCTTTTTATTTTTTTTTATAAAAAATTTTCTATATAAATAACTGAATAAGTACATGATGGAAAATCCTAATGAAATTGTTGAAATTGATATTAATGAAATTATGAGAGCAAATAAAATTAGTGAACAAATTTTTGGTGTACCATATTAACATGGAAGAAATTAGGAATAATGAATTTATTGAAAATTTATCGAATTTACCATTTTTTTGTTATAAAATTGAAAATAATGAAGAAATTCAAATTAATGATGATGAAATATTTGAATTTCATGAACACCTTGAGTCTGATTATGAAAGTGATGATTCTGGGCATGATTCTGACATAGCAAATTATTTCAATTATTTATATAGACCTGGACCTGATTATAATTCTGATGAATTTATTTCTGATCCTGATCCAGAAGCAGAACCTGATGAGAGGATACAAGAAGATTATGAATATAGAGATAATGATGAATATTATTTGATTGAGTATATTAATTTTTTTCTATATAAATTAAAATGGAACAAAATATTATAGAAAGCGAAAATTATATTGATTAGGCCTATTTCTATTGATATAAATTAACAAGGAGGGAGAATCCCTTTATATAATGAAGATATCAAAACTTGTCCTCATAGAAGCTTTTTAATTTTCAATGGAAAATTAAGTATTAAAAAAATTCTGATAATACAGGTTCTGATATAGAAGATATTCATAAAAAAGTAGTATTTGTTAATAATGGAATATTATACTTATTTAGCAGAATTAGTTATCATATTGGTGGAAATGAGATTGATTATATAGACAATCCTGGTATTGCAACAGCACTGAAAGGAATAGTTTTGTTTAAAGATGATGCATATTATGATGATGCTTGTTGGACTGTAACAACAGGATCTACAATAATTAATGAAAAGGGATATTTTTCAATTTTTATACCAATGAAAATAATTTTAGGATTTTTTGATAATTATACAAATTATGTATATCGAATTTATCAAGAATTAAGATTAATTCATCTAAATACTAATTGCAATGATGTACTACAACTAGTTGATGAAACAATATCAAAATCTCATACTATTAGCATAAATTTATCAGAAATAATTTGGAGAATGCCTCAGTATAAATTTTCTCTAACTTATGAGATAAAAATTAATAAAGAAATAGTATCTTCTACCAAATATGATATGTATTTTAGACATTGGATGTATATAGAAAAAACTTCTGTTTCTGGAAAAACATTTACTTTGGGATATACCTATTACATTTTTTTTTTTTTTTTGTCCCCCATTCCGAACATTTCACCGGTGGGGGATGTTTATTGCTTAATAACTAGGTGTAATATTGTAGAGGGGCAGAGGACTAGAGTGCTAAAATGAAAAATTATAATTATATAGAAAAGTGCAGGTATATCTGAAAAGAAAATAAAAACATGGTGTGTGTAGTAATCCTCTGTCAGTGTACTTAATATCTAGGATGGTGACGGGAGGAACTACATAGTCCCGTCATCCACCATGTGTGTATGCGTATGTGTGTGCAAAGGTGAATTTGTGAGAATGCTTGATAGAAATTAGAACAATGAACTTAAAAATATACTTATTGCTAACAAATTTGTACATCTTATATTATTCAAGTGCAAATAAAATTATAAAGAAAATTTCTTTGTAAACAAAACAAAATAAATCTTATACTATAAATACATACAATTTTTACAAAGAAAAACAGCACGATGTTAAAACAAAATGAGTATATGGAATTACAATTATTATTTTTCTTTTTAAAAAAAAACAAACAAAAAAACAAAAAAACTTAAGTTATATAACAAAACTAGTGTAGGCGTGTAGTGTATATTGTGTGAGGAGTGCATGTGTAGGAAGTCATTGAGAAGCATAGACCAACACTATTGTTTCGGTTTCACGTTTGAATCAAGTGTTAAAGAAAAATAATTTACTATTGTCCGGATTTAAACTTCTTACACATGGCAGACTTCATATACAACAGGAGATTTTTGGAATTAGATTTGTTAATGGCCATTGGTTCGGTGAAATTAATTCTGAATTTGGGACCGAAGTTCGGAGAAATAAGGGCAGTGATATAATAAATGTCCAATGTCATCGACGGCACCAGAGGTACACAAGGTACAACAAGGTACATATTATAAACCACGGTATGTTATACAGTAAAATCCGCTTAATGTGATCGCAAATGTCCGAGGGGATATCGATAACATTAAGCGGCTGATAACATTAAGCGAAAAAAAAATCGAGTTGAAAAAATTTTTTTTATTGCACGTACATATATCACATACTTGATTCTAGCTTTGAAGTACATACCACAAACTGCGTTTGATAAAATAGATACGTAGGTTAATATGATTAGGCATTACTTACCCTTCGGAAGGTAACGTGTCAAAGAACTTTGTTTCAAATTCTGAACGAGTAAATTTTTAACAAGTTTTTCTGACGCATAAGTATCATTGAAATTATCAACAGTGCCTCTGCACTGCACAAATCGTCGAATGGTTGCGAGGGCATCTATAACTTCTTTGTGAGAGGGTACACTATTTTCATTTTCCATTTCCTCCTCTGATGATGAAAGCTCTTCGTCGTCGTGATTTAAAATGTTGTCGCATACATCTTTTTCAGTCACAGGAGCAGCAGTAGTCAAATTGGAATCAATATCGAGCCATTCTTCAAATTCGACTTGCAACAAGTCATCGGGAAAAGGGAGTTCACAAAGCACTTCGACCTGTTCTGATTTTGGAACGAATCCTCCTTTTTTGAAGCAGTTAGAAATTGTTAATTTAGTAACTGAATCCCAGCCATGCTTCAAGAGATGGAGAGCTGATAGAAGATCAGTTTTCGTACTTAATTCGGCCGCCGATAAGCCTTGCATGTTGCCTTCGATCTGTTCCAAAACTCGTCTCATTTCGTTGCGATAGTACGCCTTTAGGGTCCTAATTACGCCTTGATCTAACGGCTGAATTAATGAGGTGGTATTCGGCGGCATAAAAACAATTGCATATCGTCGCAGTTTCCAATTCTTCTCTCGACTTCAAAATTTTACATAATAGCGGTTGCGAAATTCCTAATTTTGATGCTGCTTCACGTTGAGATATGGGTACAAGCGCGTCATACTTTCGTAAAATGTTTACTTTTTCCAAAACACTGCAATCGCGACGTTTTGGTTTCGACGACATTATCATAAGGAAAGCGATGAAACAACTGTATACGAAGACGATTTGTTATCAACTTCGTTATATGCATAATTGTAGGTACACATTCAATGAAAGAAGATAAGAAACGAGATTTATTGAAAAACCTGCTCTGATTGCGATAACAATAAACGACGTCTTGATCACATAAAAGGGGGAAATTTGTGTGTAAAAAGGACAAGAAATCGGGACCGAAGCATTTTGATAACATTAACCGAATGATAACAATATCCGGCTTCACATTAAGCGGATTCTACTGTAATTGGATTTCAAAAAGATAGACATAATAAAATCCTAGTTGATAATGGAAAATTTGATCTTTGTAATCTTGAAAATATTCAAGTTTCTCTTAATAATAATGTTCATTATCCAAATAATATGTTAAATGTTATACTTTCTGAAAATAAATGTACTCAAATTTATGAAATGTTTAAAAATTTTAAATATTCTTATTATGGAAAGGGAGGTCAATCTCTAATAAATTATAATTATTTTATAAATAAATATCCAATTGTTATTTATTGTTCTAAACAATCTGAAGTAATAAAAATTTCTACAGTAAATATTAAAATTAATTTTCAGTGGTGGGACTCATTTGAATCTACTTCAACAATTCATCGTTTAATAATTACAGAAGATAAAGCTAGATATAATCTATTAAAAAATACTGTTATAGCTCATTAAAATTTTGATAATTATTAATTATTTTTATAAAAATTTTATTTTGAAAATACTTAAAAAAATAATTATTTTAACATTTTTTTATTAAAATTAAGAAAAATTATAAGCTTAATTTTTATTGGTTATAACACCGAGAAAATTTTTTATTAGCGAGAATATTAATTATCGGAAATTAAATAATAAAAATAGTATAATTATCGCCTTTTAATATTTGGTTTTTAACAGATAAAATAGAAATATTATCGCTCTTGAACAGTAAAAAAACTCTGGTCCAGGATCGTACTATTTATATACTACTAATACTCACTTCTTAATTTACCGTTGCATACATCATGTAGAAAGCTTAATTTAGCTATTTTCCTTCTGTAATGTAAGTAGGTAAATATCCGATATAGGGTAAAGTAGATGTTTTACACATTTACACAAAATAAGCTATTTACTATTATAGTTCGGGAACAAACATATATTCTTAAGTGTAACATACATGTAGGTGGTACTAAATTAACCTCACGATGTTAACACATTGCCGATGTAATACAAAGAATCAGTCAGTAGTTAGCGTAAAAAAAGGGAAATGTCATGGGAGTTAGAAATCGGTTAACAGCTGTGTTGTCGAAAGTTGTACTAAAAAGGGAAGAGAAATAAGTGTGCGGGGGTAGAAGCAGGAAATAATAAGTCTGGTTAAGAAATTTTATTCCGGTTATATGTTGAAAACACGCTGTTTCGATAAACGCTAATTTATTTTATATAAGTAAATATAACATTTTCTTCCTTCGCAAATTCAAAGTTAAACACCATAAGCACACATACATACGTATATATATATACATGATGTATATT